>JAVIWC010009691.1:748520-1497041 GCA_031894815.1 Creontiades dilutus
GTGAATTCTAGTTTTAACTGACTCTCCTAGTTTTCACGAAGGAGCCTACAGAAACTAGGACTAGTTGAAACTAGTAATAACTGATTTCTGGTAATAACATTTATGTTACAGTTACTGTAACATACCTATTTGAAATGTTCTGACACTAATTTTACTCCAAATGTATAGTATGAACGCTATTTCTGATCTGATACCTCCTTATTTAATTCAGGGAGCCTCCTTTTATAGAGTTATACATGATCTATACATCAAGATGGAGTCCTTTTAAAAAAGTTCATTTACCTACTTCCGGTTTTTTTTTTTTTTTTTTTTTTTATCATCCGTTTCTGTTCAATCACGTTATTTGATTAAGCACTTCAATAGCTCGGTTTTTGACGGTCCACAGATTCTCAACCGCCCGACGTCACGCACAACACCAGCCAAGCGAGACGAATCACTCCCGCCGATCGAGTAAACAGGTACAACCGCTCGAGGCAGTCGTCTGAAGATGGAATGGGTGAGTTCAAGAAAAAGTCTTGCGAGAAAAAAGTGACATCTACATTTCCAGAAAATTGCATTCGAACTCGAATATTAACGTTGGTCCTGGTCATATCATAGGGCCGGTGTCACCAATAACCCCTTAAGTAGATCATTGTTTTACAAAAGCAGAGATTTGAATTTTGATTTAAAACGAACTGTTTTCACCAATGTAATCAATCAGTAAACATTGATAATCGTAAAACGTCTGATAAATAACATTCTGATATCCGGTTATGCATGTACGATTTATGTACAAGGATGCTACGATTTTATTGCTTTGAAAAATAAGATTCATTTCTTAAAAAAATCAGCAGTGATATGATTATTCAAGTCTCCCCTGCAAATACCTTCTCTCCGTCATTCTTGTGATCACGCGATGCTACTGATACGCAGTTCAGCAGAGGAACCTCATGATTCCCACATACTTCGGTGTTTCTGACTTAACATTTTAGTGTGATTCAAGAAACCATTAATAAAATTTATATCGATTATATATGTCTTAGTCAATGTGGATAATTTCTTGATTTTTTCAACTTCTTTCACACTTTGACTAGGCATTCAGTGTAATGGCTAGCCAGAATGTTTAATGCCATCGTCGTCTTGGCCAATGTATGAAATGGATTCTAACGAACGAACCATTCCTCCAATGCCAATTATGTTATTGAAAAGAAGTAGGTAAGCTTGCTGATCAAGCAGTACAGAGCAGTAGTAAGCATGAACGAACACGATTGGACAGGAACTGAAAAGCTCAGAATGAACGTATTTTACACATTGCTTAAGAGGTCACAGTCGTTATATAGAATGCCTAGTCATTGTGTGAAATAGGTAGCATTTCATTCATTGATTAGCCAATTTAGTCATTCTATAGAATGACTAGGCATACTATAAAATGAATGATGAATGATTTCACTCATTGACTGTAACATATATAAAACACCTGTAGAATCACAATTGTTCTTATAGTTCGATGTTTTCTTTCAGGCACAGTCACGGGAACTGGTCGGTGGAAGGTGTCCGCCAAAATCCAGCAGCTCCTGAACACGCTCAAACGTCCCAAACGACGCCCGTTGCCCGAGTTCTACGAGGATGACGACATCGAGCTCGAGATCGCTGCCAACCCCAAAGACCCCAACGCACCTAAACCCGAAGGAGCCACCATGACGCCTGCCATCGGAGAGCAGCTAGTGGTACGTTGATTTACACTATTTGGTGAAATCGGGCAGTAGGCAGATTAAATTTTAAATTTGACTATCCCAGAAGTTATTTCAAAGACAAGCTATTCCCGACTCTTGTTCTTATTTGTTCCTATTCCGAAGTCATAGCCATTGTACCTCAAAATCACCTCCAGCAGTTGTGTTTCCTGTTGATGATTAATGATGCGGCATCACGCTTTTGTCCTTGCATACGATGGTTATTGTTCGAACTATCACCTGTTGCAGTAACCGATTTCAATGTAGGAAACAGCAGTTAATGAATAACTTGTCCATTTCCTCGAAATAGACCACTACGACGTTGAATCGATTTCGTCGGTTAGGTAACAAAACAATTTGCGCGTAACGTCCGGTTTTTATTTGCCGACTACTTGGAACTGTTCATCACATTCGTTCGGATCGAGTCTCCAATTCTTAGTTCATAGCAATTCATTTTAAAACTGTCAATGTGCATTGTCATGTCATTCCAGAGAAGTAACCCCAATTGAGGCAGTATGCTCTTTGTTATGAGGCAATGACTCGATATAGTGGTAAAAACCGAAGAGCTTGATGTACTGTAAGATACTCAGTTGACTTTATCAAAACACTTTCACCCAGAGGGATTACATTTGCGGGTTTCCTGAAGAGCAACACGAAAACCAGAGTATTCGCGGATTTCCCAAGAGCCCTGACTACGTCTAATGTATTTGGATCAGTGACATCCCAGAAATCTGTCAGGCAGGATGATTTGGACATCTAGGTTCCAGCTGATATATAACCTTATTTTTCTGATTTGAATCTCGAGCTCATGAGCCATTTGTTTTAGAAAAGGGGGAGAAAAAAGTCGCCACAAACAGACTGGAGTTCATGTGAATTAGTACAGGATCAATCAAGACTCCCCCCCACCAATCAGCATTTTTTCCTGTCATGAATGTCTCGCGATACAGGGAAGTCTAATAGAATTGATCCAGGTTAGTGAGGGTTAATACAAACATGAGAAAAAACAATAACCGAATACAAATCCGTTTCAAATCATCTATGACCGAAGATGAAAAAAACTATAAGTGCTCTTAAACAACTTACAAAAACAAAATTCTTAAATAATTTTCGTGATTTGTTATCGTTATTGTTCGTGTATTGTATTGTTATGGTGTTGTATGCACTCCAGATACCTGCGTGGCACGAGTGCTCCTAGATACCATCCAGTATGACTCAGAAACTCGTCGATTAGATGATGTCCTATTTGTTGGTAGTTATCAAGCAAAAAGGAGGGCCCACTAGCTATTAATCCATTTTTGTAGCTCGGGTTTCTAGTGTCTTTGGACTGTACGAACACTTTTTTGACTTTATGAAAATGAATTCGTGTACGTTTCATGACAATGTGGCCTGGTTTGATTAGTTAGAAAAGTGTTTGACTCGAAATACGTTATTTAAGACCTCTGTAAACACATTCTTAAAAGTAGTATCAGATTTTTCTAGGGTCGCAAGGTACAGCTATACAATATTCTTGAAAAGCCAAGTGGGTGTACGGATACATTTTTGCTTCCGAGTCTACTAAAGTAGCGGAAGCATTGTTTTCACTTTCGGAATGTGAAAATTTTTTTGTCTCCAAAATCAAAAATTCCACTCGCATTTTGTGTTTTAGACCTTTCTGAACAATTTTGGTTCCGTGTCTGTCTGTGTGTCTGTCTGTCTGTCAGCAATCCTTGTTACGGGCAAAACTACACGAAGTTATTGTCCGATTTTGATGAAATTTTCAGGGATTGTGCGGGTTGGGGTGTAGATGGTCCCCTATAGGTTTCATGATCCCCAAATCAAATTTGCGCATGCGCAAACGTGAAATCCTTGTTACGCGCATAACTCCGGGAGTTCTTGAAACGATGAAATTTTCAGGGATTGCTTTCCGAAATGTCTAGAAAATGATGTTAGTGGGGTTCTTCAATCGATGAAATCAATCAAAAACGAAAAAAAATCCAAGAGTTTCAGACCATCAAAGCATGCGCAAACGTGAAATCCTTGTTAAACGCATAACTCCGGGAGTTCTTGACCAATTTAGATGAAATTTTCAGGGATTGTTCGGTTTGATGTGTAGATGGTCCCTTATAGGTTTCATGACCCCCGGATCAATAGTAGCCTCTGCGCATGCGCAAACGTGAAATCGTTGTTACGCGCATAACTGGAGTTCTTGACCAATTTCGATGAAATTTTCAGGGATTGTGCGGGTTAAATAACTGTATAGATGGTCCCCTATGAGTTTCGATGATGGTGCGAATAAATAGAGTAGCCTCTGCGCATGCGCAAACGTGAAATCCTTGTGACAAGCATAACACCGGGAGTTCTTGACCGATTTCGATGAAATTTTCAGGGATTGGGACTTATTAGGTACATTTTTTACCTTTATTTTCTACGCTCTTGCATAACAATAAATTTCTTAATTCAACATTGACTTCGATCGATTGAACGAAGTTCTTTTTAGTCAGGTCATAATAATTTTCGATCTATACAGTCATGTGGGTGATACGGATACATTTTTTACTGATTGTGAGGGTTATTCTGATATAGAAATAACAAACCCCTGTATTATAATTTGCTGCGTTTCTACGAATTTCTGTGCACGACCCACATACTATCTCGGGATCAAAAGGGAGCTCAGTGGATTTCGATCCGTAACCAGAGGCGAGAGAGAAGAAGTGAAAGGTTGTTTGTGACTCGTCCGATCAGGTTTTCTATTGATCTGGCGTGAAGTGAAGCCGATCCGTTACCGGAAATTTAATACAGTCTATGTACGTCCATTCTAGTTTACCCCGTCTGGAACCGGTAAAGATCCGTATTCCCGTTGAATGACGTCACGTACACCCATCCTCCACCCGCTGTTCCGAAATGAGAGAAAAACTGACCCCGTCTGTAGCTCTGTCAAAACGTCGGACTTTCTTCGTGTTTCTTCGAATTCTCGATCCTTGTGTACTCTCATCGATTGAAAAAAAAAACTGACACAACGAGATTTCAGAACTTAGTTGACACAGTTCCAAGTCTTAAAATCGCATTATCCTTGTTCTTGCAAATTCTAATTTATTTACATTACTTATTTACTTTAAAGATAAAGATAGAAAGAGAGAGAGAGAGAGAGAGAGAGAGAGAGAGAGAGAGAGAGAGAGAGAGAGAGAGAGAGAGAGAGAGAGAGAGAGAGAGAGAGAGAGAGAGAGAGAGAGAGAGAGAGAGAGAGAGAGAGAGAGAGAGTATTTTTAGATATTGAAAATTACTTATTTCACTAATTAAACTGCTAATTACTACACTGCAGTTATTATTTCTGCATTAGAATAACCCCTCATTAGAATAACCCCTCTACTACTTAAATCACTGATTAGTTTGTGCTGCATTATCTAAACTCCAAATTTTGTAATTGCATTCTAGATGGGATAAAAAGAGGCAGCTTTATATTTCAGAACAGTAGATCGATGAGAAACGATATTAGCTACGAGGGCCCTTCAGCTGGTCACTGTATTTCCATACTTTGTGATATACTTCAAGATTTTGTGCCTGAAATACAAATAGCTTGAATCCTTCATCTCAAATTTCTGGAACTTCAAGATGCCTCAAAATACAAATTTGAATCCCATCTCAAAGTCTAATGATTCAGTTCTTTTAGGCATTAGACATAATTATGTCAAATGATTCATTTTTTATACCGATCAGGAGTCCTCATGTGTCCTCAATGGTCCTTCAGCTCTATGTCTCCATACTTTGTGATTGACTTCAAGATGCCTTGAATACCATCTCAATGTCTAATAATTAAGTTTGTTAATGAAGAACCCTGGTTATTTTACCATACTTCGTTTCATCTCGCAGTTCCAATTCCATTTCATGTTTTGAAAAAGCAAAAACGGTCACACTTCATGTGTATATTTCAAAATTACACATTTTTAAACAAATAAATGTTTTTAAAGTTCTGTATATTGGATGTTCTTTCGTAAATTGAAATATAATAGATAGTACTACTAACATGTCTGGGAAGTAGTGAGAGTTCTTTCCATAATTTTGTGATATTCTGAATTTCCTTGTTGGGAGGAAATTTCCAAATCAAATTGATTATAAACAATATTTAAGTTGGATTAGGCACAATCTACGACATTCTTAAACCAAGACTTACAATGTGAATTGCAAGTACAATCTCCTGTTTCTCTGAAAAACATTAATCCGGAATTTAAAAAAGGCTGCAAATTCTTTCACCGAGGTTTATTATTCAATGATTGATGATTTGAATTTCTACTAAGCTTTGGAGTGTGCGTGTTTCACTAGTGATAGAGCGATTATTGAATTTCAGGAGATCGGTTCTCAATCAAAATACCTATTTGGATTGATCAGTTGATCATATTTGTGTGCCTCCTGAAATTCAATAATCGCTCTATCACCTGTGAAACACGCACACTCCAAAGCTTAGTAGGAATTCAAATCATGAATCATTGAATAGTTAACCCCAGTGAAAGAATTTGCAGCGTTTTTTCAAGAGCGATTACAATGGAAAAATATTCTATTTGAAAATTTTAAATTTCGTAAGACGGAGCATGCATATCAGAATGCTTCAACCCGTGTATCGGCTATAAACCCTTTTAGGAGTTCACTCCAGTATCCACATTCTCTATACCACTAGGTTACTGCGATCAAAACAAAAATAAAATATAAACGCCGTTGTGTTTGTTTGGATTGCAGTAACCTAGTGATGGTGAATGTGAATGTGAATGCTAATGTTGGCACCATAAATCGGGCCATACATCGGGAATGGTTTGAGCTACGGACCTGGGGAGGTTCGATTCTTCATGGAAAGTTCTTCAAAAAGAGTCCAAATTTAGGCCGCCTTGACTTTTTTTGAGGTTTTCAGGGATTTTACAACCCTTAAGCTAAAGAATTGGGGCGTTGTCGGACCAATATGGATTTTTTCTGAAAATTTCAGATTTTTTGCTCCAGCCGTTTGGGAGAAATCGTGCTTACGGCGTACGGCGGACGGACGGAAAAATGTTTATTGCAGATTTGGATTCTACACCCTTTGAAACGTAAACCAAGAAATTTTCAGGGGGGGTTAAAAAATTTTTTTTTTTTTTAAAGAGCGATTACAATGGTTTATTATTGAATAATAAACCGAAAATAACAAAATTTCGTTGGAAAATGTCGAAATTTGTGTTGGAAATGTTGGAAGATCGGTTTGAAAAAGTGCAATTCAAATTATAGATGCTATATTTTCTCGAATTAGACCGTTTTTTAATAAGATTTTTCGTGTTTTTTCCTGTTGCAGGTTCCCTCCGGCCTCCCGCGGAACCTCGAGGCCGCCATCCAGAGATACGGATCCGCCACGTACAAAGCTCCCGTCGCAACTGTTCTCGACCCCAACGGAAAACTCAGCATTACCCTCACCTACGGTGAGTTATTTCAATTCTAATCGTAATTGGATATCAAATATCGATGTCTGTTTAATAGAAACTTGCACGTATTATGGTCAACTAACGTGTATGTGGATTTTGTTACCCCTAAAATTCAGATCCTATATCCCTTGGAAACCATCGACTGCTAATTTCCAGCTAAAAACTCCTTTTGGTTTGAATAATAAAACTGATGAAATATAATTGGGTAACCCTGAAGTCCTAGATAGACTTAGGAGTGAGTTTGTAGATAGGAGTGAGGTATGATGTAGTTTACCTTTATTACTCGGTACATGTATGTTATATTCGTATAATAAACAGATTCCATAGATATAGCTGATCCAGCACCCTAACCGTATAAAAGCAGGCGCTCTCGCTGCCTGAAGTCAGTCTTATTCTCACGATTTTCAAATTCGAGTCTCTTTGAGTGAGGGTTTTTTGGAAAGTGATTAGGTGTTAAAGACCCACCTAAATCAAAATCCAAGCAATATAATTAAGTGAGTGGAAATACAATGTGGAAGTTGGCGTTCAAGGCAAAAACGCTAAGATTTTCGCCATTCACTTGATAGACATTCTCATTGGTTCACTTTAAACATTTTATAATTACTTGACTTTGAGATGATCGAAATTAAAGTAATGTTTCTTGTCTGTTTCCAGTTTAGATCGTGGTGCTTAAAATGCTTGGATTATATTCCTTCTCTCCACAAATTGAAAATCTCTAATATTTGATGTAGGTACGATGTAGGGGTTGCTTGAAATTCGGGACGAATACAACGATATATGCTGACAGTTTAAGTAGGCACCTATTAACTAGCTTAAAACATAACCCCCTCCTTCCTACTTAGAAAACATCTCATGGAGATAATAAATCTCATGGAGATCCAGAAATTGAAAAATTGATCTCAATATACACACTTATTAATACCCCCCCCCCCCCCCCCCCCTTGTTATTTGATCTTATTAATGTTGGTATTTGTCAAATGCATGATTGTGTTTTTCGTCTGTTCAGGAAAACTCCTCAGCCGATCTCAAAAGATCGCGTACACCCTCCTCACCAAAAACTTCAGTAAAGGAGGTGACACGTGCTCTCTGAAATGCGGGGACCGAATCGCGCTCGTCTACCCCAACAACGACCCCATCAACTTCATGTGCGCGTTTTATGGCTGCATGTTCGCAGGCATCGTACCTGTACCCATCGAAGTACCCATCACGAGAAGGGTGAGTTAACACTGTGGCCGACCTCCTAGCATTACCAATAATTTCATATCTTTTGCGTATAGTGAAAGGATCATAATATGACCCTCTTAGAGTTTGTCTAGAGAAGGGCCTTTGAACTATGCCAGGCTAGCCATGGTAATTTTTGATCATTGGTTTTGTACTTGCTGGGCAAAGCTAGAGGAGCTAATGGCAAGATGACTCCAGCTATTTTGTCATGGAACATGCTTTATCCTTGAACCTCAAGTTTTATGTAGATCATAGGTTTTTTACTTGCTAGGAAGAGCTGAAGGAGCTAGCAGCAAGATGGTTCCCACTACTTTTTGAAATGTTATCCATCCACCCCTGGTTTTGTTGATGCTGAAGAAAGTTCAGCGTACATTTGGCTTGTGAAACCTCTACATTCATGCAGCAGTTGCGATGGCTGTTTCTTCTCCATTCGATCTTTAGATCTGAAACTCTCGTGATTAAAGACTGTTTATAGGTTACCATTGTGCAAAGGAGCCTTTGCGGGACTAGATACCTCACCGATAATCATAAAATATTCTCAATACAAACCTCTCACCTCCCTAACCCTCACGCATAATTTTCTTAACATCCCTATCGAATTTATTATACACGCATTCAAATGTAGTACTTTGAACCTTCATTTACGGCAGTAAGATGAACTTGTATTACAAGGATTAGAGATTCACTAGAGGTAAATGTTGATTGGGTTTGGAACGCAATAATTGGTAAATATTGAGTGGGAACTGGGTGAATGTAGGGTTGCCAAATATGAAAACTAAGGATTTTGGTGTACTTTTTGGGATTAAAAACAATCTTGAATAAAGAATCTTGTGCTAGTAATGGTTTGTTAACGCCTTGTGCCATGCCTCATACTGCATAGCTGGATTTAAAATTACGACTCTAATACTGTTCTTTTAGGTCCAATTAAAAAACCTATTAATTTCGTTCCTGACTAAATAGTGAATTGACGTTCAATCTTATGTTTTATAAATCGATATGTCTTTGCAGGTGTATTATTAATAAATCAGACTGAATAATTGTCGCTTTTTGTGAAAGTGGACATGTCATCTGAAAAGTACTAGAATCTTCATAACAATTTTTCAAGTATACAGTCTTACATTTCAGCTAACAAGATCTTCTTAAATTATTTCCAGGACGCTGGCTCCCAGCAGATCGGCTTCCTCCTCGGCTCTTGCGGTATTCAAGTGGCCCTGACGAGCGAGGCTTGCCTCAAGGGCCTCCCCAAAACGGCCGCAGGCGAAGTGGTCGCTTTCAAGGGTTGGCCCAAACTCCACTGGTTCGTCACGGAGCACTTGGCCAAAACCCCCAAAGACTGGACCCCCACACCTCGACTAACCGACGACAATCCAGCTTACATTGAGGTAGGTCCACCCCGCCGCTCTAGATCTATTAGATTGAGTGCAAATCTGCAAAAACACGTCATTCTGTACAACTGCTGACATTTTCATCCTGAATTTGGGCTTACTTTAGAGAATACTAAACGTGCTTCTAATTTTGTTGCTTAAATATCGAAATTCTGCTAATGTCCTTTCATTTGGTTCATTCTAACAATGTTGTTTTTTTGTCTATGTATCGTTTCCAGTACTCGACTGACCGGGACGGCTCTGTCATGGGGGTGACAGTGACGCGTGCCTCAATGTTGTCTCACTGCCGCATGCTGACAATGTCCTGCAACTACACTGAAGGGGAGAACATGGTTTGTGTCCTCGACTTCAAGCGCGAGACGGGACTCTGGCACAGCATTCTCACGTCCGTCCTCAACGGGATGCACGTTGTATTCATTCCATACGCCCTGATGAAAGTCAATCCAGCCTCGTGGATGCAAATGATCACGAAATACAGAGGTAGGAAGACTCGTTTGATTAAGAACAGAAGTTTTAATCTAAGTTTTTCTCGATCTTACAACAGTTTTATCAACTAATTTGTAGCCATTAGAAGCTTAGTACCTCCAAGTTGTAGACTGACGACGGCATCACATTGTCCACAGTTTATCAACTTCGTTCATGTAGCGTTAGGATGCCATTGGAAAAGAACCCAACGATTCATTTCAAAAGTAAATTTCAACAAGGCCTATAAAAATCGAGCCATTAATAGGTACTAATAGGTTAGCAGCCACTAATAAATCAATAAGCATCTTTATACATCAATAGAAACAGAAAACGTCATTAGATGTCAAATTTTTTTTGGCTCATTCCATTATTGTATGCCAATTAGCTCTCCCTCCAACTTCGACCAGTATTTTGATTTTTTAGAAGGGACATGTGATAAGCTACATTGATTCTAAACGTTTTTAACAAAGAAATCATTGGTGTGATCCGTAATTGTATATTTTTCTTCCCGAGTGTTAGCGAATATACTCGATAATATAGGTATACATATTTTGTTCAGTAACACTTCAGACACGTTGTTGTTCCTAGGATTTACTTTTGATACAACCTTTGAATTTCTCTAAAACGATAATTAGTATTGGGAAAATTTTCTAGTGGTCAAGGGGGTAGTGCATGGACGAATTCGCTTTAGAAAACCTGACTAACGTTTATTGTTACTTTTCAGCAAGCGTAGCTGTGGTGAAGTCCAGGGACCTTCACTGGGGTCTTCTTGCCACCAAAGATCACAAAGACATCAGTCTGTCATCTCTGAGGCTCCTGTTGGTGGGTGACGGAGCGAACCCCTGGTCTCTGTCCTCCTGTGATCAGTTCCTCGCGGTTTTCCAAGCCAAAGGCCTCAGAACTGATGCCATCTGCCCTTCGGCCTCTTCCACAGAGTGCTTGACGGTCTCTCTCAGGCGGTAAGTTTCAAATTAAACCATTCAACACCTTCCACGCCTCGCGGATGAATTCATCCTCAATCCTCATACTGATCTCTATAATTTATCCCAGATATTGATTGTACGGCCGATTGTATTGCGCATTTCTTCGAGTTATCTCATTCCAGTTAGTTCGTTCTAACCGAAAATGCTCTTGTTTCCCGTTCTATTGGACCGTATGGATGTTTTGATTTTCTGCTTGTAACCGAAGGGCCTTTGCACGTCTTAGTAAGATCGAATTTGAATGCGGTATTTCTATGTATCAACTATGATATTACATATGGATTTACTCTATTGGACCCATCTAGCTAGTTGTCCAAATAAGTTTGATTTGTGTTGGATAACAACACTCAACTTAGGGAAAAAAGAAAAACACACAAATAGGTACCTACATCAAGTATGAAGATATCTGTATTAAGTGGTGAGGAGAGGCTTAAATACCCTACCTGTTGAGTGCACGGAACACAATCGTAAATTCACATGGCTAGGGGTTTGATTATCTTTCTTTGAATATTTGAATTTCCAAATTTTGATATTACTAATAAAAATAATCAAATTGTCAGATTTGACATGTGTTCTTGACTAATAAGTGTTGGAGCTCAATTATTTGTTATAACGATTAGTGAATTTCAAGCCATAACGGATTAGACTAGATATTTAGAAAGTTCAATATTCTTTCATCAAAATACAAAAACTAAATGGCCTTGAGTTCAAATTACGATAATAATTATGTTAGTAGGTATTATGATCAAGATTCCTGATAACCATCGGTGGGTTTATGAAAGAAGCCATGTCAATGTAATATAAGGAGTGGCATAGTTGAAAATCGGTCGAATTCATTCCAGATGTAGAGAGTATACTCGTACAAGTCAATATTTTCACACCAAAATACGAAAAACTATAAGGCATTAAGTTAAAAATATATAACGTTGATGAATTAAATTTGGATTCACATGAAAATACCTTTAATTGTTTTAGTTTATATTAGTCCGCTCCTTCCAATCAAAATTTGAAATGAAAGAATGAAAGTTTGACAGCACCACACCTACACAGAAGTTAGTAAAGCTGGGGAATGCTTCCTCCATAGCACCTGGTATTCCTTCCTCCATGACTCACACGTGACAATGGATGCTTGCGACTCAACCACTAGGCGAAACAGAAAGCAGCCACCACCACCATCATTGATAGAAGTGATAAGAGTATTAAACAGGTGTCTCTTCGTAGTCGTTTTCTAGGCTTTATTTGTTTATAAATCAACTTGAACTAAGTTTTTTTTCGCGGTACAAATGTAGTTTACATGTAGTGGTACTTGGAAAAATCAAGAATGAGCTTCACCACGTACCGCGTGGGTGACCACGTCTTCGTTGAAGATTCCTCGATCGGCCCTTACGACATTCGGAGAATCGAAGAACTCACTCGGACTCCCAACGGTAAAGTTGACGCCAAATTGTCTTGTTTCTATCGAAGAACGGACGTTTCTTCATCTCTGATTCAATTTGCCGATGAAAATCTCGGTGCACTCGTCGAAGATGAATCTTTGACGAATAGACAACGAGAACTACTCGCCGAAAGGGAATTGTTCAATTCTAACATACTCGAAACCGTTAGCGCGTCCCTCATTCGCGGCAAATGCTCAGTGATAAAAGTCAGTGACGTCGAATCCGCATATTCCTATCTCGGGAAAGACGATATGTTTTTCTACTGTTTCATGTACGAGCCGTCAGATAAGACGTTGATGTGCGACGAAGGTGAAATCAGAGTTGGTTCGGATTATCAAGTTACTGTACCTCCCATGTTGATCAATCAAGAAACTGACCCCCGCAACTTGGAATCATTAGAGACTTTAGTGTGGACGCCAGAACACGGATTGGCTGAGGACGATATCATCTCGTATTTACATGAAATCAAATCCGTTGGCACTTTCGCCCGCACGTTGGATACCTCCAGTAGAGCCCAAAACAAAAGTTTGCTGATGAGTGCAGTTTCAGCATCGAGGGACATCACATCTTTTCTCGCCCTGGACGTTCTGCATAAACACGATTACGATCTGAGCAACGCGCTCAGAGCTCTCGTTTCTCTGCCGAATATGGTCATACCCCGCGACGAGCTTGAAGACTGGTCCGTGGCGGAAGCCGATCTTTTCGAAGAAGCGTTGGAGAAGATAGGCAAAGATTTCTTCGCCATTCGCCAAGAGGTTTTGCCGTGGAAAGGCATGAAAGGGATGGTCGAGTACTACTACATGTGGAAAACCACTGAGAGATACTCCAAACAGAAGAAGGTCAAAGCGAACGAAGCCAAATCCAGACTTGTGAAAGTCAACTTGCCCAATATGATTAACGAACAAGTCAAAAACAGTTCGGTGGTGTCCAATTCCAAAAAGCTCTGTGGTAATTGTGGAAGCGCATCTACTCAGTGGTTCTCCATTCATACTCTTGGGAGTGGTAGAGTATGTCAGGGATGTTGGGAATATTGGAAAAAGTACGCCGGAATTAGAGTTATTGATGCAAGTTCGTGACAATTTTGTAGGTTTTGAATATCAGTGAGTGATGTGTACATATTTATGCTATAGAGTAAGTCGTGTTAATGGTAATTGTTGAATCATGTTAAGTGTGTCGCTGTCCATTGAATCCTCATTGTATCGCGAAGTAATATCAATTACTGTACACTTGTCCAGTATTATTCAGTATGTGACACCATATTTTTAAATAATCTTGGCATGTTAGTACGTAACCGATAGCCTAATGACCCTGTAAATTGGGCCCAGTTTAAAAAAAAGTCATGTCTATACAATGTAAATCTGTAAAATTAATGTTGTTGAACATGAATGTTACTTAAATGAAGATCATATTTAATTTTTGTACGATGAGAATTTTCAATAAAGTGTTTACTAAAATATTGTGGTCGTGCATTTGTTATACTTAGTACTCATGGCAAAGCAGTTTTCCCTGGACCAAGTTTCCATCAACAGGCAAAACAACAGTCGTATGCTTACTTAGAGCGCTTAGTTTGAGGCATCTTAGCTTATCATGGGGTTTCCAGTTATGCCTGATGATCCATTGTCATAAAGAAATATTCATCTTTACATATCAAATTGTTAGTTAGTTTTTAGATTTTTTTAAAATCTATGTACCCCCCCCCCCCACCCGCCTTGTCAACAGATAATTCCTAATTGCTTTCTAGTTGATCACTGGCGATCAGCTCAAGTTTTTCCTACTTTCTGAGGTAGCCATAAGTTTTGAAGAGTAGAGACGAGTGGGGGCTTAAGGGTCTTCCTCTCGGCCTGTGACTTGAGGTTCTCCGTTTGGAGTTCGTCAAACCTTTCGCTATGAGAAAGGAATGCTCGTCAAGGCTGGAGCTTTTCCACACTGCCAGGTTTTCTGTCGTGACTTCGAAGGCTTTTGGCTCGATAGATGGTGTGCCAGTTTGATTACAGCAACCGATCCCAGAGGTTTGTGGGAGTTTGGGACAGGTGGCAAACCCCTAGAACTTGTGAGCAGTCGAGGTTCAACTGGACTCTCCACGTCGCTGGAACGCCTCAACATTCGACAAGCCTGTAGAGGCAACAGAAGACCACAAGTCTGGGGCGTGCCTCGCCATTGGAAGATGATTTACTGTTGAACACCAGTGGTTGTTTTTACGTTGGTTTTTGCCTCCCCATTGTTTTCTTCCATTCTAGGCTCCCGTCATTAATTTTTCGTTCAAGTAAATTTCTTGCATGTATTTTACTTGGAGGGGGGGGGGGGGTAAAGTTGATTGAACCAGTGTTTAACGTGACATTCAAACATACATTACAACACTAATGAACGTAAATAATTGAATCTTAATCAATTTAAAAATGGTTTGTTTTTCCTTCTGAAATGTATAAATGACAATGACAGTGTTCGAATATTGTCCGTTTTGTCTATTTCCGACTGGGTTTGAATTTTTTCACTACTTAGATAAATCTTCATGAAGCTAAGGGGGGGGTTGCACCCCTGTATTTTATCATTTTAATAATCAACGTTTCATTCAAGTAATTTACACTTGTCAGCACAGTAGCATTATTAGCTGTTTATGAGAAGGAAGAAAAGTTTAGGGATATTAAAAATTTTAATAACTAACTACCTAATTTAATTTGTAAAGACAAATATTTGTTTATGACACATTTCAAAAAGTCATGGAGCACCCTCCCCTCAGGTTTCAAAATTTCTGAAATTTGATTGAGAACATTGCTAGTTGAATGAAATACACCATGTACAAAAAGATTCTGGTGGATTGAGTGAAGTTTTGTTTTTACATTTTAACCGGAAATAGCAAGCATTTCATCTACCATTATTTCATTCCATATACGGGGAGCTACGTTAAAACCGTCCCCTTAGCTAGCATGTTTAATAATACAAGTCCTGATGAATGTTATCATTTCGCATTAACAAGGGGACCCCAACATTAGGTACTTTTCAGTACTTTGTTTTGAAACGTTTGTATTTTTTAAGGTGATAATTCAGTGTGAGGATAATTTAAATGGTGCTTTCCTGAATGAAAACATAGAAATTCAGTACACTATGTCTTTAACAATATGTCAGCGACTTTCAGAGCTTAATCATAGAATGGGGGGTATCGGCTATCAGTTTTCGTGAAGGGTCTTAACGTAAATCAAGAATTACAAACCTTTTGGGCTCTCTTCGAGAACACAGTGTTCAATTTGGCTTCATCAATGGTTTGTGCTATGTTATACCTACATTGTTTTTTCTGGACAGAATCCATACTAAAATATCCATATTTTGAGAGAAAGGGCTAATAAAGGCGGTTTTGTTTTCAAATCCAAGGAATCTGTTATAGATTCCTACGACAAAAAATGTCGAAAATTCCCTTATAATGTTTTGAAGCTGCTGCAATTGATTATGATTTGTTGTACATCCCTGTTTGAAAATGGTGTTTCTTTCTTTACAGTCCTGGAAGAGCAGGTGTAAATGCAACTGGTCGAGGTGTGCTCTCCATGTCCGGCCTGAGTTACGGTGTCGTGCGGGTCGACCAAGAGAATTCGCTCACTTCTCTCACCTTACAAGACTGTGGACAGGTTATGCCTGGCTGTAAGTTTCACTTTCGTCATTTGCGTTAGCTGCTAACATTACCTTTATCCACATCATTGATATTTCCATATATTTGTAGCTGCTTATTTACAGACAAAAATTACATTTTCCTGGTTCATTGATGAATGTGTGATGATAGTCCAGATGTTGTTCATCGTCACACATAGTTCTCTTTGACGTTTATGGTTTCAATTTGACAGCCTGAATTTACAACTCCTGCCTCTTCAGGAGCAAAACTTCATGTTACCTATTGTTAACGTCTTAAATCGTTCAGTCTTGAGCTCTTTCAAGCGTCTAACACTCAGTGATGACAGGAAAAACAAAAACTACAACTGCTGCAGTTCACAAACGTTTTGTAGGTTCATCATTGCATATTGTACCAGCAAATGGGTTGTACTGTTTGATTCAGAAAGTTGTACCTTCTGATCATCACATCACCTTACTAGACCTCTTACATAAGCTGCTTATCAAAAACTGAGGAAGCTATGTTATAGGCAATTGGTACCTTGTATGGCCATGACATCAAGAGTGATGACACTGCTGGTGATAATGTTTGCACGTCAGAGGCGAATGAGTTTATAAACTGTTAACAACAGTCATGGGGAAAAAACAAAGTTGTCCCTTCATACTACGAAATGTTGAATTCAGTGTTGGAAACGTTTGGAAAAGCTGGGTATTTATTCATACTTATGATTTCTTTGGCACTGGATATCCTTAAAGTAAAATGCTCAGCCAACGGTTTAAGTCTATTGCCCTTTGTTTTCATGTTTTTTATGTCAAGTTTAGTCGAAGAGCGAATTTCTTTTAATAATTTTTATCAATTACTGGTTAGAACTTTATTTTTACCATGTTACCTAATTACTTAACTTTCGTTTTGTTACTTCCTACCACATGTTTGGTTATCTCCCTGTTGTATTGAGCATTCCACTCTTGTTATAAATTCACTAAATGCAACACTGACTTGACTTCCTGTTGCCCTCAGCGTGTATCGTGGTTGTGAAGATGGAAGGGACTTCGTACCTCTGCAAAACGGACGAAGTGGGTGAAATCTGCGTGAACTCTCCAGCGACTGGTAGCCAGTACTGGGGCCTCACTGGAGTCAGCAACAACACTTTCAGAGTGGCCCCGCTTATGGCCGATGGTGCTGCCCTCTCAGATGCCGAATACACCAGAAGCGGTCTTATAGGATTCCTTGGACCGGTAATTTTGTCTTTCATAAACACATTGCTTTATCTAAAATATGGTGATACCACGAAGTACTCCTGCCAAGATGCACAACTCAAGAAGCTCCGTGGCACTTTTCCTGCACTGGGGCACAGTCGCAGACAAGACTGGTGTTTTTAGGTGCCACTCCTTTTAGCTCTGACATCGCTTGTCATAGCTCATTCCTATCATCTCATACGTAGATAATATGCATAGACATAAAAGGATAATTTCTTATCATACCCTAATCTTTGTTCAATCCTAAATACCAGCATAAATTATACCGTCCCAGAAACAAATGTTACATTTGTCAGAATAACGTGAATGTTTTAGGTTTTGTATAAATGCTAACATCAATTACATCTAATATAATTCCATGTGCATGTACTCTTCAGGGAGGACTAGTCTTCGTTTGTGGCTCTAGAGATGGACTTATGACAGTGACTGGAAGGAAACACAATGCGGATGACATAATTGCGACGGTGCTGGCAGTTGAACCCATGAAGTTCATCTACAGAGGGCGAATTGCTGTTTTCAGCATAAAAGTGCTCAGGGATGAAAGAATCTGCGTTATTGCAGAGCAACGTCCAGATTGTAGCGAGGAAGAGGTAACTGTAGAGCCCGAATCTATGTTATTCCTTACGTTATTATCTATTGCTCATCCAGTAGTTTCCTCTGCCTGTAATGTTACCTTATACTACCCTTTTCAGCATATCAAGATCAAAAGTTATCTTCTCTCATAAAGAAATTAAGCTATGGGAACTCTCATTGGCCAGTATCTGAATCATGCTATTCCTTGATGAATTCTGCAATCGATTTATAATGTGTCATAGAAGTTTCTTGCACGTATCTGCTGAATCCAGCAGTTGAACAATGTCATCGTCATGAATTCATAAGAGAACGACTGATTTTTGTTTCTAGTGAGATGCAATCACGTGGGGCTCTATGACTCTTAATTACTAAGCTATTCCTTCTAAAATACAATATTTACTTGTGTTTACTTATGTGTTTGAGGTTTTCCAGTAGGTCTGTCAACCATTTTATACTAGCTTACTATGTGACAGTTACCAATTTTGCTTGTTGTCCAGAGCCCAATTAAAATAATACCATCACAAAGTTCTTTCAATTAAGATGCAGTAATTCTGTGAAATGGTTTAATTCTCTCAACCTGATTCATTAGAGCTGGACACCAGAATAAGCTGTTACAGCGTCACTGAGCTCGCCTGATCTCTAGAAATGAAGGGCCTTTTGGGAGGACTCAAAATAGGAAGCAACGGTAGTTGAATATCTTACGCTGCTTACGCATTTGTGACTAACTACCTTATCGTAACACCATTACATAACAATTCCGTATCATCTGCCTGTAATAACATCGACCACTTCAGTCATGGCATCTCACCAGCAAGTGGTTGCATTTTGATTGATCACTTATTGATAGCTTCCTGTTACCATATTTTGTTATAATAAAGAGGGATATTTTGGGTGTCACCAAAAAAATAATTTGTACACCTCAACGAATTACAGAGTTTGTTCATTGTCCCGGTTGATGCAGATTAGTCACTCTTTCAATTGTGTTTGGAGGAGGGAATTGGGTTTGAAATAATGAAAATTTAGAGAAAAGCAGAAAGTTGAATGATTGGTGGGGAGATGAATAGGAAGAACGGAGGAACGGAATGCTGCAAGGCAGATGCTGTTCATACTTGTCTCACCCTGTTCCATAACATCCTTTTGATGAGACAGTGAAAAACTGCCAACCTAGCGATCAGGATCAATCTTCTGAACAGTTTTCTCTTGAAGTTTTGCTGCTGTTATAGAATGTACAGTAAGGGAGTTTGTTACAAGTGCGTACTCAGCTTAATGTATTGGGTCACCAGTCTGATCTGGGCTAGCTTGAAAATAAATTGAAACCAGAAGATAGAAGCAGACCATTCTTCTGGTAGCAGCATCACCTCCTGCAAGAACTCCCAATTATTTGCTTGCAATTCCTTAAATTTGACTACAGAATCATCGATAAAAAGATTTTTGTGAGAGAAAGCAGGAATGAGTTTCTCCTGCAGATTCACCTTCTTCTCCTGAAAGTTGGAAATTCCTGGTTATCTCGAAATTCCCATTTCCACTGTTTTTCCCAACTATTCACTGTGTCTCTCAGTCTAGTCCTGAGATCATTCAACATAAATAAGCTAAAAATGTATATTATTTTCTCATTCCAGAGTTTCCAGTGGATGTCGCGAGTCCTTCAAGCAGTCGATTCGATTCATCAAGTCGGCATCTACTGCCTGGCTCTCGTTCCTCCCAACTACCTTCCCAAGACGCCCCTGGGAGGCATCCACCTCTCAGAGTCCAAGCGTCGCTTCCTCGAAGGAACTCTCCACCCAGCGAATGTCCTCCTCTGCCCGCACACCTGCGTCACTAACCTGCCCAAGCCCAGGGAGGTCCACCTAGGTCAGTCTCGTACCTTCATTCCATTTAGCCGTCTGTTACTTGAGAATCACTTAGTGCAGTTCGCCCTTCTACCCTGTTGACTATTTTGCACTCCCTTTAAATTCGTTCATTTTTCGAACGGTCTATCACACTCCATTCCACTTCTAAACCGCTCACTGTGTTCTTTATTTTATCCTAGAATTTGCAAACAAGTGTAGTGATTTGTGCATCAATCTGCGTTCTGGTTTCCCTTTCGGTCTTTATTCATTATCAGGTCTGCTCCAAGTTCAAGTAGGTTTTCGAGTGATTTTATTGATATACATTTTGTAGATTGATAATGACGAATGAGATGGCCAAATTTCACTCTTAAATATTGAAACTAAAATCATTTCTAATATGTCTAGTTATATCTAATTTGAAACAGTTTCATTAATGGAGCTTCCAAAACTCAGACTATGTTATCATAATCATCTTAACTCCAAATTTGGTTCATTCTATCCTACAACAAAAATACAGTTTTGACAGTTTGAGCAGTTTTAAATTAGAAAGAAATTGGGCCACCTCTTGATTCCAGGAAATACTTTTGAATTCAGTGTAAATTATGAAGATATATTATCTAATTGTATATTTACTCTTCGTGGCATAGTTTATTGAGACAAATAGAAAATGTATATTTGTTGAAACGTTTATAATTGTCCTATTGAATCAAAATAAAACTCTTAGCTTTTTGCTTATAATTTTAAATCAAGATTGTCTAAATGAGAACGGTTTTGGAGAACTTATTGGATGGTAAATTTAGTTTCAATACCTCACCCCTACAACTCTCAATTCCGAATTCACTTTGTTAAATTTCAAAATATTGCACCAAATGAACCTGCATAGTTCATTATTTAAAATATTTGACGATAATTGTCTCGGCTTTGATGTCAATTTGAATTACCAACATCGCCAATGCCTTCATTAATTATTAAGTGATTTTCGCTTAAAATTAATCGTTTTATTTGTCGCATCGCTATGGTAACAGCTGTAAATATATTTTGTACAGTTTGAAGGCATGATGTTCCTGTACTAACATTTTATTTTTTCTTTGAAATCATAACCCTCCTCCTAGTTTCACTTGCATCATGTCACATGAGCATGTCCCATCTGTTCATTCTAGACCATTCTCTCTCCCCCCCATCCTATCAATTCTCACCTTTTCATCGTCTATTTATTTCTTCAAAGGGTTCAGAAGAGTCTTCATCCGCCTTCATAGGGTTTCATTTTCATTGCCTTCGGTGTGGATTTGGGTCTCGCTTCTTGCAGGTGTAGTCGTGCTAATTGTAATCCGACAAATTTCATTTTCCCATTGTTTACCGCCACATGAAAGTATATACACATACATATGTACCTTATGTACCTCATATGATTATGAAAACAAACAAATATAGCAAAATCCCACGCACACTTATTTAATCCTTCAATCAATACTTACAGTTAACTATTCCAGCACAATGATAAACGAACTGAGCAACTAAATTGATTAATCAAGCTTTTGACATACATTCTAATCGTTGAAAAATTCAATTATACAATTTTTGTATCCTTCCCAAAATTGATAAGCAGTGCTAAAAAAATACCAAGATTTTTCCATATTTGGTTTCTAAATTCCCCTCAAACTTGTGAGGTAAAAGATTGATGTATTCGTCTCATAAAACACTACAAAATTTTGATTTTTCTCTTTTATTTAAGAAAAATTTCGACTTTTAACACCTCTTAGAAGAAAGTGAGTTTCGCACTGTTGTATGTCATCCATATAGTGTCCCCAAAATTAAAATAATTGAACGAATTTTGTTCAGTACTTAGGATTTTCGTGTTAGTTTTCTTTCCCAAAAGTGTATTTATGTATCTCATGTTCAAAATACCGTTTGTTTATGGTGGCAATTTAATGTGTCATCCCCTATCCAATAACTGTTTATGATTAGATTGTATTCCATAAACAACCACCGTAACTCTATTCCCTATGTCCCAGACGGTTTCGAACCAATTAATTACTTTAAATCTTAATTGTACTCAGCCGTCCTCGAATATGTCACCAATATACACTTATCACGAAGAATCACAAATGAAATCACGTCGCACAACTGGGTATAAGGGATTCGTTCCGTCCGGTTTCTGCACCAAGTGTTTCCCTGTTCAGCAGATGCTTCTCACGCTTACCATGCACAATATTATTGTAACCGCTTCATTATCATTACGAAATATCATTTCGTTTTGTCACACTCATCTACAACAAAAAAAAAGTTTAAGAATTTGAAAACAATACGAAAAAAAAAAAAATTTGTCAAAATTCCCCCTCGTAGGCTACTACATGGCGAATGATTAAGGCTATTTGTTTTGCAGATGAATACTTTAAACAGGCCCAACCAAATTATGTTAACCAAATTGGTGAAGATCAAGGTAATGATAAATCTTTCTTCTTTATATCGTCCTGAACCAAATTTTACCTTTCTTTTCGAAATTACACTTTTATTTCTTTTTTTTTCTGTATATATTGTATAATATGAGTTATTATTCTCTCTTTGTTCTATCACACTGCCCAACAAAAAAGGTGTTGTTTATTGGCCGAGCGATAAGGGTTGTTGTTGAGGTTTTCCATCGTGCTGAATTGAAATCTGAAATCCTTGTTTCGCTATCAAATCTAGTTTTTGAAACTCATACTCCTATTTCTTAAATGTTAAAAATAGCACTTCCAAAATCCCCATTAATATTTCACTTGCAACCACTTTGTATATGTTTTATGACGTGCAGAATCCGAATTTTTATATTTCCCACACAAATTTTGGCTGTCCGAACCCGATTTTAGCTATCTTCTTCCATAGCATGGGGAAACAACGTTAAAATTAACAAAATACACACAAAAAATACTGTTTTATATATTTGTGAATGCAATTTTTGGAAAAACAAGGGCAGATAGAAACATCTGAGTCCAAAATTGGATTCAGCATGAAAAATTCTATAAGACATGTTCTCTTTCATTTGTCAAATCTCAAAATAGTGTCCCTTGTTTGTGAGTTAAGCACACCAGACTGTATATATACACAAACTCAAAGATCCTTATCACTGACGTTGTCATTCGGTTTATAAATGTAGAGCGTTAGGTGCCACCTACATTTTAGTTCTAACAAATTCACCAACTATATTGATCAATATTATTCTGGTTTTAATATCTTTTAATTAATTTCATTTAATCAAAATTATGAACCAATCGCAAACGTTTGTGTTCCACCGTAAACGAACAAATTGAAACAGGTTAACTGGTCAAATGAAACAGGTTGCACCGACACTTTTTTGAGGTTTGACGAATGAAAGAGGGTAATTCTCTGATTATTTTTCTTGCTGAATCCAAATTTTACTGGCTGCCCTTGGTTTCTCCCAAAAACTGCATTTTATATATAAAATAGTGTTTTTTGGGGGGGTTTTTTAGTGTGTACTTTGTCAATTTCACCTCTGTTTGCCGTAAAATGGATGACATTAGCTAAAATTGGGTTTTAAATTCGATTCTCTACCACATAAAACAGAAAGAGCGGTTGAAAATGACAAACTAGTTGGGAGTTTTGAAGTGCAGGTTTTAACACTCAAACTTAGCTAGAAAATGGGTACATGAGCTATATATCTCAAAAACTAGACCTGACAGAGAAAAACGGGTTTCAGTTTTGGATTTAGCATTCTGAAAAACCTCAATAGCAAACCTTATCTTCTTTGTAACAAACGACAACTTTTTTGTTGGGCAGTGTTATCACATGCCCTGGTACCGATTTTTCCGGGTACGTTTTATCATGAAGTTTGCCTCGTTTTGGTGATAGTCAATATCAGAAAATGTATAGGACCTTCTATTCGTGTAGCGCATCAATAATTTTGGGGCACGTTGAAAAACGATTAGATATCCGTTTTGTATCGAGGGAGTCGTCCGGGGTCAGAGAGACACCAAGAAAAGTTTGTGGAAAATCGACCTTTCATAACGCGGATCAAACGATTTTAGGCTTCAGAAAACTTGTGTCTAAACGAACCTCAAAATTATCTTGTTTAAAATTCAAATTCTCAAACCAACTAAAATGAACGTAGTTCGCAAAGCAAGTCCTGATGGGTATGTTTACGATCACCTCATCACGATCTTCCTTTTCGTTCACTATTTTGGTTTATTCATATTGTTTTCAAGCTATATTAGCTACACTTTCATCCCATTTGTCATTTCGCACTCACGTCTTAGAAAAGAATTTATGCTTAACGTTTTTGTTCAAATTTTGTGCATCTTTTTATTGGTGTGTTTTTTTGGTGTTGACAACTTTTCTTGTGTCTCTTTTTTTATATAACAATAATTCAGATCGATAATATAATCATTTATTATTATTCTATTTAAAACCAAACCCTGGGAGGGAGGAATTCGTGGAACATCTTTTAATAACCCACTTCTGAACATGGTAATTCGAACATTATATTTACTATTTAGATTAAGCATGTCTTTCAAGTAAGAATTCTGTTTTTCTTTTTTTTTTTTTTTAATGTATACAAATGAATTATGGAATTTTTATATAGTATTGAGACATACTTCGGTGTGCAAAGTAGATGTTAGAGTTGTTTTGAAAGTAGGTATTCGTACTGGATCGATCCTATTTCGATTGGTATTTTGAACACTTCGTGAAAGCGATTGTTTTCATTGATAACTCATGACTCTCAATCCAACATCAAAATATTACCCCAATAATCAGTTTTAAATTATCTTAGATTTCTTGTTAACTTTAAAAATCGTTCCAGTTTTCTATTAACAATCCAGTTTGGGAGGTACATTGAAACCAAATTCGAAACGATCTGATACCTACCACGAGCTTGCTAATAGTGCTTCCATATTCATCATTTCACTGCTTTTTTTGCCGTCTCTGCTCACGAATCGTTCAATTCATGAGGTGTGCTTACGTCCTATTTTTGTTAAAAACAATTTTACTGTAATATTTTTGAAGGCAGTGGTAAGTGAGTGAAGTCATCTTGCTGGGGTACATTTTTTTTTTAAAGACACCATTAACAAACTTTGCTTCACTGTGGTTTTGCCCGTGGGTTTTAAATCAGCTTGCTTCAACTGACCCTACGGTAAATTATTGCAAATATTCCATGCCCGAAATTTGTTTGCAGCATTATTAGAACATTAGTTTAGCATTTTCCGTTGAAAACTACTCGATCGACGAGACAAACGAAATTCAGCGTGGATGTTGGCAAACCATTCTTCCATTCCATGGTGCATGCTTCTGGAATGTTCCCACTTGCTATATAATGATTAGTCCTGCTTATAATTAATTTCTTCGATATTTTAATTCATTTATCGCTGCCTCCTTTGGCCTATTGTTTTTCTCGGGTGTTTATTGTAGCGAATTTGAGTTTGCCGTGTTTTGTTACAGATGTAGGTCCAGCGTCGGTGATGGTCGGTAATATTGTGCAAGGCAACAGGCTTGCCTCTGCCATGGGTCGCGACATGGGGATCATCGATGAAGAGTCGGATTCTGCCAGAAAGGTGAGTTCAACTTTGCATTTGTTACCTAAAAAGAAACTTGGTAGTTGAGGAGTCCTTCTCCTGGTTTTTTCTCAGGTAAGGCTCGAGCTCGAATACTGCTGAAGTTCTTATAAATATTTGGACTGTAGCACATTGTTAACTTTCCTGCAGGATTCGTACAGTGGTACAAAAGCGGAAAAACCCTAGGATCTCAACGGAGGCAGCATACTGCGTTCTGACAAAGAGAACATTTAATTCCTTGTTATGTACCAGGAAGAATGTGGTCTTGAACTTCCCTTGCAGCTTTTGCACGCTGATTACTTACTGTTGATTCAGAAACATGATCAAAATCAGCATACTTGCATACTTGTCTGTGAAAGATAAAAACATTTTTAGACGTTTTTGGTTGTGGATGCTTGTAATTGGCTCAATACTGGTTCCAATCGATTCAGCATCCCAAAAACATGTTTGACAACACCCCTGTAGCTTCTAATTATACCATTTTTTGGACCTAATTTTGGAACTTTAGGACTCTGACCGCCTCTAGTCGGATCGGGATTGGCTCCGACCGATTCAGCACCTCAAGAAACATTTGACGGCACCCTTTCTGCCTGTAATGATAGATATACCATGTTTGGATAGGTTGTTTCAATTGGCTCGGAACTGGGGTTGGAGATCGATACTACGCATCACCTCCAACTTTTCTGCAGTAATTTGGAGGATTTTTCCCGGAAAAATTTTCCGTTTTTCTCATAGTGACTCCCTGCGTGGGAATAGACTCCTTCTATGTAAGCCTTTCATTGTTAGTAATAATGAAGAACAGTAAGCGAAAAGAGAGGATAAACGATGAAAGTCAAGGATCTCACTACATGTCTGGTAGCCCCCCCCCCCTACTAGATGTACAGAGGGCTTGCTTGGAACTTGGATTCACAATCAAGGTGCGCATTTCAAGAGGAAGCTAACGAGTGGCGGTGGGGCTAACTGATTTAAGTAAATACCAAGAAGGGAATAGTATGAAACGGAGTACAAAAATATAGAGACAATGAAAAGAGTATCCAACAAAAAGCATGAGCGCAGAATGATAGGTATGCTTGATTTAAAAGCATATAAAATATGGAGAGCGAGTGCTCTGATTTTTACTTTGCTTCGTGATTTATTAATTGCCACTGAAAAATCAAATACATTCATCTAGCAATTTTACATATCAATAAAGGTACACTCCAAGTGGGTAGGTTTACAGCAAAATCTAGCCCTTTATTATATAGCTCAATTAATTAGCACTGAGTTCGATTGCACTATTCTATTCACGCAGCACAACTAAATCCAGTGGTTTGTTTCGCTTGAGACGTCGGATTTCACCTTCGTTGTCCAAAACGTAGAGCATCTCCGGGTTCACGTGTTTGTGGAGGCGATGTTCATGCTTCCTTGCGTATTTTGCAATAATTTCATAGACTGTCTCCATCCTCAAATCTCGATGAATATCATCGTTTCGCATGTACCAAGGGGCTCCAACTATACTTCTCAGTATTTTATTCTGAAAGGTTTGGATTTTCTTAATATTTGATTTCTTGGCACAGCCCCAGATCTGTATCCCATAGGTCCAAATAGGGCGAAGGATCTGCTTATATATAAGCAGTTTGTTGTGGAGAGAGAGATGGGAATTCCTTCCCATTAGCCAATACATCCTTCTGTACTTGATTTTAAGTTCTTCTTTCTTCTTTTCTATGTGTTTATTCCAGTTTAATTTGGAGTCAAGTGTCAAACCCAAGTATTTAACTGCTTCAGTGTGCGGTATTTTATTCGAATTGATCTCAACATTCAAGATTGGGACTTTTCGGTTAGTGAAGTTGATGTGGGCTGATTTTGATTCGTTCAGCTTCATTCTCCACATCTTGGTACATTTACAAACCTCAGTAGTAGACGTCTGTAGTTTGCGTGTTGCAGCTTCTATATCATCTCCAACAGAGAGGATAGCCGTATCATCTGCAAAGGTGGCAACAGTTGTGCCTTCTTGTTGGGGTAAGCCCCGTGTGTACAGGAGGTAGAGTACCTACTAAACAACACAATGAGGGAGTATAATAACAATATTAAAAGTCAAAAAATCGTATATCCCAAATCCCCGAGGAGAGGACCACGTCGCTTGCCCTGGGAGACGCTTCCCCCCGCTGGGGCCCTCCTTCCTTCACTGGCGGGGTCGGGGGGAGGGGGAGCAGGTCGGTTGCCCTGGAAGACGGGGGCGAGAATTCCACCCGCCCAGCGTTACCACCCCCTGAACCGTCGATATACTCAGATAAGCTGGTTTTTATCATCTTTCATGACAATCATAACTTCTACTTCAAAATGTGAATGACTATAGAGTACAAGTTTGTCCGCCCTCAGATGAAACTAGAACAAATATCTTGGATTTTGGGAAACGTGGAGGTGCTTTCTACATTGCAGTGCCAAAAAAGTGCTTGACCAAAAAAAAAAACACATGAGAGTCTGCCCCTAGTCAACCCTTGTATGGTCCCAGCGCCAATTCCTAGCTTCAACGAACTAACCTCATTAAGGAGCTTGTTTATCCCTCTAATTGCCGCCCAATGAGAGGGAGACCAATGTTCATGAGTAGAGGATATTATACGGAGGCTGTGGCATATTTATCGCAGGTTCTGATCTAGTTATCCTACTAATCTTTAGTTAACTAGAAGGATAGATTTAGGATATTTTTTTTATTTGTGGATCGCGACCTTCCAGACCATCGAACTAAACAAAACCCTGACCTCCGTAAATAGTTTGTACCACAAGTTCACCAATGAGTGATGCGTGATCTCTATACGATCACATGTTGAAACCGTTTGTTGATGGAAGATGAAATGGCGCTGCGACCCAAAAAAGGGTTGCCTATGGGTAGATTCTCCTAAACAACACTCTGCTCCAGTGTCTTTTTTTCTGCAACCATACAAACCTGACCAAGAAGCTCAAATTTTGTTCATTATTCTGTTCTTGATAAAACAAAGAAGGCAAACCAATGAAGGGGCTCATTGAATAAATAAGCTCTCCGATTCATTCCAGTAAGCAAAGTACAGCGAAAGTACTGTTTACTCACATCTCACCTCAAACCACCCTTCGAAGGCTAGTTATGTACATATTTAGTAACGGAAGATTTGCTGGGAATTCCTAATACAATAGTTCCTAATACAGTACAATAGTTTGTTCCATAATCTTTCTCTGTATAAAATGTTGGATCGTGTTATGAAAGAAATTAGGTATATTTTATCAGATGGAGGTTTGTTAGTACTATTTGATAACATAGTTATGGCTATTTTTCAATGATATATCATGACGAATTTCTAGGAGAATTTTTTCCCTTTCAACGCGAATTCGCACCTAATTGTTGTGCGTATCTTTCTTACACTGATCGCATTCTCTTTTTATTTAGGTTTGTAGAATATGTAATTTTTGACGTACATATATTTTAGTTATTATTTTATTCATTTTTAAATCCATAATGTATTTAAGATTCTATTGTGGATGTAAATAAGGTTAAACTCATGGTTTTCTTGGTTATTTCTGTGTCTTTGTAGAAAATACACATTTCATGACGATGAAATTTGACTTTATTGTTTTCAGTACCAATTCATTTCCGAAATCCTGAGGTGGCGAGCGATTTCGACCTCTGAACACGTCATCTTCACGTTGCTCAATTCAAAAGGAGGCGTGGCCTCCGTCCTCACCTGCTCCCAACTGCACAAGCGGGCGGAGCGCGTCGGCTCATTGCTGCTGGAGCGAGCGAAAATCAACACCGGCGACCATGTGGCGCTCATCTTCCCTCCTGGGATCGATCTCATTTGCGCGTTTTATGGTTGCCTGTATGTTGGTAAGTGAACAACATATCCTGCTTACACCTCTGGCACCATACAGTGTGCACATCCTGATGGGTTTAGTGGGAAAAAAGTCTTGCACCAAAAAAATCTGTGGTAAATCGAGCAAACGAATGCTCATCGAGCTGTTATTAACTTATTTACTTGTGGAACTATGGAAATATTCAAAAAAAACTATCCATTAAACTTGGAAGAATGCTTCAACCCGTGTATTGGCTATAAACTACAAGTATCCACAACGGCTATCACTCCAGTATCCACATTCACAACTACTCGACGCTATCGGCATCACTAGGTTACAAACAAACTATATTAAACCAAAAAACGCAAATGTCCATAAATCGGGCCATACATCGGGAATGGTTTGACCTACGGAAATGCGGAGGGGCTCATTCGACACCTCACGGTATGTTCTTCAAATAGGTAAATATTTATGCCGATTCTACTTGTTTTGAGGTTTCTAGGGATTTTACAAAAACTTGACAGTCCATTAAACAAATGGATAGTTTACCCGGTAAAAATGGATATCCATTAAACGGTAAAAATGGATATCCATTAAACAAATGGATAGTTTTCCCGGTAAAAATGGATATCCATTAAACAAATGGATAGTTTACCCGGTAAAAATGGATATCCATTAAACAAAAAATGGATATCCATTAAACAAATGGATAGTTTACCCGGTAAAAATGGATATCCATTAAACAAATGGATAGTTTACCCGGTAAAAATGGATATCCATTAAACAAATGGATAGTTTACCCGGTAAAAATGGATATCCATTAAACAAATGGATAGTTTACCCGGTAAAAATGGATATCCATTAAACAAATGGATAGTTTACCCGGTACCCGGTAAAAATGGATATCCATTAAACAAATGGATAGTTTACCCGGTAAAAATGGATATCCATTAAACAAATGGATAGTTGGTAAAAATATCCATTAAACAAATGGATAGTTTAAAATGGATATCCATTAAATGGAAATGGATAGTTTACCCGGTAAAAATGGATATCCATTAAACCAATGGATAGTTTACCCGGTAAAAATGGATATCCATTAAACAAATGGATAGTTTACCCGGTAAAAATGGATATCCATTAAACAAATGGATATGGATATCCATTAAACAAATGGATAGTTTACCCGGTAAAAATGGATATCCATTAAACAAATGGATAGTTTACCCGGTAAAAATGGATATCCATTAAACAAATGGATAGTTTACCCGGTAAAAATGGATATCCATTAAACAAATGGATAGTTTACCCGGTAAAAATGGATATCCATTAAACAAATGGATAGTTTAATGGGCAAAAATGGATATCCATTAAACAAATGGATAGTTTACCCGGTAAAAATGGATATCCATTAAACAAATGGATAGTTTACCCGGTAAAAATGGATATCCATTAAACAAATGGATAGTTTTCCTGGTAAAAATGGATATCCATTAAACAAATGGATAGTTTACCCGGTAAAAATGGATATCCATTAAACAAATGGATAGTTTACCCGGTAAAAATGGATATCCATTAAACAAATGGATAGTTTACCCGGTAAAAATGGATATCCATTAAACAAATGGATAGTTTACCCGGTAAAAATGGATATCCATTAAACAAATGGATAGTTTACCCGGTAAAAATGGATATCCATTAAACAAATGGATAGTTTACCCGGTAAAAATGGATATCCATTAAACAAATGGATAGTTTACCCGGTAAAAATGGATATCCATTAAACAAATGGATAGTTTACCCGGTAAAAATGGATATCCATTAAACAAATGGATAGTTTACCCGGTAAAAATGGATATCCATTAAACAAATGGATAGTTTACCAGGTAAAAATGGATATCCATTAAACAAATGGATAGTTTACCCGGTAAAAATGGATATCCATTAAACAAATGGATAGTTTACCGGGTAAAAATGGATATCCATTAAACAAATGGATAGTTTACCCGGTAAAAATGGATATCCATTAAACAAATGGATAGTTTACCCGGTAAAAATGGATATCCATTAAACAAATGGATAGTTTACCCGGTAAAAATGGATATCCATTAAACAAATGGATAGTTTACCCGGTAAAAATGGATATCCATTAAACAAATGGATAGTTTACCCGGTAAAAATGGATATCCATTAAACAAATGGATAGTTTACCCGGTAAAAATGGATATCCATTAAACAAATGGAAAGATGACCCGGTAAAAATGGATATCCATTAAACAAATGGATAGTTTACCCGGTAAAAATGGATATCCATTAAACAAATGGATAGTTTATCCCCGATAGTTTACAAGGTAAAAATGGATATTCATTAAACAAATGGATAGTTTACCCGGTAAAAATGGATATCCATTAAACAAATGGATAGTGTACCCGGTAAAAATGGATATCCATTAAACAAATGGATAGTTTACCCGGTAAAAATGGATATCCGTTAAACAAATGGATAGTTTACTCGGTAAAAATGGATATCCATTAAACAAATGGATACCCGGTAAAAATGGATATCCATTAAACAAATGGATAGTTTACCCGGTAAAAATGGATATCCATTAAACAAATGGATAGTTTACCCGGTAAAAATGGATATCCATTAAACAAATGGATAGTTTACCCGGTAAAAATGGATATCCATTAAACAAATGGATAGTTTACCCGGTAAAAATGGATATCCATTAAACAAATGGATAGTTTACCCGGTAAAAATGGATATCCATTAAACAAATATAAAAATGGATATCCATTAAACGAATGGATAGTTTACCCGGTAAAAATGGATATCCATTAAACAAATGGATAGTTTACCCGGTAAAAATGGATATCCATTAAACAAATGGATAGTTTACCCGGTAAAAATGGATATCCATTAAACAAATGGATAGTTTACCCGGTAAAAATGGATATCCATTAAACAAATGGATAGTTTACCCGGTAAAAATGGATATCCATTAAACAAATGGATAGTTTACCCGGTAAAAATGGATATCCATTAAACAAATGGATAGTTTACCCAGTAAAAATGGATATCCATTAAACAAATGGATAGTTTACCCGGTAAAAATGGATATCCATTAAACAAATGGATAGTTTACCCGGTAAAAAATGAATATCCATTAAACAAATGGATAGTTTACCCGGTAAAAAATGGATATCCATTAAACAAATGGATAGTTTATCCCAAATGGTAAAAAATATCCATTAAACAAATGGATAAAAATGGATATCCATTAAACAAATGGATAGTTTACCCGGTAAAAATGGATATCCATTAAACAAATGGATAGTTTACCCGGTAAAAATGGATATCCATTAAACAAATGGATAGTTTACCCGGTAAAAATGGATATCCATTAAACAAATGGATAGTTTACCCGGTAAAAATGGATATCCATTAAACAAATGGATATGGATATCCATTAAACAAATGGATAGTTTACCCGGTAAAAATGGATATCCATTAAACAAATGGATAGTTTACCCGGTAAAAATGGATATCCATTAAACAAATGGATAGTTTACCCGGTAAAAATGGATATCCATTAAACAAATGGATAGTTTACCCGGTAAAAATGGATATCCATTAAACAAATGGATAGTTTACCCGGTAAAAATGGATATCCATTAAACAAATGGATAGTTTACCCGGTAAAAATGGATATCCATTAAACAAATGGATAGTTTACCCGGTAAAAATGGATATCCATTAAACAAATGGATAGTTTACCCGGTAAAAATGGTAAAAAATGGATATCCATTAAACAAATGGATAGTTTACCCGGTAAAAATGGATATCCATTAAACAAATGGATAGTTTACCCGGTAAAAATGGATATCCATTAAACAAATGGATAGTTTACCCGGTAAAAATGGATATCCATTAAACAAATGGATAGTTTACCCGGTAAAAATGGATATCCATTAAACAAATGGATAGTTTACCCGGTAAAAATGGATATCCATTAAACAAATGGATAGTTTATCCGGTAAAAATGGATATCCATTAAACAAATGGATAGTTTACCCGGTAAAAATGGATATCCATTAAACAAATGGATAGTTTACCCGGTAAAAATGGATATCCATTAAACAAATGGATAGTTTACCCGGTAAAAATGGATATCCATTAAACAAATGGATAGTTTACCCGGTAAAAATGGATATCCATTAAACAAATGGATAGTTTACCCGGTAAAAATGGATATCCATTAAACAAATGGATAGTTTTTAAAAATGGATATCCATTAAACAAATGGATGGATATCCATTAAACAAATGGATAGTTTATCCCAAATGGATAGTTTACCCGGTAAAAATGGATATCCATTAAACAAATGGATAGTTTACCCGGTAAAAATGGATATCCATTAAACAAATGGGATATGGATATCCATTAAACAAATGGGTAAAAATGGATATCCATTAAACAAATGGATAGTTTACCCGGTAAAAATGGATATCCATTAAACAAATGGATAGTTTATCCGGTAAAAATGGATATCCATTAAACAAATGGATAGTTTATCCGGTAAAAATGGATATCCATTAAACAAATGGATAGTTTATCCGGTAAAAATGGATATCCATTAAACAAATGGATAGTTTACCCGGTAAAAATGGATATCCATTAAACAAATGGATAGTTTACCCGGTAAAAATGGATATCCATTGAACAAATGGATAGTTTACCCGGTAAAAATGGATATCCATTAAACAAATGGATAGTTTACCCGGTAAAAATGGATATCCATTAAACAAATGGATAGTTTACCCGGTAAAAATGGATATCCATTAAACAAATGGATAGTTTACCCGGTAAAAATGGATATCCATTAAACAAATGGATAGTTTACCCGGTAAAAATGGATATCCATTAAACAAATGGATAGTTTTCCGGTAAAAATGGATATCCATTAAACAAAATGGATGGATATCCATTAAACAAACCCGGTAAAAATGGATATCCATTAAACAAATGGATAGTTTACCCGGTAAACATGGAATCCATTATGGATAGTTTACCCGGTAAAAATGGATATCCATTAAACAAATGGATAGTTTACCCGGTAAAAATGGATATCCATTAAACAAATGGATAGTTTTCCCGGTAAAAATGGATATCCATTAAACAAATGGATAGTTTTCCCGGTAAAAATGGATATCCATTAAACAAATGGATAGTTTTCCCGGTAAAAATGGATATCCATTAAACAAATGGATAGTTTTCCCGGTAAAAATGGATATCCATTAAACAAATGGATAGTTTACCCGGTAAAAATGGATATCCATTAAACAAATGGATAGTTTACCCGGTAAAAATGGATATCCATTAAACAAATGGATAGTTTACCCGGTAAAAATGGATATCCATTAAACAAATGGATATATGGCAAAAATGGATATCCATTAAACAAATGGATAGTTTACCCGGTAAAAATGGATATCCATTAAACAAATGGATAGTTTACCCGGTAAAAATGGATATCCATTAAACAAATGGATAGTTTACCCGGTAAAAATGGATATCCATTAAACAAATGGATAGTTTAACCGGTAAAAATGGATATCCATTAAACAAATGGATAGTTTAACCGGTAAAAAAAATGGATATCCATTAAACAAATGGATAGTTTATTCGGTAAAAATGGATATCCATTAAACAAATGGATAGTCTATCCGGTAAAAATGGATATCCATTAAACAAATGGATAGTTTACCCGGTAAAAATGGATATCCATTAAAAAATGGATATCCATTAAACAAATGGATAGTTTACCCGGTAAAAATGGATATCCATTAAACAAATGGATAGTTTACCCGGTAAAAATGGATATCCATTAAACAAATGGATAGTTTACCCGGTAAAAATGGATATCCATTAAACAAATGGATAGTTTACCCGGTAAAAATGGATATCCATTAAACAAATGGATAGTTTACCCGGTAAAAATGGATATCCATTAAACAAATGGATAGTTTACCCGGTAAAAATGGATATCCATTAAACAAATGGATAGTTTACCCGGTAAAAATGGATATCCATTAAACAAATGGATAGTTTACCCGGTAAAAATGGATATCCATTAAACAAATGGATAGTTTACCCGGTAAAAATGGATATCCATTAAACAAATGGATAGTTTACCCGGTAAAAATGGATATCCATTAAACAAATGGATAGTTTACCCGGTAAAAATGGATATCCATTAAACAAATGGATAGTTTAACGGACAGAAATGGATATCCATTAAACAAATGGATAGTTTACCCGGTAACTTCCATGTGCCAAGTGGGTGTGGCACATAGCTTCCTCGTATCCATAACATGACTGTATAGATCATTGAAAATTTCATCAAAATCGGTCAAGAACTCCCAGAGTTATGCGCATAACAAGGATTTCACGTTTGCGCATGCACAGAGGCTGCTATCGATCCGGGGGACATGAAACTCATAGGGGACCATCTACACATCAAACCGAACAATCCCTGAAAATTTCATCGAAATTGGTCAAGAACTCCTGGGGTTATGCGCATAACAAGGATTTCACGTTTGCGCATGCGCAGAGCCTACTATTGATCCGGAGGTCATGAAACCTATAGGGGACCATCTACACCCTAACCCGCACAATCCCTGAAAATTTCATCAAAATCGGACTATAACTTCGTGTAGTTTTGCCCGTAACAAGGATTTGCTGACAGACACACAGACACTGATTTGAGAATTGTTTGAAAACCGACATTTTTAGCGGTTTATAGAATGTAAGGGGTTAGCGATGCAACTTCAGCATTAACGAATTTTTCTTAGGAGATGCCCTAACAATTGTAAAATAAGTAAAATAACATGTGGTTAACGATAAACTGACGAGGACGCCTCAAGAGTCGAGGATTATGGGCTTTCCCCAGTCACAGTGGAAGGGATGGGAAATCCCACACAGGGGTCAGAACACCCGTATAAATAAGCCCAGACCAGCCCAACGGGATCCTTTCAGATATTCTCTCTTGATTTCGTCACTGTGTCCTAAACCTACTTTCTCCTTTTACAATGTAGCCCTCAATTCTCAGGTGCGTAACTGATTTCTTGAGGTCGTTGCTGTTATACTTGCCATGTTACTAGGTTTCTGGGAACCCCTGTTTCTGTACAAAAGAGTTGTAGCTGTATTCCATCCACCATCATGTTCAAATACCTGTTTATTATCAAAATTTAACTGTTCCCCGACTTCACCCGTTCAAATTTGATGTCCCCTTCAATTCTCAACACTTTTTACTGCCGATCTTACAATAAGGGATCAATTAATTTCCGAAACCTACGAAATGGCTACATTATTTGTTAAAACTTTCCCGCAAAATCCCTCTAAACCAGAACAATGACAAGAATATCTAAAATTAAATATTGGGTGTAATTAATTAATTAATTAGATTACTAATGTCTTAAGGATTCTGTTTTATGCGTTCGCAATCGGACAGAGAGCTCAAGCAAAAGATGGTTTAGCCCTGTAAATAAAAATTAATTATTTCAGACCTTTGCCGGTAGCCGGGGGGGGGGGGGGGATGGTAATCCTTGTTACTAAAGAGGTTTTGCTTTTGCTCGAAATATTCTCTTCCCACGTGAGTTAGACTTTTTTCCATTACCTGAAGCCCTGTCGCCAGAGTCATTTACAGACTAAAATTTGTAAATTTGTTAATCTGAAGAATATTTATATTTTTTTCCCTCCGTTTCAGGTGCTGTACCTGTCACTATTCGTCCTCCCCATCCTCAAAATTTGCAAACCACATTACCCACGGTTCGCATGATTGTGGATGTTAGCAAATCAGTTCTAGTCCTTTCAAACCAGAATGTTATCAAACTTTTACGCTCTAAGGTGAGTGCCTACTAATGACATACATGCTGTACCGTGACGGTTTTATGCTGTCTTTTCAACAGTTCCTAATTTGCCAAATTTCTGCTTTTAACTCTTGCTTAATGTTGTATTTTCTTAGGAGGCGAGTAATGTAGTCGATATAAAATCGTGGCCTGTGATCTTGGATACTGACGACATGCCTAAAAAGAAATTGACTGCCATGTACCGAGCCCCTACTGCTGAAATGTTGGCCTACCTGGATTTCAGGTTTGTGTTCTTTAATCTGGTTCAATCCTACATACTGAACTTTCATTGATGCTCTCATTTGTCATTGTGTTACTTTCAACTTTGCATTTCCTCGTTTCTACAGTGTCAGTACCACTGGGATGCTTGCTGGAATCAAGATGTCTCACGCTGCTGTCACATCGTTATGCAGATCTATGAAATTGGCTTGTGAGTTGTACCCTTCACGGCATATAGCGCTTTGTCTAGACCCGTACTGTGGCCTTGGTTTCGCTCTTTGGTGCTTAAGCAGGTAAGTTGAGAATAATTCGGTAACTATTATTCCGCAAAATACGCTCTTTGAACGAACTATATTTTATCGTTGGTAGACCAAGTTCTGTGAACTGCCCCTGATGGTAGTCCAACAGGTCATGTTGGTTTCTGTTCTAATGGATATGGATAGTCCTTCTTCCCATTTCTCAAAAATGCAAATTCTGAGCAAAACCCTGCAGCTGGGTGTTGAAAGCTTATCGCTTCAGCCTTTGCAAGGAACAACTAGTCCATTCCATGTCCTCAGTATTATAAAACAAGTTCTTTTGAAAATATTTCAGTTTTGCTTGCTTGATACTATGAAAGAGGTACATATTGTAGCTAAGTGTATACACTTATTTCAAAACAACGAATAAACCTTCTAATTTATTACAGTGTTTATTCTGGACACCATTCTATCCTGATACCACCGTCAGAAGTTGAAGTGAACCCCGGTCTTTGGCTCACTGCAGTGAGTCAGTACAGAGTTCGTGACACCTTCTGTTCCTATGGTAAGTCATCAATCGATTCATGTTCTCTTTATATGCAATATATGAAGCAGTTCCTTTTTTGCTAGATGCCTGTACCTGAGAAAGAATGTTCTGTCACCTTAGTAGGATTTCTGTCTAACGACTTGAAGACTCTTGTTTGAAAAATTCACTTATTGCTACATCAGTAGGTTGGAAGAAAATATGCAAACTTCAATTATATGAGGTGGAGGTAGGGGCGTATAGATGTACCCATTACCTTGAACAATATCCCAATGCAACTCTTGCTGTTATTTGATTTATTTTTCCAATTTGTTATGTTATGCTGAATATTGTAAAGGAATCACAACTGCTTTCAATTTGTTAAGAATGTTAAAATCTTGGAATCGTGCAGAATGCCTTAAAATGGATATAGATTTTGGAGAAGTTCACTTTAGCAAAGCTCTGCTTCTACCTGATTTCTGTGGAGAGTGATTGATTTCAGCCTGTAGAACGGATTTGTAGAACCTAAGAAAAATGTTGACTGCAGTTACCCTTGTATAACAACGACCATGTTTTCTTTTAGGTGTTATGGAGCTGTGTACGAAAGGACTGGGATCATCCGTCAACACCCTGAAAACCCGGGGAGTCTCGCTATCTTGTGTCCGAACCTGCGTAGTCGTTGCCGAAGAAAGGCCAAGGATAAACCTCACCACTTCTTTCTCCAAACTCTTCTCAGCTTTGGGACTCAGTCCTCGCGCAGTCTCTACTAGCTTCGGGTGCCGAGTGAACGTGGCCATTTGTTTACAGGTGAGTGACACTCTTGAGATAACTTGATGGTCTAGCCTAGACCTGTTGAAGTGCATCTCAACACCTACTGGGGTCATACGTTTCAATTCAGAACTATTGTCTAGGTAGATTCCAGAAATTTCGGAGATTGAATCACCCTGCAACGCTAATGGCAGTTGGACGTAAATCCCCAAACTGGAACGGAACTATTAATCATTAGATATTAGTCGCAATTAATTTTTGTCCCACTCAGGTGGGCGCGAGGCTTGAAAAATTAAGTTGAAGGGAACCAGAGTTAGAAGAACTCAAAACAGAATCCAGTTGATAAGTCAACCACCTGTCTGGTGGTGGTGAAGATCGTTTTAAACCATATCGGTGAATTATATTGATTGTGTAATTTAATTTTTACAGGGTGCATCGAGTCCTGAGCCAAATTCCGTTTACGTGGATCTAAGGGCCCTCAGAAACGACCGTGTGACGCTGGTCGAACGAGGTTCTCCCCACTCTCTCTGCCTCCTCGAGTCTGGGAAACTTCTGCCTGGCGTCAAAGTCATCATCGCCAACCCCGAAACGAAAGGACAGTGCGGCGATTCTCATTTAGGAGAAGTAAGTTTCGCTCAATATAATTTACAACCTGGCTCATTCAGCATTAACTGATATTCTTAAACATCCCTTCTGAGAAGTGATGTAGCCATGTATTTAGATGTATGAAGATTTTCAACCACAGTGAAATCATTATTTCTCTTGTCTGCTACTGGGAAAATAGAGGTTGATCGGTTGAGGAATTTCTTTTAAGAAGTTGTCCAAAACAAAATGTTCATAGTTCATTTGTCTCTAGCTTGGTGAACTCTATGGGAGATGAAAAAACTCCAACATCAAAATTACTGTACGGATTTTTCATTTTAGTTCATCCTGAAATTTTTGAGTTTCATATCTGTCTGTGTGTTGACCTTTGTTTTGGGAAGAATTATGTCACTGCGAACTTATGATTTCGATCAAGTTTTGCAATTGTGCGATGTTCTATGGATTGTTACTTAAGCATTTCAAAGCGGCTGCATCATTAATGGTGACCTCAATGGAGACGCAAATTTAAAATCCTACTCTGCTTCTACTTTTAGGATATCTACGAGTATTAATTACCAGTTAGTCATTTATTCAAACTACACTTCTGCATAACAATTTATAAATGACTGTATTATAAATACCTTTTGTTCTTATAAACAAATGAATAGATACGTTTGTGTATTAAGAGGTGGTGCGCCACATCCAACTTGACTTTTTAATGGTAGGTTAGTATAAACCTACAAGTTACAATCACATTAGTGGATACATTTACTTTCAATCGTACTTCACCATTTTCGAGTCTTAGCATATATTTTTACTGATTGCGAAGAAAAGGAGAAGTGTGGCAGATTATGAATATAATTAGAAAAATAAGGGAAATCAAATGAGGGAAATGGAATGAGATTCACTATTCAAGATAGTGGAAATGCAGGAGTATAACTAAGGAAGCGCTAGCTGGAACCTACCTGGTACCTCAATTATGAAAATATACAAGAATGCTAGCTGAACTGGATGCTGCACACATGAACTGGCACTGAAGCCTATAGGATTGCCTCCCCTCCACTACATCCTGCAAGGTGGAACAACTAATTCATTAGCTGGTACGAAATTGTTTTTTAAAAATAATGAGATTTTCGGCAATAGAAGTGTAGTACACTTCATATTTTCCTGGTGAACTGACTTCTGCCAATGGAATGGAAGATTATTGACCTCCAACAGCTCTATTGTGCTGCAATCTCAAAGCTCGGTAGATTTGAAGCTCAAACTGGTAGACTGGAAGCTTAAGCAGAAATCCAGCAGGTATACCAGAATTTTGGCTGAGTGGCAACTCTGCTGGCAGCATTGACAGTAGGGGAAACTAAAGAGGGGACATGGCCACATCACAACCCGTAGATAGCTGAGTTGAATCTATTACTCTGTCAGACACTCGTACAAACTCATAGATGAGTTGCCATGTTGATCTCGTCTGTGTCATCTAATACAGTGGAAGTCAAGGTCACTAGGTGTCTGGGAGCCCCCTTACAGTTGAGCATTACTAGATACAGTAAAACACAGCACTTCTAAGTTTCTGGTTTTCACAATGCTCTCTACTTACAGAGATGAAGAAACTCTTCCATTTCAGTAAATCAAATAATCGCTTGAAGTAGGAACTATTCTCTATCTCTCAAGACGCCTCTGCTTTAGGGGAGGATCTAATATAGGCTTACCATTGGTTGGTATTGACAAGAATATTTTCAGTGAAATCTCTCCTTTGGCTGAGATGCCAAATCCACTAGTGGGTTATACAATAAATAGTGCACTCAATTATTGACGACTTCTTGTTATTTCTCAGATATGGGTGCAGTCACCTCACAACGCCAGCGGCTACTTCTCGATATACGGGGACGAGAGCGAGTACAACGAACACTTCAACGCTCGCCTCGTGACCGGGAACACGGGTGAAGTGTACGCTCGGACGGGCTACCTCGGTTTCCTGAGGAGAACCGAAAGCCTTCAACAGCCGACGACTCAAAGCTCCGTTCTCAGCGACGTCACAGACCTGACATCATTGCACGAGATCTCCGCTTTGAGCCGCACCACATCCCAGACTGAAGGATCTGGTTAGTGTGCAACCCTTATGTTATTCCATTATTGTACAGGAAGTTCCTAATGCTCGAAAATCCAGGGTTCGATCCTGGAGGTCATGACCAACAAAACATACCTCCTAGACTGTTTTTAGAGGCTTCGTTTTACAGTTATTTCACTGTTGAAGAATTTTTTCTTGTTTCCGATCTTCAGTCAATTCGCAGGACACTATTGGAAAGAGCGTTAAATTCCCAATTACCTCAGGCCAAAATAAACAATTTTATCATGACTTGGAACGTAAATAATTAGTCCGAAGCTAAAATTTCGAGAATTTTTGAAAGAAACTTAATTTTTCTGTGTTTTTTGTTGCTCATAAAGGAAAATTGTGTCGCTCAAACTTCCCACCAACAACTTCTCTGGAATCTCAGTATTCCAACGGTATTATAAAAATCAATTTTCGAAGAAAATTACGTTTGAATGCGGAAAAACTTGGATTTATGACGTGGAATCATCGTTTTTCACCCATAATCTTGTTACAAAAAACGAGTTTGGCATCGAATGTTTGCATGAAATAGATAAAGTTCTTCCTTAACTTCCATTTTCTTAACTACGGCACCTGCCTCACGCAATTAGGTACTTATTTAGTGTTTTAATAGCTATTAATTTCTCTTTCTGCAACATAAAACAATTTATTTTCATTTTCAGAACTCCATGATGCTGTTTTCGTGGTCGGTGCCCTGGACGAGACGATCATGTTGAGAGGCATGAGATACCACCCCATTGACATCGAGAATAGCGTGATGAGGTGTCATAAGAAAATCGCTGAATGGTAAATTATTTTCGTTTGTAAACCGAGTTTGTAGATAGATTGTTGGCTTTCCACGTGTTGTGAAAAACAATGTTGATTTCTTTTGCCTGTTCCTAATGCATATCGCTTATAAGTATTGCTTTTATTTCCTTGACTTTTGAAAGTCACATCTTGCTGTTATTATGGCGATATCTTGGGTTTATTTGTGTGTGCTAAATTTGATTATTTCCTCTTGCAGTGCCGTCTTCACCTGGACGAACCTCCTCGTGGTGGTGGTTGAATTGGACGGCAACGAAAGCGAAGCTCTGGACCTGGTGCCCCTCGTCACGACGTCAGTCCTGGAGGAGCACCACCTCATCGTCGGCGTCGCCGTCGTCGTCGACCCTGGCGTCGTCCCCATCAACTCCCGAGGCGAAAAGCAGCGCATGCACCTCAGAGACGGATTCCTCGCGGACCAATTAGACCCCATTTACGTTGCGTACAACATGTAAAGACGTGCTGTGAAATCTTGACTGCGAACCACTGTGAAAATGATCTGGGTGAAGTGTAGGGAGTGACGAGTAAGGTAGATACTGGAATCTTCCTCCTAAAAAGCTCCTCCCAATCAAAAAGGATATAACAGATGTACACGCTGACATGGCTTTGTGGGAATCAGTCACTCTATGCATCGCCACAAAGTCAACTCCTGGATCAGACAACACGTATTCATTCGTCTATACTTTCGAAACATATTATTTTACACTATAAGTGCAGAAAATATCTGTCAGTTCCCAGTCAGCATCCATTTTATATAAATAATCACATATAAGCAAGGTGTAAATAAGCGAATCATGGATTCACAATATTGAAGAGTTTCCAGAAAAAGTTACGTAGGATCTTCGAAAAACAATGCAAATTCAAATTAGTGGGCGGTGGAAACGTGCAAACATTGGTCCGTCTTTGTAGTCTGACACATGTGTGGATCTATGTTTATCATACCTTCAATTTGACCTACTACGTGGAAAATGTCAAATTTGTGGACCCAGCAGTTGTCAGAACGGCGGCCAGGTATCACTTCTCAGACCTGAAGCTCTAGTTACCTACAAACTGCCACTCTAGCGTCAAACATTGCCAAGTAATGCATTTGTTTAGAAATTGTAAACTGCCTATCTCGAATGCTCATAGTTGTTTTCATTTGAACACTGTACTTTTCTACTAATGCGACAGTTTCTCATGCCATAAGTAGGTGAAGCTTTACACTTTTAAAATTACGGCTGAGGGAAGTTTTCGAGGTATTGTTTTGTTTTTCAATTAATATATTGACAGGAATGGACATTTCCTTATCACTTGAGGAATTTGAAGAAAAACCTTGTTGCCTACTCACCTGACTCTATGCATGATTAGGTGTTAATAATTAACGATTTTCAACATTGATTGACTTTATGGAATGATTAATTTGAATTTAATAAAAAATCTCGTTCAAATAAAAAGTACGAGCTACTTTATCGCCGTTTTTTCACATTCGCAAAATCGCAGCGGTAAAACCCCGACGTTGTTTCAATTTTTCGAAAGATTTTCAAATTTGAAAAAAAATTCCGGAGAACGTTTTGATTTTATGGGCTGTCACCGTTCAAATCAAATGTACATTAATGGTTGTGTAACCCCTTTTTAAACAAAAAAATAATATTAATTATATGTATTGTAACAAAAATAAAAAACCACAAAAAAATTTGTTTCTTTTTCGTTTACTTGAGGCCGGATGTGCAAAGGCCTGAACTACTGCCCCATTTGTATAGGCCAATTTTTTTCGGCAGAAGTGTTTACGCTTATTTTTTCGTTTGTATGATTTGTGCTATTTAATTTAAGTACCTACATATTCGAAGTTCACCAATTTAAACAAAGCAAATCCGGCTTTACGATATCAGTCGAGCCGTGAATACCACACAAAAACGCGCTGTATCATTGATTTAACTGTTACGGTGTGATGTAAAATCACCCAGCTTCCGCAGTCTTAGTTGAGTTGTCGCGGACGATTGAACAAAATTTTCGAACAAATTTCGAACACTATATCGACAGTTTTTAAGTACCTAACCGCGGTTTTCGTGGAAAGTTTTGCGTGGACGGCGTTATTTTTTAATTGAAGCTCAAAAAAAGACTAATATTAGTCAGCCTGTCGCGGGTGAAGTTTCGCGGATTTTTCTCCCCCGAGTTTAGGTGTACAACCTGAGAGAAAAATTGGCGTAGTTTTAAAAAAAAGGGGGAAGATGCGATTTTACCATATTTTTTCTTAGTTGAAGTAAGTATTTGTTGTCATAAGAGATATTTAGGAAAATGGGAATCATTCGTTGGATTTTATTTCCATGTTAATTAATTTTGGTCTGTAATCGTGGAATGTAAATATTGCAGACCATCGGCTAGTCAGTGAATAAAAGAAAATATATTGAAAAAACAAGAAAAAAAAAATTGCCTTGGTTTATTTCGTCTCAAATCCTACATAAAAAAAAATACAAACCAAGGCTGTGAGTGTATATAATTATGAATCAAATCAGATTTTTTAGCACTTTAAAGAAAATAAAAAGGTTGGTATGTGCCAGTTCATAGTGATAAATTAATTTTAGATTGATGTAAACTAGCGTAGCTTTTCAAATATATCAGTTGTGTATTATTTCTATAGACATTGTGTTTTAATCTCGTGGTTTTTAAACATCTTCAGAGGGACCTCGGTGAAGGTGAATTTCTTTTTGTATGATTTTCCGGAGGTTGTTTACGTAATTGGAAAATTGGGAAAATTTCGGCCGACGAGGGAAAATGGATTCGACCTTACTATTTCTGACTGGAAACAGTTGCCGGAATGATCGCTCCGTATTCTGTACTGTATATAATAGCGCTTTATTATCGTTCAATGCCCCATCACAGATCCGTTGTTTATAAGTTGGAAGGAGTTTAGTCTTCTCTTTACGTTCTAATAGATTTGTTAATAGATTTCAAAAGTTTATCTTATCCAATGTGTATTCAAGAAGTCACACTTGAGCACTGAATTATGTTTCTAGCCTAAACAACTAACTTTACTTTTTTTTCCTTTATTTCAGCTTAAACCTCTAAACCAGTAATGTCACTGTAATCCATTAGAACGTTCATATTTATGATTGATTTAAACTGCGTGCGTTTGTGTATATTTACCACATATTTTAGTTATTTTTTTGATTTGCCACGGCCATATTTGACTTCTCGTGCTAATGGCCTTAAGAATGGTTTCTAATCAAAAGAATCTGTCATTGTGATCTGAGAGCAGTTGGATTTTGTTTTTTTCTCGAGGTGTTAAGCTATTTTATGTGATATTTGTTTTGTGGAACTTCACTCCTTACATTCATAGGCGTATGTTTGTGTCAACTTTTGTTTTGAGAACCCATCGTAGTCCCTGCCACTTTTAATAAAGGACTAATATTCTAGCTTGAAAATGTGCTATCAAACTTTGTACTTTACACTAGGCAAAAGCCTATCCTTGTATACAATATTAAATAAATCAATATTATTACGTTTAATGGCCTTCGTTTTTGTTACGTACCTCCCGAAAAAAATGATGAGAAGAATAAGATGGGACTTGTGACCGTCTGTTGACTGTTAGAGGTTTGAAGACAAAAAGCATAAATCAACAAAACGATGAAATATGATACGCTGTATCACCCTCGAAATATAGATTTGAAATGGAGCCGATAACTCACATACTCGCATGGATATTTCGTGATATCAAACAATCATATAGCAATTATATGTCAATATTGTCAATGTCAAATAGTTGTCAATTGTTGATCAAACCCAATAGCTAACAAACTACTTCCATAGGTTCCGTAATATTCCAACAATCATTCAGAAATGAATTAAAATCCACCCAATAACATACTGTTCACGTATGTAGGTATTGACCGATTTGCGAACAATCATGTAGAAATTAATTAATTGGGGTTAATTAAATAAATCCAATCACTAACATACTGTTTCCATAGGCATCAAGTAATATTCCGACGATCATTTATAATTTAATCAAGCCCAATAGCTGACATACCTCCATAGGTATTTGTTAATATTCTAACAATCTATATATATAGTTAGAAAATCAGATTAGTTTGGCAAAACAATTTGAATTTTGGCATATTATCAAATTGAAAACCTGGCAAATAATTTGAACTTTGGCACAAATATTTTAATATAGGTGGCATCTCAATTCTGATATCCACATCAATTTCAATCATCCATGGTTTTTTGGCATATGATTATATGGCATTGATTAAACCCAATAACTATCATACTGTTTCCATAGGCATTTAGTAAAACTCCAACAATCATGTGGAATTGATTAAACCCAATAGCTAACATACTATTTCCTTAGGTATTTCGTAATAATCCGACTGTCAAATAAAATTTAATTAAACCCAGTAGGTAACATACTACTTCCATAGGTATTCCCTGATATGCAAACAACCCTATAGAAATGAAATGAATCCAATAGCTAACTTACTGTTTCCATAGGTGTTTAATGCCATCTTATAAAATTTAATTAAACCTAACAGCTAACATACTATTTCCATAGGTATTTCGTGATATTTAAAGAATCAAACATTGATTAAAGCCAATAACTAACACTGTTTCCATTGATATTACCTGAAATGCAAACAACCATGAAGAAATTTTTCCAATAAAAATTCCAAGAATCGTGTACAAATTAATTGAACCCAATAACTAACATACTGTTTCCATAGGCATTCATACAATCACATAAGATTTTCACAGGTATTTCCTGATAATCAAACAATCATAGACAAATTAAGTAAATTCAATAGCTAACTTGACTTAAGTTTAACTTAAACCAAGTTTAATTCATTAAACGGAGTTTAAGTTAAACTAAGTTTAATTCATTGAACGGAGTTAAACTAAAAGAAAGTTTAATTCATTAAACAAATTTTAACTTAAACGAAGTTTAATTTATTAAACGGAGTTTAACTTAAACGAAGTTGAATTCATTAAACAGAGTTTAGCCTGGGGCTTAGCCTTTCCAAACCTGGGGTTAGCTAGCCTGCTCTAACCTAAACTGGGGTTAGTTAGCCATCTCTAACTTGGCGACCTTCTCCAACCTGGTTACTCGGTTAGGGATTGGTTCTGGCTCGGTTAGGGATCGGTTAGGACATTTGTACTTAAAGTACTCTTCTTAAGTACTTGAGGAAATCAAGTAAGTTTTACAGCAGTCGGAGAAAACCAGTAATAATAATGACGAGATATAGCTGCACAAGACGCAAGTACTTCGAAAGTACTTGCCAAGTACAAGTACAATTACTGGTACTTCCCGTTCAGCTTTTTGGTGAGTACAAGTACAAGTATGTTTAGAAAATTTGCTAATACTATATTGTTAGTTCAAATGTTTTTGATATTAAGATTTTTGAAATTTCTGCCCTTCGATTACACACTTCAGGATTGACTTGGATAGATGCTCTGAGTTCGGTTCCAACTAGACCCCAAGTGTGATTTTTGACACCATTTTTGGACCCCTCTGGAAACGCCTTGATCTTCTTCGACGATCCAGCATTACCACGATGTCGTGCGGTAACTGTATAACCCCAACCCTTCAGGCGTAATCTGTGTGGGTTTATCTGTTCAATTTATTAAAGTTTAATGAAAGAGCGGTTACGAATTGATTGCGAATCCTACGAATTGACGAGGGAAGCGAGAAAACGAATTGGATTGAAATTTTAACGAGTTGTGCGGCGTGTCGTTAATGGAGTCTGTCACCGGCAGGCTGAAAGTTTCGTTGTAAATGTTGCGAACGCTCATCGTGAATTCTAGGTGGTTGTAGAGGGGTGAAAACCATTATTGTTCGAATTGCGTTTTCGTCGGACTTTGAACGACAATTTGTGCCCGTAAATTGGGAGACAAGTCGATAAACTGACCACATTAACATGTCGAGTTTCCAAGCTGTCGTCGCTAAACTTTGAAACCGCAATTTATTTGCATCGCCCGATACCGCCCCAAGTCCCGTTCACCAGTTAATTACTTGGAGAAGGAGACAAACATACATCGACGCATTTAGTATTTTCTAATTTGTATTGAAGTACTCCCTCCCTCGCCCTTATCAGTATTTCCAGTCCCGAAAACGCCTCACATCGCCCTATCACGTCCACTCTAGATGCCCACGAAAAGAGCCTAATTTATAATTCAGATCGGGATCAATCTATTCATCAATTTATACGTCAGATCGATTAGGAACGAAATTAGCCACAAGGGCCAACAGCTGACCACTGAACTCCATACCTTGTAATCAGTATTAACATGCACGCAAATGTATTACTATTCTGTTTTGCACTAAACTACATGTGTACTTACGCTGACTCGTAACTAGTTCTTCAACTGACTCTATATGCGCATATAACAATTAGGGAGGAAGCTATACACTGTCCACCTAACTTGGCAACTTCTTCCAAATCTTATCATTTTGAAAGTGTATACATTGAAACAGGAGTGGAGCACATCTTTTCGCACATTAACAATCAACGCCCGATATGTCTCGTCTGTCTTGGCGGCACCAGAGCAAAGATGGACACGGGTGCTTTGCCTGAGAGAGGAAGTTGGATGGGCTGCCGAATGGGAAAACGCTGCAAATTCTTTCACTGGAGTGTGCGTTCTTCTTTGGAGTGTGCGTGTTTCACAGGTGATAGTGAAGTGTGATGTTTACGTGAATGCTGTGTCGTGTATCTGTCTGTTACTCACAATGCGGGTTTCGGTTCATCTGCATGTAGAAAAAAGCAATGTTAAGTAAAACCGGAGTATCCAGTAAAACACCACGTTTCTCTTACTTGAAAAACAATTTTCTCCTAGAAAACTACACGGAATTTCAAATTTGGTTATATCGCTGGAAAGCCTAGATTTTAGCACTACAGGCTAAAATTCACATGCCTTATTACAGGGACTCATAAGCGTTTGAAGAAAGTCGAGATCTCCACGATTCGACAACGTGTCCTTTTCAAGCTGATTTTTTCACCAGTTTCGCCTGCTCAAAAAAGTTGATTTTCCATTAGGGCGATAGGAAATTTAACGCTCTTTCCAATAGTGGGTTCAGATTTGAAATCGCACGCAATATGTGGGAGATATGGCCGTCTTAATGCGGTAAGGTCGAAATAACGAGAAAAATCTTAAAACTGAAAAAAAAAACCGCATTTCCAAGGGTGTAAAAAAAAAAAAAAAAATTGCTAGGAGGCATTTTCGATCAGAAATTTTCCGTAGAATCATCTCCTGACCTGTGACCGTCACGAAATGTAACAGAATACTAACAATTTTAATGATCGGAAAATAACAACTATAACAACAATTGTGTTAATATTTATAATAATATGAGTGTTTTTTATTCCTACTAAATATTTGTTAATTTTTTTTTTTTTTTTTTTTTTTTTTTTCACTTTGTGCTTGTTCACTCTGATGATGCCAAATGATTTTGTTCTCATGTTAATGTTTTGATGTAATGGCTGCCCCCCGCCTAAAGGTTACACCAAGTCATGCATCTATCTATCATTTTGAAAGTCTCTGGCCGAAGTTAGGTGCATTTACGGTACTTCTCGACCCCTGTCCACCATTAGAGCACCCGGCTCCAGAAAACGACAACTAGCATATTACCATGCAGGCACACGTATTACTATTGTATTTAGCATTAAACTACGTTGATTCGTAGCTATTTCTTCGACGAATGCTATACGCCCATGTTATAACAAGTGATACTGCCCTACCGCCTTGGCAACGTCTTACCAAACCTTATCATTATAAAAGTTCCGAAAAAATGAGGCATCGAAGGCCACCCACGCATTCGCCTTTTGACAAGGTCCATATCTCCCTTATTTTTTTTTCCTCTCCCCAAATAGGACGCTTTGTCGAGGGGACTTTACTGTTTTTAGCCGAGGGGGAGCCACAGGACTTTGATTGCCGGAGCTTCCCCTGCGGGCACGGCAGCCCCTCGCATCACCACGTCTTTTGAAGGTAGGAAAAATTATGTACCAATATTTCATCCCATTTTACGATCCTCACTTTGAAGGTCTAATACGAAACCCTTTCATTCGCTCTGACTGAAAAGCCACCTACTATCTTTCCGACGTAGCTCCATTATTTTGCTCGACTAGCCGGCGAACCTTCGTGAAAGAACATTAAATATTCCAAATTTTGGAAGGATCCGATAAAAAACCACCTTTAATCATTCCCCTAGAATGATGATGATGACAATTAGAAAAACACGTATTACGTTTAATACGCAGAATGTATTTCGAATTGCTCACAAGTCTCTTGAATGTAACAAAATCTTTGTTTTCACAAAAAGAAAAAAAAGAGAAAAAAACCGCTGCAAATTATTACTCACAGGTTTATTATTTCTGTTTTAAATAGCCTTTATACATTAATCACTCATTATGTTTATCAGACGTAGCCTGTGGTACATTTTCCATACGCATAAGCATAAATTGCAATTCTATTCTAGAAGGCATAAAATGAGCCCTATTTATATTTCAGCACGGTAGATCGATTATAGAAGAAATTAGCCTGTAGGGTTCTTAAGCTGATCTGTGTGTCTCCCTACCTCGTAATTGGCTTCCAGAATGACTTCGTCTGAAACATAACTCCGTAAACCCAAACGTCACTGGTCTGTTTGTACGAATGAAAAGCTGATATCAAAATCTCTACAAATGTGTAATATACTGCATATCGGCACGACGTAGAAATCCACGAATAGAACAACTGAAATTAAACTAGATAGCATAAAACACCGACCTACGGTTCATGTGTCGGCAAATATATAAATAAGTTACTAAAGACTCCTTGTTGATGAACCGACGACTGCGTGAGAGGCTTCCAACTTTTCCTAAAGTGCTAGATGAAAAACCTTATTTCAAAGGGCTAGCAGTAAAAGGGGAAAAGATGTGAGGTGATGGAATGGTATAGTTGCCCCTTCCAATGAGCTGAATGCGGACATAATGCTCCGCCTTGCTCAGAGGATGCCCCAAACGTTCGAAAACGTCCGATTCATCTCCCAAGGCGACGGATTATAAAATCGGGAAGGTCCAACTAATCATATCCATCACAAAGTATAGACAAAACTGCCGAACCAATTAGTACCTGGGGCACCGAAAATTACTCCTGAGCGATCTGAAAGTCGGAGATATGGTCTGGATCATTGATTTGAAGAGACGTGGGAAAGGAGCAGGAATCTGTGAAGAACCTCGTTCTTACGTTATGAACCTGAGAAGCGTGAAATTCTAAGAAATAGGTACCTACCACCAGAAGCTTGCTCCGTATTACAGACTCCCTACCAATCATTCCGCATTGAATAACGTACCGAATCCTCCTACATCCGTAAATAAATACTCAGGAAGGAAATGGGTACAATACAACACAATCGATATCTCTGCGTTAACCCGTCGTATGTAAATGATAGCCCTGAAGAAGTTCTACAAATAGAACGAAGCGTTGGCGATTATTCAATAATAAACCATTGTAATCGCTCTTGAAAAAAAAAAAAGTTCTAACCCCCCAGGAAATTTTCATGGTTTACGTTTCAAAGGGTGTACAATCCGAATCTGCAATAAAAAATTGTCCGTCCGTCCGCCGTACGTACGATTTCTCCCAAACGGCTGGAGCAAAAAGCTGAAATTTTCAGGAAAAATCCATGTTGGTCCGGCGAAGCAAGACTCAAGAAGAATTCATGAGCCAGCTCTCTCACTTAATTAAAGTGCCCTTTAAGGGTTGTCAAAGTTTTGTAAAATCCCTAAAAAACCTCAAAAAAAGTCAAGGCGGTGAAACCATTCCCGATGTATGGCCTAATTTATGGTGCCAACATTTGCGTTATTTTGGTTTATTATTGTTTTTGTTTTGAAATCAGTAACCTAGTGACGTAGTAATGAGGATACTGGAGTAAACTCCTGAAAGGCTTTGTAGCCCATACATGGGATGAAGCATTCTGATAACCATTAAAAAAACGCTGCAAATTCTTTCACTGGGATCTATTATTCAATTGGCTTGCGTTCATGATTTGAATCTGTACTAAGCTTCGGAGTTTGCGTGTTTCACAGGTGATAGAGCGATTATTGAATTTCAGGAGATATGCATAACTTAAATCGGTTCTCAACCAAAATACCTATTTGATTGATCAGTTGATCATATTTGTGTGCCTCCTGAAATTCAATAATCGCTCTATCCTGTGAAACACGCACACTCCAAAGCTTAGTGGAAATTCAAATCATGAACGCAAGCCAATTGAATAATAAACCCCAGTGAAAGAATTTGCAGCGTTTTTTCATCAACCTCTGACTGACTCTCAAGATCTCCACGTAATTTTTGAAAGATATAATAGTATAGTTGGTAATTTAATTTAGTCCTATGTGACTCCACCGCTCACCACAAGTTATCTAACTTAGAGAAGAGTTATTACATTTGTAACTTTTATATTGTACTAGGTACTTTTCCTTTTCTTCAATGGAAAAATGTAGAAAAAAATTGGTTTGCGTTTTATTTTAGGAGATTGAATTATGATTGGAAAAACTGGATGAGAAACGAAGCTGTACAAAGCAGTATTGTATAACAAATGAAATGAAGACTCTCGTGTTATGAAATGTATCGGATGTAAGGCCATTAAGTGCCTGTTTTCATTAGATTTGTCCGCGGCCAACGTGATGGTAAATTGTGTCTCCCTTCGGACGGCCGGCTGTCGTGAACAAGGGGGGAAGGATCAACAACCTTAATGAGGCGGACAGAGCGATCAAAGGATCGATAAGGAGCGAGCGACAGATCGAATCAGATCTTTTCTCTCCTGTCCCTTGATTCACTTCGTGAAACTGAACTGCAGATAGCGAATTAGACTAACAGGTGTTGACTCCTCAGCTCTGATTACAGATCGGCTATTTGAGAAACACAGAGCCCTATTGCCGCAATCAGACCTCTCTCTTAGATCGGTTAAGGAGATAATAGCCTCCTAGTATTCTATTTCTTAGGTAGGTACCTACCTACTTCGGTTGCATAGTGCTACCTAGGTCTATTGGCTTCGGGTAACCTAATACCACCTTTCTATCGATGATTAATTCAATAGGATAGAATGAAATCGTGGGCGTAAATGGAAAATCCACTAAGTCCATTTTTTCTGAAACTGAGCTTATTGCTTCACCAACACCTCCTTGGGGTTCCTCAGTTCTGGACTAGTCACCGAGTCCCCAATACAAGTGGAAGATTGTAATAGGTGAGACACGTTTTCCATTATGTCCAAAAAGCAAACTTTTCCTACTGCGAAAATTCACTAAGTGCAATTAGTGGATGTGCCCTCACCTTGGTGAATTTGTGCAGACATATCTAATAGAGTGAGAATCCACCCAGTCCACCCTAGTGTGAAATAAAGGGACTTGTCCAGTTGGAAAAGGTGGCAAGAAGTGGTAGGTAATATCATACGGGTCTCAGCTCGATTCTGCTCACTTCATGTTTGTTACTGACGATGACATAGCCGTCGAAACCGATTTAACTGTGTAACTCCTTATTTTCGTGGAAATATAGACAACGTTCTATCTTACTCCGTTTTTGTTGAAATGGGTTTCCACAACTTCGTCGCGAGTGACTTAGTCCGTATCATTTTTCGTCTCGACTTCCTAATCATGAGTGGCCAAAGAGAACTCTAGGACTATGTTCCGCTAACAAGGGAGACGTCGCGCAAACAACATTGTTATAAATTTAAGGGCACATCGAATTTGAACGGACGAACATTTGGTGTTGAGTTGCGATAATAAATCCAACACGAACACGATGGTGATTTACGTATTTCCTGGTAGTTGTGGAACCTCAAGCAGAGCAGCTACGATACCTGTGATTTTAGAGTTAAATTTTGAAAGAGTAGAGTAGGTTTAGGACAGAGTGACGGAATCAAGAGAGGGGATCAGAATGAATCCACTTGGGCTAGTCCAGGCTTCTTTATACGGGTGTCTTGCGTCCCGTGTGGGATTTCCCATCTCTTTCACCGTGATCCAGGAAAACCCATAATCGTCGACTCTTGAGTCGTCCTTCGCCGGTTTATTGTTAACCACTCGCTATTTATAAATTTTGGGGCTTCTCCTGACAAACATCAATGGATTTGAAAGATCAATGCGATATTCATCCAAATCTTGTTTACCGGGGACAACCATTCATTGTTATTCCCTAGTAGGGAAATACTTAAAGGTCCAATGCGTCGTTTTGCCACCGAATTAATTTTGCGAAACCTTTGGATTTTTGTGGATTTAACTTTAAACTAACGGTATCTGGGACACGTTAGGGCTTAAACCATGGACTTGAATCAGCCCAAAATCCCTTTTTTGTCGAAACAATCGTCATATTTTCGGAAATTTCAGTTTTTTCACGAGTAAAATTAACACACCAGATTAACTGTAGGCCGATTAACACAGTCCAGTTTCAAAAGATCCCAGAAACAGTCAGTTTAATGATAGGATCAAATGTCTGAAGGCCGATTAACATCAGTCACGGTTAGTAGAAGTACACGGTAGGGGTCATTAGGAAGCGAGTGGCTGCCTCGTGACGTCACTGGTGAAGACCAGACCAGGCGCTCCGTTTCTTTTGCATTAAACTAAACGTTTTTCGGGAAAGCGCCCAGTGATTTAACCTAAATCCGTTTTTTTTTTTTTTTTTTTTTTACTTTTTCTGTTAATTGTTTATTCCTTTTTCGATCCTGACTCATGAGGAAGGTATTAACAATCAAGTAAAATATCCAAAGAACCAAACTTAGATGATAAACAAGGTTGAAATAATTTTCAAAACGACGGAATTCCATGCTTATTATACTATGCTCCTTATCAGCAGTACCTGCACGTACCTATGAGGTCCTCTTATGATTTCTTCTGTTGGATCAAAGCACAAATCACCATTAATTTTCATCTCATCAAAGCTGACGACTACGTCTTTTTCAAACTCTGAAAACACTCGTGATTGAGCTTCTAAAATATTGAGGCTAAGATGAATGAAGCCAGGAGTCACTGAAATCTGACGGATCCGAATCTTGATAGTGCTCTCACTTGGAAGTGGGTAATTTAGTACATCTATTGCATAGTGAAAAGCTTTATATGACAGAGAGCGCAGAGTAATAGCCTTCGCAATGTCAACCGTCGACCAGCTCCTACATCTTCCTTTTAACAGCGCTTGCTGCTGATTCGAAGTAAATTGGCCATCAAAAACCGACGTAATATGTCGAACCTTGGCTAATTCTTCTGTTAGCTCTTCAAGACGATGCTTTAAAGATTCATTTTCCTTTTTCAGCCTCATATTTTCACTCACAACGAACAATAATTCTGATGGCCGTTCGTTGTCATCCGTTTCAACGGAGTTTGTGGCCACATTTTCATCTATTTCATTCGTAATCTTATCGGTCACATTTTCATTAGTACTTCTTTGTGGTGATTTCAACAGATTTTCCAATTCTTTACGTGTATTCCGCTTGTTTACTCTTACCTTCCGAGCCAATGAATCCTCCAAGGAACTATTTTTCGGCAGAAACAAATGTGGAACCGCATCCGGTTTTAGTTCAAATTTAGCAGTACTGAGCAGTTCACTTCTCAAGTCCCGAATGTAGTCCGAATCATCAAAATGAAGAGAACAGATCCGCGAATGATGCACCGAAAATGCGTCAGCCCGCTTACAAACGTTCACCCACTTTGATCGCACTATTTTGTCCTTTGGAAAACGGTGAAAATGAAATTCGGACTTTTTTTTAGGTACATTGTAATTTTGACAACCCGCGATTGCACAGCACACCATATCCAAGCTTTAAGCTAGCGTAATAAGCAAAAATAACGTTGTTCACTTGGGCTAGAGAACGACAAGAGCGAGTGGTAAGTGACCGTCTTCACCAGTTACGTCACTGCAGTTGGGGTTTCCCCGAGTGGCCGGCTAATGACCCCTACCTCTCACGCACTTTTGTGCTCATTCTAAATAATATTGTTTAATTCAAAAAGATTTTGGACTTGAAGAAGTGCTGGCGTGAGTGGACCTTTCCCATCACACCAATTGAAAGTTAAGAGTTGTGCATCTAGGAGTCAATCTGACTCCTACTAGGAATAAGGTAGGTGATGAGGAGCCATTCTGACTTAGTCCTAGGAATAGCACCTCCTAAACTGGAGTCAGTTTGTCTGAACACTTCAAAGTTAAATTCACCCTCTACATGGAATAGACCCCTCTCTATGGAAGACGCTTATAAAATCTGTTTAATTTACGATTTTTATTATTTTTAGTATTGAATTGTTTGATGAGCAAACAGTTTCACAGGGATGAGTACATCAGGATGGAACTGGAAAGAGCTTTTGAGGATGAATCTGATTTTGCTACAAGGTAGATGTAGAGGTAATACTGCTGTAGAAGGAAGGGAAGGAAAAGACGATGCTTTAGTGTGGCGTTCAAAGCCTATCACGTTGTTAGGATATAAGACACCTCGAAACGTTATCCACAAGTCGCCTGGACCAGTAAGTGGCATGAACCATGAAGTGAATGAGCCAATTGATTGTCCCATGTTATTCAGAACACTAGAGATGTTCGAGCTCATTGTGGACTACACCATCAGGAAAATAAGCGACAATCATCCAGAACCAAAATATAGCTCTTATTTTGAGATTGAAGATGTAAAGGAGTTCCATGGCCTAATTGGGCTACTGATTTACGCGGTAGCAAAGAAGGAAAACCACTTGCCTACAAGAACAATGTTTAATTTTTCTCATTCTGGAGAGTGATACCGTTCAGTGATGTCCTGAACTCGCTTCGAATTTCATATCAATTTCTCGCTGATAAGGAGAAAAGCGACCCTAACATCAAACTAGCTCCAATAGATGAACTATGGAACTTGTTCCTTTACAATTGCAGAACCCACTATAAGCCAAGTTCATACCACTCAATCGAGCAGCACCGTATTGGATTCCGTGGGAACTGTCCTTTCCGTATCTATCCTCCAGATAAACCGAACAAGTAGGTATGGTATGCAGACCATCGTCATTTGTGACTCTTCAAAAAATATTTGGTGGACGGGATTATACACACCAGAAAAGGATCGACGCCTGTCTAAGATGTTAGTAAAGTGATAATCTGTTTTGATTATGAATCAAGTCGAAGGGGAAAACCCGGGAAAGCAGGGGAGGAGTCAAATTGACTCCTCACCACGAATGAAAGATGGTGGGCGACCCCTTGGGTTCCAGGGTTAAGCGAATTTAGTAAAATTGAAGTACATTTTTTGGCCTAATTTTTGGCAGAAATTACCTGATGTTCTAGTTTGTCTTTAATAATATTAATCTTTAAATGATATTCTGCAAAAAAATATAAAGTCAATTGTTTTTAGCCATTTTTGACGATTTTTTGTTTTAAATTTGGCCATTTTTTTGTGCTCAGTGAGTGTTGGGTAATGAACTTAGCCTTTCATTTGGAAAGCTTGGTTGAAATAAAAGCGATTTAAGAGGATATAACCACTTCCCATTATATCACTGGTAAATTATAAAAGATTATTGAAAATTATAAACCAAATTTTTTTTACACATTTTTTTTCTGTCGGTAAAACAGTAGTCGAAGATCATTGCGTCGTAGAAATGTGATTAGAAGTTGAAACAGGAGCCGTTTCTATTCAAACTACTGGTTTTTCCTAGAGCAGATGTCGGAGGGAGCGGAAAAGCGAGGCGCGAGCCCCGTAGGCCGATCCCTACGCCCATCGGGCCGCGGAGGTGTGGGCCGTCTCGCCGGCCGCGCAGCCCTACACCTACCCCTGTTAGTTTGTCATGTATATCGCGGCCTATGTAATTAGTCTGCTTGCCTCAAGGTCGGAAACACCCACCGCACGTCGCCAGCCCTCCAAAAGCTATATCTCACTTCCATTCAAGAGAATCCCCCTTCTGTCCCGCTCTCTAACCCGATCGTAACATCGTGTTTCCTTTTTTATTTTTCGCTTTTCGCCTTCTGATCCCTCCTTTGAGGAATAAAACGATTTTAACGCCTTAGAGCTCAATCGTCGGACGGATTTCCTCACCACCTGTCGCCTTGTCCGATCCGCCTCGGTGAGAATATGATGAACGACTCGAGCTCGGGGTGTCGAAACTGTGAAACCTACGAGAAACTAGTGATAAGAATCGCGGCACGGGATCTAGAATAATGATGAATAGTAGCTAACTGAACATACGGGCTCGTAGATATCGCGTCTACCTCCTACGATGTCTGGTTCATAAAAGCGCTACATGAACATCACGTCAACCAGAATCCCTCCCGGACGTTCGAATTATACGGAACTGTTCAAAATCGTGTTCCAAACTTCCAGAGACTTCTTCACCCTAGCGCCAAATATTTCCGTAAACTTTCATCAGACGTCCTTTTAAAGCAATAAACAATATAACCGATTACAATTCCGTTTCAGATCGTACTAATACCAAAAACATGGAAAAAAGAGAGGAGTACTTCTAGTTTTGTATATGTGACAAATTTAGTATTCTGAGATCAGTGAAGTTTGAACGCATTTTCATCAGAATTAGTACAGTATTCTATCAGTGTTTCAGAAATTGTAAATCTGCAATAAGTTATCGTAACTATTGGTTGCATAAATTTAAAGGCACAAACGTATATCTGCAAGTTACAAAACGATTAGAAAACACACCGTTGATCCAGTGCAAGGGGAAAGATGCATAATAGAGAACCAATTCTCGTTTTAGGAATTTTTATGGAAAATATATTCTGGGATAATATATCTGTGATTTGCAGGAGGGCTCCCTGAGGACAACAGAAGAAGATCTAATGACCTCGAATGTATTATACAACGAAAATCTCCAAAAAGGTTTGGGTTTGAAGCCAAACTGTCGATTTCTGGTAGCGTTTCAATGTAATCATCCAGTCTACATTCTAACTCAGCGTCATCAACACTTGTCTTAAATTTTATCTGCAACAGGCCATGATAATTGCCCATCTCTCATTCGGAACAAACGAACTCAATGAAACGTAAAAATTCACAATTACTGTGGAGAACCAATAGAAAACTGGAGTCATGACGGAATTATGACGTAGACTTCTATAGTTATGATAAATGTTTGGAAAAAATGGCGATTATACAGTGAAATAGCTGAATGTGACTAATTACAAATAGATTTTTTTTGAATTGTTTAAAAACATTTTTAAATTTTTCGAACGGAAATTGTTTAAAAACTATGTAAGCGAACTTCTTTTTGCAATTAAATTGATACTTGGAACTTAGTTGCGCACAAAAGTCCTAGAATTTCTACTCAATTTAACATAAGTGCAAGACGATGATTTTGGAAAATTCGTTAATATGATCATGCTGCAATTGGTTTTGTACGATATTCGATGCATTTAGCCATGCAACGTACTGCATGAAGTAAAACTAACATACGTGTATACGCTGTAACAGCAGTAGATTGCAGTAGTAATTAGTACATGATTAATACTAATAATGTTTCTTATAATTATGTTATGTCATTATTATTGTTAATTTCGTTATTTTAGATCACTAAAAAACCCGAATACATGACAAAATGAAATTTTTTCTCCAAGAATCTGCTCTCGTAGTGTATGTTGTGGCATAATTTGATTGAACCTAACTATTCTTCTATCTATAGACGGGGCAAAGCTTCACCATATGCTAAAATGTACCTGTTTCACTTTCACAGACCCTTGGTAGAGGGTTCGATGAGAACAAGTATTGTGTGTTAGGCAACACTCAGATCATGATTCTATCGTAACCGATATAACGTCACTATAACCCATCAAATATAAAGTAAAACCAGCAAACCGTTCCGAAAATGTCAGTTTCGAGGAATTTTATTTGTAAAAGTGACTTTTATTTGATTTTATCTAACTCTTTTGGTTTATTATTCAACAATAAACCATTGTAATCGCTCTTGAAAAAAAATCTAAGCCCCCTGCAATTTCACGATTTACGTTTCAAAGGGTGTAGAATCCAAACCTGCAATAATAATTTTTCCGTCCGTCCGCCGTACGCACGATTTCTCCCAAACGGCTGGAGCAAACAATCTGTAATTTTCAGGAAAAATCCATGTTGATCCGACAACGCCCCGATTCTTTAGCCAGCTCTCTCACTTAATTTAAGTCAAAGTTTTGTAAAATCCCTAAAAACCTCAAAAAAAGTCAAGGTGGCCTAAATTAGGACTTTTTTTGAAGAACTTTATATGAGGAATCGAATGAGCCTTTTCCCAGGTCCGTAGCTCAAACCATTCCCGATGTATGGCCTGATTTATGGTGCCAACATTTGCATCCACATTCGCTACATCACTAAGTTACTGCGATCAAAACATACAACAGGTTTTTTTTTTTTTTATTGTACTTACCTAGTGATGTGGTGAATGTGGATACTGGAGTGATCTCCTAAAAGGGTTTATAGCCGATACACGGGTTGAAGCATTCTGATATGCATGCTCCATCCTACGAAATTTAAAATTTTCAAATAGAATATTTTTCCATTGTAATCGCTCTTGAAAAAACGCAGCAAATTCTTTCACTGGGGTTTATTATTCAATTGGCTTGCGTTCATGATTTGAATTTCTACTTAGCTTTGGAGTGTGCGTGTTTCACAGGTGATAGAGCGATTATTGAATTTCAGGAGATATGCATAGAGCACTTAAATCGGTTCTCAACCAAAATACCTATTTGGATTGATCAGTTGATCATATTTGTGTGCCTCCTGAAATTCAATAATCGCTCTATCACCTGTGAAACACGCACACTCCAAAGCTTAGTAGAAATTCAAATCATGAATCATTGAATAATAAACCCCATTGAAAGAATTTGCAGCGTTTTTCATATTGTCTAACCCAAAGAGACCTGTAATGCCAATTGGTGATTCGATAAAAATCGTCTTTGAATATTTTAATTTTCACTAATATTTGATCAATCGATCCTTGTTTTGCCAAATTATCTTCTTTATAGTTGTTGAAAATGAATAAATATCACTTTGTACCTTAACCCAAGGTTAATAGATATTCTGGATAGTTTGAGGTCAAATAGTATACGAAGTATATTCAATGTAGGCGAATGAAAAGCCCTACTTGGTCCACCACTCTTAGAAAAGATCAAAGAACTTACGAATCGAAAAACAGAGCTATTTGTGTCATTAAGTGGGTCTCGGAATGAGTGTATTCCGAGGTTCGCAGGATGGCAATTATTTCAGCTGTGAAACTACAGCATTCATGAGGTAATTTGAATTGTTCACAAAATCTATTGGTTCCGTTATGAAATGAACAACCTGCAACCATATAATTATTGCCTCCATCCGTAAATATTATCGTGTGAGCAGACCACCTAATGGATACATACTCCTTAGGCCTGGTTTTTTTTAATACCTCACCTTTTTATTGTAAATTTCACTGGACACTTCAGGTACTTAGGGTTATTTTTTGGAAAACCATCGTGTTATATTTCCAACTACCCTTGGAGATGACCGATCGGTAAGGCGGGGAGATATTAATGCCCGCTCTGTATAAAGTAGTTGCCCTCTGGGACTAAGTGCGGAATCGTAAATTAACGTAGCACCTACATCAGGGTTTTACAGATAAACCTCGATAGTTGACTAGGAGTACATTAGTTATCAACAGCCGTAATGGCAACTGCCATACTACCAGATCACGATTTTCATTGCGATCTACCGTATTTGTCCTGCCTTGATTTATCGATCCCGATAACGACAAACTTGTAAGCTAATCGCAATCACCCACGCCTTTCGATTATTCCCCCTTCCCTTCCCTTTTCATTCGGATTCCAGAACGTTATCGATTCTCGCGGCGGGCCGGTAATTAAGATAAATTATTATTCCGGGCAGGAGAGTTTCAAAAGGGGGGTATTTCAAATAAATCTAAATAAATCCTCGGTGCCGTTTTTCCCGCGTGTTTCGCTCTGAAAGGGGGTGTACGCAGGGGACAAGACGCATATAAGTGGCTTGTTACAGGGGACAGGCGATATATATTAAAATATTGTAACCGGTTGGAAGTGGGAGCAAGGACGCTGTGGGTGTCGGACGAGTGTCCCGTCTGTATCCGTTCGATCCAGGCGGTTATGTGGACCGTCGAATGGGCCTCTGTCGCTATCGCCGACTCGGAATCATTAACTAGGTTTAGTTAAACTAGGTTTAGCGGGATGCTGACACATGGGGACCACATTGCCACACTTTCTTTGGGTACAGATCTCATTTCATATGGAAAGGGAGAGCTTTTAGAGGGGATGTATGGAAAATACCGATAGTTTTCTTGCGATATTCAAATATTTATCACTGTTATTTGATATAAAAACGGTAACATTGGGTCCGGCACACATACACACACGCATATATAGATTCAAAATGTTTTCAGACAGAAACAATAACGGACAACAAACTATTTTTTAAATGCCGGCTTCTGTCTCCTTCAATTTAAAGATAAAATTAATTTTGGTTTTTGAAATTGTGTCAATGATGTGTCTACAGAGGTGAAATGCCTGATGTTCAAACCTGGAGGATCATACTCTCTCAAAACATTCGCGCGGGCCTTCTCTGATTGAGGCAGCGTTGATTTATTCTCTTTGGGTCTAATTTTTTTCAAGATTTCACAACCGAAACAATCATCGAATGAAGCATCATGCGACGAGTCATGACGGCTTATGGGCAGATCTTAGTTTTTTTCTGACCACTGATGATCTGTGGTAATTTACCCTTAGATTAGAGCCGTCTGTGCTTTACCAACAAAAAAGGCTGGACATCGTTAACACACCAAATCATAAACACAGATAGGTGTTCGGCAAACTGCCGACCCTTTGGATTTGTTTATATTTGTTTATTATTCTGGAAACCGTTGTTCTGAAACAAGAATGAAAATTTAACCCCTCGAAACTGTGGGTTTACCTTTAAAGATTTGTAACCCCCCCCCCCCCCCAAATGAATAACTAATTTTGAAAAACTCATCAAATGATTAAACTGAGTTTCATTATGTTTGCATTAGAATGACTCATCTTCATAAATCACTGACTTAAGTAAATTCGACTTAGCCTCTAGGCGCCTCTGGATTAGGGTTGCCATACGTCCCAGTACTCTAGGACGTGTGGTACGTCTAAAACCTGTGTCCCACTCGTCCCAGTCGAACTGTCAAATGTCCCAGTCGAACTGTCCAACGTCCCAGTTGGAATAGTATGGAAGCCGAATTTTTTTCAAAAACCGTGGAAAGTGCATCAGAGCAGATCTTTGTGCAGGCCACGCAACGCAAGCTTTACAATGTTTTACCATTCCTATAGGAACAATTGAAAGAATTCTTCCTTGCAAAGACCAGACTGCCAAAAGCAATAATCGATTTGTTTCAGAACCCACTGTCGCCAGTTTACCTCTTTTTTTTACAAAGCAAATCATTTATATTTGAGAAATCCGATGCGACCACAATGGAAGTAAAAGGCCTTATAAATAGTCTCGAAAACACTCTGAGGGAATCCAAATAATAATTGAACGCGACAGGGTGAAAAATGGTGCACAGGATTCGAATTTGATAAAATTATTTAATAAAGAAATTGATCTAAATTATCAAACCGGCCTGGATTATTTGGAACAATGCCCTCTCACAAAATTTGAAATATTTTCTTGAATGATTCTCACAACCTCTCTCCAATGGCAAGACGTAGAAAAGGCAGTAACTTATTTACAGGAGAAAGGAGTACCTACTTCACAGCTGCTTAAAAGAAAATTTAAAGAATTGAAAAAGATTCAATATTGAATATTGTACCCCAAGAATTTAATGAAAATGTGAATAGACAACGAAATTAGTACCAATCTTTATTACCTTCCATGCATGATAAATAGTTACATGTATATCATGAAACTGAAGTATTAGAAAGGAAAACTAATTTAATTAGGTATGAGGTGTCAATATTTATACGCCATCCCTGGACCAATGCAAATGTCGAGAGAATATTATCCCAAGTGAATACACAGTAGACCAAAGGACGTCATCGCCTTCGCATCGTTGAAAGCATCATTCAGTGCAAATTCAACTTCAGAGTGTTCCGAGTTTCACAAATATGTAATGGGGACCAGAGCACCTCAAACAGGTCAAAAAGTCTCAAAAATATCAGGATCCGTAATTGAGTGCAAAGTAATACCGATAATTACCTACGTGAGAAAGACTCTGAAGGGTGAAAAAAGTTTACGTTCTATGTTACAGCGATGTGTATGTCGTGCGTTCTAAGTCAATGTACAAGTTAACTGAGTAAGCACAGATACCAATAAAAATGGTGAAGCATTACTGTTTTTTTTTCTCATTATTTACCTACCTATTTACATAATTTTCATGACTTTGGATTTGTGTCCGGGTCAGCAGCAAGAATATTACAGCAACCTGCTGTACCCTGCGTATGCTATATTTTCAACATTATGAAGAATGGGTTACAGACGCTAATTTTGTTGTTTTCATTCGATTTTAGTGGGGTGTCAACTATATCAACAAAATATTTTATGGTAAGCAGTTGTTGACACCTATTCATGGTTTTTAACAGGAATTGCCACTATAGTTATTGTAAAAGCATGTTTCTAATTACAGGTGTGAGAGGAAGTGTACGACCTAATCTGGCAAGATTTTTAGATAAAACGGTATCAAATCTCTTTCTCTCTCTTGGAAGGGTGGGTGGAAAAACGATGAATTGATTCATAGGCCAATGATGCTAAGTAGAGTATGATAATTACCGCTGTATGGTAATTACAAGGGGGTCGCTCCGATTCGAGAGATACCGGAGCAGTTGAGGAGGAGGACAGCGTAATCTCTTCATTAGCCTGTTTCATTATTCAAATCAGCTCCGCTGAGTTCCCTCCCATCTGTAGAGCCTAATCGGCCTTATCCCTCTGGCAGGTGACTTTCTTGCTGATGTCTATCGCTGACACGGTCCTTATTGGGTGCCTTATTGATTTGAACCACCACCCGTGTTGATATCGATAAGGAAGGGCCATTTGAATAAAAGAGCTATTTCGGCCCACGCGAGTTGGTTAAACTATTCCACTCGATCACCGGGACTACTCTTTTTTTCCGAACGTACCCTCCGGTTCTTTCAAGATCTTATTTCATTACTATCGACTATGGGTAGCTAGTTTTCTTAAACCATGTCTTCCTGGAGAACACCAATTGCCAAGGGGAACAAGACTTATGACAAGCTTTTTTTCTCGTTTTAAACTGCTAAATTGCTAGTAGATGAAGATGAAAGTCACGAGAGATCGGCTGTTCGTACAGATCGTTGTAGCTACTTGACTATTTGCGCCACTCGTTCGGTGGTCACGAATGTTTTAGTTGCCCCTTAGAAGGGCGAATGCGATAAACCTGCACCAAGCAGAACATACCCCGAAATTACAAAAAACCCAAAGAGAGCACCATCCACATCCAACAGAATCATTATTGGAACTAAAGTCAAGATGGTTTTGTTCATGGTTCTCCGTTTATGTGAAAATGAAGGTTGGCTGTAAGCACTCACAAGCTTTCACAACTTTTTTAATATGGAAAAACTTTTCCAACAACGAAAGTGATGAGACAACGTTGTGACAAAGACGATCAAACCTGTCGCCAGAAATTTGTTCAACAAATTGTTGTGTCAGTAGTTTGTGTTTACTGTTTTGACGACATACTCACCACAAACCGTTAAAAGAAACTAATTAATTGCTACTAAGATTTGTTTGGATTTTCATAAATTGTCTGCATCGTGATTCATCTCATGAAGGAATTGGAGAAGTTAGGTAAGTCACAAGAAACCTAAAGTATTCGTACAACAAACATCGATTTCGCTGGTGCGACAGCTAATTGTCCATTTCGGACACTTGTCGCTGAAAGAGCTGGTATATGAAAATTGAATTACTGCAAAGCTGAATCCAAAGCTAGATGGGCACCACTGTTGACAAAACATTTGCAAGATTTCATCAAAATGCTTATCACAACAGGTTGTGAGTTTTTTGATTGCCCAAAACACAAAAAAAAGTTATTAGTTAAATTACGCCATGTACCTATCTAATGTAAAGCTTCGTGGGCTTTCAATAATTGTCTGGCTCGTCATCCATCTCAGGAACTGAGATTTAACGAGCAGGTGAAATGTATTGTAAGACACTTAAGAATTGTACACATACGTAAAGAATGATCAATTACTCTATGAGGAGCATAGAAATAATATGCGATTGTTAAGTAAGTACTTAAGATAGGTACATATACAGGGTGGCCCAGGAGTTATGCACAATCCGACTTCTGCGTGTTTTACAACTCATTTCCGACCAAAAATGTATCATAGCAATTTTTTGCCAGAGGTCTCGTTTCTGAGCTATTCGCGATTTAAGATTTTTTTCGTGTTTACGATCTTAAGTCATTAAAACTGTCATAACTCCCTCAATTTTGGAGATAGCTCAAATTTGATGACACCGTTGGAATGAGCGTTAAATTTTCTATCTATTTATTGTCAGAAAACTTTTTTAAAGGTGCATTGAAGATGTGCGATTGCTACGCGAAATGGCAGTTTTGTCAAAATTTTAAAATCGCCTGTTTTTCATCTCGCCTAGAAACCCCATGAATGCTTGATGTAGAACTGTGCAGGCCTGGTAAAACGTGCGCCAAAATGTCAGCTTTCCAACGGTGTAGTCGTGTTGGTTTTTAAAAATATTTTTATTTAATGAAAAGGTGTTTAACTGCAGAAAAACGTGTGTTTTCTGTTAAAATTTAGGTTTTTCCAAAAGTCTCGAAGATGAATACAACTCATCGCAGTCGGAAATGAGTTGTAGAACATGTACGAATCGGATTGTGCATAAGTCCTGAGACACCCTGTACCACTAAAAAAGACCTAATGTTTGAAAATTGGGAAAGCTACGGAGGAGGCATTGTCTTGGTCAGGCGTAAGGGTATGCAATGACCCGCACGACCCCCCGGTCTTGAAGGAGGGGTTGCTTTGTGCGCCGTGTATTATCAACCCCAATCTGATTTGGCCGTAGCATTGGGTGTTGCAGTGTTGACATTTTGTTGTTTCTGGCCAAATTCAGTTTTAGTAAAATGTTTATTGACACGAACATGTTATCCAGTTGTAGGACTATGGTAAGATGTTGAGGTTTAAATCGAGTTCATATAAAGAGTTAAAGTTTAAACAAAATTGTTAAGATATAAACCGAAAAATAAATATTTAAAAATGAAAAATGAAAATGAACTTAATGAATGAAAACATTCGTTTGTGATCAGCGTCTACGGTTTTTCTAAGCTGTCCAGCCAAAGTCAGGGTAATCGAAGATCCGATCGATTGTTTGTGTTAATTTACGATTGATTGCGATAATTTGCTTTCAGTTGAGTAGCTATACCACAAGTGAGTATGTTGACATGATTTTTGTGTACGCTTTTGCCGATGGTAATGGTTCTGAAGCAGTTAGGGAGTCACACTCCTCCTGTGTACAACTCACACCCTTACGAACACGTCGGATAGTAAGAGGAAAAAATATTGGTAGATAATAATGTTTATGTCACTGATCCTTCTTTAACTAGTAAAATATCTGTTTTTTATCTACTAATCCTTTTTTGTCACCAAGGTTTTTGTTATTACTACCAGCTATGTTCAATAGCTATAGCGCACCATGATGAATGGGAATATGCAATAGGGAAAACCCCGCTGAAGGAAATACAGCGAGGAAAGAGACGAAAGGGAAAAGTTGGTAATGATACGGAAGCCTGGTTGATAAGGATCCATAGTGTCAGCAAAAAGATGAATGTAACTCATCGCAATCAATCGTAAATGAACACAAGCAATAGCCATCTCTCAGCTCTTCGATTATCCTGACTTTGGCCGGACAGCTTAGGAATGCCGTAGACGCTGTTCACAAACGAACGGGTTTATGCATCCGACAAAACTAACTTAAATCGTCACTGGGAGGTCTGGCGTTGTCACCATTCGATTCAGCGAGAAAAGGAACTTATATCCCGCCTCCAACCTTTCTTCATCGAGACTTTTGGAAAACCCTCAATTTTAACAGAAAACACGTTTTTTTGCAGTTCAAAACCATTTCCTTAACTAAAAATATTTTTTAAAACCAAAACGACTGCACCGTTGAAAAGCTGACATTTCGGCGCACGTTTTACCTGGCCTGCACAGTTCTGCGTCAAGCATTCATGGGGTTTCTAGGCGACATGATAAATAGGCGATTTCAGAATTTTGAGAAAACTGCCATTTCGCGCAGCAATCCCACATCTTCAATGCAATTAAAAAAAAGTTTTCTGACAATAAATAGATAGAAAATTTAACGCTCATTCCAGCGGTGTCATCAAATTTGAGCTATCTTCAAAATTGAGAGAGTTATGACAGTTTTAATGACATAAGATCACAATTTTAAATCGCGAATAGCTCGGAAACGAGGCCTCTGGCAAAAAATTGCTACGAGGCATTTTTGCTCGGAAATGAGTTGTAGAACACGTAGGAGTTGGATTGTGCATAACTCCTGGGACACCCTGTATAAGGTACCTACTTATATGGGTTTGAAGAGTTTTGGGGACGGACCGCCACTGCTACGTTCATTGATTGAACTATTTGTGTGTTTTCTAGAAATTGCCTAGTTCTTTTTGGTTTATTATTCAATAATGGAGCATAATTTGTCATGGATCGTGTGAATCCGAATGTAATGATTTTACGGTTGCAAAAAACTGAGTTTTCTTGAAAAATCCATCTTTAATTTATTTATCAAATTAGTAATATGATCCTTTGGCATGTCAAGGTTTGGATCGAATCGGCCAAATATTTTCCTATGTTTCTCGGAATAAGAACAAGGTATTATTAATTATGGCATGGGAACTTCCGACGTTTTACATATGACGTAACATGAGCCGAGTTGTAAAACTTTAGAAAAAAGTTTTAATGTGAGCATTCTGATAAATATATATATGACCATTTATTAAACATTTACTGGGGTAAATTATTTACTCGGTTTATTAATTGCGTCCATGATTTGAATTACTAAGCTTATTGATTAGCGATTGGTGCACTGGAGGAGGTAATCAAGATTTTGATCAGTTGATCATATTTGTGTCTCCTTTAATTCTATCCTTTATCAAATTAGTAGAAATGAAATATGATAAAATCTACTGGAATGTCAGTGAAAGAGCGTTTTTTTTTGATCGTTTAATAGAGTCTATTACATAGTGTGATATATCTCAATGTCATGATTTGGGTAGTACAGAGTTACGTGTTTCATAAATTAAAGACAACTACTGTCGCGGCAGTAGTTTTTAGTGGAAACAGAGTATTTACCTTTGCACAAATTTATTTTGGTTTTGTTCCAGACGCTTAAACTGAGAGCGAGAACAAGAACCCCAAATTGAGATGGCATATGTTGGCATTGGCTTTATATGAACTTTATATATGACCATTTTAATTTGTATTGATAGGTGTGCACTGTCTAGTAATGATTTTAGTTGATACTGTCTTGCCTTTAATTTATTTATCAAATTAGTAATATGATCGTGGAATGTCAAGCGCCGATCGAGAGTTACTCCCAAGTATTTGTATGATGTTGCACTCGGTAAGATTCCTTGAAGGTACGTAAGTAGTGGCTTGGGAAGCTTCCAACGATACGTATATGTACGTAACATGTACGTAACAACGCAGGACTTAACTGAAATGTGGAGAGTTGGTGAAGAATGTGGAGGTTAAATGTGCTGTGAGAGACTTGCGCATTTATGAGTGTAGACAAAATAAGACATTTTTAGGTCCTGAATTACGTATGCCCTGGTTAGAAACGGGCTGGAGGTTGGTAAGTCACAAGAGACCTATGCTGATCGTACTACAGACATCGAGCTTGTTGCTGTCACAGCTACTTGACGGTCACTCGTTACTGAAAGAGCTGATAAAATCTACTGGTGTAAGGAAATTGGCAGGCTGGAAGAGCAGTGTTGATGAAGAATGAGGAAGTGAATTGTGCTGTGAGAGTCTTGCGAATTGATGAGCTTAGACGAAATATGAAATTTTTAGGTTCTGAATTTCCTATGCTCCAGATATTTGTATGGAAGTCTCGAGATTTTCGTACATCAAGATGGGATAGCTACTTGACCTTTTCTGTCACTTGTCACTGGAAGACGTGAGAAAATCTGGTGCTACACAGAAATTGGTACATAGAGTTTCAGGGGAGGATTCGCCACTGCTCAATTGGGCTATTAGTGAGTTTTCAAGAAATTGCTTAGTTCTTGATCCGTTTCATTAACTGCTGAAATGGGGTAGTGTTGATGGAGAATGAGGAGGTTAAATGTGCTGCGAGAGACTTGCAAATTGAAGAGCATAGACAAAAATAAGAACTTTTTAGGCCCTGAATTGTGTGTGCTCTGGTTTGGGAACGATCTCTTCAAGTTTTGGGAATCCAGCGATGAAGATGGAGGTAGGTAAGCCTCGAGGGTTTGTTACATCGAGGTGGGATAGCTACTTGACCATTTTGTCTCTGAAAGAGCTGAGAAAATCTGCTGGTATATGGAATTAGTGGGTGGGAAGAGATTTATGGGAAGAGCCGCAACTGCTGCGTCCATTAATTGGACTATTTGTGGGTTTTCAAGAAATCGCCTGATTCTTGATTCATTTCATTAATTGCTGAAGTGGGGAGAGTTGGTGTAGAATGAGGAGATGAAATGTACTGTGAGAGTGACTTGCGAATTGATGAACTTAGACAAAATATGATATTCTTAGGTCCTGAATTTCGTGTGCTCCAGTTCGGAAACGATCTCTTCAACTTGTGAAAATGCAAGGAGAGGAGATGAAGGGTTAGGTAGGTAAGTCACGAGGGTTTCGTACATCGAGGTGGGATAGCTACTTGGACCATTTTCTCCACTCGTTTGCTTCACTCATCATTGAAACTAAAACTCACGCTGAGCCTCGTTGAGCAGCTCCCCCGGCGCGTCCCGCAACGGCGGCCCGAACTAATTGGACCCACGCAGCCCCCCAACCGGATTCGGGGCCTAGAAATTTATATCAGGCCCACTTTTCGCAATAGTTGGCGGAATGGTCGTGTGCTTGGAATAAGTTAAACCGGTTAATGCATCATTGTCAACATAATAGGATATCCTCGCGGTACCCGCCGTCTCTGGGCGGGCGTCGTTGGGTGAAATTACAAAGAATTTATATTGTGTGACTTGAAACTGTTGCATAAACGAAGATATACAAGGGGCCTATCCGTTACTCAGCCACTCCTACGAGCGTCAATATAATTAAGTGCGCGCCTCTATTTTACAATTGGCATGCGAGCGTTTGTACTTTCATCCGCACTTCATCATCCAACTAACATTAATGATGTTACTATGCAGATAGTTAAAGGGCATAACGATAAATCTCGCCTTTGTCGAAGTATTATATTCTCTTTTGTAAATGTCATTGGAGTTTTTAAAAATAATGCCCAGTGTTGAGACCTACAAATTCCAATTATTGAGAAGAAATGAAACAAAAAGAATTTGTTTAACAAACAAGTAGAGTTCCAGTCACGCCACATGCCTATATGAGCACCTACCTATTTAAAATTATTCAAACATCAAAACCACACATCAAATTTTCAAATGTTTACGGTAAGTGGAATCAAATTTAATCGACGAACGGTCTAAAAATTTGAAGTGGAACGCGATTTTTGACAACAGGAATACAACACAAAGTATGGGGGCTTACTAATTACCTGAGGGACTCCAGATGCTAATTTTTTGTGTAGTCAACCTGACGTACTGAACTATGATGCTGGAATTTGAAATGGATCATCTTGATTAAATTAAAATACGTCAATTCAGTTTGGGGCTCACTGATCAGCTGGAACCCCTTGAAACTAATCAGTTCCTAATCGACCTATGGTGCTGATTACAAATGGAGTTCCTTTCGGATAAGTTTTTCTTACTTGATCTGTCATAGGACATTGACCACCACAGTGGTAAACTACAAAATTCAGCTTCTTCTATGGGATCTACAACACGATTACAAGGTGTGTATATCCTGATTGGGTGAGGGGCCTTAGCGGCTAATTTTTTTTCCTAGTTGATCAAAGGTGCCAGTTACAAATGGAGCTTCTTGCCTTCTTGTAAGGCATCTAAAATACAATTACGAGGCATGGAATCGCACTGACCAATTGAGAGACCCTTTCATAGGTCATTGAGCACCATACTAAAATAATGCTCCTTCTAAGACATCTAGAATACAATTACAAGGGATGTAGGAGCACTGATTAACTAAGGAGCAAAATCGGCTAATTTCTCCCTTCCCGATCTATTGTGGTGGATTACCAACTGAGCTTCTTTCAAAACATCTAGAACATAATTACAGTGTATGGAAGCGCCGAGTTGAGGTAATTTACCACAGACTACATCTCATACACGTAAATGAGTGTTTTACGTAGAATGGTGAGACGGTATGGTGGTGAAAAACAAAAGGAACAACTTTTAAGGCACCTAGAACACAGAACAAGGTAAAAAAACAGCATCATTCAGCTAAGGGACCCCAGCGGCTGATTCATGCCGAATTGTCCTACGATGCTCAAATATGAAATACAGCTCCTTCTGCAGGGTATGCAGGCGCACCGATCAACCGAGAAACCCTTGCAGCTAATTTGTCTCTAATTCATCTAGGGTACTCAAATATAGAATACAACTCCTTCTAATGCATCTACAATGCAAATACAAAGTAAAGAGAGGCACTGAGTAGCTGAGAGATCCGTTAGCTAATTTGTTCCTAATGGATCTATGGTGCTCAAATATAACATAAGACATCTCCTCCTTCTAAGACATGTAGAATACAATTGAAAAGACAGGAGACACTTTGATCATCTGAGAGGGCCTTGGGGCTGATTTTCCCCTAATAATCTACTGATTTACAAATAGAGCTTCTGTTAAAGCGTCAAGAATAGATTGAATGCAGAGTGATTGAATAACATTGATCATCTGAGGTACCCTTGAGGCTACTTAATTAGTAACTGGCATATGGTGCTCAAATATAAAATACAGCTCCTTCTGAGGCATCTATAATACAATAGGTGTGGAATCGCATTGATTAGGCGTGGGACCTGTTGCAGCTGATTTGTCCTCAATTCATCTATATTGCTAAAATGTCAAATGCAGCTCCTTCTAATGCATCTAAAATATATTTTTTTTTAGATGAAACGAAAGTGGGGTTTTGATCAGCTGAGGGGTCAATTCTTGGGGCAGATTGTCCCAAATAACCTACTATGCTGAATTACGAATGGACCTTCTTTTAAAGCGTCTAGAATTAATTGAATTCAGAATGATTGAATCTAGTATTGAATAACATTGATCATCTGAGAGACCCTTGAGGCTGATTTATTCCTAATTGACCTATGGTAATACAATATAAAATACACCTTCTTCTAAGGCATCTTACAAGGTATGTAGGCACACTGTTCAGCTGGGGGGTCCTTGCTGCTAATTTGTCGCTAATCCATCAACGGTGATGATCACAAATGGAGCCACTTTCAAGGCATCCAGAACTGATTGAATGTAGAATTATTGGATCTAGAATTGAAGGCCATTGATCGACTGAGGTACCATATCAGCGTATTTGTTCATATCGACCTATGATGCTGAATTAGTAATAGAGCTCCTTTTAAGACATCTACCTGGAATACAATTATAAGGCATGGAATCTCACTGATCAGCCAAGGGACTCCCTACCTAACGTATCTAATACAGAAATAGTAAACCTTCAGATGTTTTTTGTATCGGATTTAGTCGCTCTTTCTATTAGATTTCCCTTTTGCCCGTATTCAATTAGTTAAATTCTAATGCATGACATTCCCCAGTGAGGTTAGGGGATACCGGGAACATGAGGAGGTGGAAAAACTATTAAGATATTTCGTGAAAAGAGTCTTTAGATTGCCCCAAACCACCCTGAATTATGTAATATATAATGAACTGGGTCTGGTAAAGGTGTATGAGCATACCCTAAGGCTTCATTTGGGCTACATTGGTAAGGTCCTAGGCCAGTCGGATGATAGGGTGAACACTTTTCTGGCTAAACAGCTCATCCAGAGGAACGATGGGTGGTACCCAGCCTGGAGGGAACTGGCACAGACCTACGCTGGCGAATGGAATCCCGAGTTTAGGGAGTTACAGGACTTTAAGAGGATAAGCACAGAGATATTGAAAGGGTGGAGGGATGTTTTTGTTAGGAGAGTGAGAGAGCAATGTAGGGAGTCTGAGCACCACTGTTTGTACGCTAGTCTGGATCTCGAAAGCACTGGATACACGAGTTCGATGAATGGATGGATGATTGGGAATGTTCTGAGAGCGAGGGGTGAATTGTTCAATTTGAACACGATCCCCAATAGGCCGGACCGACAATATGACTGCGCATTATGCAATTTAAAGGTGCCTGAGGATACGAGGCATTATCTGGCAAAATGTTGGCTGAGTTTAGGGTCAGGTATCTGAAGAAGCCATATTTGTCGGATGAGGAACTCGTCGAGGTCCTGAATGGCAGGGATTGGCAGGGGCTACACCTCTATATTGTAAGCACACAAAGGTAGGTTGGAACTGCTGAGGGAATTTAATTATTTCTGAGACGCAAGTGATCAATTCGGGCGCATAAATTGGGGTATATCTAATAGAATATGTGAAGGCTGAATCTAGGTATAGGGAATCTAAGAGTTAATATGTAGATAGACTATAGTGCCCCGTTGTAATTTCTACTAACCCTTGGTATCCTGACTTTGAGAATGAAACACTTTCTGTTAATTTACTTAATGCGTATGAATTGTAACGCGTGTATTATATATACACATCTATATGTATATAGTTAATCTGCACTGTGGCCAACTAGACAGACGGCGTTATGCCATGTCGAAATTATGTTTATATATTCTATTTTGTTATTATGCGTGTTTTGCAATAAACATTTTTTCTTCTTCTTCTTCTTCCCCAGTGAGGGCGCCCTGTTGAATTTCCGTTCTCCCAAATCATTCGTGTCAGCCCATGTGATTTTTTAGTCGTAAATTCAAGGAACCTTTGCGGCCCTGGCCGACGGGAGCTGGCTATGGAACAAAGACGCCTCTATTTTACCTCCAGAAAGCCACCTTTCGAAGGTGGAAATATTTCCACGATATCTGTGTATTTCAACCACCGGGAAGGAGAAAAGACGGACGAGGAAGGCGCCCGTTCAAACGAGCGGTTGACCCTAACGAAGGCGTCATCAGATGGGGAGCCACCTGATATTTCCTTCACTCCGGTTCTAACGAAGGGACGCATTTTATATAACGAGGTTGGGACAATAACAGAGGGTTTTCCTGGATCGCCGCCTTCACAGCACGTGTTTATGGGTTAAGACTGCCGCCGTATTTAGTTCACATTCCCAAGAAAATATAGTCATGTGGACCATACATTTCTAGAACCTACGTAATTGTTATGTTCAAGGAGAATAAACCACAGTCGAAGATGTTTGATTCAAACAGCCTCATAGCTCAATCTGTTAGCGTGCTGCAACTTGGGTGAAATTCCCCCCTGGCAGTGTGGGTAGACATAATAGTTGATTTCGCTGAGGTTCAACTCCTCAACTCTTTTGTTTGTCGAGTTTTTTTTCTGTTGTGATAAAAAATTAGTTTCTCTTGTTCTAAAAATTTAAAAATTTGTATACCTGTTATTTTTCTTATAAAATACACCTCGCCAGTTACCACCTTTGCACATACTCATTTCAATCTACTCACGTACATTAATAGGTATATTGGGGACCAAGTGCATAGCATTCGCCCTGCCTCCTTCCAGTACAAAACGACAGACGTCCAGTACAAAACGACAGAGGTGGTCTGTCCAGAAATGTGGAGTACGAACACAGTAGTGAGGACACGAATTCGAACTCAGTTGGAGGTATCAATAACTGTTGGCCCAGGCAGTAGGACCTGATAATAAATTTAACCTCTCTTGATCCAAAACACTGTAAATATAATATTTCCTGACGAAGCATCTTTCACACCTCCATTCACTTGAGTCAAAACGCACACCGATTGACCTCTTTCGTCTGCTGACTTCTTCCAGCAAGCTTCTGCTGAGCCGGAGGCCTGCAGTTTCACTTCGTTTTTCCGAAATTTCCTATTAGCAGTTCGGATAAAAGTTCGAACCCGGTTAGAGTTTTCAATATTTTTGGGTCGTAACTTGAGATTGTCGTTGTTATTGATTTCCTGTAATGAACCTCTTCTGTTTTCGATGATAAATCTTAGTAAGCGTCCAAGAATGAAAAAGCGCTACCAATTCCGTTATATGGCTTCATTATTTTTTGAGTATAACGTGATTGTTCGTGCCATTTTAGGTTCAGAAACTGCGATTATTTGCTAATGGTGAATTTCTACGTATCTGAAACCAATCCCAACCGAATTGTTGTCCAAAATTTCTAGAAAATGATACTCCACTATCCATTGTGAGAAAAAAACCGCCGAAAGATACGGTATTGACAGATTTTTGGGCAAGTGAGTCGGTCAACTAGACCCCTAGTGGAGTCCGTGTGCCTAAGAACGGATTTTTTTTCATAAATTCTAAGGCCTATATGGCCCGTATGCTGTACGGCGATCGGACATTGCAGATTTTGAATCTACGCATCTTAAAACGTGAATGGGCAAAACATGAGGGGGTTATACAAAATGTTTGCCATACGATTTCAAAGTATTATATCGCTAATAATTTTAAAAAGCAGGTTTTTATAGAAGTGCTAAAGGAATAAAATGATTAGTTCCAATCTTATTTTGTTGAATTTTAAGGATCATAGATTCAAAATCTGCAACGTCTGTCGGCCGCAAACCGCGCAATGGGGCCAAATGGCAGATTAAAAAAAAAAAAAAAATTATTGCAAGAAAATTGTCATTTAATTCTATTCATATGTTTGTTGGGTCGCTGAATTGATAGGAACCAAATTCGAAACCAGTAAATCACTGTCAAAAATTGAAATGGTAAAATGAGGAAAAGTAGGTATGGATTTTGAAATAGGAGAGGGTAAAAGAGATAGAAGGGGGGGAGGGGAGGAGTTATGAGGGCATATCCTATTTACAGTGTTTTAAATTACTTAGTTACTAAAAAGCTGAGGTTAGTAGCATTCTGCTCCAACTCACATCTACTTTCACCTAATTGTTCATTTTTGGTCAACTTGAATTTCTTCTTCTTCTTCTATATGTGCCCTATCCGGTTATACGAACGTTGGCAACCACCACAGCGAATGCAGCCCGGTCCTCGGCTGCTCTAAATAGCTCCTCAGCACTCCCAATCGCAGTCCAGCTCCTAATATTCCTGAGCCACGAGAGCTGCCGCCTCCCAACGCCGCGAAGGCCTTCTACCTTTCCCTTGATAATTACCTGCAGAAGGCGGTACTTGCTTCCTCTAAGGCTATGCCCCAGGTAAGCAATAAGGTAAGCAAAAGAATTTACCTGTTTACAATTCGGTAGACATTCCGAGCCATGCAAATCAATGATAAATTTGTCAATATTATTACAGTAACTCAATCGCTACATTCGATTTTCGTCCGATTTCCCCCTGGAAACGTGGTCTATCAAATCCAAGCTAGTATGTAGAAGGAGACAGTAACAAAGGTTCGGTTTTTGTCCCACTGTGCTTCGGGTCCTCGTCTCTATTTTTTTTTGGCGGAGGGTCTACGGGGAAGATCCGACAAAATCCCTACAAGAGAAGCGTTGAAATCCGCTTGGCGATTCGGGAAGAGTCAGAGTGCGCTATCCGGTGATAAGATACGCGCTGAAGTCCTTTCCCAGCTCTACGCACGGGGCTAAGTGACTTGGGAAATACGGCGGCCCACGCGAGTCGAGGGGCCCAGTGTCCGAAGGCTTTCGTGAGCTCTTTGTGTCAACGGTGATCAACAGATACGGGCTGCAGACTCCCAGATATCCTGGACGTTGAAAGGACTGCAGTCCCATTGAAGAGATACGAAGAAACAGGGAGCAAACAAAAGTCCAAAACGCCAGCATGACCTCATGATCAAACGAATGTTTTTCCTCCTTAGGATTATTGAATTTTCTTGGAAAATGAATAACCAAATTTCCCGAACGATGATAACCTAGGGATTTCAATCAATACTCTTGTACGGAATTCCGGCATGGGGTGCAGCTTATTCTACTACACTTTTGCCCGTTATCACCTCCCAAAAACAGTTGGTAAGAATTATTTGTAAAACCGAAGCTTAGTACAGAGTCAAATCACGAACGCAAGCCAATTGAATAATAAACCCTAACGAAACAATACTTATTTACCCCAGTAATAATATTGAATAATAATCCCAGTAACAATATTGAATAATATTTACCTATATATTATCAGAATGCTTCAACCCGTGTATCGGCTACTAACTACACTACAAGTATTCACATCGGCTATCACTCCAGTATCCACATTCACTACAACTCGACGCTATCGGCCGGACATTATTAGGTTACAAACAAACAATAATAAACGAAAAAACGCAAATGTTGGCACCATAAATCGGGCCATACATCGGGAATGGTTTAACCTACGGACGTGGGGAAGGGCTCATTCGATTCCTAATGGTATGTTCTTCAAATAGGAAAATATTTAGGCCGATTCGACTAGTTTTGAGGTTTTCAGGGATTTTACAAAACTTTTAGAGCCCTTAAAGGGCACTTTAAATTAAGTGAGAGTGCTGGCTAAAGAATTGGGACGTTGTCGGACCAATCTTGATTTTTCCTGAAAATTTCAGATATTTTGCTCCAGCCGTTTGGGAGAAATCGTGCGTACGGCGTACGGCATACGACGTACGGCGGACGGACGGAAAATTTTTTATTGCAGGTTCGGATTCTACACCCTTTGAAACGTAAACCATGAAATTTTCAGGGGGGTTGGAATTTTTTTTTTCAAGAGCGATATTGAATGGTTTATTATTGAATAATAACCAAAAGAGTTCCAAGTGAAAAGAAGCCTTTTTGAAAGAAAACTCCCCATCCATGTTTTGTCTGACGAGCTGAACAATAAATTGTGCTCTTTCTATGACATTAAGAGTGAATAAGGCAAGATATGGAAGCTCGAGGTTCCAAATTGATATCATTTGCCACAGACTACCTCTAATATACAGTATAAAATACAGGAATAACAAACCTCTGTTCAATCGTTTGCAACGTTTCTTCCTTGTTTGGTAAAACGAACCCCGAACAATTGATGCGCTTAATATGCAAATGGGAATAATTTACATTCTTTAGAGCGAACAGAATGTTTGTTCGGAGAATTTCGTCAAAACTAAAATTCCCCAGAATTTGAATCCTTATCGATCAATCGGTGAGGCTAAATTATTACACCGTAAAACTCCCGAATAACCGTGGCACGTATTGTTCAGTCGGTTTCGCCTGGGAATCTCCTGGAATCCCGGCTCGTCGTCCGTCTAATTCGGGGCTCCATCCGGCCCCAAAAACTGAGACAGCTCCTCCGAATTTATCGCCGTGTTTGACATTAACGTCGGCACCGTTGGTGTGATATCTTCTTCTCCCTCCGGAACACTCCCGTTGTTGTCAGAATCTCTTTTATACGGCCGGGAGGCCTCCTCTTCTGAATTACGGTTAACGGTAGGGATTTTACACTTTTCACTCATTTCGTGGGCTCCCTTTTTTTACGGCTGGTATGGGTCAGTGGGGAAGGCCGGCTTAGTGAATAAAATGGATATAGGTTAATGGGTGGGGACGCCAACAGCTATTTTTTGCGTTTTATAATGTTATATTTGTATTTAATTATTATTATTTTGCTTCTCTAATTCTTCTTTTCTGATACCGAAAAACTTATAAGTATAATGCTAAACCAAAATATTAATTGAGCAACAAACAGGATGGAACGAATCGAGCCACGAATGAGCTGTACCTAATGGAAAGGATTGACTGTTACCCTCTCCATTCCCCCTCCTGTCACTAAAAGCTAAATTTCCGAGGTTTGTTGCACAATTAGATGAAAATCGGAATTGAACTAAATAAGAATCATGAAAATCGGTTGAGAAGTACGATGACATTTGTCGCAAAAACCACGTTTTTTTCGGTTTTATCGATTATAATTTCTCTCTCGCTCGTTCCACAACTAGAGTAATATTGGAATCGAATCAAGAATGGATCATCAAAATCGAATAAGAATGGCAGGCTGGGCGGCGTCAACAAAGGGAATCATACACACACACAAACACACACTTTTTTTTAAATCTTCCTTTAAAGGCGCACAATTGAAATATAAAACGAAAAACTAAACAAAATAAAAGTTGTGGGGACAAAGTGCCCCTATAGAATGACCACCAGTTTAAGTAAAGGACAAGGAAGACGCGGGTGGTGATACCACCAAGTACTCCTGTCGAGATGCCCAGCTCGAGTTACTCCTTGGCACTTTTCCCGCACCACAATCCGCGCGATGTTTACTTTTCTTAGCCCTCCAAGTCGGCTTCAGGTCCACGCTGCAACTGACAACTTGGACATAGGATCATGGAAGACCCATCGGGCTTAATGGCATACACACCTATATTTTTTTCACGGCCTTAAAATGGTCAGACACGTATTTTTATGTAGTTATTCATTAAAAAATATATATATTTCGGTTGTGTCAGACCCCCCTGGATCAATCCTAATAGGCTTCCCTCTATTTGCGAAGCCTGATGTAGAGCAACGTCCTGAAAACATGAAAGTATCGAATCCGAAAGAATTTGCGTAGGTACTTCCTGAGCACTTTTGCATATTCCAAACTTTAATTGTTCAAGGTTTTCCTCACAACAAGGAAAAAACAGTCAGAAAGAGTGGGAACAAGTGGGGAAAAAATTATTGATAAATTATTGAATTTCGTCAAATTTCTTGTTTTCTGAACTTGGGAAAAAAACGCTTCCGGGGACGGTAGATCACAACATCTTTGGGCTTCGTCATAACGAAACTCTGACAGGATGTCTTGGAAGCACCAAAGGTTTCAAATTACAACAAGGCGACCTCATTCCCGGGCGGTTTTCGGCGCTTGGACACCGATTCAGCAGTGTGACAAAGACAGGGGCGGTTCAACTTTGGTTCCTCAAATTTATGAATCATCTAAGGACAAGTCCCGACCGATAGGAAATACCGAATAACTACAGAAATCTGTACTGTTGGTCTTAAATCTGATAACTCTCAAAGTTCTGACCGACGTACCAGGAACCAGTCCGAAACACCAGTTGCTGTAGTTTTCTACCCGATTTTCGACGTCCACCAGCGTCTCCAACCAGGGAGGTCGACTAACCAGCTGCCAAGTAGGCAATGGAATTGCATCTGAAGGGGAATCCGTCATTTCTTCCCCTGAGCACTGGTAAAAAAAGTGCTGTACCTCGTCTGCTTAAAAAACCTTCTTGAACCTAAGCACGCCAAAAGGACTACGACCGTCAGCTTATCCGTCGCTTTCATTTTCATGAGAAAACGCAGCCGTGAAGTCCAGTGCTTTTGCTGGAGGCATAGATAGAAAGTTGGAATTCTAATACCAGAATTGGTAAAAATTGACCCTATCTTCTATTGTTGTATCTTTCAACCATATTAATCTTCCAATGAACGCAACTTGATATAAATCTTTGTATTTGCTTACCTAAAATGGATCTTCAAAATTTTTCAAAATTGCACTGAATAAGGAGGTAGACAAGCTCTTGGGGTTACAAACATCAAAGGGATATCCTTATTAGCCTTGGAAAAAATCACCCTCACAGGCCGATATTGTTCAGGGGCTTACCCCAAACAAGGAAAAAGAACCAGAAAGCTTAAAAACAAGTGGGAAACATTAGCTATTCACAATAGCTATAAAAACATCTACCGATTTATCTCAATTACAACTCAGTAGTTAAGTTAAATACAACAAAATATATGAATAAAATAAATAAATAAAACTATAATAACTCAACTCTACGTATAGAAACCATTCGGATACAGAGGGAGGCTGTCAGTCAGACAGCTGATAGCTGATAACTGAGATAGTTCTAATAACTTGACATGAGCTCCTTGTCAACTAGTAAGTTCACACCTCTTCCAAACCTCGAGTTGGTCGGGTTCGGCGGGTTTGACATTTGCTTCGTGGTCCACAAATAAATGACAATACATGAAATAGGAAAGAAATTTGTTGTACGATCTTGACCAAATTTGAGTTTTGTCGCGCTAAATTGATTATGAACTATAATCTAACCATATCAAAAACGTGTCTAATCATGAATTTCCAATTTCTAACAAATCTAAATGACATTGACCACCCGCGAACCTAAAGAATCTATGAGTGAATGATGAAAATGGTGATTACTGATAAATTTGTGAATCGTTCAACACATAGAGCGAGCTCATATTCTGCATATTTTATGGTTATTCACAACATTTTAATGCGAGAACGCTATGCGCCACACCCAACTTGACGCAGGGTTTTTTAAAACCAACTCTGAAGATGTGTTCAGTCAAAACCAGAAAAATGGCTTGCATCCTCATCATTGCCTCTTAAGGATAATGGATTTCCACATTTCTACCCACGAGAACCTTTTACACGATCCTCATATCTCAAACCCAATTCATCTGCAAGGATCTCAAAATAAATGGACAATTTCGTGAATGAAACACCACTAAGAGGATTGAAATGTTCGCGAATGAATCCCCTCGTCGCGTAGGCGCCCGTTTATAAAGAATCCTCCCCATTATCAGCTGGTTTGACTCCAGCCCGACAAGTTTGGAGAAAGAAATAACTGCTAAAGGAGTCGCTCCACGAGCGAACACATGTTCGAGCAGCGATAAAATACACAGTTAGGCCAACTTTTAGAACATTTTTATCTCCTCCGGGGTCGTTAACGATACTTTTCCTACCACGTGCGTTTACCACTAGAAATAGTCAGCTTTGCTGTTAAAATGTCCTTTCCCGCTGTAGGACTGTAAATTTTTTGATTCCTCCTGTTGCTGGGAATCAGCCGTTATTCCCCGTGAGGGATTTATGCGTTCCATTTACGTGCTCTTGGGAAAAAACCAGGATGTCGGTTTCTGAACCGTTTAGATTAGTGTTTTAGATAATGACATATATTTCATATGTTTTGATCTTATGTGGATCAAAGTCTCATTTTTGCCATTACACATGATGCAGATCAATTGTCATTGTAGAGAGTGTACACAAAACGGTATAGGTTCGAAGTTCCAGCTGAATCGCTCGTCCACGATATCAGTTCCATCGGGAACGGCTTACCTCAAACACTCACTGTTCCTCAGTGCTGCCTTTCAAATGTTATCCGAATGAATTTGTGTAGATTTCCCCAGTAATTTGCACACTTACCAATACTGACTGAAGCATGGATATATGCACGGAATTCAGTATACGAGGTGAAGAGTAAATGGAAACCGTTACGACAAAATGGTAAGAAATTGTAACGTTGAATGAAATGGATAAGCGAAATTATTAGCTCTGGAACGGAACTGGAACGGTTTGTTCGCCATGGAACCCACAGAGCAAGGTAAGCGTATTTAAGGGATAAAACCCAAACTCAAGTATGTAACGAACTCGTCTTGGGGACCAAGGGGATTAAAGCACACTACAACAGCAGTTACTATAGCCGTAAGATAGCCTCCTACTGCCGCCTTCCTACTTCTTCTTTTCCTGTTTTCATCTAGTATTAAAGCCACTATTCTTTTACATTCCAGATTCCAATACAAGTGTCCAAAGATTGGTTGGTGAGTTCTTTGACCATGAGCAAATCGACCAAAGGAAAATATTAAAACCAATTTTTTTAAGCTAGTGAGAAAACGCTGCAAATTCTTTCACTGGGGTTTATTATTCAATCGGCTTGCGTTCATGATTTGAATTTCTACTAAGCTTTGGAGTGTGCGTGTTTCACAGGATAGGGCGATTATTGAATTTCAGGAGATATACATGGAGCACGTGAATCTGTTCTCGACCAAAATACCTATTTGGATTGATCAGTTGATCATATTTGTGTGCCTCCTGAAATTCAATAATCGCCCTATCCTGTGAAACACGCAGACTCCAAAGCTTAGTAGAAATTCAAATCATGAACGCAAGCCGATTGAATAATAAACCCCAGTGAAAGAATTTGCAGCGTTTTTTTATTGAACCTCAATACCCCCCCCCCCCCCCCCCACAATAAAAACATCTATAATTTATCAAGTCCTTTGGCACTCGTATTGCGTTAAAACTTCCCCAAATCCAAATTTAAAAGATGTAGCCAAAGGTAGACAGATGTAGAGGAGGCACACAAATATCATCAACTGATCAATCCAAATAGGTGTTTTGGTTGAGAACCGATTTACGTGGTCAATGCATATCTCCTGAAATTCGATAATCGCTCTATCACCTGTAAAACACGCACACTCCGAAGCTTAGTACAGATTCAAATCACGAACGCAAGCCAATTGAATAATAAACCCCAGTGAAAGAATACTTATTTACCCCAGTAATAATATTGAATAATAAACCCCAGTAATAATATTGAATAATATTTACCTATATGTTATCAGAATGCTTCAACCCGTGTATCGGCTACTAACTACACTACAAGTATTCACATCGGCTATCACTCCAGTATCCACATTCACTACAACTCGACGCTATCGGCCGGACACCACTAGGTTACAAACAAACAACAATAAACGAAAAAACGCAAATGTTGGCACCATAAATCGGGCCATACATACATCGGGAATGGTTTTACAATGGGAATGGGGAAGGGCTCATTCGATTCCTAATGGTATGTTCTTCAAATAGGAAAATATTTAGGCCGATTCGACTAGTTTTGAGGTTTTCAGGGATTTTACAAAACTTTTACAGCCCTTAAAGGGCACTTTAAATTGAGTGAGGGAGCTGGCTCAAGAATTGGGGCGTCGTCGGACCAAGATGGATTTTTCCTGAAAATTTCAGATTTTTTGGTCCAGCCGTTTCGGAGATATCGTGCGTACGGCGCACGGTGTACGGCGGACGACGGAAAATTTTTATTGCAGATTCGGATTCTACACCCTTTGAAACGTAAACCATGAAATTTTCAGGGGGGGTTAGAATTTTTTTTTTCAGAGCGATTACAATGGTTCATTATTGAATAATAAACCAAAAAATTTGCCGATATTTCAAAATATCGGAATTGAAGTATTGATACTCGATACTATTGGAGGGCCCAGTATCGATACAAACATATCGATACTCAACGGTAAAATATCGATGTTTTGAAATATCCCTACTCCAGACCTGCCCCCCTGCGACTTCCATGTGTTTGTTCCCCTGAAGGAAGCTTTGGGAGGGCATAAGTTCCACAGGGATGACGAGGTTGAAGCCAACGTCGGCAACTGGCTTCAGACACGACCTGACTCTATCTACACGGAGGGCATTAGAAAATTACCTACAGCTGCGAAAAATGTGTTTCCAAATCAGGAGATTATGTTGAAACATGAAAAAATTGTTGTTTATATGTGATTTACCCTCATACTGGGAAATTCCAACCGATTGCTTTTCTTTGTCCAATCGGTGAGTTGGAAAGTAAAATGGGGAGTCTCCATTGGAAAGCGTGTAAAGTGTTTTCCTGGTATCGCCAACACCACATGTGTTTCCTTCATTATCGCACTGCCTCACTACCATCTTCGGCCCGTAATGGCTCTTTTTATTCAAAGAGCCTCCCATCCAAGTTCAGCTGACAATTCTGTTTACGATCCGAGTCGGACGTTTGACCTAAATGACGAACCCCGCGTCGGGAACAAGTTTTTTTTTCTTTAATTCCCCTCCGCCGAGCGCGAACCGGCGATCTTTTTCAGCGGATTCCCGCCTTCTTCTTTCGGTTGAGAAAAACCCATTAAGCTATGTGCCTTCCTCAAAGGAGAAGCACGAAAGACGTAGATGTAGATAACTTGCTTTCAAAACCAAAGAAGGCCTGGAGACCTGCGTAGCTCAGGAATGGAGGTCCCAGCGGAGGAATGCCCCCAGGTTGCGGACCACCCCTCAGGAATCTTGTGGGAGTGCTTTCCACTCGAATAAGGGCTCACCTTCGTCCAGAAGGGAGTACCAGGATATTTTGAAACAGTGCTCCTCTCAGAGGCTGTTAGTAAATTATCAAAAGAAATATGTCAGAGATGAATGGCTTTGATAACATCGTTCAAAGTTTTGGAACGAATCAGCGAAGAGAGAGACACGAAAGAAGCTGCAGTCATGCAGCATGATCGTATGAGCGAATTTAAAAAACTATTGCATTGTATTCATGTTGAATTAGGTTGAAAGTGAGCTCTTTGTGCTCTAAAAAAACTATCAGCTTAATTGAAAACCAAAGTTGTAAACAATATTCTTAAATTCAAACGAAGATTTCGGGCTTTGGGCATTTTTCGTGTTTGTTTCGATTCATCAGTACACTTTTACTGTAATTTTCCTCATGCATTTGAGCCTGAATTTTTAAATGAGCTCTTTTCATTGTTGATAAACTTTTTTTAGTTATAAAAAAAAAAAAAAAAAAAATTCATGAATAAATTTAACGATTTTAAGCCGTTTTCTACTATTTGTTGTGATTTTTTGTTTGTAGAAGTTTTGACCAATTTAATGTGCTCAAAAATACTTTTTTCTCCTTTCTTTTGGGATGGTTGATTTTTTGGCGAAACAATGAAGTTTTTATCCCAAAATCTCTCTGGAAATAATGAAGCAATTGACCCTGAAAATTTTAAAATGCAAATTTGCTTAATCAAAATCCTTTCGAAGATATTTGTACATATCATGTCATTCCAAACGACAACTGTCAAAAGGATTGAAATAACAACTACGTTCTTGCGAGAAAAATCAAGCCTTCCAAGAGAAAGGATGAGTTAGTTGGACCAAACTTTTTGAGCTCATTAAATTGGCGAATTTAATTGCAATTCGCGCTTTCGAAAAATCGCACTAAAAATTTCTCTATTATACTTTAAAAAATCACGAAAAACAGCTTAAAAATTTGAAATTTATGTATGATTTTTTCAAGCTGAATGTTACAAGAGATTTTTTTTATCAACAATAAAATAAATCATGTAAAAATGGAACCTCAAATTTAAGCTGAAAACTATACATAAATTTCATTAAAATGTGCTAAATGATATAAACAAAAGAAAAAAAGGTCAAAATGTTCGTTTGAATGAAATAATATAATTCAGAACGAACTTTCCGCAATAATATTGATAGTTAACCATTTTTCTGCATACAAACTGCTCAAACATCAACGAAATCTAACATAATGTAATACGATTGGAACATTTTCTCATTCGAACTTTTTTCGTGTAACTTTCTTTGCTGATTCGTTCATAAGCTTTGATAGATGTCATCAAAGTCAATCATCCCTGAAACAGTTCCTAACACTGCTACTACCAAGACTCACTCATTGGTAAAGGTGATCACTGTTGATTGTTGTCTAGCTGTTGTGAAAAAAATTTTGCAAAAAATGAAAGGAGAGACGAAGACTGAATAGTTGCTACAATAGGTCGCTCATTATTGTTGTCTAGTTTTCGCTTAAAATGAAAGAAGAAACCTTGTATCACTCGTTGGTAGCGCAGATCACTGTTTATTATTGTCTAGTCAACGAGTAAAATTACAGAGGAGACTATGACTCACTCGCTGGTATAGTATACCACTGTTTATTGTTGTCTATCCCGAGCTTATGCATAATGTAGGAGAGACCATTGGTAAACTAGATCACTTTATTGTGGCCTAATCAATATGTAAAATGAGATTGGAGGCCATGGCAGAGAAGATCACTTATTATTGTTGTCTAGTCTGCTCACAAAATTAAAGTAGAGACCAAAACTAGTCCGTTAATGGAGTACAACACTGGTGTTTTCCAGCTCAATTTGATTGATGTCATAATCAGAATTTGAGTCTTAGATCTCTCACAAATCAGAGTATCTGATGGCACGGTTCAGTGTATCAATATGACATGCTATTGGAGAACAGGATAGCTCCCCCTTCTAGTTTCTTGTAAGTGCTACGCTGAACTACTCCTGAAGCTAAAAATCAGGAGTATCGCCTCACGCTATGGAAGGGACTAGTCCATTCCACCATCTTGTAGTTGAACATTAAAAAAAAATCATCTTCCTTTCTACTGAATGAAATCACGAAGAATGTCCTCCACTCAACACATTCAACTTGCGCAGTTTGACACAACCGGGTTCTCGCCGACCCTGTTCGGTAAAACTTATTGAGGGAGTCACGAGTTCTTCCTAACCCCAATATAATGTAATAGAATTTACCCGGGGTGATCGCGATCTTTAATTCATCGACTCCTTTAAAAGAGCGAGAAAGTCCCCCTCGGCGGAGACGCGGGAGCAAAAACAATCACGGCAGAAGGGAGTTGTGTAATGGCTGTAGTGGCCTGCGCCGCTCCCGAATTCGGATTTGTTCTCGAAGGCATCGAGAAAACAGCCCCGTGACCAGCTGCAAGTCAGAGAGCTCTGCTCAGAGCCAGTCACGTAAGTTACGACTTAACCGCAACTAGAGCTGCGGTTCACCCACAACATTTAGCACCTGTGATTCCGGGCCTCTTCTAACAACATAACACGGTAGGTGTTTAGGATCCGAGAGGCGATATTGAGATCGCTCCTCCACCAATTTTTTTGTTTTGTTCGTTTCTTCTTTTCGTTTATCCGTGATCACCCACCTGTTTCACCGGGCAGTAGGTGGTTATGGATTAAGGCCGCACATCAGGTGTGGGATGAAAAAGCGTAGACCGCAGTTGGAGTTGTCTTTGTTGTGCATCGGGTTGGGTGCCCGTGGAAACGGTAGGAAAGGCGACCGCAGACTTCAGGTTGGGCCTACGAGCTAGGGTTATTAGATGATTATGGTCGACGTATCGTGATGTGATTGACGGAAAACTTCGATTGAGACTTTACGAACACCTCGGAGAGTGCAGCACACTTTAGATGTTCAGGTGAAAATGAACGCAGGTTTCGTATAACCTGGATGGGAATGGATAGTTCTCCTTCCAGTTCCTTGGACCTGCTAAGCCTGTACATACACCTCGAGCTATTGACATGAACATGTATTTTCGCTGATATCAATCTAAAATAATGTTGGAACCAGTGGAGTTGCAAAGCCGTTCCTCATGGAGTTGCTACATTCTGCAAGGGGTTGCAGAAATATCCTTTTGGTTGAAGAAATAATATATAGCGGTTCCAGAAATAATGAATGCACGTACATGGAAATGGGAAGAGATGATGCACAATATGGAACAGGGTTCTTCCTCCCAACAAGCTGTGGTCAAGTGACAATTAGGGATATCAAAAATGGTCGATTGGAGGGATTCATTCTTGATCATCATAAAGCGAAAATAAGAATAGAATTTGCATTCTATTTTTCAACCTAACCAGAGAAAGTTTACATAATCATATTTATATGTCGATGAATAGGATAATATGTAGGTAAATTTAAAGAGAAAGCAAGCACATTGTGCTATATTTGCTGCTTAACCTTGCTTCAAGAATATTCTTTATCTTGACAATTCTGCCTTTATATAAGAAAATACCCCAACGAACTGGTCATTGACTTACTACTTCCAATCATCTTTGCGTATCACTCATTATTTTAGCACTTAATGTTCTACCAATAAGGATTACTTTCAAGTACCTAGCCGAAACTTGTACATGAAATAACATTAGAGACTTGAAATCACGGACAATAGACATTTCAAAAAGTAGACAACCTAAAAGCTGATAAAAAGGCTGAAATGTTCTGTCGAATGAGTCACAAATCGAGTGTTTTACTCGTTTAATTAGGGTTTATTATGTCAATAATCATCTTTTGTATTGATTTCAATCAAAGTGGTTCGTAGTTCATCACTGGTGCTATGACCTCTTGAGATTCTATTAATTTTATCTCCTGGGAACTCGAATTTGTTCATCTCTAGAGAAGAATGGGGCACACAAATATGATCAACTGATCAATCCAAATAGGTATTGTGGTAGAGAACAGATTCACAAGCTCCATGTATATCTCCTGAAATACAATAATCGCCCTATCCTGTGAACTGCAAAGCTTAGTAGAAAAACAATCGATTGAATAATTAACCCCAGTGAAAGAATTTGCAGCGTTTTTGCATCTTTTTTTCCACTAATCACGAATAGTTCTGAGTACCTAGCAGAAACTTGTACATGAAATAACATTAGAGACTTGAAATCACGGACAATAGAAGATAAAAAGGCTGAAATGTTCTATCGAATGGGTCACAAATCGAGTGTTTTACTCGTTTAATTCGATTAACCTGATTGATTTCAATCACCAGTGGTTCGTAGTTCATCACTGGTGCTATGACCTCTTGAGATTCTATTAATTTTATCTCCTGGGAACTCATGAGATTTCGTTCATCTTGAGCTCTAGAGAAGAATGGGGCAAAGTGGCCAAGTACTGCACAATCGCTTGGAGGTACAAGAAGTTTTTGATTTACAAATTTAATTACGATTAGGGAAATGCATTTCATCCTTACTTCCAACTTTTAGTTTCTTTTTATGTAAACTTGTTTGTATGATAAATGTTTGACTTTTTTATTTGGTATTATTAGGTTCATAGCTTATTTGTAGCATTCTCCTAGCAGAACTGTTGAGCATTGCTCGATGGCTATGTTTGTAAAAAGAAACATGTTATTTATTTTTATTAAATACAGTTTGTTTGGTAAGGATGAATAGGTGGAGATCATTGGTTTGATGATTTGGGAACATTGAAGGAACTTTTCTTTGGATTGCATGTCAACCCATAACTTGTTCTTTAACTATTGCTATTCTCGTCCCTCTCTGATTACCTCTATCTGGACTACCCCACGTTTGTATCTAAAGTGCGCATTTTCCCTTGCCTCACATCCCAGGATTCGTGGAAATCTTCACTTGGCTCCTACTTTAAATTGGACCTTTTCAACGAGGGATTGGGTAGGTACTGGATGTCTGCGGGACCAGGTTGTGCATGATGATCCATGTGTGCACGTGGATCAGGGCAGGCTCCTCATTCACTCTCTTCATTCTCCTTCGTATCATATTACTATACTGTACTTGTTAACTCTCTCCAAAATTCCTTGAGTCATTCATCCTCGGGGAATATTTATTTGGGGCCATTCCAACTCACCTGTTGAATTCTGGGAATTCTCTACAAGAGTCCGAACTACCGAACTAAGCAACCATCAAATTAGCTCACACTGTCCACTTATACAATCCAAAATAGCTTTCTTCTTCTTCTCTTTCCTTGAATAAAACTGAGCACCTTTAGCTTCAGAGGCATCCACAGGATGTTGCAGACTAATCGCCTCAGCTATTCGAAGGGGCAACTCATCTCATCTGCCCTTCATCAATCTGGCATACTTTTCATTTACATTCTGGGTTTCCACGAATGTTCTTACTTTGACACTGAGAAAGCAAAAATTGTACAACTTTCAGAAGACAACCTCAACCTAGACAAAAAAGTTCAACGACACCGTGAAAAAAATAAATGAAGATAAAGAGAAAGAGAGAAATGAAAAAAAGCTATCAAGAATGGAGTTCACGCCAAGAAGGAAAGAGTTCTCCTCAATCCCTCACAAATACGGCGTACCTTAGAAAAAGGCTCATGAATAGTGGAATGCGCTTTACGCTGGCCGAGAACGGCTATCTGTCTTTTAGGACGACGGGATGAGAGATCCACCAGATAGTGGGTGGGCATTTTTGGAAGTTCCTTTCCCCGGTAACGGCCTCTAACGTAAGCCTGTTATCTGATCGACTTCCAAGCACTTGTAGACGTGTACACGTTGGAATACTGTGGAGGTCAGCCGAGAGTTTGTATCTGAAACATTGGAGTGCGTCTTGTAACCGTGGTTACACTCGGTCGTTCATAGAATTGTTACGATGGGGTCATAAATCCACATTTTATCCGTTATGCTTAGATAAGTCGTTTGTGTTGTATTCTAACAAAACACGAGCCCTACGAAGCTTCAAACAGCTCTTTATTCCATTCAGCCCAACCTTTAAAAACACGCAGTACTGAAGTACGGCCAAGTGCTGTAATGGAGAATACTTTTGACTTCCTAGCACGAAAGGTGAGAGGATTCCAATCAGCTGGATTTAACTTCTATGCTAATTTTGTATCCTATTTTTGTCTGTCTTGAGTTTTAACGCTTTTCTCAAAACTCTCATCTCGGAATTTATCGTTTCAAACTCACAAACGTGAATGTTTTCTAGCAAAAAAATCGGCAATTCGAATATTTTGGTCAAAATTACACTATTAAGGACTTTTTGTGTAAAATGTGGGATTAGAACGATTTCTTCAAAAACTAGCCGTTTCTAACTTTTTTTAAACTCAATAATATGGATTTATTTAGCAAGAAAAAGGGTAACTCAAACATTTTGGTTAGAATTTAGCTATGGAACACGTTTTGGTGCAAACACCTAAGTGACGCTTTCATCATAAACTCGCCATTATAAACTTTATCGTCCTAAACTGACGAATGTAAATGTTTTTTGCCCCAAATCGCTCATTCGAACGTTTGACACGGTGATTCGAAGGTTTTCGTTGAAAACTCGCTATTGATGACGTTTTTGACAAAACGCTTGAGTTTGAATGGTTTAGTCGAAAATTTCGCTATTAAGATATTTTTGGGGAAAACGCGTGTGTTTGATTGAATGCTCCCTCCAAACATTCGCCATTTCTGACTTTTTCGGATTACAATCACTGATTTGAACATTTTGGTTAGAACCAAGTTTTTTTTGGGTGATCCGCGAGAATTACAACGCTTCCGGCAAAAACTGGCCATTTTTAAACTTTTTTTTTGTCTTAAAATCACAAATTTTTGGCAAAATCGCACATTATAACGTTTCTTTTAAAAAATCGCTTTTGTGGAAGGTTTTTCTTTTTCTTTTTTGCAAAACACTTGTTTGAACCCTTATGTCGACACCTCGCCATATCAAACCTTTTCGTTCTAAGCTCAGTAATACGAACTTTTTTAGAAAAAAAAAAAACCGTAAATTCTAAAGTTTGTGTTGAGAACTCGCTGTTGAGGACTTTTGTCGAAACATTGGACTCTCAACGCTTTCGTCAAAAATTCATTTTCATGCTATAAATGATTTTGGCGAAAAATCGTCAAATCGAAAGTTTTTACTAAAAAGCCGCTGTTATGGATTTTTTTGAGGGCAAACCACGTCTTTTTGAACGTTTCGTCGAGATCTCTTGATTTCAGACTTTTTTGTATTAAACTCATGAATTCATGATACAAACAATTCATATTCATATTAATGTTTTTGGTGAGAGACCATCAATTCGAACGTTTTTCCTAAAAAATAGGATTTGAGAACGGTTTTGTCTTGACACTGAAGTCTAAACGCTTTCGTCAAAAACTCACCTTATCAAACTTTTAGGTCCTAAACTCGCAAAGTCGATCATTTTGGTTAGAACCTCGCTCTATTGAATACATTTTGTGGGGAATACTTGAGTTTGAACGAGTTTTTAAATGCAAAGTGGGTCGCCCCAAACACAATAATATCAACACTTCACCAGTTGAGGGTCACAAGTGGTCAAAAATGAGTTCAACTAACTTTTTTGAATGAAAAGCCTTGAAAAACAGACATTAAAACTTTTGGAGCAAATCAACAACGGATCGCATTTTTCAGATGTTGGTTTGGTTTAGCTGATTAATTGTCCGTTTCAGAAGTTACAGAAACTAATAAATATATACTTAATTAGTTTTTGTACAACAGGCCAATGAACGGCTGCTCTCTACTCAACGTAATGTTGAAACCTCAGATAAATCAAAGGAGGGAGCCGAAGCCCGTGCTCCTCTCTCTAAGGCGATATCAAATAAAGACGACGGTCGCTAACGTCCGTAAAAGACGCGGACGGCAGGTTCGCGTCACTGCTATGTCCTGCCTTCCAGGAACCCCCGCGCCGCATCTGGGTCTCCCTGCTGAAGACCTGATCCCTCCGCTAGATCGTAGTTTATGGTCCGGAGAAGAAGAAGCAAATGTTCTGTCCCACGGACCTGCTTTTCAAAACCGTTTTTTCCTCCCCCTTGTAATCTTCTCATCCGCTTGCCTTGGGAGCTGAGAAATAATCGTAAAAACAACGTTATAAATCATTCGGGCGAACCTAATTTATTAGAGTACAAATTGTACTTTCTGGGTTTTATGAACCATTTCGCTTCTGAATCGAATCCGTTAGGCTGGGCAAAATCACAAGTTTGGCCCCAGTATGATTTTGGCATCAGTTCAGAATTTTATCAAAATTGGACTAAGGATTAAGTTGTACAGTTTTGAGTGTGAAACAAGAATCAGGTATCAGGGAAGCCTAACTTTAAGTTATGGCACCGAAATTGATCAACAACCTCTGAAATTCAAAATGAGTTACCACCAAAAATAGCCTTCAAACCTGCAGATATTTGCAATTCGTACCTCTTTTTTGAATTGCCTGCCTTTCTATTTGCTGGGAAGAGTCTGGCAATACTGCTAGTTGTTATCAACTGAGATAACACAAGTTTGCTAACCAAAAAAAAGCGTCGTTTATGAAGTAGAAGGATGTTTTGAGGTTTTAATCTAACATATATAGTGATGATGATACGACCACTCCCGTCAAAATCGGTCCAGCAGTTTAGCCGCCTATTGGAACATACGAGGCGGTGGATTCCAAAACTGTCTACAATCATTTTTCAATCCTAATTAACAGGATCCTTCTTGATTAAACTAGTTTTAATGTCTCCCACTTATTTATTGTGGCCATATGAGTAAAAAGCAAAGGACTTAAGGCATGTTTTTCGTGTTTCCTGGAAAATTGCACAAATTGCATACAGTTCTGGAATTCACCGCCTCTATCTATGTACGTATTAAATACATAGATCGATATATATATACCTTTTCCAAGTCAGAATCGGAAATTTCCAAACCAATTTCAGAATTTTCCATTTCAATTTCAGAATTTTCCATTTCAATTTCAGAAACCGCTCCCACCCGGATATTGATCACATTCTGAAATTAAAATGGAAAATTCTGAAATTGAAATGGAAAATTCTGAAATTGGTTTGGAAATTTCCGAATATGATTTGGAAAGCTATAGATAGAAACAAACTTCGATCTTTATAGAAAAGACAAAAATTGATCTGAAATTGGTTTGGAAATTTCCGAATCTGATTTGGAAAAGCTATAGATAGAAACAAACTTTGATCTTTATAGAAAAGACAAAAATTGATCCAAAATTGAAAAAAAAAAAAAACTGCTAAAATAACTCAGGTTTTAGTAACTCCATATTCGAACATTTGATAGGGCAGGAACGGAGTAAGGACAAAAGTCAGTTTACCCCCACGTGCTTCCCATAAAGCACAGACCCGTTTTTCTGTCCGTCCAACGCCTGTTTCAAATAGCCGAGCACGTACTAGACAACACCGCCTAGAACCCCATTTAAATCATCTGCATAACACTAGGGGATTAACTCTTTTGATTCTGAAGGAGGCTCCCGTAACTCTTACGGGCATCTGCCCCGAAACTTTCGTCCGCCTTTGGGGCGTATAAGCCGGACAAAAAGTCCGTCGGTCGGTTTCACGCCTGGCTCTCCAGTCGAGGCCTACGCTGTTGTGGCCTCAAAAGGTGACATCTCATAATTAGAATCATTGGCTGTTCTTTTCGACTCGAAATTGAGCTGGAAAGCGCATTGTGAGAATTCAGTCAAGTCATTGAAGAGCATCGTTTTTCTTTAAAGAGGTTTGCCTCTTAATTTGCCAAAAAACAGCAGTCGTAGCAGCATTCCGCGCAGTTTTTCTCAGTGCGGCGTGTTATAGCATTTTGTGGTTCAGTACCTACTCACCCTCGTCTTCCTTAGTTTTCAAAGAAGAACACCAAGCCAATAGTACAATTTTGGGACTCCGATTCAGAGCCGATTGCAAAAGAGCATTTGTCGACCTTAGAATGTTGACCATTCCTGTTCATTATATGTAAATGTTTATTCTTTGTTGTAGATCATTTGGATATGTTTAGGGCGGATGAACGATTTACGAAACAAGAAGCACTTCCGGACTCTGTCTCTTCGATTCTGCGGCAAACATACTGTAAGGAATTGTAGGAGCTCTAATTTCTTCAATGTTTGACCAGCGCCGGTGCGACTTTTAGAATCGGAGGTGTTTAAAATGTGGATACATCAAGTTCTTATGAAGTTAATGCCTTTCTGCAGGCAGCAAACTACTTCACCTTATGAATTATCTACCCTTACTATCCATTTATTTATGTATACATTACTTATTGTGTTGACAATTTCAACGCACTTCAGACGGGAGTTTTCCCAACAATCGATTAGGCGGCAAACGGTATGTACCAAAGCCTACTCCCGGAGTTGAACCTAGTAAACGTAATATGAAAGAATGAACTGAAAATAAAACTGTGTTAAAAAAAACAACAGTAGGTTGATATTATGAACTCGCTGAATCTTGCTTGTTATGATTGTAAGCAACTACGTTTATGATAAACGGTTTATCTTAGTTCACACCAGTTCGACCAGTATCAGTCGCAACGGGAAGAAATTGATCGTTCCAACCCTAGAGTTAGTGCTTCCTTATTTACTTTCGGTTTTCAAAAAGTGTTTGAAAAGTCGATTGGCGAGCTGAACCTGTACGGTGATGACGAGTAAGAGTATCCTAACAACTGAGTCACGCTGAAGACTGACTAACGTCGTTGCGAAGAACGAAAGCCACAACTATGGGCCAATAACTGTACCCAATGTTCTGCCAGTTGATCTCCTCGTGGTACACCCTGGGTGAGGCTAAACGAACTGGAACTGGGACTGAGGGTTAATGGAGGCGCTGGAACCATGGATTTATGGTCGCTTGAAAGTATTTGTGAGGCTTGGTGACAATAAATACCATTGTGGACCATGGTGTATACACCCAACATGCTGGGACCGCTTAAGCCTTAACAGATAATCCTCTGCCTGCAAATCATCACATGCGCACACATACACACTCAATTTAAACAAGAAAATCTGTAATCAAAGGCGGAGGTGGCACACCACTAAATACAAACGAAAAAATTGAACGAAATGAAAGTGTGGAAGAAGTTTACCCAAAGGAAGTGCCCCTGCAGAACGACCACAAGTTTGAATGAGTCCTCAATGACGCGTGTGGTGTACCACAATGTACTCTTGACTTGTGACGCGTTTGCAGCCATAACCTTGATGTTATAAGGGGCCATTCTGGTACACTTCATCGCAGTGGCTATAGTGGCCGGCAGGACGGCATAAAATGTCGGTAGTCGCAAGCCCCAATGCCCTCTGAAACCCACTCCAGAAAGAAATGGGAGTTTCTGTCGGAATTCTTTACCATCCACTAAATCATCAAGGGCAGCAGCAAACTCAGCAGATGACCTGGGTATTGAAGCAGTTGGCGTTGCTCGATTGTACCTCAACAACTGCTGCCAGACAAAAGCAAGGTCTTCAGCACCGAGCGGGGACCTCCCAGTTGGAGAGAAGGGATAAAGGGCTGAGAGGAAGACAGAGCCAAGACCGCTCAGCAGAACGCACACAACATGAACGAAACGAAAGTTTGATCAAAAACCCAATTTCAAGAGAAAAATTGAATTTGACGAACATCTCATCTCGCGAAGGTGAAAACAATGTTCCCGCTACCTGTAGGTACACTCGAAAACAATTCTGCACATAAAATATACTACCACCACTTGAAGAACGTCTTCAAGAAGAAGAAGAACGAAGAACTCCAATTCAACAACAGGTTCGAAGTTGGCCTGGACACCGGAGGTCCAGCTCTAATGCCGGAACCCCACACGGAAATGGGTGGGCGGCGATTCAGCTGATCGGAGGCTCAGGGCGTTTTCCCGAAGTAATCGCAGGGTAGGTAGTTATTCGCACCTGGCTTTTTGTCGAAAAACGCTTCGGCAGCAGGTTGGATCGGCCTAAGACCGATTTCTGTGGTGAGAGATAAGTGCTCCTCTTTAGAATGACTGTAATTTCGACTGAAGAGTCCAAAGTATTTTTGAAATCGTTTCGAGGGGACGGGGAAGGAAAAAGGTGCACCCGCCCCATTCGACGATCTGTTGAGACGAAAACAACACGTTAATGTTTCTTTTCCCATTCATGTTATTTTGGTTTATTATTCATATAAATCGCCCGTTGTGATCGATTAAAAAAAAAAAAAAAAAAATTGTTCAATCCCACCCAGTAATAATATTTAGTAATATTATCAGCGTTTCATGCATATCAGAATAATAAACTACCCAAGTAATATCACTCCTGTATCCACATTCACTACAACTCGATATCGGCCGGACATCACTTTAAAAAAGTGTGAGTTCACATTTCAAGGTACATAGATTTCTAGAATCAAATTAAAAATAAATAAATAAAATTACCAAGCTTTTTTCCGAAACAACTGGACCAAAGTTTGAGAAATTTGGCCCAGTAATCTCGGCATCTTGATCAAAGTTACGCACAAAGTGACCAGTACACTTTTAGTGTCGTCGTATATGTAGAAATCAATTACAGTGTGTGGCACACACTGATCAGCTGAAGGAGCCTTATGGCTAATTTGTATCCTAATCGATCGACATGTGAATCGAGCTTTTTTTGAGGCATCTTAAATACAATTACAAGAAGCCAACCGCCGAGTTTGAATAATGTACAACGGATTGCGTTCAATAAAGAGATCAGTGATTAGGGAAGTTCATAAATAATGAGCCACTGTGTAATAATTTGCCACGTTTTCAAATCAAAGAACCTTTCGGCACTTTTAGCAGTTGTCTTAATTTATGCAACGTAGTCTGGAGGACTTACGCGCAGCAATTTAATAATTTTTAATTTTCATTTTTTCATTTTGCCCATCTAATTATTTGGTAATAGATACCACGCAATGCCACTGATATCTAAAAAGGTGAATAACAGTAAAATTGCATTCGATTCTGAGATGTCGATTGCCTAACGTGTTCTAATTTCCAAGTTCTTATTTCAAATTAATATTTATTTTGTTATACTTATGAATCCAATTATTTCTGTGTGGTGTCATTCTTGCTACCAAAATTTCTGGTCTGAGTGTAAAATAACATGCTGCAAGGAGACGGAGATCCGTTTCTGCCTGCAGAAGAAAGTAATGAAGTCTGCCATAGATTGCCTAATTATCCAATCATCTCATTTTTGGAAGCAGAAACCTGGCATGTGGTTGAATTACGTCGCGAAATACTAAATTTGATTACATTTTATAAAATACAACTTGATCAAAATTATTTTGAAAATATATAAGATTTGGTCAATTTCACTGCCATGGACTAACTCACTCAAGCTAAAAGTAGGTTGATTGGAATTTTAAAAGAGAGTTAAGGGTCTAAAATGAAATCACCAGTAGTTTATAACTAGGAGCCCTATTTTGACAAACAGGCCACGGCGATAGATTTTGCTTGTTTGGCAAGGCGCGCAGGATTTTTGCATTTCCTGTTGTCAGTTTTGAAAACAAAGAATCACTCACCACATGTAGGAAATTTCTTAATTCATACCGTATAGTGTAGTGTGCGGTCGCTTAGCTATACAGGAATAAAAACTGTTGAGTAATCTTTGGCTTTATTGGCACTCCGTTTCGCACTTCTCGGCAGATGCATTTCCAATCAAGGGACTCGGACCGAGAAAGCCATTGACGATGCGGAGTTTGAGATCGGGCCCCGAACTCAGAATGGGAAACGGACGAAAGGTTTGCCTTAAGTAGCTTATGGTCAGCCGGTGTTCCCGGCATTAACTCAGCAGCTGAGCCTTACTTAGGCCTCGTGGGCATATAGGTGGTACAGGCGGAGCTTCTACAGCGGTTAGATTTATCTGACAGAGATGCCACCTCCGTCCTGGATCCCTGACCAGTTTTGGTTCATCCCTGCCCAACCTGGGAAGGACGTACGTGATGCACAGCAACCTCCTTTTTTTCATTAAACATCGCTATACCTACAACAGTTTCCATTCGTCTTTTGCCGTTTTCGGTTTAAAACACATCCCCGGCTTGATGTTTATCTTGATGGAATGGGAGCGCCTGCCTTTTTAATAATGGATGCCACCTTCGCTCGGCCGTTTACGATCGAAAACTATTATGTCGCAACCTGCCCGACGCGGGGAGTGGTTTTCCCATAAAACTTCTTCTTCGAGGGGGCAAAAAAATGTTTTGCTTTTCCAAATGAAGAACTGCACAGAAACAAACAACTGCATCACTTATTCATGTGGGGGTCAGACTCAACCGTGACTTGAGCCGATGTTGGTGGCCATATTACAACATACGGTAAGGATACGGGGAAGCAGAAGGCGTTAGATACCAGCTTGATTATCATAAGGACCTACATGAAACTTCATTTGGTCGACTCCATATTTAAATAAATTTTTCATTTAAACACAAATGAGGCATATTTGGTAAAAATGCATCAACCATACCATCACTTTTCTACTCACTTCTCTCTACACGTAACAAGAGCTGATACCAAATTATCTACGAGTACAATGGAACATTCAAGCGGTGAAGTTAATTGAACCATTTATTGATCCCTTAACGGTCTACCAAATCCAAAAATTGTTTTTAAATGTTAAATTAGGTAAATGTTTAAATTACATTAAGTTAAACTTTTATGTATTGGGTTCCGTGGTTTCTGACTGTCTAAACACTAAGCTATAAAGGTAGAGAAAAAACGCTGCAAATTCTTTCACTGGGGTTTATTATTCAATTGGCTTGCGTTCATGATTTGAATTTCTACTAAGCTTTGGAGTGTGCGTGTTTCACAGGTGATAGAGCGATTATTGAATTTCAGGAGATATGAATAGAGCACGTAAATCTGTTCTCAACCAAAATACCTATTTAGATTGATCAGTTGATCATATTTGTATGCCTCCTGAAATTCAATAATCGATCTATCACCTGTGAAACACGTACACTCCAAAGCTTAGTAGAAATTCAAATCATGAACGCCAGCCAATTGAATAATAAACCCCAGCGAAAGAATTTGCAGCTTTTTTTTTAATGGTTATAAGAATACTTCAACCCTTTTAGGAGTTCACTCCAGTATCCACGTTCACTACATCACCAGGTTACTGCAATCAAAACAAAAACAATAATAAACCAATATAACGCAAATGTTGCTACGGACCTGGGGAAGGGCTCATTCGATCCCTCATGGAAAGTTCTTTAAAAAAAAGTCCAAATTTAGGCCGCCTTGACTTTCTTTGAGGTTTTTATGGATTTTACAAAACTTTTACAACCCTTAAAGGGTACTTTAAATTAAGTGAGAGTACTGGCTAAAGAATTGGGATGTTGTCGGACCAAGATGGATTTTTCCTGAAAATTGCAGATTTTGTGCTCCAGCCGTTTCGGAGATATCGTGCGTACGGCGGACGGACGGAAAAATTTTTCATTGCAGATTCGGATTTTACACCCTTTGAAACGTAAACCATAAAATTTTCGGGGGGGTTTATTTATTTTTTTTTTCAAGAGCAATTAGAATGGTTTATTATTGAATAATAAACCAACTTGGGTTCGGCTCCCCTACGAAGGTTGTCGAATGGCTGTTGTTATACGTAGGCCGATTAACATTATTGTCTGTTTAATTTGGTGAAATGGATGTTCGCTCTAACCATAAAATCCTAAAATCAATCAATTAGTTGTAGAAATTGATGGGAATGTTTGATGATGAAGTGTGGCCTCCGTGCAAGCATTTCCAAAAATGCAAGCAGCGGCTGAACACGATGAAACACAGTCCACCCGATCAAGATGTAGGGACTTTAAATTTGCTGCTTCATAGGAAAATACATCAATTTGGTGGTTTACATGAAAGTAATACAAATTTGCTACTTTAAACGTCACACTTATGATGATTGGAAAGGGATGACACTGTTTGTGTTAACTGACGAGCTTGTTGCCTTGAATTGTACCCGTAATATGAATATTGAATGGAGACACCGTTTCAAGAGTAAGCAGAACTCAATTGGGATACAAACTATCTACCAAAGCGATATGTTCTTCTCCGCCAAAATGCAGAAGATAATGTTATGATTTTTGTGTTAATTGTTAGAGTAGGAAACGAGTTGAGTCGAGGAAGCTTTGTTTTCACTTTCGAAAGATACATTTTGTGTTTTACACCATTCTGAGTATCTGCGTCTGTCTTTATGTGTGTATCCACAGATCCTTGAAACAAGAGTTTCCTACGGATTTTATCCGATTTTGACAATTTCAATGAATGTGCTGGTTAGGTTGAATATGGTCCCTGAAGACGTTTGTTACCCACAAATGAATATGTCCGACTGAGCACGCGTCAAAGTAAAATCCACCAATCATGAATTAATCACGTTCTAGTGATCCGATCTCTCTCATTTAGAAGATAGCTCGGGAAGAAGTCTTAGTTTAAGCTTTTAAAGCTTGTTTTAAGCTTTATAGCTACAATTTCCAATCGATTTGGACGAAATTGTCTGAGAATTTGTGGGTCAACTGTTGATGGTTTCGTTTGAGTTCCATTGCTCACCAATTGTTCAGTGCGGCCATAATTTAATTCGAATCAATAGATCTTGCTCAAGTTGGGGGGGGGGGGGGGTAGGGTTATGTCGTAAGACGGTTCTATCATATCATATCGGTTTCTAGTTAATTACAAAGTTTCATTAATGACAATATTGAATCTAAATCAATTAAAAATCCTTTATTTGAATAGCACATTATTATTTGGAACATAAAGTGAATAAAAGTGAACAAAACTATTCGGTGTAGCGTAGTTTATGGTTTAGGAGTGGCTTTTAGGCGTAAAATAATGTGTTAAACAGTTCCAGATGTTGTGACATGAGAAAAGGAAAGTAAAGTTTAAATACGTCTGAATTCCACAGTCCCTTCGTGTATCCTACGAGATCTTACAGATTTCCTTAATTCCAGGTAAGTGCTGGGAATAAAGCAATAAATCACTAAATAATAATGGAATAAACGCTTGCAAAAAATTATTTCCCACTCCAGATTACAGAAACAATGTCACCCTTCATGCTTCATAGTTCTACCGGTTTATCTCAGCATCCCATTAAATATTGATGAGCGACTAAACTGAAATATCACATATATCATTAAAAGCGTTGCAAGATTGATCGATTCGAGTCACACTGCTCGTTTCTGCCCGTAATTAATTACAATGCATCGGACGATGTTGTTTTTTTTTCTTCTCTGTTCACCCAGGAGAGTGATAATTATACCTGTTCGACCGTCGGATTTGTAGGTGATATTAAAAAGAAGAAAAAAAAATCGCCGATGAAGCAAGGCCGGCGTCTCAGCTCATATTCACACGCGGTTGGGGTTTCGTTAATTAATTCTCGTAACATATGGGAGCTACCGAAGCTACCCTGCGGCGATAATCTCCTTAATATGCAAAGTATCTTAAGATATAAAGCTATTGATCACAGTAAAATGAAAAAATACATAATATTAAAAAAACGCAACAAAAAACTCACCTGATAGGATGTGATATCACCGCCCACTACTTGTGTTTAACGTTGAAAAAAAAGTTGAAAAAACACGTATTACATACGGCGGTTTTTGTAGTTCTGAAAGGATTTTTTTTACCCACCAACTAGTTGCGTGACTGAGAGTCATCAGACGAGTCGCGGGTTACACTCCCCCATGCTGCGGGGGACTCGGGCTCTCCGAAAAATGCCGATCGGGGTCCTCTAATGAAATGCTTCCTTCGTGTCATGTTCCAAAGAGGTCCGTCCACCTGATGAAGGATCATCGGAACCCATTTTTTTTTTAAACGAAAAGGTTCGGCCACCATTAAGAACTCGGTGTCCTTGGATTGTGAGGGCCGGAGGGGCGGAGGGCATAACACAGCCGCAAGGTCCCCAATTAATTTACTCGGGTAATTACACGTTGTAGGTGTCTCGGTGTCTTTGGAAGAGCACGCTATAGCTGTGCGATGGTTTTCCTCTAAATCTACCAGCCCATTTTTGTTGATTTCCACTTCAAAAGAGATCAGAACGATTAAGCTGAGGTGAGAGTCATTCACTTTTGTTGTGCAGGAATACCTGAATGCATTTACTTCGTTTTCAACAATGATACTAATTAACACTGTCAATCTGACTGATCAGATTGTTTCAAGCTCAAAACAATCTTTGCATTTCCGAAACATCATCTGGTTATTCCGGTCGTGGTGGTTTACTTTCTCCCTTTGTCTCGATAATACAGTAACACACTGAAAATTGTAACCAGAACGGACCACATGAAAATCACAGGTTTTCATGAGTTGAAATTTAGCTATCTCTTATTAGAGTCCAGAAGATCGTTCTCAATAATGAACTTTATGGACCAAGAATTGAAAGAACCTGAAGTGCAGAATTGCTTCTGGGATGGAACATTTGCTAGGCTTTTATGGGACGCAAGCGTTCACTTAGAGATAGAAGTTCACGGAACCTAGGTATTGGCTACCTCTTCTCACAGCATTAGGGATCGTAATGAAAAGTGAACCTTATAAAACCAAAGAACTAGTAAGTGCAGAAGAGTACGCTTGATGGACCACGCAGACAAGCCGGGTTTCCATGGGGTCGCAATCATTCATAAAGAGACATAGTTTGACGACACGAGGCTATCTCTTCTTACAGTCTTAAGGATTGTAGTGAAAAATGAAACTTATAAACCAAAGAAGGCAATACCAGAAAGTGCAGAAATGCTACCATGATGGACCAAGTGGTTCCAGATACCTGGTTTTCACGGGATGCAATCATTCGTGTAAGGGACAAGAGATCGTGACTCCCAGTTATTGGCTACCTCTCCTCACAGCCTTAGGGATCATAATGAAAAATGAACCTTATAAACTTAAGAGGGAATGACCAGTAAGTGCAGAAGTGTAACCTTGATGGACCACGCAGAGACGCCGGGTGTTCATGGGTTGCAATCATTCATAAAGAGACACAGTTTGACGACAAGAGATATACGCTATCTCTTCTCACAGTGTTAAGGATTGTAGTGAAAAATGAAACTTATAAACCAAAGAAGGCAAGACTAGAAAGTGCAGAAATGTAGCCAGGATAGACCAAGTGGTCCCAGTGCCTAAACCAAAGAAGGCAACACCAGAAAGTGCAGAAATGTAGCCAGGATGGACCACGTGGTCGCAGTGCCTGGTTTTCATGGGATGCAATCATTCATCTAGGAACAAGAGATCATGACACCAGATCATGATACTGGCTACCTCTTCTTAGCCTTAGGGTTTATTTTGAATAACGTGCCTTAAAAAACGAGCATGGAAATACCTAAAAGTGTGGAGGTGCAGCTGGGGATGTTAAGATTTTGTGGGTTGTTAACTTCATATAGGAGCAGGAACTTCTGGTGCTGGCTGGTTCACGTCTTCCTACTTCTTCGAGATTCGCGTTATCGTTTGTCAAGTTCGTGCTATCATACAAGTCGAGGAACTTATTATGTCAGGAGGGGAAAGAGGCCCCAAAGTGCAGTAATACCGTGGAAATGAATTTTTAAGGAAAGAGAGGAGAACAGAGCCACCAGGTCCCTGATTAATGCGTTTTTACACGTTGTAGATCAACATTTTCTCTCGCATTTTACAATTAGACCGCTCTGGACAACTTGAGTTTTGTGTCTGTCTTTCTGTCGTGTGGCTACAGAATCTTGTAACAAGCTTAGTTGTTTCAGTTTCCTTCCGATTTCGGTGGAATTTCCAATGGATGTGCGTGACAGGCTCTAAAAAGAATCAACTCTCCATTCCACTCAAGCGCAAATCCGCATGCGGTTATAGTTTTCTGGTCTTGCTATAATTTGGGAGATTGCTAGGAAAGCCTATTTCAACAGCTATACACATATTTAAGGTTAATTGTTAGGTAAATCATCTTTTAATTTTAGTTGAATTTCAATTATTGCATTAACTTGAACAATTCTGTTTAATTGCATTATCCATTTTAATTATTGCATTCATGTTATGGACACTAGAAAACTATGAGGCCCTACCAACGTGGCAGACTTTTTTATAAATCCTATAAAACCCTTCTCCTTTTCCCAAATTACGTTCTTATAATGTTTTGAATAAATATGAACAAATAATACTTGTATATGAAAATCCTATCTACTTTAGGTTCCTATTTTAGCACTGAATTCCTCAAGACTGTATAATGTTTCAAAAACCAGTGAAGTTACTGATTTTCAATGTAAGAATTATTATTTCACAGAAGTGTTCTTTGGAATTGTTAATATTGACAATTAATTGGAAATGTTTATTCAAATTATGCAGTTTTTTTCTGCAAAAGTAGTATGGGTGTGCAATTGCCTCATTACAAAAAAAAAGGTAAGTACATAAGGTAATGTGGGATGCTCATCACGATTCCTTCGTGTCCTTAATTGAAGAAGTCCTTTTCCCTTTTATTACCTTTGGGCTTCGCAATAAAGTTTATGAAATTGTATTTTCTTTTCCAGTAATTTATAGTTACTGTTGCATTATGAATAATCCATTAAAAATGCACATTTGATATGTTCATCGTTGACGAACCATAGTTTTTCATTATGAACGTGTACGCGCATCACGAGTGAAACTCGGCTAAAAACGGTATCCCAGAGGTCACGCAGGCCTGTAGGTTCGGCCGGACTTATTGGAATTGGTTGGCCCCTTTTAGATATTACTGATTAATTATCACCCAAGAGCTAAGTTAGAGTCTTATTGACTAAGAATAAGTAAACATAAATAAATAACATTATTAATTCATCTCACCCATTAATGCTTCTGTTTCTGCGTATACAATCTTCGTATTGGAACCATTGTTTTCACATTCGGAAGATGAAATCAATCATTTAAACAGAAACTTGGCTTAACTATAATAGTTAGGCAAACACCTACCTCCGTGGAGTTTTCAAAGAATCCTTATGAACAAGAAAAATTAAAAAAACGCTGCAAATTCTTTCACTGGGGTTTATTATTCAATCGGCTTGCGTTCATGATTTGAATTTCTACTAAGCTTTGGAGTGTGCGTGTTTCACAGGATAGGGCGATTATTGATTTCAGGAGATATACATGGAGCACGTGAATCTGTTCTCGACCAAAATACCTATTTGATCAGTTGATCCCTGCCTCAGTGCCTCCTGAAATTCAATAATCGCCCTATCCTTTGAAACACGCAGACTCCAAAGCTTAGTAGAAATTCAAATCATGAACGCAAGCCGATTGAATAATAAACCCCAGTGAAAGAATTTGCAGCGTTTTTTTATTGAACCTCAATACCCCCCACAATAAAAACATCTATAATTGATCAAGTCCTTTGGCACTCGTATTGCGTTGAAACTTCCCCAAATCCAGATTTAAACGATGTAGCCAAAGGTAGACAGATGTAGAGGGGGCACACAAATATCATCAACTGATCAATCCAAATAGGTGTTTTGGATGAGAACCGATTTACGTGGTCTATGCATATCTCCTGAAATTCGATAATCGCTCTATCACCTGTAAAACACGCACACTCCGAAGCTTAGTACAGATTCAAATCACGAACGCAAGCCAATTGAATAATAAACTCCAGTGAAAGAATACTTATTTACCCCAGTAATAATATTGAATAATAAACCCCGGTAATAATATTGAATAATATTTACCTATATATTATCAGAATGCTTCAACCCGTGTATCGGCTACTAACTACACTACAAGTATTCACATCGGCTATCACTCCAGTATCCACATTCACTACAACTCGACGCTATCGGCCGGACATCACTAGGTTGCAAACAAACAATAATAAACGAAAAAACGCAAATGTTGGCACCTTAAATCGGGCCATACATCGGGAATGGTTTGACCTACGGACGTGGGGAAGGGCTCATTCGATTCCTAATGGTATGTTCTTCAAATAGGAAAATATTTAGGCCGATTCGACTAGTTTTAAGGTTTTCAGGGATTTTACAAAACTTTTATAGCCCTTAAAGGGCACTTTAAATTGAGTAAGGGAGCTGGCTCAAGAATTGGGGCGTCGTCGGACCAAGATGGATTTTTCCTGAAAATTTCAGATTTTTCGCTCCAGCCGTTTCGGAGATATCGTGCGTACGGACGGACGGAAAATTTTCTATTGCAGATTCGGATTCTACACCCTTTGAAACGTAAACCATGAAATTTTCAGGGGGGTTAGAATTTTTTTTTCCAGAGCGATTACAATGGTTTATTATTGAATAATAAACCAAAAACACATAAAAACCCGTTTTAGACGATTCTAAGACCAAATTCATCAAAAACGGTGCAAGTTATCTCGCGAAGGTTTTTAATTTGTGTATTTATAAAGCCCATCTTACTGAATCAATCTTATATGTGTATTGGACATAGTTGTACCTACTCCATACTTTGTAATTGTATTCTAGATACCGCGAAAAAAAGCTTCATTTATATTTCAGGACTCTAGATCGATTAGGGATAAAATAAGCCACATGGGCCAGTCAGCTGATCAGTTTCTCCGTGTCTTGCAATTGACTTCTATAATGACTTCTTCGTAAATATAACTCCGTGAATGGTAAACTTTACCAGTCCCTTTGTCACATAGTGTATATTGAAACGACTTAGAAATCCATGAATAGAACAATTAAAATCCTTCACTTGTCCGCAAATATTGAATGTAAGTCTCCAAAAACTCGATTTCAAAAAGTTCCAATTTTGCGATCCTCATGGTACTAGGAGATTTTTACTATGTCCAGGCACATTCACATTCGTGTTGACGTTATATTTTTCTGTCAAGGTTGTAGCCGTTAGAGTGAGTGGTTGAACAGAAAGCGGTCAGGGTGGGCTTAATCGATTCGTTGATGGGTGAGTATCAATTATTTACATAAACACATCAGTATTAATTCGAAACTTTTCGATATTCTGATTGTTTAATATTTCAGCCCTCTAATTGCACACTTTATGATAGACTGAGAGCTCTGTCAAGAAATCAGTCCCAACCGTACCCTCATGTTTTGTGCAACAAATCTTGGAAACTTTGCTTTTGCTAACAGAAGGGAGAATGGAGAAGTTGACAACCAATCCCTTAAACCTCTGCTCAAGCGAAAAATCTCTACCGATTCATCATATTGTTTGAGTTCAATTAAGATCTGGGTTTAATATTTAAATGTGTTTCAGAACATTCAATTTTCATCATGAAAAGGGAAGAATGAAGAGTCAATTTTAGTCTATTTGGGCCACAAACGTGAGAAATTTAGAATTTTCTGTCGAGAGGGGAAATTGAGGGTTGAACAGTAATAAATCGTAATAATCACACTATTTTAATTAATTTTCTGTGTTCAATCCCAATTTTGGTTTATTATTCAATAATAAACCATTGTAATCGCTCTTGAAAAAAAAATTCTAACCCCCCTGAAAATTTCATGGTTTACGTTTCAAAGGGTGTAGAATCCGAATCTGCAATAAAAAATTTTCCGTCCCTCCGCCGTACGCACGATTTCTCCCAAACGGCTGAAGCGAAAAAGCTAAAATTTTCAGGAAAAATCCATGTTGGTCCGGCGACGCCCCAATTCTTGAGCCAGCTCTCTCACTCAATTTAAAGTGCCCTTTAAGGGCTGTCAAAGTTTTGTAAAATCCCTAAAAACCTCAAAAAAAGTCAAGGCGGCCTAAATTTGTAATCTTTTTGAAGAACACTCCACGAGGAATCGAATGAGCCCCTCCCCAGGTCCGTAGGTCAAACCATTCCCGATCTATGGCCCGATTTATGGTGCCAACATTCGCGATATTTTTGTTTATTATTAGTTTTGTGTTGATAGCAGTAAGTAAGTTGATGTTGTGATGTAGCAATGTGGATACTGGAGTGAACTCCTAAAAGGCTTTGTAGCCTATACATGGGTTGAAGCATTCTGATAACCATAAAAAACGCTGCAAATTATTTCACTGGGGTTTATTATTTAATTGGCTTGCGTTCATGATTTGAATTTATACTAAGCTTTGGAGTGTGCATGTTTCAAAGCTGATAGAGCGATTATTGAATTTCAGGAGATTTGAATAGAGCACGTAAATCTGTTCTCAACCAAAATACCTATTTGGATTGATCAGTTGATCATATTTGTGTGCCTCCTGAAATTCAATAATCGCTCTATCACCTGTGAAACATGCACACTCCGAAGCTAAGTATAAATTCAAATCATGAACGCAAGCCAATTGAATAATAAACCCCAGTGAAATAATTTGCAGCGTTTTTGTCTGATTCTGCAACGCCGTAACGCCGTACGCAAGATTTTTCCGTCCATGTTGGTGGACAAATTGAAGTGCCATTTAAGGGTTGTCAAAGTTTTGTAAAATCCCTAAAAACCTCGAAAAACATCAAGGCGGCCTGAATGTGGACTTGTTTTGTAGAACTTTCATGAGGAATCAAACCTCTTCTGTACAACCGACCTGGGAAATTTTGAATTCTCTGTTTCGAAAGGGGATCCATGAGGTTGATCCAGTAAATCTCTCTCATACCGGCTTACTAGTGTTGAAAGAATTTTTGAAATCAGTTTTGTAATTCTTGACTCAAACCGTAACAAACAAACAAAAAATTAAATCTTTCTTCTTTATAATGAGACTTGGGGACCGTATTTTTCATTAATATTGTATGTTATAACCGAAACATCACAGTTATAGTTCGGAGTTCGCAAAATTAACGCACAATATGAAGTCGCTAATACATTGCCACTGGAATACGTAAACAAAAATACATAATCGTAAACTATTCGATGTATATGTCATGTACAGTGGTTAGAGAAAGATAATAGTTCGCCTGAAAACTGTGAAATTCTTCACGTTCTTAATAGAGAGAATAGCTTGTCACAGTTGTATGTTCCAAGGTTTCCTTTCAAAACGTCATTCTCTGCTTGACCACTAGTGTTTTTACAGCGTTGCATTCGCTAACATCGGGTGATGTTGATAGATACGAGCCTTATAATTGAAAGTTTATAGTTTCGAAAGAACCTTCATTAGACATTTATAACCTTACCTTTTCCTCTTCGAATCGTTTTCACGGATAGAATGTTGACGCATAACGGTAGAAAACTCAACAAAAACAATAACGATGCCCCACTACGATCTCTAGTACACACATAAACTTAAACAGTTACCCTTTGCGGGGAAATACCGCTCAGGCTGAAAACGTCTTCCATAGAGAGACAACATCGTTTGTTTTCCAATAAAAGGGGCTTTGAATTGCCTGACGGTCTCCTCGGAGGCATATTAATTAATTGTTTGGTTAGACCGGTAAGGGAGGGTTTCCACAGGTGCAGTCACGACTCCCAGCTCGCTCGCGATGGGCAGGAGCGAACGGACATCGCGCAACCGCGTGAATGTGGGTGTCTAACTTCATCTGACTGTAATTAGCTGGATCGTGTCGGAGCGATTTACAAGAGAGAAGCAGCTGCGAACGTGCTCCATTGAACGCTTCTAACAGAACACGCCTTACACCGGCTGGTACTAGGCATCTTATCAAAAGCTCAGCTGTTTGAATAGCGCGAACCTGGATATCGACCACCGTACTTTCAGCTACTGGAATTCTTCAATGCAGTACTAATTGAACTGACTTCAAATGTTGCACATAGATATCCAATTCTCCATCAAAGGATCAGCTGTATCACACAGCCTGTATGAAAAGAGCATACACACATTCACATTTTTACTTCCTCAACAGAGTTAATTTTTAGCAAATTGCGAAAGTATAACTCAGCGACATACGTTATTTGTGTAGTATTGCACTACCCAAAGACAATTCCAGGATTCCAAAAAGCTCATTTTGGCAACTACTGCAGCGTGATTGTAAACACATAATTTGAATAATTTTACTGTTTTTAGTGTGATTCAGCTGCAAGGCGGTAGTGAACGAAGATGAAACAGCTCCATATTTCCCTCATTAAGCTTCTGTCCAACAGGCGAACCATTTGGCATCTTATAGAAGGCTCAGATGTTTAAGTAGCTCTTCCGGGAATATCAAAATTAGTTCTTTCAGCAACTACAATTCTTTAATACAGCTGAATTCAAATGATACACAAAACTACAGACTTGTGAAAAAAACTCCATTCGAAAAGAATTTAGTTTAACAGTTGTGAAAGCTTAACTTCAGCGCCTCACACTATTCGCATAATGCTGAATTACGTTGAAGTGGTTTTAATGAAATGATAGGCTTGTTGAATATTGGTTTCAAATGAAAGGGCTTGTTGAGAGGAAGTTGGAGTTGAGAAAAAATGCATGTTAAAAAAGAAGAAGCTCTTTTTGGAATCCCCCTGAAATTTGGTGTAGATACCATAAATATAGGCTATAAGAAGAAATTTAAAATTTGTAACCTAGCTAGCGATGACTAAAAAGTAATGAATAAATTAAACAAAAAAACCTTTTTAAGAAAGCTTTTATTTAAATGCCCTAAAAAGAAGGAAATACGTTTTTACCTACAAATTTAAACTGTCTACTTATAGCCTAAATAAACAATTCATAAAATCATAAAAGCTTGTCGCAACGTTTGCGTGAGTAGGTACTAGATAGGTATCTGTAAGTATTTACCTAATTAAACTGAAATAAAAAAATAAACTTATCGGAATAAGTTGGTCAATGAAATAGGTACCTAGAAACTAGTTAATTTACACAAGCCTAAATCTCGCGACAAGCTTTTATGATTTTATGAATTGTTTATATAGGCTTAAGTAGACAGTTGAAATTTGTAAGTAAAAATTTATTTCATTCTCTTTAGGGCATTTAGATAAAAGCTTCCTTAAGCTTTATCAAGCTTTCTTTCGGTTGGTTATAAATGCTTAGTTCAATTATATATCAGCTTTACTGAGAGGAAGTGAATTATTATGTGGACTACTTCTGCCCGACATGTTTCACGTGGGCTTGCTCGTTAGCTCATATCAGAGAGGGTTACTGCATGATTCCAAAATGCGTCATTTACATACAAATTCCTTACTCGAATGTGCTGATAAATGTAAGGATTTTCATCATTACGATGTATTGAATGATGTTACCTATCACGTAATAAAATCCACCACAGCCAGGAAAAACCCAGGGCTCAGGTTCATTGAACAGGAAAGGCCCGCTCCGTCTCCTGGCCAGACAGGGGAAGAGAAGGGGAACACTATTTAAGCCCTGAGCACTAAGCTAAAGGCGCTAATCGTTCTCCGAAGCCTTCAGGTTTAGCCCGGCTATTGGTTTCGCTCAAACACGTAAAAAAAAACCTCGGGCAAATACGTCAGATACATCTAGCCGAAAAACCCACTCTATTTGGGGAAAGCTAGTACGTCAGATCCGTCTGGAAGGAAAACTTTCAGGCCCTGCCGAAAGCGATTACGTCAGATACGTCTAGACATAAAGCTTTCCACCCCTTCAACCAAATACGTCAGATCCGTCTTGACGTAGATGTTAACCAAAAACAAAACTTCCCTACATTCACTCCCTGCTGAGTACGTCAGATTCGTCTGGACGGAAAAGCAAATGGTTAAAAACATAGGTGCCAGGACAACTTTAATGTTGTTACAAGCCTAAGAAACTCGTAACAATTAAAAACGGAAACAATTGGTTTGCTAATGGAAACTCATCTGAACAATCTGTACGGACTCGAAAGTATGTCATATCAATGACGTTATGTTGACATGAGACTTGTTCTTTACCCATGAGGCGTATTAAGGAACATTTCAATCACGCTATACGACAAGTATTCGCTTAGCTGTGAAAACTACTTGGACACGTGCAAATTGCCTACACGTTGGAGCGAAAGTACCAATCAATTGAATCCCGAATACAATCTGAAACTCCGGTAAAGTTACGAAGGGAAGTAAAGTTGTATCTGTTCAGTTCGAAACACCACGAAATTACACGTTCTCAATCGACTGGTGGTGGTTAACAGAATTCCAACACGTTGCAAATTAGTATGCATAACGACCGATAATACGAGTATCATTGGGAGCTATCGATCGGTGCCAGCATCAAAACGGTCGCTTTATAGCTCAATCATGTCTCCGTTCTATTGGGTCCGTTCGGAGTGAGCTAAGTCAGTCAAAACTATTACGACAGAAGTCAGACGTAGAAATCGCGCTGCCGGCAATTAAGCCGTTAATGTCTTTTGACAGGGACTCCCTCTCTAATTACAAGTCGGTGACAAGGAGCGTCATTTACATATGAATCCCAGGCCGGTCGGTGGCCCGGCGGTCGGTGTCATAGAGAAATTGGGCAATCGCATCGCCGGTAATTAAGGACTGGGTTAACGCATTGAATCGCCGTCCTCGCTAAACCTAAAATGGTGTTTTGAGGTTTTCCGCTGTAACTGCGACGTATTTTCGAGTGAAGAGAACAAAATAAACGAGAAGTCGCTAGTTTTGATTGTTGGTTTACGTTAAAAACAACGTAAAAACAAATCTCTCCGTACACTGCACTTGGTCCGAAGCATTCCTTCAAAACTAGAGGACCAAATTCAAACATCCATTTACTGATAACAATTATGGAATTACATACATGAGTTTCACAAAAATTATGCAGACAAAGTAATGTTCCAATTTGGTAGGTAAGTTTTAAATAATCAGAAGTAAATAACGTTGCCCGTCGACGAATAAGTTCGAAAACTTGTGCTCTTCAGGGGAGTATAAATAACAATGAAAAAATATTATAAAGAATGAGCAAAGTGTCAATTTTTATGGATAAAACTAAAATAATTATGAACTAAACCAAAAATATTTGGTGTATGAATAAAATAATGGAAATAAATAAAGAATAGTTCTACTAGAGTCATATTGGTCGGAGATAAGTGTCTGATCAAAAAATTTGACAAAAAGCTAAAAAGCTGACAAAGTTGACGAAATTTGGCTTAATAATCTAACATTGATCTGGAATGTTTCAATAATCTCGGCATCTTGATCAATAAACTCTAATGGCTTATATTTACAGATTAACCCATTAAAAAATTTAAATCTCAAAAGATTTTTATGTAAGAGGGTAGCTTTTTTGTTGTATTAAGATCGAAAGTAGTTCACTGAATCAAATAAGACCGCTCGGGTTGCTGTGAGATCATCCCTTCGCTCCCCTTTTGAAATACCTACTAATCGAGTGATGAAAATCGGTGGTCTGGGGTTAGGTAGACGGCCGAGTAAGAGAGCCGGGCTGCAGAGCCCATTCATCTGGAATTTTGAGCTGGACCTCGTATTTTCATCTTGAATGCAATTACAGAATATGGATGAGCGTATTGTCGAGTTTAGATGTACCACAGACCACGTCCAATATGCGCAGATTAATTATTTACGTAGAAGTGCTATCTAATGCAGCCCTCCTTTAACTCCCATCGAAATTTGTTGTTTAAAATTTCAAGATATGTAGAATCCGAAAGTCTAATTAAAAATCCGTTCGTCCGCCCTCATACTTCGCGTTCCGCCATATGCTGCCTGGAGCTTTTCTCCGTAATGAGGTACTGAACTTAATGAAACTTGGGTCTAAAATCACATTTGGACTCTAGTTGGGACTGGAAACGGAATTATCCGCTTTAGTCTTTGTCGGTCCTAAAGGGTGAACTTTAAGGCCTTAAAGATTAAAAATACTATTACATAATAAATGTCTTGAAAAATTACCCAGACAGTGTTAAGGGGGTTTAAAGTGTTTTTCTTGGTTCATTACAAAGGTAAATAAAAACCATAATGCTACATTTCTGCAGGGAGTCCATTCAGTCATTTCCAAACTTCCTTCTAAAGAAAATCTTTAGAATCCACACATTCCCTTGCTCTCAGTGCAGCATGAGCGAAGCGGAAAGTAACTGATAGAGGATTATCTATAATCTAGAATTGATATTTGCAGAAAAATGTAATCAAACTGTCAAATGTTATCAAACTGCTGGAAACTGGTAGATTAAGCTTGTTTTCAGGATGAGCGGAGACACACTCTTACACGTTCTGCGTCGTACTGAATTTTCGGAGATTGGTTTACTGTTTTAAGTAATAAGCCGTTGTAATCGTATAGCAACAAATTGTTTATAATCTCCTTTCAAATTTTGTCGTTTCACGCTGCAAGATGGATTCTAAATTTACAATGTCTGTCCGCCGTACGTGTCAAACATGGTGGTACGAGAATAACTCGTAGAATTGTTGTTAAACAATATGTTTTATGTTTAAATATGGACTCCATTTTGGTTGGTCCTAACTTCTAACGCATAGATGCCATGGGCCAAAAGTGGTCATAAGTGTGATTTTTCTACGTTTTTGTTGACATAGGCTAGTGGGGTATAATTTTTAACTAATTTTGAAATCTGAATTGATTAAGAGCTGCAATCATCTGGCCCAGAAAATCTTATTTTAAGGGTGAAAATCTAGAAGAAAATTAATTTAAATTTCAGTTCATAAAATCCCTATTTCCATTTCCTCGTTTTGTTGACTTAGCAGTCAAGAAAAGTTGGCGGGTGGAAGAATTGTGGGAGTTTAAAAATAATAAACCTTTTTGAAATAACTTGCCGTCTTTTTTGTTTTTCTTTCTATATCTCAAAAGTAAAAACGTTTCTTCACCATCACGGTAGACTCGAATGCAAAACTATTTGACGATATTAATTACCTTTCTAACAACTCAGAAAGTTAGAGTTGTTATTTAGTCGTCCAGGTAACGCTTTTCAGATTCTCTTAATATGAAAAGATGAATGAAGTTAAATGATTTTTTTTTTCATGTAGGAAACTACATGAAAATGAAATTTGATTAATATTTAATTTGAGGAGTGCAAATTTGAATAGGCTACGTACTGGAAACTAGCCAAGATCGGATTCAGGCCTGATAAAATTTTAAATAAATCGGCAAGATAGCTCTAGGAGATAAGTAGAAATCCACTTGCCGTGACTCTGCATAATCTGGAGCGAAACCCAGAATTCAAGGGACTAACTAATCATTACTTTGTCGTAACTCACTGTAAATGGTCGGGTACTCTTACGCGGGTTTATTAACTTGCAAATGGAAATGACAGGAGTTTTAACGGGGAGATAAATTAATATGCACCGTATATTTATGGTACGCACTAGAAAAATATGAAAAGTGTAAAAAGCTGTCTTGTGTCGAGGTCTCGTAAATCCAGACCGGGTCGCTTGACCGTAAAAGCTCGTACGTTTTGAATTCATCATCACGATCCTACACCAAATATCTTCTATGAAACGAGATGTCTATGAGGTATAATATTAAATAATTGTTATAATGGCTAAATGCAATAGTTGAATGGATTTTAACGATTTCATTATGAATCTTAGAAATTGTAACGTGAATGATTTCACGTAACCGGACGTAGAACAACCTGCCTACACTTCGATAGTTCGTGAACGCGTGCCATAGAAGGCCCTCGGATTTAAATAATAAACTTGTTTTTTGATAGGTGAATTCCATTCCAATTTTATCAGCTCCTTATATTCAAGCAACCTGGATTGTTTCGGGAAGATATCAATCTCAAGGGGTCTTCAGCTGATCAGTGTTAGTAAGATGTATCACAGTTTATGTATGCAGACAATTGAATCATAAGTAGATGTTTTATTTAACCCGGTAAATTTCAGTTGTTTTATTCGTACGTTTCAACGTGTGGTATACAGTACATTGCCTCATAGTAGGTATTAGATACCCCCTTGATTAGCGAACTGAGGATCTACAAAAATGTGATTGTTTACGCAGTTATATGACATGTGTCAAGAAAGCTGCACAAGAAAATCAATGTATAGTATACATTTTGCAATGTATACAAAATGTATACATTTTGCAAATTGTAACAATTTGACTTGGGATGAGATAAAATTTCAACAAATATCAACGCCTTACACGAAAAAAAAAATCATGGCATGGATTACCCATGGCCAAGGACGTTCACATTCACATTTATGTTGACCTTTTTCTTGTCAGAAATAGCTCTAGCCCTTATGCATAGCGGAAAATGATTATTCGATTTTTGAAGGGATGTCTATCGACAGCAAATATTAGTGCTTTTTGGAAAGTTTTCAATATTCTAATTTTTGAATATGTCAGCCTTTTGATTCACCATTTAGGAACCACATTTGTGACCAGAAATCAGAACCAACTTGACCCGATTTGTGATTTTTGACTCTGGTTTCATTAACTTTGGTTCATTAGAGTCGGAGAAAAGCTATGTACGGCATACTTCACACAGTTCACACAACTGGTCGGTTTTGACAAAATTCCGGTACGGATGCATTCTATAGGAATTTTCACGCTGAATACGAATATATCCCAAGTTCATATACGTAGAACTACGTGGCTTGTCTTGAAAAATGAAAAACCTATCTAATATTTCAAATTTCGTCGTTACCTATTTGTTTTCGAACCCTTTTTTCTGATTTTATCATTTTTAACATTTTTATTTCCTTTGCATTGAGATGGAACAACTGTCGATGAACCTTCCCACTGCTCATCACCATGCTGACAGTTCGTGATCATTTCAAAATAATTGTAAGCCAGTGGATAAACGTAGCTGTTGAGATCGAATTCTTGAAGAGAAATAGGTTCGTCCAAACTTTATAATTAGTTACATCATTCCTTATGATTCAAACGAAACTGTAACACAGAGCTGCAATAAGTTATACAAGAAGATACCCTTCTAAAAGTTAAAGAAACATTCACGGTTTGAGATATAGTCTCAACAATAACTATTGAAATGATTTCAATTTGTCCTTTATTATCTTCTTGAAACCAGGTTTTCGCACACCAGTTGTAGGGTGTATATGAATTTGGACATGTTTTGAGCATTACTGGAAATCAGAAATTGTACATGTTTTATTATGCTTCCATAGCCAATCAGAGAAACATTAGATGAAATTCCTCCATAACTTGAACGAAACCGGGGTTGAATTCCACAAAGACTCAATGGAAAAAACTAACTTGAACATTTTCATTTCAATCCTTAGAGGAGTCAACGATACAAGAATTTCTCTGGGTTTGGATCACCTTATCAATAATTGAACGTTATAATGTCTCTGCAAACAGGCAAAACGCTGGGATTTCCAGGTGATTTTTAGTAGCATTACTGACTTTTTGCCGAATTTGTATGATACTACAACACACTACAACAATTTACTAAATTCGGCAATCGAAGAATCTCTCTCACTGAAGAGGCTTCAACTAAGGATAAGTTCAACAATTTTTTTCTGAATCAATTTAGGGGGTCCTCTGTTAGTAAATCACCAGTTAGGCTATTCAACCGTCCTTAATTTCATTTTTGCAGATGTGGTGACTCTATTTTCAAGGATCTTCGTTCATCAGTACGTATTGTCCCGAACATGACAGCGTTTCTGCTGACATCCTAATTGAACAGGCTCAGACCCTGTTCTGTTCTGCTCACATAGTGAAAACAAATCTGGTGGATGAAAACAAATTGATTGTTTCTCGACTTTTGTCCAACTTGTCGCTCTGTGCGGCAGTCCTACAATTGGTTTTTTCATACGATTTTTGGATTTTACACTTCACAAAACGTAAAACAACAAATTTTGAGGGGGTGTAACCAAGTTTTTTTTCTCGATCGATTAAAAATATTCATTATTGATAATAAAAAACCACAACTAGATCATGAAGCGTTAAATGTTATTATCCTTATCTAACCTCGCCGTTAAAAAGTGAATGGTGAGTGTGAATGACAAGATAGGAATTTCGGATGGGTAATTTAACTGGTCCGAAAATTAACCGAGATCTGAACCCCGAATCCACTGATTGGGTGAAGTCACCCGACGAATTCCGAGTCCTTCATTTCCAATTAAAACGGGGCGTCGGGGGCGGAGTCGGTGGGCCGAGTGACTATAACGATGGGTTACGGCGGAGTTTCCCATGGCAGGTGACGGCTACAGCTCCCTTGACGTCCCATTCCTCCTGTTATATTTTCTCTCGGATACTTTTTTTTCTCCCCCTCGATCTCGCGCTGTTAATTCAGTTTAGGAGGCGGAGGCACGAGTTGATCGGACGGTACGGCGGCTTCGCGTGATTTTCATGGGGAACGGTCATCATTATTACACAATTGGAGTTAAAGTGGTGAAATCTAATGGGTGTCACCTTCCGAAATTGACATGGAAATTAATTTTTTTTCTTCAAACTTTCGTGCCTTGGCCTAAGCAAATCAGGTAGAAATCCGTTACGAGAAATCGCTCAAGGAAAAGACTGCGCACTGTTTAACAGAATACCTTTGTTCAAATATTTCTGTCTACTAAGTAATTTAAGTCTTAAATTAGTCATACTAGTCTGTAGTACATTATCCAAACTCGACACCTCGCGCCTCCATACCTTGCAATTGCATTCAAGATAGAAGTACTTGAGCGACCGCCAGCCACTAGGTATAGTACAGACCTCTCGTTGCTTCTACTCGACCGTCTACCTGGCAGGAGACCACCGATTCTCATTACCCAATGATGAAGTTTTTCAAATGGCGAACCAACGGACGATCGTCCACAACCCGGTTGGTTTCATTCGATTCATCGAATTAATTTCAACCCGCTTAGCTCGAAAGTTTTAATGTTGTCGATTTTCAAATAGAACAATCCTTAAATTTAATCCCTTAACATTGGTAGATGGATGTTGGATTTTTGAGCCAAACTTCGTAAGCTTTGGTCCAGGGGCTTTCCAAGAAAAGCTTTAGAAGATGTGCAATAAAAGAGCTGAAAAAAAAATTGCATCACCTGGTACAACATTTTCAATTATTATTGCAATAGAACTTGTTTTTCAAGATTTCCTTTTAAAGTTGAGTTTTTCTGACTTAAGCATGTTACATGATTGTGGTTATATTAAGCAACTCAATGCTTTTTTTTTTTTTTTTTCCTCACTCAATGCCAAATAGTTAATTAAGGTATGGAGTAGTGGAGTGATCAGTAATCAGCTGAAGGAACCTTGGGGCTTGTAGCTAATTTAGTTCTTAATCGATCTACGTCCAATACATGTAGAGCAGTGATTTTGTGTAGAAGGGTAATCAAGCACAACATTTCTCTCGTCAAATGCAAAATTTCACAAGTACAAGTGAAATAAAACGACTTTGCAAGGGGGATTAACCATTTCTGAAGTCAAATTCAACATTCCAAATCAAATATTGTGTAACTCAATATTCAACATTTATTTTTGACATTTTCATGTCTTTGCTTTGGCACATAAACTAAAAACTTTTCACGAAAACTTGCTCACCAATAAACAAAAGTTGGTAACTACAGTCCTTGAAATAGTAATACCAATAAACTGGAAAATCGTCACGAGAACTTGCTCACGCGATACCAATAATAAGACATTTTGTTTTGGTTTATAATTTCAACCATTTCCGTACTTCTTCTACTTCAAAACGATCAGAAATAAGAAAACACACATGAAAATGTCCCAATACAACATCATGGAAGAAAAGGCTCCATTCATTTGCCTATGATTTGACATCAATTGTCAAATGGTTGAAACTAATAAACCATTTGTGAGGATCTCAAATAACTCCACGTGACAAATCGTTTATACCAGTCGTTGATAAGTTTGATTTAAAATCACCAGTAGTAAGACCAGTGGTGTATGATAATGGGGCCAGAGGGTGTATCTTAAATTATAAGAAATCATCAGTTTATATACATAAAAATCGTTACAAAACAAGCCTCGCACTCAGTGCATTGATCTATGCAACGAAATTCTTATTTTGAAGGCCTATGGGATATACCAGTGTTTTTGGAGGACCTCTAACTTGTATGATCGAAGCTAATTAAAAAGACAAATATCAATTTGAATTCACAGAATAAATATGAATGCAAAAAAGTTGACAGGTTGTTGTCTGCAGTTAGTAGGTGGTTAGTTGTTCGTGGTATGGATTCTATGTTGCCCGCATCAGCTCCGTAGTTTTCCTCATCCCACGAATGTCACAGGAAAAGAACAAAACAGAGGAAGAAAGAAAAATGAATAAAGAAAACGGAGGCTCGAAGGAGAGATGTTCCCTTCTGGTCTCTTATGATTATGAATGCAGGAGGGAAGCGAAGCTTAGCTGACGTCGATCATAGCACAAAGTTTCGCAGGACAAGGTAAAGCGACATTTCTTCAGCTTCTTTCACGTCGTCCTGGGATTACAAACGCTTATTATTCCCGAGATGCCTGGATACTTATTAATGTATATAATAGGAAATCGCTCCTTTTTCCACGTCTCCGTCCTCCCTTACAAAGACCGTTTCCCCTTGTTCAGACGACGTCAACTCTGGTTTCTGATTACTTCGTAATGAAACGGAATATTATAAAGGTGATCCCTCCTTATCTGCAGTTTCTTTTACTTTTTGTTCTCCATGTTTGTAAAAGCTCGATTTCCGCGGGGGATCAACGTACGCCATATGGGATTAACAAACCGCTGACCAATCAAGGACACCCTCTTGTCTCATTATTGTCTAATGACAGGGTAGGGCTTTGCTCTACGCACTTTTTTTCACTAAGGAATTCTTTTCTTCTAATCAGAGAAGAAGTCGAGTGAACCAATTACTTCTTAGTGTAAGTTGTTATGCCTGTCATTCTTTGGTTACTTTCACGTGCATTTCAAGTACTAGTAGTACGTTTATAGGTGTTACTTCTGAACGGAAGTATTCCATCATACTTAACTCTGAGTAGACCTAAATTTCCAGTGGTAAGCGGTGCGGCTTTATAACTGTTCCCGCGACAACCTCTGCAAAGATCAAAGAATCGAAGGTTCATTTTTCTGCTTCTGTTGCGGTTTTTGGGAATGGCTCTAATTTGGACATTTCACCAGCACGTGCTTAATTTGATGCCAAGCAGAGCTGTGGAGTATGACGAAATGAATTCCGCCACTTCATCTCAATTTCGTCACAAGCTGGTGAGAGCGATTTAAATAGGTTCTGGTTTCAAGTGGCAGTTGATCCTACAATATTTTTGCTCCAGAAGCTTGAGGAGCTCTGTGATGCGCCCGTGTTCTATTTGTAGTTGGGATACTGAAATACATTGAGAACTAGAGATAATCTGCTAATATCTTACTACGACCGAGGGAACCAGTAATAAGAATAACGAGGTTCAGCCGCACATGATGCCGGTACTTCGAAAGTTCTTGTCATGTACAAGTACAATTACATGTACCTGCAATTAAACATTTTAGTAAGTACAGGTACGAATACTTGTAAAATCGATGTACACTACAATTCATGGGCGGCTAGTAAGCATGAGAGCATATGCACCCCAAACCTATAAACCAGAAAGACAAAATAATCCGTTCATTGAAGCTGGCAACTCAAGACTGCCCTTGCCCCATTTGAACCAACGCACAAAAGTATACCTCCGAATTTTGAACTTGTATGTACGTTTTTACAACTTAGCAAACATGTTGAATTACATTTCAATTATTGTGTGAGTGTATATGTTGATAGGGCCTAAGAATTTAATTTTTCATCAACCTGGACAAGTATAAATCCTTATCTACTTGTATTTGCCACCTAGACATGTTCAAATCATTTAAGTAATTGTACTTGCAGTAAGATGAATAAGAACAAGAACTTGTGTACTTTACTTAGAACTTCATTACAAGTACTTTTGGTTTTTGCAAGTATTGTGCCCGTACTTGTATGTACATTTTTTAACAACGCTGATGTAACAGCGATGTTGAACTACGACATTTCAATGATTGTGTGGGTTCATGTGTTGCTACGACGCTCCAATCTAATTTCTCATCACCGGCAAATCGGAACCTTTCTAGGACATTTCTTCCGTTTTCCTGCAGATCGGATTTACCGCAGGGATGAAGGGGGCGACGTAAATGGCAAAAGCCAGAAGTCATTCAACTCTCAGAACGTTGAAGGACTGTGGACGTCTGAACCACCGTTCGCTCCTTCTTCACTTTTCCTCACCAGCAATAAACTACACTTTTTAATTGCGTCATTACAGATCGGTTAACTGTTGGTTGATAAATTGGCAAGAAGCACCAACCCTGGTAGATAGGTTTACGAGAGGTGGACTCATGCGGAGCTCTGTAAATAAAAGGGGACTTGGCTTCGGAGACATACGATATAAACTCGTAAATATGAAAACGTATGGTTCAAAGAAGGTCCTAACTCCAGAAGAAAATTAAAATGAATGTTAGATTTAAAAAGTAATACCCAATCACCTAATCACAAAAACCTTAATTCCTAATAACTTACCAACTAATCACGAAAAAAAAAAAAAAAAAAAATAACAATAATAATAAATAAATAAAATAAAAGCAGTCATTTCCAGCAATGGATTACTAATAATGTAAAATCCAAGAGAACAAATACAAGAAGTAGATTAGAAATTAGTTATTAAAAAATGGCTCTTAAGGCCGGCCTAGGCCAGATCTAACCATGTTCGACAATTTGTCATTAAATTAAAACTACTGTTTCGTCAACAATGTTCAAGAAAATAATCTGTCAGTACTTGATGAGTCAGACGACTATAAACACCATTATTTACCATTTTAGTGTACAATCCTAAATACTAGTGAACTAAACGAGCACTGAGAGAGATGGCCCTGCACGGGACCACATAACAAAATTTGGAGTTTACTTGTTTTTATCAACTAACTAGGAGGAACCCGTGCTTCTCACAAAATACAAAATTCCTGTCCAAGGCTTCTCCGTTTGACATGATTTTCCACCGCTAATAACTGGCTGTTAGCAACCAGACAGTCTGTAATTCGGGAAGTCTATCTTCTATCTATTCTATCCTTCGATTCAATCAACAAATCTGTTTGGTGCCAATATCTGCCACTAGCGAGATTACGCTGTTTCGTTACAATATTTGCTATAGCAGTGAGTTGGCCTAGCTCGTCAATCTTCCCGTACAAGATATCTGACTTTTAATAGGTATGCTGTTTGTTTGTACAGAGCCGATGCTTGAAATCGGGGCTGCTTCCAACTTCTCCTGTTAGCAACCGTAATAGCAAAAGTTCGAGAACCATACAAATCATTTGCGAACGATAGCGCTTTATGAAGTCGAAGTGTTTTGGAGGTTCCAGCCTGGCATATGTTGTGCCCCAGAGCTCGCTATACATTTTATGACCGTTCCCTTCGACACAGTCTGGCAGTTTAGCTGAGTTTTGGGAAATGCATAGATGGATTTACTGAGTTTTATAAACAGGTCATAACTAATTGTGTACTTAATCAAGAAATAATATAAAAGAAATAAGACGTATGTAACTCCTATTTACATAAATGTTTGTAGAAATTTTTCTTGGATTCACAAATTTATAATTCTTTCTAATTTTCTCTTGTAGAACATTTCCTTTACACTTGATGTTTTCTTGTTAAAGAGGAGCACTAAGGATTGCAAGTATCTGTAGAACGGTACCGGAGCAGACACGGTATTACTCACAGGCTGCAGAGCGAGAGCAAGGGGAAAAGATATCCAAGATTAAATATGAAAAACGGGACAGTAAACCTCTATAGTTCTACAGCCAGATCATTTAAATGATCAATTTTACACATTTAAGTACCGAAGATGAAAAACCTACAAATATGGGATTCTAGCTCAGAGGAGGGGAGCTAGTAAACAGAGATGAAAGCTACGGCTGGGAGGGGGTGGCAGGTACAAGAATGACCCCCTCGGGGGGGAGTGGTGATGCCGGGATAACAAAGGGCGGAAGGAGCCCACCCGAAAATTAGTTGAAGGAGTGTTGAGCGGGGGAGGGGGGGGGGTAACTGTCGGGTCGGTCGCTAAGAACTGGATTGTACCCCTGTTTATCATTTAAATGATAAAAATCTAGGAAGAACGTAATATAAATTGCATTGGAACAGCCAACTAAACTTAAATCCCAGAAATAAATATAAAACGCTTGTATGTACATGTAAAATATAATATGAGTTACATATCACACTGTGCGTTAGCGTTGCAATGAGTTCGATTGTTGACATGCCCTAGCACCGTATCAGGCGCTAATTCTTCTTCTAAAATATCAATCGACTAATATAAAAACTTTATCTGACGTATCCAAACGGATGATATTTTACGAGGGAACCTCAAGAGGCGGTTCGGCTGCTCGCACCTCATTCAAATAGCGACGAAGGCGGCGTCGAGGGTTCAAGCGACCGCCGTTAGCCTCCCGTTAGCATCGCCGGCTTAGGCCTTCCGTCTCCCCAGACCACTTTTTCCGCTCCTTCCCCGCAGTCCTTTTCTCAGCAGTAATTACGCGTCTCCCACACAAGGCTATGTCACTTGATCCACGGGAAACCACCCTAGGAATCCCAACCGGTGGTCGCCATTGCTCTCGCTCTTCGGGCGATCGATCGGCGCATCCCGAATGCCATCTGCCTTCGGTGATGAATACCATTGGAAGACGTTGATAGAAGCTTACATGGCATTCTCCCCTTCAATTCCGAACGTATATTACAACAGGAGTTGTCCAAAGAAAATGAGTAAGAGCACAATCAACACAACACAATCACCAATCAAACCCCACACCGCGAATGGGGAATTTGCGTCGATTTTAAATATCGAACATTACTCATGAACGATACTACAGGCGCAATGTGACCCTTATTGGAAGGAATATCTACGGAAAAGATTTTACTAGATGAGAAAATGTTCTTTGAATCAGCTAGTGTCTTGAAACAACCGGGAATGGAGAAGTTGCTATAACGTCACTGTAGCGACCTATCAACACTAATCCGAATCATAGGGATGACGCTCGAGCTACTTGAAGTGTTACTTGGTGTTTAGAATTTGGTCTTTCGCTTGTTTTCGTTTAGGGTTTTTACTTAAAATTTTCGAAAAACTGTCATTTTTGGTTTATTATTCAATAATAAACCATTGTAATCGCTCTTGAAAAAAAAAAAAAAAAAAACAATATCTACCCCCCCCCCCCCCCCCCCCTGAAATTTCAGGGTTTACGTTTCAAAGGGTGGTGAATCCAAATCTGCAATACAAATTTAAATTTTTCGTTTTCCGTCCGTCCGCCGTACGTCCACGATTTTTCTCAAACGGCTGAAGCAAAAAAGCTGAAATTTTCAGGAAAAATCCATGTTGGTCCGGCAACGCGCCAATTCTTGAGCCTGCTCTCTCACTTAATTCAATCTTCAATCTAATGTATTTCAATCGGATTTTATTTTCCCAACATAGTGGAATGTTAGGAACTATGTACAAGTACTAAAATTCCATCTGGTGGAAGTCTTCATATTTCCTTCGTAAAAGTATAAAATGTCAGCTAATGAGAAGCTTCACACTTTTTTCCATACAGTACAAAAATCAAAGTTGGCTCAGGGCTTCACAATGCACTTGTCACTAAATATTTTTGCTTTTACCATCGCAATACGCGTTTTCCAAGGAAAATTTGACAAGAAGTTGAATTTTCTTGAAAAGCTGAAAAAATATCGTTTTTCAACATGATTTTTAAAAAATCGCATTTTCGACATCAATCTTTAAATTGCGTTTTTGTCTCCGATAAAAACTTAAATTGCGTTATTATTGGTGATTATTTTATTGTTTGCGATTTAAATCAGGATTCTATTTGTATTTATGGAGGCAATTTTGATTAAAATTGTTTTTCATCTAACCGAGAACACCATTACGATTAGAATCTCTATCAATCAATTTGAGTACCTAATTCATTATAAAGGCGGTAAAAGAGTGTGAAATGGTAAACGTTTTTTAAAAATTGGGTTAGCAAGTTCATTCTTTACTTGAGTGGAGGATAAATAATCTGACAATAAATAGAATTAAAGGCGATTCTTTCAGATTCAATTACTCCAACTCGTTTTTTTATTTGTTTTTAGCTATTTGGTGTTTAATTGTATTTTGGTTGTTTTGAGCCAATGAACATCGAACAAATTACACGGTAAAAAGTTCTTGACCGGTCATATAAGAGTGAGTTCAATTTAAAAACGCTGCAAATTCTTTCACTGGGGTTCATGATTATTTCAACTGGCTTTGCGTGTTTAGAACAGGATAGGGCGATTATTGAATTTCAGGAACTATGTACATACTGAATCTGTTCCACCAAATAGGTATTTTGGTTGACAGATTTGTCATATGTTCCTTCTGAAATTCAATAAGCCCTATCCTGTGAAACACGCACACTCCAAAGCTTAGTAGAAATTCAAATAATGAATTATTGAATAATGAACCCCAGTGAAAGAATTTGCATATTGAACCTCAGTACCCCCCACAATAAAAAATCTATAATTTACCAAGTTCTCATTGCGTTAAAACCCCCAAACCAAATATTTGACAGATTGCACACAAATATCATCAACTGATCAATCCAAATAGGTGTTTTGGATGAGAACCGATTGTGCATATCTCCTGAAATTCAATAATCGCTCTATCACCTGTAAAACACGCACACTCCGAAGCTTAGTAAGATTCAAATCATGAACGCAAGCCAATTGAATAATAAACCCCAGTGAAAGAATACTTATTTACCCCAGTAATAATATTGAATAATAATCCCCAGTAATAATATTGAATAATATTTACCTATATATTATCAGAATGCTTCAACCCGTGTATCGGCTATAAAACTACAAGTATTCACATCGGCTATCACTCCAGTATCCACATTCACTACAACTCGACGCTATCGGACATCACTAGGTTACAAACAAACAATAATAAACGAAAAAAAAAACGCAATGTTGGCACCATAAATCGGGCCATACATCGGGAATGGTTTGACCTACGGACGTGGGGAAGGGCTCATTCGATTCCTAATGGTATGTTCTTCAAATAGGAAAATATTTAGGCCGATTCGACTTGTTTTGAGGTTTTTAGGGATTTTACAAAACTTTTACAGCCCTTAAAGGGCACTTTAAATTGAGTGAGGAGCTGGCTCAAGAATTGGGGCGTCGTCGGACCAAGATGGATTTTTCCTGAAAATTTCAGATTTTTTGCTCCAGCCGTTTCGGAGATATGCGTACGGCGTACGGCGGACGGACGGAAAATTTTTTTATTGCAGATTCGGATTCTACACCGTTTGAAACGTAAACCATGAAATTTTCAGGGGGGGTTAGAATTTTTTTTCCAGAGCGATTACAATGGTTTATTGTTGAATAATAAACCAAAAAAGGGTTGATATTGCTTAAGTATGCATTCAACTAATTGTCACAATCCGATGCAGGACATTATCATTAGGTGACCTAACTTTTGTCCATTTAAATCGCTCAGTCGTCCGATGTTTTGGGTCCAAGTCGTCGCGGTCGGTCTCGCAGTCAGTGGCGAAAATCGGCCGCATCGTCGATCAACTTCGCCCCGAGTGAAAAGAGAGTTCCGGATCCGAGTAGAGCGGGAGGCAGGTGGGAAGCCGGGGCCGGCAACATTAGTATTCTGTCGCGGGGCGAGTGCGCGGGGCGACTCCCCGCGTAAACACCGCGGAAGACTCACGAGTACCCGCGGATAATAAAACTCGAGAAAGAGGGGCGACGTGTGTCGGAAGAAATCCGAGCCGCCCACGGCCCGTTCCGAATTCTGACTGAAACAATACGTGATAAATCCCAGTTAAATTATTATTGCGGCGGACAGACTTATGAGCTTCGAGGGGTTTCGGGGTCCATTTTTTTCGCCCCTCTTGTTCCAAATTCAGTTGCAGCCTGTACAGTTGTTTCAATACTTAAATCCAACTTAAATACAAAAACAAATGTATAAATACTTGTTAAGTCAACATGTTGTCAAAGTTGACAATTACATGAAGGGGAAAGTGGGGCGCATTCAACCAGTGGATCACATCCAACCACACTGAGACCTCGGCGATTTTAGGGACGTCTTTCTGAAGCAAGTCTTCGTGAGTAGAGAGACGCCTATCAGAATTGATCCAGGGGGTGTTGGACAACCCGAATATAAGAAAAAAACAACTGCGTTCGAACCATTCTAAGACCGAATCTTTGAGAAAAAAAACGAGAGGTGTTTGTGTGTATGTGTCTGGGTTTGTGTGACGAATTTTGTAACACTGCCCAACCTGGAATTTTTAACCAATTTTCGGGATCCTTTTTCGGTTAGATTCCAATTTTACTCTAATTTAAAAAAAAAAAAAAAACTCCAGAAGTTTTGTCGACGTTACTCAGGATGTACTTCTCAACTGTTTTTCCTGATTTGAATTGCATTCGATCCCATTTTTAGTCTGGTTGAGCAACAAACCTCCGCAACTCTGCTTTTATTTATTAATTATTTTGTTATAATACGGGCAAGTGTTGATATAATTAGATACATTAACATCATGGGAGATGGAGAGGGAGTAACATTCAATCCATTCAAGCACTCTTACACCGCTGACTTTGCTGATTGTTTTAGTTCGATTTAAGAACTTTTGAAACATATTTCAGATTTTTCTAGTTCAATTATGTAAGAGGGTGGATGGAGGGGGTAATCGATCAGAATTCCCTTGATTTTGTTTGCTTTTGTCCAGCAAACTTCTCTTGTGCATTAAAACACAAAAATTTTGAATTCTATTCATAGGATGGGAAAAGGTGGCTGATGGCCGATTCACTCAAGAAATCCTCACTTTTACTGAAATTCCCAGCCAATTTTCGTGCTCTTTCGGTCCCATTAAGAATTTGGTCTACTTTAAAAAAAATGCTCATTATGTGTTTATAATGAGCCCAATTTGACCTTATTCATAGTCACCTATTGACACTAAAATCCTTAATTCCTTCTTCCCCCATTAAACTAAATTAATTGAAATTATTTGTAAACCCCTCCTGCTACGTTTTTTTGTAACCCTCCCCCCAATAAATTGTATTTTCTTAGTTTCTGCTATTTTCAGCTCGTTTGAATGCTTTGTTCATTATAAATCGGGCTTGGCAGTAGATGAATAAATAAATAAATAATTGTTTACAAGCGCTATCGTGTAGGAACCGAACTTATAGACGTCCTTGTAATGCATGCATTATCCAATATATTTCAATTCGGTCGCCTAATGAGCATAGACGATTCTAGTAGTGTTGTTAAGCTTATTTGCTTCAAAACTAAGATTACCCTCTGGTTACCTACTTTCCATAGATGATTGTTGTCTCCTTATTTCTTATATCCTCACTTAGTTGAAATAAAATCAACACACATTCGTACAGGACAGGTTGAGCAGCTTCGACCTGGTCAGCAAGGCAACTACCTCTAGTAGCAGATGCTAGAACCAAACAGTGGAATAGATCACTGTTTCTCCATGTCCAACAGGCCCAAAGAGCCCAACGACAATTTTTTGAGGAGGAAAGGAAATTCCCAATATATTCTTTTCCCTTTTGTTGAAGATTTTAGGAATGTTCAACGAGACGAAGTTCTAGCCAAACTGGATGATTAAAAAAAGGGAGATCTCTTCTTTTTCGAGTTCAGTTTTTATAAATACACAGTAAGAAATCTAGTTTTGACTTCACTACTACCCAGAATACAGAGATATTTGATTCAACCACAACTTACAACTGCCCCCACCCACTGTTCGGAAGTACCCCATTGTTAAGGTTGTTTTTTACATCTTTGCAACGGTGGTTTTTGTGTTTTTAAAATGGAGGAATAGCCAGCGAGTCAACTAACAACTTTCACAGTAGACTCAGCATTGAAGAAATGTTCAATACCCCCCCCCCCCCCTCAATCTCCGCTATTCCCGCACCCTTCACATCTTACAATACGCACCTGTTCCAGGTACAAGATGGCGGTCTTCACTAGAGATATTTTCCCCGTGAAGGTGTCTTCGAGCTCGACTGTTTCATCCAGATTCGTGATCGAACATTAATTAAACTGACCAATCTCCGACTTCAGTGTCACTTCTTCGGCGTCCACTGCTATCTCACGGAAATCACTGACGTCTAATAACGTGGAATGAGATCTTCTATACTGCTCTCATACATTCAGTAGTGGGAAATTTTCCGCGGGGTGAAGCCAGGCAGTTGATGCATGTTCAAATAACTGAGGGCAACTGAGTTACAGATAGGGGTCAAAATTTGCAAAAACTAGAGTAAAAACCTAGTTTTGAATATTTAGCCAAAATTATCATCCCCCAACATATTAATAAAACGCTGCAAATTCTTTCACTGGGGTTTACTATTCAATTGGCTTGCGTTCATTATTTGAATTTATACTAAGCTTTGGAGTGTGCGTGTTTTACAGGTGATAGAGCGATTATTGAATTTCAGGAGGCACACAAATATGACCAACTGATCAATCCGAATAGGTATTTAGGTTGAGAACAGATTTACGTGCTCTATGCATATCTCCTGAAATTCAATAATCGCTCTATCACCTGTGACACATGCACACTCCAAAGCTTAGTAGAAATTCAAATCATGAACGCAAGCCAATTGAATAATAAACCCCAAAAATTGGAGTATTTGCAGCGTTTTTTATGGTTATCAGAATGCTTCCACGCGTGTATCGGCTACAAAGCCTTTTAGGAGTTCACTCCAGTATCCACATTACAACATTACTACATCACTACGTCACTAGGTTACTGCTATCAAAACAAAAACAATTAAAAACCAAAACCCCAGTGAAAGAATTTGCAACGTTTCATGCATATCAGAATGCTTCAACCCGTAATCGGCTACTAAGCCTTTTAGGAGTTCACTCCAGTATCCACATTACTACATCACTACATCACAAGGTTACTGATATCAAAACCAAAACAATAATAAATCGCAAATGTTGGCACCATAAATCGGGCCATAGATCGGGGATGGTTTGACCTACGGACCTGGGGAGGGGCTCATTCGATTCCTCGTGGAAAGTTCTGCAAAAAGAGCCCAAATTTAGGCCGCCTTGACTTTTTTTTGAGGTTTTTAGGGATTTTGACAAAACTTTGACAACCCTTAAAGGGCACTTTAAATTAAGTGAGAGAGCTGGCTAAAGAATTGGGGCGTCGTCGGACCAACATGGATTTTTTCCTGAAAATTTAAGCTTTTTTGCTTCAGCCGTTTGGGAGAAATCGTGCGTACGGCGTCCGGCCGGAAATTTTTTTATTGCAGATTCGGATTCTACACCCTTTGAAACGTAAACCAAAAAATTTTCAGGGGGGGTTAGAATTTTTTTTTTTTTTTCAAGAGCGATTACAATGGTTTATTATTGAATAATAAACCAAAAACCAATACTACCAACTAGAACAGGTTTGTGGTTTTTCGATATTTCGCCCAAACCATCATATCTCCTAAAACAAAGATTCAATTCAATTGAAGGTACTTGCATTCGATTCTACGAACAAAATTACATCAGAATGGTCATGAAGACGACCACAATGAAGGTTCGGCTAAACTTGAGCTTTAACCGTAAATTGAGGACTGGAACTACTGTTGTACACGGTTGTATTATGTGTCCAAGAGACTGATTGAAGAGGCAGAAGAAATAATTTCTTGAAGATTCTAGATTCATGAGAGGTTCGATCCTTTTATGGTTGACTCTTGACCTTTTTCCGACAGTAAACTACATAGCTACTTAGGTATCTAGTCTGTGCAATTGTGGATTTCGAAACGGATAAATTTTCTTATGGGACTGGATATCTACATAGCTGTAGGACGCATTTCAACCATACACTGGATTCCGTTTCGAAAGCATGGATACCTCCTTGTAGCGACTTATCTCCCCGTTGATAACTCCGTTTGAAGGAGGACTTGGGAAAGTCAAGAGACTCGAACCGTTTGACTTATGGCAAAGAGCACCGAAGGGCGCGATAGAAGACAACATTATCTCCGCGTTACAGGAGTGCTTGGGTATGTATGATAATCTATAGTTTCCTGTCCCTGCGTATACAAGACCTGCTCTTACGTAATTTACCCTGCGCCCGCCCCGTGGAAATGGAGCGACGCCGTCTGGTGTGAACGCTGCCAAGGCTGGAAAGGACGACCCTTTTTCCCTCCCACGATCAGCGATTATGTTGATAATACGGGCGAAGCTTGTACGGGGGTTCGCGACCCATTTTCATCCGCCTAGTCCGTGAAATACTGACCGGACTATCTCGGCTCAATATCGTTTACCTTTCCTCACCTTTGGAGTCACCAGCGAAAGTGAAGCAACCTTACAACCAAGGGAAACACGAAGGACCTTTTTCATATTTACGTATGTTGTTTTTTGCCATCTCCTCTCATTGAAGTTGGGTTTGGGGGGGGGGGGGGGTGAAAAAGATTCTACAAGAAGAAACAAACAACTTTCCACCAACAAACAGCTTTTTTGTTTACTCCCATTTGGACGATTTAAGGGGGGAGGGGATAATTCGTGGGACACCCTATATATGGTGGCTCAAGGATAATTACCACTGATTACGGTTAGTACACAAAGATCAGTAATTTGCGTAGATGGGTTATTCTAATACCGGAATACACTTTTATGCAATACTTTGCTGCGTCTTTCTCGCAGATTCAGTTCGTTTTTTCTCATATTTGGGTTGATCCCTCCCACCGACTCCCGGATCAATTCTAATAGGAATCCCTCCAGTGACGAAGCGAGCTTCAGAGGAACGTCCTAAAAAGCCGTAAAATTCTGAAACGAAATCGTCACCCCCTCCCCCTTTTCCCATTCGGACCCTGAGGAAAGAACGAAAACCCGAGACGCATAAAAAGCGGCTCAGAAACCTCAGACGCGCAGCAGGTGGCGTTGGAAGTCCTGACCATCAAGGTCTCCGCCGTAACGTGATAATTTATCCGCGGAATTCTCCTTCGCCGTTGAACCTAAAGTCGTCACTCCCACGCATTTCCCGTCTCCGATTGAGACCTCCAAACCGTCACATTTGAATAGCTACCCCCCACCTCCCCACAGCCATAGTAAATATAGGATTTACGCCTTCGTATAAATTTGCATTTTTCAAAGCTTTCCTCCCGTTCTTTATGCCCTCGTTCCTTTTCGTTCCCTACTTCCCCGTTTAAAATGTGGGACCTCCGCCTTATTTCGTTCTTTTTTTCTGTATCATTTTCAGAATAAAACGGTACAATCCGGTAATATAAAATCCACCCTCGCTCTCGCGGTTGGGGCTCGGCCGTAAAGGAGCTCGGGCGCCGATCGGAAAAGAAGTTATCCTGTTGTTGAAGGCATTACCCCCTTGATACCAGAATTTATGGTTTTAAATTCTTCGCCGAGGCCAACGCCTGCTTTAAATGCCCCGGAGTAAGACCTACTCGAAGTTGTGACGTCACGTTTTATTTATGCCTTTGATAATATGAATATCTCTTTGTTTGTTGGTGCGTTTGTCAGGAGCCTGTTACTTCCAGACAGCTCAACTAACCTAAGCCTCTCTTCTCACTGATCCAATGATATCCAGGCTAAACAAGCACAGGAACTGCAATACCAATGTGTTTTTACATGGTTGCGAGACCTGGTAGCTTACTGCTGCAATACGCAATTGTGTGAATTCATTTTATCAAACGAATACACACATGTTCTCAGCTGCCGAGATACATGGAAAATGGATATATGGAAAGAAAGAACCAACAGCAAAGGACAAAACTGCTGACGACCGAAATCTACCCCAATCACTTCCTCACCCAGTGACCGGGTTATTACTAACCCCGCACAGTCGGTCTTGAGTTATGTTCGGATAACGGTGTGCACCTATGTTGTGGATTTGGGTAGCCCAAACCTGCATCAAATCACAACACAATAGAAAACGCAACCTGCTGTATCAAAGTGGGTTAGATTGTTTCTGGGGTCAATCTGGCCAAATACAATCTGGCAGGACTTAACAGAAGCGGCAGTAGTAGATTTTCCTCAGTCTTTCTTCATGATACAACAGGCGTTCTTATCCACTCCGCCGTTAGCCACAGTCCGAGAGTGCGCGGAATGGACCACGTGGAGGTGCCAGGTTTTGATGGGATGCAGTACTTATTGGGGCCAGGAGTTAATGGTATCTAGGACCATCTGCTCTTTTAACTTGTCTTGTCCTTCCCATTATCGGATGTCATTTTTAGTTATTACCATATCTTGCTGAAAAAGACCGAGACAGGGCAAGTACTGAGTATCCTCCCAGCCTATCACGAATCCGGCCTATACACTAGATTCCTAAACTATTAAATAGCGCTTAGTATCATAGATCAATCGTCTTCTACAATCTAAGTCACGTTCACACAATAAATACAATCACAACCTGTTAACAAGGACTTTCATGCTAGCCAGCGGAGCTGGGGAAAACCCCCGACCGGCACCCTCGAGCCCTCCCTTCGTAGTATGGCCTCCCATCCGAAAGAAATACAAGCGTCGATTCATAGATGTGGCAGTCTCTGAGGTATAAACCGGCACTCTCGCAAGATAGCAGTTCAGGAGGATGCTGTACAATTTTTTATAAACAGGTGAATTCCGTGAGTTATGATGGTATTATGGCCTGAAACCATTCGTTATGAAGAGCTCTGGAAGACTAAGAAGGATTGGCCATGAGCTCGTTGCACGAAAGTCGTTATTGAACTGTGACAACGAAACCATTCAACAAAAAAGCTTCATAGGCCAGGATGGTGAAGCTTCATAGACATTTCGTTATCTTAAGTGCAGAAGTAGAGATTTAGGGGCCTAGAAACAGATTGGGAGCCATCTAACCCGCACTTTTTCATTCAAATTGGATGGTTTAGCATTTACAGATTTGAAACGAAAGTTGTAACAAACAGTTGCCTGTAACATGCGAGTGAAACTTTTGATTTGAACGGAAAATTTCAACGGAAAACAAAATTTCATCTTTCTAAAGCAAAAACAATGCTTGCGTCGACTCGGATGCAAGACTTACTCAACAGATATACATCTGCATAACATTTGGCAGCGTTTGAGACATCTGCATAACATTTAATCTCGTTTGTAGACAGGAGCATCCTGAACGTGTAAGTAGGCGTCAGAGAGACTACAATTTCGATGCGCGAAACCCCAGTGGAAAAAAGAAACAAACTGCTAAAAGGAAAAATGTCTTCTGGCATCGTCACACGTATTGCTTCTTGTTCTTACGCATCAATTAAAAATGTACCTGATGAACCTGTATTGTGGTAAGAGTATTTTTGTTGGAAATCACATGGTTCTTATGTTTGCTTGTCCTGTAATAAATAAGGACCAATAAATGATTGTTATAATTATCTCGGATATTGAAATAATACGCAGCTAAATATAATTATTTTATTATATTTTTGAGATTTACACATGGCGAAAGGTAAACTTAACAGGTCCACCGCTATTAGCGCTAGGGAGGCAGTGTCCTAATGGAAAGTCCTGACAAGATTTACTCCTTGTTGGCACATTGCGTCGACCTATTTCGTTCTACAATTCATTCCCGGCACCACCAACCTCATCAACCCTTTTCAAAAATTTGAATTTTATTATTCATAAATTAATAATTATGATGAAGAAACATATGCTAACAATAAAAATGGATATGTTAACAAAGAGGAACAAATGGACAATCTCATTTTCATCTACGGAGGTCCTCAAGAGCGAAATTAGAGATCCCAGATCACTTCTTTTTCTCAGAGCATCTTTCAGTTGTTCAACACTCGATATTCATTTTTAAAAATTTAAATCCAATTAAAAAATAAAAACTGAAAAAATTGTCACAACTCACCAAGAAACTGAATTGGAGTTACCGCTTTTCCTGCTTCTAGTCTCTCGATAGTGAACACCCATAGTGTCGGACTTCTGCAGTAATAAACAACAAATGACGAGAAAATTCGGACCTTCGGCAAACCCATTGAACCCCCCCGGATAATTTTGACTAGTGCCTTTTTCTAAAATTCAAGAAGCATGGAAAATATTTTTGTTTATCAAGACTGCACACTCTCTTGGCAGTCCTGCTCAAAATCTTGGGAGACTTTATACTGCCCAACCCCCTTGGGGGTGTTTTTACGGTCGAATTCTTATTCTCGGAAGAGTATTTGCTAAGCCACCCTTGGTGGACTCTGTGCAGTCCCCTTCATTTTCTTGGGAGAGTTTATATTGTCCACCTCATTGGTAGTGTTTTCTGAGTCCCCTTCAACTCTTGGAAGACCATACTGCTCACCCCCTTGGTGGTGTCTATACACTCGTCTTCATACTATTGGGAAACGTTTTACTGCCCATCCCCATTGGTAGTGTTTGCATAGTCAAATTCTTACTCTTGGGAGATTACACTGCCCACCCTCCTTGGTGGTCCGTGTGACACGCACACGACACCCTACCGCGTTCTGGGTTTTTTAGGTTGTTAGTGCGAGGCTGAACCACGTTCCATGCTAAAAAGTAAGGTCACTATTTACGTGCTGCTCGCCACCTCGAGCTTTTCATCTTCTTAGCCCCATTGCATGACTATACGATAATCACTCTCCCGGTTTCGATGGGAACTGTCACAAATTTTCAAGATGACCACCATAATAAAACGTATTAAAGAAAACCCGGGACGTTTCGACCCAAAAAACAAGATTTGTTTTCTGTCCGTTTTTTTTGCAATCTTGAAACGGTAGGCGTAGGCCTAATAATAATTTTTTTCCTCCTTAATTCTGTCTTCCTCTCAGTAGCCGAGTTCCATTGGCAACGTTCTCCCCCTCAGCTCCCTGTGGTCAATGAGCTGACGAGTGAAGGAGCGATTAGCGGAGGCGAACTCCCCTTCTCATTTGTCGTCCGAAACCCTTGAGACGGTATAATTATGAGAGATAGCTCTCCGCGGTTCGGCCCCCTCCCAACTAGGGGTATCATGATGGTAGGAATTAAGGCCTTCGTGCCCGGTCTCCAGACCACGCCACTTGAATCTTAATACGCCGGAGTTGGCCTCTCGGCCCGAGTTTAATCTCCGGGATATTAATCCCGCCTCGGAAGTGCGTTACATTTCGTTTATTATGCCCCAGGGGAGTTCGGGGCGACAACAGTCCTGTTACGACAGAGGACTTGGTTGTAGGAGATTCTCGATTAAGACTTTGCCTGCGGTTCGCGTTGTGGACTCCCACGACGAGGCTGCTTGGATATTTAAGTTCAAGTCGTGCACCTCATACGAGCGAATTCACGTAACTTTAGACATTTTATTTTATGCTCGACATTTGACCAGCTTGTATTCTCAGATTTTTAAATTGGTAGCGAAAAATAAGCTTAGCCCCTGCAAGAATAGGGTCAATTCTCAAAAATACACTTTTATTGCGTTTTCCAGACTGATATCTACAAGTTTATCTACAACTGTTTTGGATGTAGTTACAAAACTGCCACCAAGACAGCTGATTGCAGTTTTGCTTGCAAGTGTTTTCAGCCAACTACCAGCAGGAAAAGTGTCACATTGAACACGTGCTTTCTAAGTGGCTGTACAGTGAAACCAAACCTCGCCTCCAGCTCGTGGCTTGGCGAATCACTGTATTCGTGAAAAACCAAAGAAAATTAGGAGATGTTTCGGATTTGTCTTCAGTGTAGTGATGCAGGATTTCTCGTCAACGACGAAGGAGCGTGTGCGTATTTTCCTAACCGCCGTTACTTCAACACTATTTTTCCGGTCAAATTTGTCAAACGATCGCGTTGATAATAATTTTTCGAATACATTGTGTATACCTGAGTTGACTGGTGTATTACTTTGGTAAAATGTTTTATGGAAGGAAATTAGTTCCTTAGCTCGAAGATATGAACAGCGGCTTCACGCTCATACTAATTTGGAAGCCATTCAGCTTCTTGACAACTCTAGTACTATTCGGCGCCTGAAGAGGACCGAACCCTTGGACTTGGGATGCTGATACCGATGTGATAGTGTAGTGTGGTGCTAGTTAGTGAACTCTCACCATAAAATTGCGTAATTATGTTATAGCTAAATAACTTGATAGTTACTTTCTGTATGTATGTATGATGTAACTAGTTGTTATGTTCAAATATATAATATATAATAAATATACGCTTAAAAAAAAACTTATGTAAAATTTGTTGTTATGCAAGTAGTTTCAATAACTTGCAATTCTTCATAACTTCATAAGACATACATCAAAATAACCTAGTGAAAACATGGGCCGCTCCGACAGCTTCCATTTTGGAGCAAAAAAGGGATGCGAATTTCACTTTTGTAAAGAATAGCCAAAGATACAACTCTCTGCGGTAGTAAAACCAAAGGGGCAATCCTAAATACTGGAAACGGGATCGTTAGGTCCTAATAAACAAACATTTACCACCAATTAGACCGAAAAACATATTTTTTCTTTAAAACCCAGTTTCGGACGGGTTCACACGTTTTTTGCCCACCACGTTCCGGTCAGTTTTACCGAATCTCTCTCAATCAACCTCCATTATAATTCCAAGACGATCCAACTCGTCTTTCTCTCTGCGGTTCGAGGATTGTGAATGGGTGACCTTTGATTGCCACCAAGCTCGTTGAAAGCAGCCGCCCCAAGGTGGATTCCGTTACGTTATGTTTTATTTAATAGAAGCCTCCTTCCGTTTTTATCGCCATTTGTCCGACCGGCCGCAATGTGGGTGATTCAATGGGGACAAACGCGTGGCACCAAGATCGAGAGCCAACTCCTAATGGTATATAAACCCAGAAGCTGTTTCACGGACGAACACATAAACTCATTGAACTTGCTCAAAGATCGTAGGTGCTGGTTTCTAACATTTCTGCATGTTTATCTTCTATTCATACAAAAATGTTGTAATTACATTCCAACTTCTCCAAATGAGGTTTTCTTTCTTTCAAAATCTCAATACTTTTTCATCATTATGTATGAATTTATGAATCTCTCATTTCAGGCGACAACTCTCTTTAAGATGACAGACGAAAAACTTCATTTTTATGCCAAGAATCAAGAATTTTTAAAATGATGAACAATAATTGTTTTTTATATTTTAAATTCGGAAAATTAATTTATTAATAAATCCTATAAGAACAAAATTAATCGAATATGAAATATTTCTGTCTTATTACTGCTGAATTCGAGTACTGAAATTTTGAAAATCAGATTGTCGAACCCTGGGAAACAATCTGCACATTATTACACAAAGGCTTATTATTTATGTAGATAACCATCCTGCGTGGATCATCCAACTACTGGAACTAGTTTGTACATCCAGAGATAATGCTTACAAGGAACACTCTAAAACACACGGAGAAAACCACGAATAGGACAACTGAAATTTAACGAGATAAAATAAAATTGCAGGCAATAACAGCACTTCCACTTGTTCCGCTCAACTGAATTGCAGCTTGGGAGGTAGCTACTCATTGGTGTTGCATCAACCGTTCTGTTTGGTCTGTTCGCCACCGCTGAAGAACTATAAGGCTCAGCATGTCGACCGTCTTCTTGATGGATTTTCCAAATCCTGAGCGAACGGGGTTGAGAGTGGTCTCTCTCGATTCATGGAACTAATTTTTATCTGATTCTAAGGAAAAACGCTGCAAATTCTTTCACTGGGGTTTATTATTCAATTGGCTTGCGTTCATGATTTGAATTTCTACTAAGCTTTGGAGTGTGCGCGTTTCACAGGTACAAATATGATCAACTGAACAATCCAAATAGGTATTTTGGTTGAGAACAGATTTTAGTGCTCTATGCATATCACCTGAAATTCAATAATCGCTCTATCACCTGTGAAACACGCACATTCCGAAGCTTAGTAGAAATTCAAATCATAAACGCAAGCCAATTTAATAATAAACCCCAGTGAAAGAATTTGCTGCGTTTTTTATGGTTATCAGAATGCTTCAACCCGTGTATCGGCTACAAAGCGAGTTCACTCCAGTATCCACATTACTATTTCACTACATCACTACTTCACTAGGTTACTGATATCAACACAAAAACAATAATAAACCAAAATAACGCGAATGTTGGCACCATAAATCGAGAATGGTTTGACCTACGGACCTGAGGAGGGGCTCATTCGATTCCTCGTGGAGTGTTCTTCAAAAAGAGTACAAATTTAGGCCGCCTTGACTTTTTTTGAGGTTTTTAGGGATTTTACAAAACTTTGACAACCCTTCAAAAGGCACTTTAAATTAAGTGAGAGAGCTGGCTCAAGAATTGGGGCGTCGCCGGACCAACGTGGATTTTTCCTGAAAATTTCAGTTTTTTTGCTTCAGCCGTTTGGGAGAAATCGTGCGGACGGCGTACTGCGGACGGACGGAAAAATGTTTATTGCAGATTCGGATTCTACACCCTTTGATACGTAAAGCATGAAATTTTCAGGGGGGTTGAAATTTTTTTTTTCAAGATCGATAATAATGGTTTATTATTGAATAATAAACCAAAACATCGAAAGTTTTTGAGATTTTGATGTCTTGATAGTTTAACCGTTAAATAATATTGTTACTTATCTCCTACGGTTGATCGACCAACATGGCCGAGAACTGGCACTAGATTTTTGAGGAAATTTTGTAAACTTTGGTTCCGTTGTTTTGGAGAAAAACTTCGGACTGTGGCTAGAATTTTGGTTACTTTTTCAATTGGAAAGATTCATCACTTAAAATAATAAAGCAACATTAAGTCTGAGGGGGAATCGAACAGATGATGCCCCTAAAAAAAATCATACAAAGTTTAAGAGCCAAAAAAAATTGAAATATCCAAGTTTGCCCATTATTTTGATGACGTTATTATGCAATTGCTTAAAAATTGAAGAAAAGACTTCGACAATACTAAGCAATTTTCTCTCAAAACTGGCCAAGGGTCTCTTTTTAGGACTTCTCGCCAAACTCTAGTCCACGTTCGGACTGATCTCGAGTTGTGTTCTGAAGTTTCAGCATTTTTCCATTTTAGAATTTAAATGCTTATTCGTTTCCATGGAAAACTAATTCATCATTTCGAAATTTCAGACAGATGCACACTTATAAAGTATACAGAAATTATGGACCGAGTCGAAGTAAATACCCATTTCTTTGATGGTCAATAATGAAAAGTATGATTGAAGCAATAACAACAAGCCATATATTCCTCTTCCAACGGCAAATACGAAACCGCGTTCCCTCGAACGACGAAAGCTTAACTTAAACTGCCACTAAGAAACCTCGGTATTATCAAACAAATGAATCTCAACAGTTGACTCACACGTCTGACGAAGTCGCTAAGAGGTCGGGGAGAGTAAAAATAAGGAGATTGTAATCCTGATTAAGTCTTCCCTCTGAGCCTCAACTTCGGAGAAGGGAAATGATAGACAAATGTGACAGATATAATAGAAATCCTTCGGGTTTGGTGTAATCTCGTTTGATCCGCTTTGGGATCAGGAATGATATATTCGACTTGGGAGCCAAGGAGTGAAATTCACCTCCGGTGTACCGCTAACTCTGAAAGTTACTTTCTGTCTTTTAGAATACTATTGATGTTTTATTTTTAAGTAGTTTGACTTGTAATGAGGGGGAGTAGAAAATTGACTGGTTAATAAAAAACGAAGTATCACAAGAGCTATGTAAATTCAGTACATGGAACCGATTTACCAACAGATAACAAAGATTTGATGTTTTTGATTGGCCAGATTGATCGAATGATTAGGTTACTCACAGTATAAATTATTTGAATCCTTTGTGAAACCTTGGATGTCGAAACTGAAAGCTTTAAACCCTCTTTGGAGATTCAATATCACAACAGCTAGTAGCTGACTGATACATACGATATGACAACCAGGAAACTCCATATCTAAACATTATTTGTAAAAACTATTTCTCATTATATTTTCCCTGTGATTAGATTTCCGTGAATAAATCAATAAGTTCTCACTAGTTCTCTGCTTTCTTCCTTTGTCTCTTCAACCAAACCCCTAATTTTTCAAACTCTTCTTTGTTAGCAAATATCTAATAATTTAGTAAAATCCATGGGATATCGGAAGAGCATCCGAACCTTTTTGTGTCAGTTCTGTGGATCCTCATTAATGATCAATTAAATGTTTATGAGGATTATTTATTTGTTTGTTTATAGTAATACGGGTGAAACCCCAATAACAATCTTTTTACAATATAATTTCATCATTCAAAACAACGAAGTGGGGATGATAATATCGACCATATAGTTTAATACGAACAGGGGCACACAGATTGAGTAGTAGCTAGAGAAGTTGTTTGATGTAAGAGGTCGGTGTGAAAATATACATCCGGGTAGTTCGTTCTCAGGCTTCTTTGGCGAGCGAGTAGAGGTGAAAATTTGTGGGTGAAAATGATATTCGGAATAAAGTTTGGGAACAAGCATTATTGAGGGACTTTCAAGTACTTATGAAACTTATGAAAGAATACCAAGTTCGCGACAACCTTTCTTCGGTCAAGAGTATCGAGCTTGAAGCAGTCCAACAATACCCAGTAATCAACAATCTCGGAAAAGACTTGCAGTTTGAACGCTAGGTACCTTAGAAACTGGTCCTGTACTCGTTAAAAGGAGTGCTTGTGTGGCGAATATAATGGTGATGAAATAATGGAAGAGTATTTCAGGATCGGAAGCACGAGTGAGGTGCAAAGGAGGATAGAATGCTTGAGTATTGAGGAGTATTCACGAATGTTCCTTTTCAGAAATTCCAATGTGAATAGTCTTCCAGGTTACTTGGACAACAAGAGCAGAGAGTCCAGAAGAACACCGAGATCCTTAACCAAACTAAATCAACTGAAAACTGTACCCCCGATGGCATATGGGAATAAGAGAACATCCATTCTACGACAGAATGACATGGAAGAAAACTTTGACATGTTGAAGTACAACTTATTCAAAGAAGACCCCTGAACAACAGAGTTTAAATTTTCCTGAAGGATCCCACAGTCAGAGAATTAAGACGTCGAAAGATTTCAGTAAGTTGTCGATTCTGTTTATGAGTTGTAAGTATTTCAGTTGCTACTCAATAAGCAAAATATCAAAATACCATGTTAACAATCAAAGAAGTAATGAACTCACCTCAGAATGTTCTTGCACCTACATCTCGTTATAAATAAAGAGCATTTCTTTATAACTGAAGCACTTCCATGAGCAATGACTTGGAGGATCATTGAATGATTCTGGGTCCATTCTGGTGGTAATGGGAGATTCATCTAGTAAGAATATTGAGGAGAGGTAGTATCGATTTTCTCGAGAGAGTTGTAGATGAAATTCTCAGGAGTTACTCTTTTAAGGGATGTAAACATCATTCCATACATTTTATGCCATCAACAACAAGAAGGGTTTTTTTAGCTCATTTTTCAGGATTTTCTGTGGTTTTCATTTTAAAACTTCCCAACCGAATACCATTTTCCGGTACACAAAATGAATTTTCGAGGTAAAAAAAGGGTTTCACCAAAAAAAAGAGGAGATTTTTCTCTTTCCGAAACACTGGTATTTTCATTTGTTGATTATTCAATTTTTATGGTAGAATGAGGGCGGCAGCAATGAACCCAAACCTCCTGTTTGCTAACTTGGACTGCCAGGGGTGTGGCGAGAATGCGACGACTCGGTCCGAAACTTTGAAGGAAATTTCCTCTCACCTATAATTACAACATACTCAAAAATAGTCAATTTTGGAGAACTTTAATTTTTTCGAGTTCAACCTGTGAGATGTACCTAATGCTTCATCTGTTAGAAAACCTTCGAATGCTACTGTAGCCCCTCAAAACGCTGAAAAATGGGTTTTCTACTCCACTATATTCCACTGTCGTGAGGTTTAAGACGGAATGCCTACAGTTCGGCTTGAGGACAGTCAATCGACGATTGATGACCGGCGGATAGGAGCGTGGGAGGCTCACCCGCGACCCGGGCCCGACCTCTGACGGCGTCCGCGTTACGTTCCGCGGCCCCCACATAAATTAATACATTAGACCGGAAGAGTTGGATAGATTAGAACTTACAGTGACGAGGTGGGCTCGTGTGATAAGGTTCCATTAGCCTCGGCAATTACAATACCCAACCCGACCACACGCAAGGGGGATAGGACTGGTCCTCCAGACGCGCTCCCCAGACGTCCACAGTCAGCGAGCGAGGTCCTTCCCCCATTTCACGCACATTCCGCCTTGTACTGAAATTTCGTAAGAATTCGAATATCTTCACTTTTACGCTGGTGTTTTTGAGCGAGGTAATAGTAGGCCTTCTGTTTGTGTTTTAGGAAGCCCCTCTGAAACAAGGCTTGGACAACGGACTTACGCCTATTAGAATCGATCCAGGGGGTTAAACAAAGCGAAAAAACTCTTCAAATTACCACACAGAGCAAGTCTCTGTTTTACTCAGTACTTCTACGCGAATCATTGATCTATCCATACAGGACGTAGTCTGTGGTACTTGTTCCAAACTCGGCACCTGTCACCTTCATGTCTTGTAATTGAATTCAATATAAAAATACTTCGGCTACCGTCAGCAACGCTGCCTGGCTGATTCCTCCCTCTAAAAAGACTCTGCAGCCCGACCCTTAAGCTCGACCGTCAACCTGACCGATTTTTCAAAGGGCCAAGGAACGGATTATTGTACAGCAACTATAGTGGCCTGTGTCCGTTGGTTATTCGTCGCTTACGTGAAAGACAAGTAAATTCAAAGGAAGGAAACCTGACTAGACGGAACGCATCATTCCCATTCCAAATTTGTCCTCCAACAACATGAATTTAGCTACCCAGAGCGACAACGGCGCTGTTTTTTTCGACAATATTCATTTCACAACAACTTCCATCCTACCCAGGAACATACAAACAAATATGAAACCGCAGTAGATATTTGAAATTCTAGATAAATCTGTATGAAAAAGAAGAGAAGTGAAAGCGAACTAAACTAAACAACAAACACCATAACAAAGAATATAAGTGCAGAAATCATTGAATCAATTAGTTAATAAAGTAGTAAAACATGGAATTTATAATTAATTAATTTAAAAAAATAAGATAGAATAAAAAGATGTAACTGTCAAACGGTGTGTACCACACAGGAAGGTGTTAACGATAGAAAAAGGTGTGAACCATAGATAAACGTACAATACGATCGGGAAACTTGAGGGAAAATTTGAGACTAACGCCGAAACTCGGAAATGTTAAAAACTCTGAAGGGGGAGTGTGAGCATTGGTCACTCGTCACGTACCATAAAGGACAAGTTAAGTTCTACAAAAGGAAAACCAACTAGACGGACCCCATCATTCCCATTTCGGATTTATCCTCCGGCGGTGAGTCTTTTTTCATGCGTATTGCTTGTTAGTAGACATTGTCTTAGGTCTTAGTCGCACTAACTTTCCTATCTCCCTCTTCACTCTCAATTCAATTTACGATTGAATCAGCTATTCGATTATTATCGGTGAGATATGTCGTGCACCTAGCGATTCGTGCATTTACTAGAAGCAGTACGAGAAGATTACTTGATGATTAATTGTCTCTCACTGGGAATTAATTTAAAATGAACGGACAAATGGTCAATATGAACTTTTTAATAATCATTAACGAGTTTGTGAATACCTCCAAGACGAGCGTATTCCCAAACATTGACATAACCGAATAAAAAGTTTATATTGAGAACGTGTCTGTTCATTTCAAATTAATTCTAGTACGAGAGAGAGATAGAAAATAATTTATTAGAAAAAGAAACTGCTGCTGAAAAAGTTTTCAATTTAACATCCGTAAAAATAAACAAAAAATAGAACACTAGATGAAGTTGACAACATTAAAATTTAAAATACCATGATTTCCAATATATTGTGCAACATTAGGCAAATGCCCGTTATTGTTGCACAAGAGTTACGCATCCATAAATAAATTAATGTTAAACTAAATTGTCACACCTCACGAATGTTTTTTCTTATAAACTAAGATTTATGAATAACAGTATTAGTGGGAACATAGGAGGATGTTGCAAAAGGAGCGATAGAGAAAAAAGGAAGAAAGTAATATTGGGGGAATACTAATTAAACTATAATTGTTCAAATTAATAAATTTAAATTATTTAAACTTTTGATCACTTGTTCTGCACGAGGCGATTGATCATCAATTAATAGTCTCGTTACAGGTCTCATTTGATTCTTAGGATTAATTTCTATCTGAATCATACAACATGGGAATCAGGGACGTCGATATGTCCAGTTCTTATATGATCATACTTATAATTATAAACACTTATAAATGTTTATTAAACTAGACATTCTGAATCGAACAAAAGAGCAAGAATATCCGTTGAGAGGTTTATGAGATGCTTTTGATGGGCCATTATTTTTTTTTTGTTTAAATTCCTCATTAAACCTAATGCACAAATAATTGTCAATATTATAACCAATACCAAAGAGCAATGTCAAATCCATCTGATACATGTAACAAAACAATAAAATCTACGTTGCCCAATAAAAAAAAAAAAAAAAAAACAAATTTGTACGGTATAAAATTAGAAGTCGCCCTTCTAAGACGAAGCCCTTAACTGACTTGGCAAGGGCCTCCCTGCAGAGCCCGGACCCGACCCACCATGGCGCCTTCCTTAGGGTTCCCAAAAAATATTAAACGATCATTCACAACAAAAACACAAAAAAAATTAAAAACATACTTCCTCCTTCCCCGTTCTTGTCATCAATTTCAAAACGTCTATGTTTTTTTTGCACGAAAAAAAGAGGTTTGTTCTTAATTTAAGGGACCATTGAAAAAAAATCTTGAAAATATGATGAAAGGCCTGAAACGTAGTATTTAGTTATTTTGTACGCCATCATACATCGAAAGTTTTTGAAATTTCATTTGTTTGATTAAATAAGATGTCGAAATTTTGGACCCAAATACTTTTAAGTACTAGTTTGAATTTACTAGTTTGCAGACCTACGTTTATAGGAAGTTTTGCGTTCAGCGTTACATTTCGTTTGAATCTCCAAGGGGGAGCCCCCGTATATTCTTTGTTACGAATTATCACGGTGGATTTCAGAGCGACATCGAAATTCGATTTTTGAAATCTACGAATTTGGAAACGTAAACCAACAACTTTTGACGATGGGGGTTTGATCAATGAAACAATACACCAAAATAGAATTGACCCAAATATTTTTACTATTTATTCTTGTTATTTATTTAGTTAATAGGAAGTTATGTGTTCAGTGTTGACCCCCTGCACGTACATTCTTTGTTACTTGTATATGTGATCTACGTTGCTACTGTTGTTACTCATGTATTCTCCGTTACCAATCACCACGGTGGATTTCAGAGCGATACCCAAATTGCCCACATCATCGATACGTCTGCCAGGAGCTTTCATACACCGGAGCCGATACGGCGCCGTTAACGCACCTCCCACCTCGTATAGCGGTTTTAATGGAATAACGTCGAAGCAATTTAACTAATCGCCGGAGGAGCGAATAATTCGCCGAACCCAACAAAACCAGGTCGTTGGCGTGGGTGGCACCCAAGCCGATAAACACCTATTCCGTTGCGCTTATTAAACCATTAGCCTACATTATAAAATTAACGTTCCGGACGGTCTTGAGGGATAAGAGAATGAAGGAAATCGAAAGGTTGGAGCGTGGGACGCACCTCCGCCGTTAAGCTTCACTTTGCCGTTATAATTTCACCATTAATTTTCCGTTTTGCTTCAAATCCCAAGTGTAGGCGTGATTTATTTAATACCTTATAATTACACACAATTTATTAATCAATCGAAATCAAGTTGTATTAAGTCGAAGGATTACAAAAAGCGCTGTTTTTTAGTTAAAAATGTGTACATGTTGTCATCGATGCTGCTTAAAGTGTTGTAATTTGTCTGGAAATTGATGTTTGGGGATCATGATAAATGAGAATACTGCGTGATGGAAAATATTTATCTTTTTCCAAAATGTTGTTTCCAAGGCCACACGTAGGTGGCAGAAATATTGTTCTCACATTCGGGGGATCACAAATTTTTAGTAGCAGAAATAAAAATTTCTACTGGAATTCTATGTTGTGGATCCCATGTGGGCAACAGCCGCACAGTGGAAAATGTGACCGATTTAGGTGGACAAATTTCTGAAACGTGTCCATATTTAACCTTTGGGTTCCCAGATTACGGAAAAAATAGTAAGTACCTACCTATAAAAAAATCGAATTAATTTTTTGACTTGATTGGCGAGCACACGGTGGTCAAAATCAAACTGATTTGCTAAAATTTAAAACTTTCCTACATTTAACGATTGAAGTCCCAGAATACGGGAAAAATAATATTAAAAGATCTAATAAATTGTTGACACGATTGGCGAGCCTTTGCTGAAATTTGACTAAAAAAAAATTATGCATATCCCAAAAAGCGAAAAGTTAAGCGAAAATGGGGTTTATTGAATCCAAAAAAAGTCGGTAAAAGTTAAGGGGGGGGGGGGGCAGTTCTAAAGAATTTCCCCAGTCAAAAACTTTAGTACTGCCCCCCACTTTTTATTGACGAATTTTATAGCCCGCCGATCATTCAACTGTCTTGATAGGTTGATTTGGGTACTACGGAATACCCTGAATCACATTGAAACACACACATCATTCAAGCTGGAGTTCAAAAGCCGAGAAGCGACTCGGGCTCTTTCCATACAGTGAGTGTTGTTTTCGATCATTTTTCTTGATAAATGCCTTGGGGGGCAGTACTAAAGTTTTTGACTGGGGAAATTCTTTAGTACTGCCCCCCAATTTTTTCGAAACGATTTTATTTGGGTATGATTGCACTGAACACAGTTTTGAATCACAAGGAATAAAACAGGAGATCCTGAAGTTTCTAAAAACCACCCAGGTTATAGGAAACTAAGTTATTATAGTGAAATTATGTCTTTCTGAAAGTGGGGGGCAGTACTAAAGATCACCCAAAAATTTTTTGCAACATTTAAAGATAGAAGGATTGATGAAACAAATCCTACAAACAAATCCTTGGGGTAATTTGGGAGTAACATGTTTTCTATTTTGTATCCTACATTCAATCGACTATGCTATTTAAAATGTTTTTTGATTGGAGTAATTCTGCCTAGTGCACTACAACTTCGTTTTCCTATTTAAGTTATGCGTGAAAGTTCATGAAAATCTGAAATATCAACCGACTTTTTTATTGCCATTTTGGTTTATTATTCAATAATAAACCATTGTAATCGCTCTGGAAAAAAATTCTAACCCCCCCTGAAAATTTCATGGTTTGCGTTTCAAAGGGTGTAGAATCCGAATCTGCAATAAAAATTATTCCGTCCGTCCGCCGTACGCCGTACGCACGATATCTCTGGAGCAAAAGATCTGAAATTTTCAGGAAAAATCCATCTTGGTCCGACGACGCCCCAATTCTTGAGCCAGCTCTCTCACTCAATTTAAAGTGCCCTTTAAGGGCTGTCAAAGTTTTGTAAAATCCCTAAAAACCTCAAAACAAGTCGAATCGGCCTAAATATTTTCCTATTTGAAGAACATACCATTAGGAATCGAATGAGCCCTTCCCCACGTCCGTAGGTCAAACCATTCCCGGTGTATGGCCCGATTTATGGTGCGAGCATTTGCGTTTTTTGGTTTATTATTGTTTGTTTGTAACCTAGTGATGCCGATAGCGTCGAGTTGTAGTGAATGTGGTTACTGGAGTGATAGCCGATGTGGATACTTGTAGTTTATAGCCGATACACGGGTTGAAGTATTCTGATATGTATGAAACGCTGATAATATATAGATAAATATTATTACTGGGGATTATTATTCAATTGGCTTGCGTTCATGATTTGAATCTGTACTAAGCTTCGGAGTGTGCGTGTTTCACAGGTGCATTTCAGGTGATAAAGCTTAGTAGAAATTCAAATTATGAACGCAAGCCAATTGAATAATAAACCCCAGTGAAAGAATTTGCAGCGTTTTTTATTTCACAGCGGCGGTAGGTGAAAAAACTGGCGTTCACTTGAAAATGTGTCTATTTCGAGATGACGCACTCTTACCTAAGTTACTCCACCAGATTTGTACGTTAGCCGTTTCGATCTTGAAACCCCCGAGAGATCTCGGAATGAGGACAGATGGCCCTTCTGGATTAATTCCAAAGACGCACTTTCGGAAGTGGACAGGTCTCCGGTTAATGATTAGGTTCGGCATACGGTAGTGGGTGGCGTCATCAAATTATACCCAACTCCCCGCCAGAAATGAGTCCTATGAATGTTAAACGCAGGGGCGAACGCGTCTCGGACCTGTTTTTTCCCCCTTTAATAGCTCCGCCCGCCTCGCTTGGACAGACGATTATTCCAGCTGGATCTGGATCAACTACGAAAAATATGTTGATTCTCTGGATTCAGGAAGAGCGGGAATGAAATAGGGCAAGCAAGAGTCAGGCAAACGCGGCGCTGGAGGAAAATGCCGAAATATCTCTTCCCACCTCTATCTGCCTTGAGCCGCATATTAAGATTTAAATAATATACAGGGTGTCCCATCTATATGGGCCCATTAAGGCATTACGCGAATTTCGGTTTCCAGTTTCCATCATCAACAATCATCATCAGAGGACCGACATTTCAATTCTTGCACCAAGTGGTAGTAAATAAGTGGTACCCATACAAATTGTACAAGACAAGTTTTATTGGCACTTGTTACTCTACTAAAATCACCTACGTTTCAGATAGACCCCCTTGTTTCTGTAAACAGATTGCGAGTCGATCTATCACCGAAGAAGTTGTTCTTCGTACCACGTCTGGTGGAATATCTAAGCAAGCTTGAACTAGATCACCTTTTAATGCCTCTGGTGTAGTGGGTTGCCTAGCGTACATTTCATCTTTGAGATAACCCCAAAGAAAAAAACGCTGCAAATTCTTTCACTGGGGTTTATTATTCAATTGACTTGCGTTCATGATTTGAATTTCCACTAAGCTTTGGAGCGTGCGTGTTTCACAGGTGATAGAGCGATTATTGAATTTCAGGAGATATGCATAGAGCACGTAAATCTGTTCTCAACCAAAATACCTATTTGGATTGTTCAGTTGATCATATTTGTGTGCCTCCTGAAATTCAATAATCGCTCTATCACCTGTGAAACACGCACACTCTAAAACTTAGTAGAAATTCAAATCATGAACGCAAGCCATTTGAATAATAAACCCCAGTGAGAGAATTTGCAGCGTTTTTTTTTTTATGGTTATCAGAATGCTTCAATCCGTGTATCGGCTACAAAGCCTTTTAGGAGTTCACTCCAGTATCCAAATTACTACGTCACTACATCTCTACGCCACTAGGTTACTGATATCAAAACAAAAACAATAATAAACCAAAATAACACAAATGTTGGCACCATAAATCGGGCCATACATCGGGAATGGTTTAACCTACGGACCTGGGGAGGGGCTCATTCGATTCCTCGTGGAAAGTTCTTTAAAAAGAGTTCAACTTTTGGCCGCCTTGACTTTTTTGAGGTTTTTAGGGATTTTACAAAACTTTGACAACCCTTAAAGGGCACTTAAAATTAAGTGAGAGAGCTGGCTCAAGAATTGGGGCGCTGTCGGACCAACATGGATTTTTCCTGAAAATTTCAGCTTTTTTGCTCCAGCCGTTTGGGAGAAATCGTGCGTACGGCGTACGGCCGGAAAATTTTTATTGCAGATTCGGATTCTACACCCTTTGAAACTGTTATGTCAATCCTCTGATGATGATTGTTGGTGATAGAAACCTGCTTCTGTTGATAGGAAATATGATGCTGATTTCAAAAATGTGGTCTAAACCTAAAAACTGTTGACGATAATTGGAGAAAAGCGTTTTTCTCTAAAAGAATTCGTCGAATTTGTTGTTCGCAAAAAGTGAAATAAATCTGAAACGATAATTATCGCCAGTCAGCCTTGCACGATGTTTTGATTTTTCCGTTTCATCAATGAAAAGAACTGTTTACAGTTCATCTATCACTCATCTACCATACAAGACCGTAATGGGTATGCTGAGATTTTCAAATTACGGTGAAAGGGTGGGGGAAATCGGGGAGTCATGTAATATATTCTGTCAGCTAATCTCTTTAGGTCAAGTATCTGCTATTAGAGAGATAGTACTGTTTAGTTCCTATCATAGCTTTGCTCCTGATGTTCAATGTATTGTATGTGCCTACTTAGTAGACACGTTGGTGTTTATTTTGGTGCTCCAACAACCGGTAAATCTGATAACACTGAAAAAAATCGAAGAGGGATCACAACATCCCCTTGATGGATATGATCACATTTGGTACTCGCCCCGTTCGAATCCCCCGAAATCGAAAACCGCTTTTTGTAAACTTCCTTTCACTACGTGTCTCCATCAACCTTGTTGACATTATACGCTTAATGAATTTACAAGGCGGGACATCGTCCTGCTCGGAGACGAAAAATCTAAGTTGTTAAACGACGCCTCCGCGCGTGGTGCCCGATGAAGACCGCAGATAAAACCGAAGCCCGATCATTTTGTAAATTGACTCATCGTTTTGATGATGACGGCCAAATTAATTCGCTGTCACTTAGGGGTTTGGGTACGTTTTCCGTTTAATTGGAATCCAGAGGGGCGATCCATCAGGGTTTCGTTTGCAGAGGAAATCCGACAAAATTCGGAACCGAGCGTGTTTTTCGAGTTCGGAGCTGAATTTTATTCAGGTGATGTCCATTTGAAAAAATTGGAATAGGGTTGATTATCACGGCGAAGACAGAGAATTAGCTAGCCATTACGTTATTTAATTTTATCATTTTCACCACTAAACTGTAATGATTCAAGGAAAAATAGAAAGACATTTCAAAGAAAAATAATTTTTTGAACACCCCTTAAAATTTTTTATATTACGTTTCGCGTAGAACCAAGATGCACAGAACCTGAAAATCGATTTTTTTAAATTGTCTTTACGGACAAAAAACGGTCCTTAAAAATTAAATTTTGAAGTATTTTTGCCCAGCATATCAGTCTTGAAAATGTGTTAAACCTCTTGACAAGCGCATTTCTTAAGTTTTGGTCCCCCACCGAATTTTTTTAATTTCCAAACGGTGGTCAGTAATAAGTTATCGAAACCAGGAGCTTAACGTTAAATGTTTGCGTTTATGGAGTTATATTGAAAATGGACTCTAGTTTTTAGGACGTCTAGAAATCAATTACAAGGATTGCAGACACACTTTCAGATCAGCTGAAAATCCAATTCCTTTCTTTTTCCATGTAGGTCTGCGTATGTTATGAAAAAATGATAGAAATTGAGAAAATTTCGGAAATTCTCATGTGCCAAAATCGTTTCTTCAATTTTACCTGTTCAGACAGAAGATGTTGACTCATATGTTTTTTGTTTTAGTGGGACGTTCCAAGACAAAAAAAGTACTTATGCTTTATTTTTCTGGTAATGTTTCAAAAATATATGTTAGAGCTTAAATTGCGTATGATTTCTAGGGAAAATCGGTAACAATAGTGGACAGTTCGGAACAAAACCTTCTGTATTCTTACTGGTTGGAACAAAATCAACTTAATCCAAACTGAAAGTGGACCTATCTCCTACATTTGACGAAATTTCATATATATAAGCTAATTATATACGTATTATGATTTTGGGCAAGGCTTCAATAAATAAAAAATTTGAATTTTAGGGTAGAAATTTAACGGGAAAACTGTTTTTTTTTTCGATTTCTCGAAAATTTGATTTTGCAAATTAAGGAGGTTTCGCATTGGAGCTCCTCATTTTTTTTTTTGGTGTTGTCTAAAAAATGTTACTACCCAACAAAAAAGTTGCGAAATAACTTAATTTTCAGAAGTATTCTCCCTTTTTTTTGCGCGGCTACCCTGCCAACATTACGGGAGGTGAAACTGCTTGTAAGAACTGCCGCCTCTTCGCCTGTAAGGACCTTCACCCCACTTAATCATCCTCGCATAAGAATATTTTCGGTCTTTCCTAAAAACACCACACAACGTCACGTCCTCGGAGAACGTGAGAGGCTTCTCACCAAAAAGTCTCCTTTTCCTAACCTTTCACGAGGAATTCCTCAAAAAATACGAAACCTTCGTTAAGATTTTTCAGATAGGAGCCTACGCATTCCGTGTTACTTGCTACGAAGGGCATCTCGGTGTTTCGGGGGGGTTGAGAGACAAATTGACCATTTCGACCACACCGGTGGTCCTCTCCGTCCATTCTCCTGTGTGTGACAGCAGTCAAACGGCCAATTATAATTAATTATAATTAATAATTATCAACCTTTTGGGGCAATCATCTGTGATTTTATTACGAATTTTCTTCGATAGGTAGATAGATATACGTAGTTGGGTTTTTTATTTTATTGGGTTTTTAGGTATATACGTGGCTTATTTTACATCATTTCCTTTTCTTGTTACATGGTTCGATTGAATAATAACCGATGACCGAGGTGTGAACTAACACTATGGCCCCTCTCAGAGTTGGCTGTTACTTCTTATTTTTATAAAGTACCTATAACATTGTATTTACGCCACAATCATTTGCCTAACTAATTATTGGAATTTAGAATAACATTCGAATTCAATTTTAAATCGTCATTAATATTTCAAAATGATTCATTTTCGTTGCTAAAGTACTCATACAGCTTATTTATTATTATATATAAAGTTTCTTTTTTCAAATATCTGTTCACTATTTATCTTCATTAGACTTCTAACTTTTTCAAAATCTTTGTTTATTATTTGCGTGCCTCCGTAGTTTGTCGCCATTTGAGCAGCGTTTTGGTTAATTATTCAATAATAAACCATTGTAATCGCTCTGGAAAAAAAAATTCTAACCCCCCTGAAAATTTCGCCATTTGAGTTGCAACGTTTTGGTTAATTATTCAATAATAAACCATTGTAATCGCTCTGAAACATAAAATGAAAAAAAAAAAAAAAAAATTCTAACCCCCCTGAAAATTTCATGGTTTACGTTTCAAAGGGTGTAGAATCCGAATCTGCAATAAAACATTTTCCGTCCGTCCGCCGTACGCCGTACGCACGATATCTCCGAAACGGCTGGAGCAAAAGATCTGAAATTTTCAGGAAAAATCCATCTTGGTCCGACGATCGCCCCAATTCTTGAGCCAGCTCTCTCACTCAATTTAAAGTGCCCTTTAAGGGCTGTAAAAGTTTTGTAAAATCCCTGAAAACCTCAAAACAAGTCGAATCGGCCTAAATATTTACCTATTTGAAAAACATACCATGAGGAATCGAATGAGCCCTTCCCCACGTCCGTAGGACAAACCATTCCCGATGTATGGTCCGATTTATGGTGTCAACATTTGCGTTTTTTGGTTTATTATTGTTTGTTTGTAACCTAGGGATGCCGATAGCGTCGAGTTGTAGTGAATGTGGATACTGGAGAGATAGCCGATGTGGATACTTGTAGTTTATAGGCGATACACGGTTTGAAGCATTCTGATATGTATGAAACGCTGATAATATATAGGTAAACATTATTACTGGGGATTATTATTCAATATTATTACTGGGGTAAATAAGTATTCTTTCACTGGGGTTTATTATTCAATTGGCTTGCGTTCATGATTTGAATCTTACTAAGCGTCGGAGTGTGCGTGTTTCACAGGTGATAGAGCGATTATTGAATTTCAGGAGATATGCCTACACCACGTAAATCGGTTCTCAACCAAAACACCTATTTGGATTGATCAGTTGATGATATTTGTGTGCCTCCTCTACATCAGTCTACCTTTGGGTACATCGTTTAAATTCGGGTTTGGCGAAGTTTTAACGCAATATGAGCGCTAAAGGACTTGATAAATTATGGATATTTCTATTGTGGGGGGGGGGGGGTATTGAATTGAATAAAAAACGCTGACCAAATTCTTTCACTGGGGTTTATTATTCAATTGGCTTGCGTTCATGATTTGAATTTCTACTAAGCTTTGGAGTGTGCGTGTTTCACAGGATAGAGCGATTATTGAATTTCAGGAGGCACACAAATATGATCAACTGATCAATCCAAATAGGTATTTTGGTTGAGAACAGATTTACGTGCTCTATGCATATCTCCTGAAATTCAATAATCGCTCTCTATCCTGTGAAACACGCACACTCCAAAGCTTAGTAGAAATTCAAATCATGAACGCAAGCCAATTGAATAATAAACCCCAGTGAAAGAATTTGCAGCGTTTTTTATTTTGCTTCTTTTTCCACTTCACGGCAACCAATGTTGAGGTGAGGAAGCATTAATCAGAATTTGACAACATTCTAATTAAATAAGAAATACACGATCGCAAAATGCAACACTGTTCCACTTCTCTGTTTCGAGTGAAGAGAGTTTAGATCAAAAGACTGAAAGGTTGATTGGAGCGCGCTTGATGCGCCCATCAATCGCAGGTTAAAGCATTTGATCCAAGCAGCTTGATAGTGTAGGAGTCGCTTTTGTTCTACGCGTTAATCGTTTTAATCCAGGCGCACCATTCAACAGGGTTTTGGCATGGCTGCCCACTGGAATCCACTCTACATGGCCCAGCAGTCTTAGTTGACATATTTCGATAACTGCCACGATATCGGGCAGATCGTACAAACCCTCACCTCGACATTCCTCCGAATTTGACATTTTCCTAGTTCTCTTATTGGGCCCATGGCAAGAGGTGATCATCAATTTTCGAGAAGGCCCACGTTCTTCAAGGACCGTGAACCTAGATGACAATAATTCGAACCAAATAAGACTCCGGGTGGGTAGTAACGGGACATGGGAAGGTAGGTTAATCATTACTAACTCAGGTACGTATGTCACAATGTGGAGCCTTTTCCGAGAAACAGTCAGTTTCAATCGTGAAAAATGAAGTAATTAACGAAGGTCAAACAACTTAATCTCGCATGACAGTTGCCTATTTCATCGATCCAGCAAATAATCCCTGGAAGCGGTTATGAGCATTACCTTACTTGGCGTCAGGTATTCACGAAGTGGTGAACACACAATTCGTCAAAGCGTTGAATGCACTACCGATGTCAAGACATTAGTACTTGGTGAGCAGCGCAATTCTTCACCTGCATTAGCCCAAGGACGCGCCAGGTGTGTCGGACTGCATTGTGAGATCGCGTTCGAAGTTGGCGGCTCCTCGCGCACCCCAACGTCACCCCTCGCTGCATTCAGTTCAACGAGTGAGTCACAGATCGCGTTGAAGACCTTTAATGGATATTTTTTAAATCCATGCACTTAAGTCAGTTTCAAACTCATACTATCAAATCGGGATCACAATTGATTTGTATGATTTAAAAATCAACTTCCTTTTTAGGAGTATGTTACTTTATAACTGTTGATCTAGCGTCAAATTTTAAAATGGACAACAATACCTCACAGCTATTTTTAAGAGAAAAACGCTGCAAATTCTTTCACTGGGGTTTATTATTCAATTGGCTTGCGTTCACGATTTGAATTTCTACTAAGCATTGGAGTGTGCGTGTTTCACAGGTGATAGAGCGATTATTGAATTTCAGGGATATGCATAGAGCACGTCAGTTGATCATATTTGCGTGCCTCCTGAAATTCAATAATCGCTCTATCACTTGTGAAACACGCACACTCCACAGCTTAGTAGAAATTCAAATCATGAACGCAAGCCAATTGAATGATAAACCCCAGTGAAAGAATTTGCAGCGTTTTTTTATTGAACCTCAATACCATTCTACAATTAAAACATCTATAATTTATCAAGTCCTTTAGCACTCGTATTGCGTTAAAACTTCCACAAATCCAAATTTAAACGATGTATCCAAAGGTAGACTGATGTGGTGGAGCCACACAAATATCATCAACTGATCAATCCAAAAAGGTGTTTCGGTTGAGATCCGATTTACGTGGTCTATGCAAATCTCCTGAAATTCAATAATCGCTCTATCACCTGTACAACACGCACACTCCAAAGCTCAGTAGAAATTCAAATCATGAATGCAACTCAAATGAATAAAATTGAATAATAAACCCCACTGAAAGAATTTGCAGTGTGCGTGTTTCACAGGTGATAGAGCGATTATTGAATTTCAGGAGGCACACAAATATGATCAAATGATCAATCCAAATAGGTATTTTGGTTGAGAACAGATTTACGTGCTCTATGCATATCTCCTGAAATTCAATAATCGCTCTATCTTCTGTGAAACACGCACACTCCGAAGGTTATTACAGATTCAAATCATGAACGCAAGCTAATTGAATAATAAACCCCAGTGAAAGAATACTTATTTACCCCAGTAATAATATTGAATAATATTTACCTATATATTATCACGTTTCAACCCCTTGTATCGGCTATAAACTACAAGTATCCACATCGGCTATCACTCCAGTATCCACATTCACTACAACTCGACGCTAGCGGCATCACTAGGTTACAAACAAACAATAATAAACCAAAATAACAGGTGATAGAGCCATTATTGAATTTCAGGAGGTATGCATAGAGCACGTAAATCTGTCCTCAACCAAAATACCTATTTGGATTGATAAATTGATCATATTTGTGTGCCTCCTGAAATTCAATAATTGCTCTATCCTTTGAAACACGCACACTCCAAAGCTTGGTAGAAAATCAAATCATGAACCCAAGCCAATTGAATAATAAACCCCAGTGAAAGAATTTGCAGCGTTTTTGCGTAATTTTTCCTCATGTAAAACTAGTTTGAAAATTTGCTCATTTCGTCATGCTACATGACTGGAACTTGTTACCATCTTCTTCAGCGTTGAAATACCTTTAAAATGAGATATCATTTGTTACAAAATAAAACTGTTGATTTTGCATCAATATTCCTGATAAAAACCGTGTGATAAGGATGCTGTTAACTGATAAGGACATCGATATCGAAAATATCGATAATATCGATGTTTTCACACGATATTGGACGACATATCGATGCCGCCACTCAAACATCGACATCGATTTCAATATCGATGTTTTGTCTCGATGTCCCATCCCTAACTGGAAGGCGTCGAGGTGGGTATGCTGCCGTTATCAACAAAACATCTCAAAAATTAAACTCAATTATTCCTTCGCCCAATACCATCAACCGAACTGTAATGATCAAAGGCGATAAAAAGAACTGAGGAATTTTATACGAGTATTTGACTAATGATTACAATGTATATCACGAGAAACCAATAAATTACAAGAATATGCAAGTAAAAGTTATAAATTAGGCAAAATAATTAACAGAATTTGTCAATTAATAATATTTAATATTATACAAGAATGAATTGAATTTACTTATCAAAAGAAATTATTTTAATTTATAATTAAAAAAATATTTAATAATATAAAAAATAATATTTAATAATAATAAAAAAATAATAATAATGTTTAATAATATTTACCTAATAATATTTGATTTTTTTTTAAATTTTTAATTTCTATTTAGTTAGCGGTGATTATCTTATTTTGTCGATCAAATCGTCATTGATTTTTCTCGTAATAAAAAATGTGTCGTCTCGTCTATCGTCTCAGATACTAATTTCGTCGTCATCCCTTCTATCTCATCATAGATCATTTTTAAAACGGTTTAGTTGATTCAAACGACTAAACATACAACAGTAATGACGAAAATGCTCGAGAACAATGATTCAAGTCAGGGGTGCCCCCCCACCCAAACTTGTTGACGCACCCCTCCCCCCAAACTTGATGACGCCCCCCCAAACTTGATGACCCCCCCCAACTAGATGACGCACCGGGGGGCCCCAGCTTCATTTCGCACCACTCCCCCCTCACAAAACAAAAATGTAAAGAATACTTGTTACCACCCCTTATTTTATCGAAAACTAAAAGAAACTTTATATACTTGAAAAGTTGTTGCTTTTAGTTTTAATAATACATTTTCAGATAGAAAACCAAACCATATTTAAATTAATTACTCTATTTCTCCATGTAGTGACGCAATGTATTTTTGCATGACGTCACGTTAAACACTGTTTCAATCAACTTTACCCCCCCCCCCCCAGAAGTTTTTCTGGAACCCCCCCAAGAATTTCAATGACGCACTCTGCGTCATAGCCCCCCCCCCCCCCTGTGGGAACCCCTGCCACTAACCGTATAATAACTAATAATCAATAACTAACCTATAAAATTGATAATAATCACACCATCAAAGGAAACAGTTGATTGATTGATCTGATTTACGGAACAGTACACAGCAGCACGGAAAGAGAGTAGGAACACAGCAGGAAAAAGAAAACGTGATGGTGGTAGCTGGGTGATGGTATAGCTACCAAGATACAAATAAGATGCGTAGCTCTGTCCCGGAAATTAACATCTAGTTCATGTGATCTATTCAGTCAACTAATCTGTTGCTATAGAGTTATGAGTTATAGATTCATGAGTAGTGTAAGCAACAATCACGCTAGAGAATTTATACGTGCATAATACATATTTAAGAACGTGTTTGCACATCGAGGGAAAGTCTTGGAATATACGATAATCATCAGGGAACTATTTTTAATATGCTGCCTGTTCCGAACTGTTATGAGTGTGTGTTCAACTACGGATAATCGTTCCGTAACTCATAGGTAGCGTAAGATACAATCACAATAGCGAATTTATATGTGCGTAATAAAACTTTAAGAACACAGATAGCTCGAGATAAAATAGGAGTACTATCAGACTAAAGAAAAACCTTTGGTTTTTTCCACGAATTTCGTCTGAGAAAAGTCTGAAACGGATTCGTATCATGTTATTTATTCCTCTCGGGCTTAGCTGGTCCTACAACCTCCCCTAGACCAATTACAATCTATTATCTTTCTATTGATCAATCACTGCGTGGGACTTCCTAAACATGCGGCACCTACCTAATCTCGGCCTATATGATTGGTTATTAGAGATTTTGTAGGAAAATATTTGGTACTTACCTATGTATTTGCATGTTCCCGCATTCCATTGTATCAATCCATGAAGATTCATTCCGAATAGATGGAAGACGGAGACGGAACACTGTTAGCGCGAACGCGGAACGAAGTAGACTGCCGGAGACGGCCACGCCCGAACACGTCCACTCTCGAAGACGGACAGGATAGAACTGGTCGAGGCGGGCCGCTCTCCGATACGAGCAGGTAGGCGGAGGGACACAGGCGGTCGCCGCTTCGCCCGAAAACTTCCTATTTCCGATGTTTTAGGCGCCCGAAAACTTCGGAAACACGAACTTGTTGACGCAACTTCACAAAATACACTTTAAAATAAACTTGAAAACAGAGTACCACGTCCTCATCATCAAAAACATAGGCACTACTTCTGTAATAGGTAAAAATTCCCTCGAAAAATGGATTAAAAATAACGGTTTTACTTCAGGTGTTTTCCCCTATGAACGATCGCCGGAGAACAATGATACTGATCATATTCCCAAAGATACCAAGTGGTTTACATAGCGTGTACTGTAAGAATGTGATCCTATTTAACTTGGTTCGATAGTGTTGACCCGTTCAGTCTCGACTACGTCATCAGGAATTCAAATCCTGATAGCTGTACAGCTAATCCTATTTAATAACTTCATCTTGATTCCCTGCATGAATCAAGCTCATCATTATCATCAGTATTGTTGAGCCAAAAACAACACGAACTTCATCTGGCCCTTGCCTCATAACCGTCATATCTTCACGCCCTCTGGAATTTGATATCGGACTGATATCACAGCAAAAAAGGGCTTAATTGGTTTAAAGCACACGCACACTCCGAAGCTTAGTACAGATTCAAATCATGAATGCAAACCAATTGAATAATAAACCCCAGTGAAAGAATACTTATTTACCCCAGTAATAATATTGAATAATAAACCCCAGTAATTTATCACTGTAATATTATAATATTATAATATTGAATTGAGTTAATAGTTAATTGAGATAATAATTGAGTAATATTATAATATTTTATATATTATCAGCGTTTCATGCATATCAGAATGCTTCAACCCGTGTATCGGCTATAAACTACAAGTATCCACATCGGCTATCACTCCAGTATCCAAATTCACTACAACTCGACGCTATCGGCATCACTAGGTTACAAACAAACAATAATAAACCAAAAAACGCAAATGTTGGCACCATAAATTGGGCCATATATCGGGAATGGTTTGACCTACGGACGTGGGGATGGTCGCATTCGATTCCTCATGGTATGTTATTCAAAAAGAGTACACATTTAGGCCGCCTTGACTTGTTTTGAGGTTTTTAGGGATTTTACAAAACTTTGACAGCCCTTAAAGGGCACTTTAAATTGAGTGAGAGAGCTGGCTCAAGAATTGGGGCGTCGTCGGACCTAGATGGATTTTTCCTGAAAATTTCAGATCTTTTGCTCAAGCCGTTTGGGAGAAATCGTGCGTACGGCGGACGGACGGAAACATTTTTATTGCAGATTCGGATTCTACACCCTTTGAAACGTAAACCATGAAATTTTCAGGGGGGTTAGAATTTTTTTCCAGAGCGATTACAATGCTTTATTATTGAATAATAAACCAAAAATAAATGATCGTCGATAAATGGGGAAATTTGCGGGAATCAAGCATTCTAGCCTTTTGACATGACCAAAAACAAGCTTTTATCCTTCATCAATTTCATATATTGAATTCGAAACGATGTTATATGTGATACTCAAATGCCAAATACAGAAGACACCGATTTCAACATGTTCTCATCTTTATTAGCTGCTGCTCTTGCTCAAATGTGAAAGCCCTGTTACAAGCTCAATTCCTACAGTTTTCAACCGATTTTTATGAAATTTCCTGGATTAACCTCAGGACACTCCTTAATCAATTCTATCATCCAAAATCGATATAGTATACTGCGTAATACGCTCGCGGAATTTGAACGAGATTGGACCATGAAGTCATACAAAGATAATGAACAAACGAAGAATCCATCTTTATCTTTGTATGACTTCATGGTCCAATCTCGTTCAAATTCCGAAAGTGGTCCAGGGAAGAGGAAGATTACTTCATATTAGTATCATCTTGAGCGAAACTGTACTACAATGTTCATCTGATTACAATGGGTACTGCAATTTCATTGTTTGCACGGTTTGGGCTTTAGATGATCCCCAATGGAATCCATCACTTCCAACTTATTACTGGTAATTTTTGTGGGTCTTTTTTTTTCGTTTGGTCCGATTGAGAATTCGATATACTTATGTACGATGTATGATGTTGTACGATGTACGATGTGTTTATAATCGTGTTTGTGATTGTGATCATATCAAAACTGGACAAAGGCGTATATCAACGCGTATCCCAGCGTATATCACTTACCAATATGTTCTCCATGTCTTATCAAGTTAACGAAAGAAATTGTGTACCTCCGCACCCTTTGAAGCTTCTGTTGCTGTATTTTCCCTTCCGAAATTCACGTAGAGAAACCACCAGACAATTAATTTGAGCTCCGTAAGCAGAACACGAAGGCTCAGATCGGCGCCGGACGATAACTCCGGGCCATAAACCACCCGAAAAAACTAATCGCCCCCTCCGATCGTAAGATGATCCGATAACGTAATTTTGAGTGGTAATCCACTAAGTGCTAGTGCTCAAGTGATGAAGTGAAGCTCGCCGTATCGGCAGATTTACTGCCTACTTAACCGTGAGATCGAGGCGGTGAAACCAAAGACAAATACTCGGGAGGTTCTGATTTATCTCGGCTCGCCCCTGATTAACTGGATCGGCGGATGTCTAAGATAAATTTTCTTTCTCCCGAAGACCTCAACTCGAGTAGTTATGATAATTGTCGGCGGTGTCGGGGGAGTCGCTCGGATTTTACCTTTCAGCCTTCTCCCGTTTCCGAGCTCGGTCGTCAGGTCTTTCGCCCGGGGTCCGTATAATGGGGTCTTTTTCTGCGGCATCCCGCTCGGGAGCTGAGAGCCTCTTCATAACTGGGCCCCGGAGGACTCAACCGCCTTCGCCGAGGCTCGTTCCCCGGAGTACCTACCTACCTTCTGCTGCGTTACAGAGATTGATAGATAGATAGTTTATTATATCATTTTACATGTTACATTCTTCAATTGAATAATAACTGATGACCGAGCTGGATAGTGTACCACTGTGGCCCAGCCCGGGTTGCTACCTATAACACTACATTTACATCACATTAATTATTAAAATATAGATTCCACTTCCACGGAATAATGTACTTAATAGAAACGCCATTTATATAGCTGCTAATTTTATAATAATTGGTACTCATGAGGGTTAGTATTAGTTTACAAGTTACTTTTTTGAATAGCTGTTCACTATTTATCTTCATTCTCATTTATCTTCATTTTCAAAATCTTTATTGGCTATATGCATGCCTCTGTATTCTGTCGTCATTTGAGCAAATGTATTTTTTACTCTCGGCAACTTGAGTATGTATGATTTTGCTTGCCGCTGTCTCACATCAGCAAAATATATACTTTTGTGTTTACGGATTAGTTTTAGAATACTTAATGTGTACAATTGGTGGACAGTTGAAAAAATCAAATCATGAAATAATGAATCACTGGGATGGCGCCTGGGCTTATTGACCCTAGGGTCATTTTTTGGATCTTAAAAATTCTGTCAATTAGGTAATTGAAAGTGCTCCCCCATATTGCAATCACATACTGTAAGAGCCTGATAAATATTGATTTTCAGTTCTTCTAATAGAAATTTGATTCTGTACAGGACATAAGCACATTTCCTTAGCTTTTGACACAAACTTTGAATCCGGTGGGTCCATTTCATTTGAGAATCAAACGTCACTCCTAAATAAACTAAGCTATTAACTTTTTTAATTTTCTAACAGTCCCACGGTAAGTCATTGCAGCTGTGTAATGTCAAAGGATCACTCAACGTTGATTGTGGTTCTGTTTTTCTTGCTATGTTCATGAAAACCGATTTCGTAGCATTGATGGTAACCTTGTTGGTGCTCATCCATTGTCCCTAAAATCTTTCTCGGCATTTTGATGGACCTCCTGCCATGTCTGCCCGGAGTTTACTAGGGCAACATCATCAGCGAACATGTCGATTTTCCCGGAATGTTTTTGTGTAGCAAGTTAGGGAAAAAATGATCGGCCCAATTGAAGTGCCTTGAGAACAGCCGTATTCGCGGATTAAGGCATCTTCGCTTTGCCAATGTGGACTGCTTGTTCTCTGTCACTATTATATTATATTTAAATATTTCCAATGCTAGTCTTTCTAGTATTTCCTAAGCAAGTTTTGCTTTTGATATAGCGTCGAGAGAAAATGACAATTATTATTCATTCATTACTAGAACGCCCATTAAAATAGAATCGAACGATAAAATAGTACAATACACAAATCTGCAATAGAGCAACGTTTATCCTCGATTACCATACAAGAAACACCACAGAGTTTGACAGCATACCAGCACTGTTATATTCACTTAACGCAGCATAAACAAGATGGTACTGAAGTCAAGTTACATTGTTATTGCAAAAATCAAAATTAAAACCAATTATCCTTATAATTTAGGATGGATGTTTTGGGAATATCAACTTCTGCTAAATAAGAAGAATTCGGACCTTTTTAAAAATTTTGTTGCGAGGTTTTGGCTACTCTCTGGTTGTCATCCTCAGACCAAAACACCGAGGAACACAATGAACCTTATTACAGTTAGATTTTGGATAGATAGTATTCAATGCATACATAAAAATGACATAGTATAAATATATTATGGTATAAAAAACCCCTGAGTTCAGATCATTTATAAAAGAACTATCTATCAACTGACCAAAATCGTTTTGTGTACCAGAAGTTGAATTATACCAGCTACAACCAAACTGCAATGGGATGTAAATAAATTGTAGCAAGACTTTAAAGAGGGCTAAGGGAGTCTGGAGATACTAGTAAACAGTTTGTAGGGGCGCAAAAATATCAGTCACTTTTAGACAATTTTCAAACATTGGTAGGCCATGCATGCCAGCCACTGCCAGAAAGTCAACCTTTTCATTTGGTATCTGGGCAATGTTGAGTCTTGGAGACATGCAGTCTAAGAGTAGTTTAAAGTTTGCTACACAATCGATTTCGATGGTGGAATTTTTCGTAGTTGATTTGATAGCTGATTGTATTATTATTATAGTTATTTTGCAGTTTGGTGATTTAGTCATATCAATTAGATTTTAGTTATTTTGCTTTAGTAACAGACAACATAACTGTTAGCAATTGAGGGTATTGTTGAGCTAAGTTAGCTCTTTTGAAATGTACAGATAAAAATATTAGGGTTTAGTTGCTCTAACAGCTTATTTTCCGAAGCTAACAGCGTTAACTGTATCTTCCCAATCAAAACCAATTTTTCTCAAAAATTAGCTGTCCTTAAATAGCTAACAGCTAAAATGTTGTTGGTTCGGCCGTATCCCAACTTAATTAGCTTTAGAGTTTAGCTGTAGCTGATTTCCGGCCATCTGTGGTGAGAACTTCCTCGTAACACCATGGGTGGCTCACGATTCGCCAATTAATCATAAAATACATAATATTAAAATTTTCGAAGACCCTAATTGAGAAACACCGCGAGCTGGTGGTGTGTGAGATGGTGTTGACCACGAAGCATCGCGTTCTAATCGGGCCCATTAATCACAGCGACAGCATCCGATAGGCAATTAAAACCAGTTAGTTTCACGGTTTCCTTCGTCAGGTGCATTCCGATCTCATATCTACAGTAGGATTTTCCAACTGAATAAAACAGTAGGGAACGGGAAACCATTCCTCCGTTCGAGAAGATAAATGAGCATAACATGTAATTTGATCTATTTATTTTTTGAAAAAACTCTGTTAAAAGGACTTGGGACAGCGGCAGGACTAGCGAAGATAGTCAAATAGAGAAAATGCTATTCCTGATTCTTCCCTCAAGCATCTCTTTATCCTCCTGAACGGAGGTTAGATCCGAGTACAAGCGGTCTTTATTAATTATTATTTATTCAATTTAAATTAGCAATTTGGTATATTAATTAGATGAGCTATACTTGAATCGAATAATTTTTACAAATGGTCATGAATCCAAGTGTAATATGGCTGTATGTTACTTTTAACCATGCCAATAAAAAAAATAAAAAACGGTTTTTCAGGGATCTTCAAATGAAAAAATCTACCGGCGTTAGATTAGAAGATCTGGGAGGCCATTGCAATGGAGTACGTGTGCCAACCCAACGATTTGGAAAATGCCTGTTCATGTGAGATTGAACAATCCTGCCCTTGTGCACTGGGCGTCCGTCTTGTTGGGGAATTAGGGAAGCTTGCGCGTCGTTGGATCCAGAAATTAACTAACGATTCCTGCCCCGGGAGAGCAGCCACATGCGTAGCTATCTTCGGTTCACAATGTGAGCCATTTTCGTGAGAGACCTTCCATTTTTATTTTAACGAAAAGGTGTTCTTTCATTCAATGACATTCCAAAAAAGAAAATGTATAGCAGCAGGTGAATCTGGGTTTAAATACAATGAAATTTCATGTTCCACACTTGGGTTCTACGGTGGACAAAATTTTCGTGCAATTCCAGGGTTGCTGGTAGAGCGGTAAAAAAAAAAAAAAAAAAATCGATTGAGGTGTCAAATGTTCGAGAAATTTTGCTTAGAATCCGTATCTGCGATAAAAAACGGGGGTTCCAATTCGAAAAAAAACAATGTTCATCCACATAATATGTAGGATGTACTTACATATTATGTAAGTACCTACCGTAAAAATGTTAGAGTTGAATCCACGATCTCTCATTAGCCATACACAGACGGCTATGGAGAGGAATTGAAATCGTACTGGCACTGACTGTTTAGTTGTTTTAGCAGGGCTGCCCACAGGGGGGGGGGGGGGTTATGACGCAGACTGCGTCATTGAAATTCTTGGGGGGGGGGGGGGGTAAAGTTGATTGGAACAGTGTTTAGCGTGACGTGACGACATTCAAAAATATATTACATACTATGTAAAGAACCTCAAGAAATATACACGTTTTGTCTATTGCCGACCGGGTTTGAATTTTTTCAATACCTGTATAAATCTTTTTTTAATTTTGGATAAAATAAGGGGTGCTTACCAGTACTTTTGACATTTGGAGGGGAGGGGGTACCGACTTACATGTTTGGGGTACTTCTAATTTGGTGGTGGGGGGTCATGAAGCTTGTGGGGGGGTACCTCTGGTTTTGGACTGCATTAAATGTCAAATATGATTGTTTGAAAATCGAAACCAATATTCAATTGGAACAGTGTCCGTATTTACCACGGTAGCAGAAGTTCACGGTAGACCCACTGAAGCATTTGGATCCCAAATGTGTACAGAAGGTCATTCGTTTATGCAGTTTTAGCAGTTTTTTAGTCAAATCAAGACCTTGCAACACTATATACTATGCATCAAACAGAGTACACATGATAACTGCATTTCTACCAAGCTGAATAAGGTAAAGTGATCTAGTCACTATCTTCGTACGTTGTAGGCAGCTACTAAACAACCTTTTAAACTGTTATTGCATTGATCTCATCGAGATCTTCATTTCATCGCATCGACATTGGTTTTAAACCCATATAAGAGCTGAACTCGAGGGGCATTTCAATTCTCGTGAAAGGCACGTTAGTTACGCCAGGTCCCAACAAGGAATACCCTTTTTTATATATGAAGGTGGGTAGATACGCCGGCGGATGCCGATCCTAAAAGTGCATCCACCATCAGTCTCCAGGACCTTTTCCTATCATCATTCCTGCCCCCTGCGATAGCGTTTTCAATAGTATCGCAAGCGGGGAAGGTGTGAACACCGGGTGGAATGCAGGGCTAGCCGCCAGCCGCCGACGCGTCCCGCGTCAACCTTCTTACTTTGGGATCTTGATGGTGACTTGGACTTGTTGCCTCGGTTCGCTCAGATCTTTTCCTCGTCCTCCTCCGCTTCCACAACCCCTGGCCGTGCATGGCTTCCACTTAATGACGTCTTAGGCATTCACGGCGCAGGCAACGCAATGCATCCCCACTTCTCCCACAAACCTCCCAGAATAGTGACCGTTCCTTGACAAATAAGGTCCTTTGGAGAACTCTTCCCATTCCTAATCCGCTCATCCCACGGAGAAAAACGTCTTCTCAGAACTTAGTTAATGGTTTTTAGCGGCCTGCTAAAGAAACAGAGGGGGAGGATGGACTTTCTCCGACCAAGCTCCCTAAGAAATCTATCACAAGTAACGACCAAGTCCGAACTAGTTCATTGTTATTCAGGAACAGAAGCCAGTTTATATTACCCCTCTTGTGGTGTTTCTTCAAAACTGATTCATGACAGGCAGGAGGCATTCATAATTTCCTTACACGACTAATTAAGAGGTTTCTGACAAGAACAAGATATGTCCAAAATTTGAATGCGAGAAATTGATAAGTTTTTGTTTCTTGCATTGTTCCCCCAGTAGGTACCCTAAAAAATGACTTGTTTCGTTTTTGCTGATTTTTCAATGTAGATAGCAGAGAATGAAATTGCCAGAATCATAACGTCATATGCTGCGCACAGAGCGGACTTATTTCGTTCTCGCGGAAATTGAGATGGCTATTTTGGTTACGAAATATGAAGGTTTTCATGGCTCCTGATGATCTCGACGTGTGCGTTTTTTGACGAAATTCACTTGTCACTGAATTTTGCATACATTCAAGTACCTATTTTTCCCTTCATGAGGATTTTTATAATTTTCGGACTTGTTTTGTTCTTGTAGAAAACCCGTCAATTGATAAGCTGCAAACTAATTTCCATCCTATATTCGTGAGCTTCTAACCATATTTTTCAAGTAATGAATGACGTACTGGTACGCCTCTGTCTGGTTTGTGAATGTGCAACATTTCCATGCAAAAACATGATTACGGTGAAATTGGCATAAAGATCATGATCTTACTCGATGTACCACTCTCAGCTTAATCCAACATGAGTGTGCTACTACCATCATAATTTCTCCCACCCTCGTATTAGGATGCATGCACATCTTTTATATTGTAAAATCAAATACACGGAAATTAGCAATTATCGGTTGCGAATAGACTGTGTGCATTGAACATTAAAATTGACTCCCTTGTCACAAGCATCAAAAGAGCTTCGTCAAAAGAATACGTTTAATTTTTTGCACATCCAAATCAAAGAGCCCCTATTAAAAATTTGGTACCTTTAAGGGTTGTTAAGTAACTGAAATAGAATTTGGGTTAGATTAAGAACAGTGTAAAAACTAAAATGTCAAAAATCTGACGAAAATTGAAACCCGATTTATTATTTGTCTATTTTGATCTACAATTTTTACAATTCCTGAAGAACGTAAGCTTTTTAAAAAGGATCTGCGGACAAACGACGTACAGAGATGAAATAGACGTTGTTCAGAATGGTCCGAAACACTAAATTTGGGTGGGCATTGTCGGTTTCAGGACAGTTTTAAGGAGGAACTCCGGCTATGTTTAATTTAGGTTCAAATAAAGATGAAATGATAATATCAAGTTGCTGAATAGATAAGATGATCAGCGAAAGCAAAATGAGCACTTTAGACAAACATGGCAATACATAACGCCGAAAAAAGGGTTTCTCTGATTGATTTTTTCTCCAACAAACCTTGTTGAAGCTGTTCAGGCTACAATTATCACCCGATGTTCGTGATTCTTATCTTGTTTGATACCGAGTTTTGTCTAGCTGTGCGAAAAATCTTGGGAATGTGAAACTTCAAGAAGGAAATTACAGATTTGAGGGAGTGAAGCCGAAAAAAGTGTTTTTTTTTGTTTTTTTTTTTGCAAAGATTCAAAATTCATCTGGAGGAAACTAAAGAACTATTACTTGTTACAGGGATTTGTGGACAAACGACGTACAGACACTAAACGAAAAGGGCAGAATGGCCAGAAACGCTAAATTAAGGTAAAAACTATGATTTTGATGGGAAATTATATTTTCCTGTAATCGAATTATTGCTTCTGGTACGAAGCAAAATCAAGATGACAAGTCATCTCATTGGTTTCAAGACAACCGTAAGTGAGAACTCCGGCTATCAGCCGAAGAAAAATGTATATTGATACAGCTATTGTAAGAAAATTAAATCACGGATTTTAAATTTTCATTCGTCTTTTCAGATGATTCTTTTTATTCAAAACCCGAGGAACAGAGGAGAAAGGGGGAGTGAAAACGCCGACGCGGATGGTGGAAAAGCGATAAATAAAGTCCGCCTGAAGAGGAAGAGGACAAGCGTGTATACAATAGATTCAACTTGAGACCTACATGGCAAGTGTTGGGAAGAATTGATGGCGGCCCCGCGGCGTAGTTAATCAGTGAATGACGCACGGGCGGATTGTATGCTAAAGGTGTGACTTTCTTCCGTATTGTACGATTTGTCAGTGTTTTTTTTTACGGACCCACGAGTCGGGTTCCAAAGGCAAAACTCGGAAGGATTTATACGTCCCTAGTACGAGCTCCTTCTAGTACGAACGTCCTCTCTGTATTTCATTACATATTCCGCCGAGTGCCGACAATGGTTTGATGGGCGGAGGCGGCCAGTGAAATGCGTTTCCCTTCTCAGAGTCGGGCGATCCAGTGGTTTACGCGTTTTTGAATGACAGCCGGCTAACGGGAGATTGACAGCTATCTCACCGAGGGACCTAGCAATCTCACCCCGATAGTCCAAAAGTTCTGGCTGAAAATTGAAAGCATCTACAATAGAAGATGTACAGGTTACCAAGGGCCTTCTACCAAACGCTCTGCAGACTCCGAAGTGGCCACTGCAACACAAATGAATACCAATTCAACATTGGGAACACTGACTTCCCCCTCTGCCGCTTCTGCCGTCTATCAAACGAAACCCCGGAGCATATGATTCTGGATTGCCCCGCACATCACAGGGAGCGAGAAACGCTCCTTCACGCAGTACATCGTTCGATCTCCAGCCCATTCAACCTTGATACCATCCTGGCAGCGTGTGACACGTCAATTTATTTACATTTATATGATTTCGTTAAAAAAGTGAACATTTCAGTTTAATCTAGTTTTCTTATATTATTGAATGTAATTCGATTTACTTGATTTCTTGCGGCTGTATAAACTTGTTTTGAAGCCAAAAAAAAAAAAAAAAAAAAAAAAAAAAAAATGTACAGGTTGGGGTGGAAGCAAGGACGATTCTTCCCAAAATTGGAAAATTATTTGACATGATCTTGGTAAATCAAGATTGCCAGATATTGCCCTCATCAGGGCATAAGAATAATATCCAAGTTTGAACAACAACCTTTTCTAGTTCCAGTGTGCGAAACAAAACCTGGTATCAGTAAACCTGCAATGGTGCAATATACTGTACATGGTCACCACTTTGAAATCCATTAATAAAACAACTGAAATGTAAGGAGATAGAATGGAACACCGACATAGAACACTTCATTTACCCACAAATATAATGATGTCTCACTTAAGGGTGGACATCTGGCTAGCGATGGGTTCTACAACTAATTTGAGACAGAAAGAAATAACCTTAGAAATATGTTTGTAGAGGCTTCATTTCCGAGTTATTGACGGCTTAAGATCTTTTTCGTGTTTTTGACGAAGTCACAACCCAACCGTACGCAAAGTGCGGGCAAACGCTCATGAACCACGACTATGAGTATGATTTTGATTGTCGTTGAGACAGTGAAATGGACCCAGCAAACGACACATTATTGTGATTTTGAATATTTAAAAGTTTTTGTAATGTTTACACTGTTATTTGAACTTATCAACAAACCTAAACCACGGTGTCGTCACCGTTCAAATCAACGTAGGAAATCGCGCAGAAGTTGTCCCCAGGTGAGAAAACACTTCCCGTCGTGAGGTAGTCATTTTCCCTCCCAACACATTCCCAGAACCCTTAATTTTGCCTAAAGAAAAACACATTTTCCGACGGGGAAACGGGATTTCCTCTTGTACTGGCATGGGTAAGTTCGAATTTTCGAGTGTTCTCGAACGTTCGAATTTTGAGCTTTCTTGCCAACTTGTCAAGTAACAGCACAAAATGTTCATGTAAGAGAATAATGTTTTACAGGTGATTGAAAAACCAGTAATTTCCCAGATTTGACACATTTTTCACTGTAGTTTGACACCCATTAAACCTTTTGGTTTGGCATCAGGAAGATAGGGAATTTTATGCTCTTTCCAACGGTATCCTCAGATTTGAGATTCGTTTGTACATAAGGAAATTATGGCTATTTTTGTGGCGGGAAGTCGAAAACACGAAAAAACCTCAAACCTTGAATAACCGGGAACAAAGCCTGTGGACAAATATTCCTAGGGGCACTTTCTGTTACAAGTTAGTTGTCGAACCCACCCCTAGCCGGATGTCCACCCTTAAGTCTAACACCCTGTATATATATGTTTTGGAAAACTCGATTTAAGAATGATCTCTTGACAACAGAGTTCTATTGCAATTATTCGAATCATGACCTGATTCGGTCCTCAAATGGTACAAGCCGATTTTGAAAATATCAAATGACCTTAGTAGACCTGGTCATTAGTTTCCATCTACCACAAATATGGAAATATCAGTGTTTAAACATTGCTAGTTTCAAAAAGAAACAGGCAGTGAAATAGAATGAAGGCATGTCGGGTCGTGATTTGGCTTTCGTTCCTCGTTGAAGTAACTTCTCCTCCGCCAGATGGGTATAATGCAGACAAGTAGGCAACCAAATAAATTTTTTTGGTTGATAATATATTGATTTAATAGCATGAACCTTTCATATAAGAAAATGGTGGAAAAGTACTATAACACCACCAGGTTCCAAGCTAATTTTTGTTGTTCGATTCCTTGAGCTTCAAAGTTTTCAATTTTCATTGCCGTTTTTTGCAATTTTTAGCGATTTTAAAGATTTGACAGGTTTATGGAGGTTGTTTCAGAAAGTGTGCTCCAGATCACAAGGAGATAATTACTGGCATTTCCGAAATCCTAATCGCTAAATTTGGAGTGATGTCCACAGGGTATGAAATAGATTATTTGTAGTTTGAAAAAATACTGCGAGGAAACCAAAATCATCCTTAACAATCTGTATTCTTGGTATGGTATGACTCCAACCGTTCACAAAATAATGGAACATACCTAGTTTTCAAGTAATTCTTCACCTCGTAGTACCAATTGGGCACTTGACTGTAGAGGCCCAAGAGGCACTAAACAAACAGTGGCGTAATTTTCGAGAACATCGTACCAGAAAAAAACGCTGCAAATTCTTTCACTGGGGTTTATTATTCAATCGGCTTGCGTTCATGATTTGAATTTCTACTAAGCTTTGGAGTGTGCGTGTTTCACTGGATAGGGCGATTATTGAATTTCAGGAGATCTACATGGAGCACGTGAATCTGTTCTCGACCAAAATACCTATTTGGATTGATCAGTTGATCATATTTGTGTGCCTCCTGAAATTCAATAATCGCCCTATCCTGTGAAACACGCAGACTCCAAAGCTTAGTAGAAATTCAAATCACAAGCCGATTGAATAATAAACCCCAGTGAAAGAATTTGCAGCGTTTTTTTATTGAACCTCAATACCCCCCCCCCCCCCCCCACAATAAAAACATCTATAATTTATCAAGTCCTTTGGCACTCGTATTGCGTTAAAACTTCCCCAAATCCAAATTTAAACGATGTAGCCAAAGGTAGACAGATGTAGAGGGGGCACACAAATATCATCAACTGATCAATCCAAATAGGTGTTTTGGATGAGAACCGATTTACGTGGTCTATGCATATCTCCTGAAATTCAATAATCGCTCTATCACCTGTAAAACACGCACACTCCGAAGCTTAGTAAGATTCAAATCATGAACGCAAGCCAATTGAATAATAAACCCCAGTGAAAGAATACTTATTTACCCCAGTAATAATATTGAATAATAAACCCCAGTAATAATATTGAATAATATTTACCTATATATTATCAGAATGCTTCAACCCGTGTATCGGCTACTAACTACACTACAAGTATTCACATCGGTTATCACTCCAGTATCCACATTCCCTACAACTCGACGCTATCGGCCGGACATCACTAGGTTACAAACAAACAATAATAAACGAGAAAACGCAAATGTTGGCACCATAAATCGGGCCATACATCGGGAATGGTTTGACCTAAGGACGTGGGGAAGGGCTCATTCGATTCCTAATGGTATGTTCTTCAAATAGGAAAATATTTAGGCCGATTCGACTAGTTTTGAGGTTTTCAGGGATTTTACAAAACTTTTACAGCCCTTAAAGGGCACTTTAAATTGAGTGAAGGAGCTGGCTCAAGAATTGGGGCGTCGTCGGACCAAGATGGATTTTTCCTGAAAATTTCAAATTTTTTGTTCCAGCCGTTTCGGAGATATCGTGCGTACGGCGTACGGCGGACGGACGGAAAAATTGTTATTGCAGATTCGGATTCTAAACCCTTTGAAACGTAAACCATGAAATTTCCAGGGGGGGGGGGGGGCGGGTTAGAATTTTTTTTCCAGAGCGATTACAATGGTTTATTATTGAATAATAAACCAAAATCACGAAAATTAACTGGGTTCGTTGAAATGCACATCTTACATTAAAAAGGATACAAACTATTAAGATATTGATACTTATATAATCGAGAAAACGTGTATTACCAGCTTTGTGGGGCGTTTGATGAATGGGAGGACCGAATTTTAGCTGTTGATCGTGCAGGGCAGCTAATGGGCTAATGGGCTAATGGTCTTGGGTTCCCCATGTTAGAAGTAGCTATACCATTCCACTAATTCATTATTTTGGTTCAAATGAAGAAGCCCAAATGAAACAGATATATTTCCTTCAAGTGACATTGATTTTATTAGAGTTATTGTACTTCTACCACTTTTCCATCCGGATCCTTTCCATCGCAGCCCCAACGAAAAGTGGGAGGCAGTGGTTTAGTAGTCGCGTAAAAGTAGCATTTACAACTAGGATTGGGGATCTGCTGTCCACAAGGGCCTTCTGCAACACAAAATCATGAAAATCGTTGTTAACGCTGGACATTACCCCACGATTATTTTACTTTTGATGAACACAAATGATGAATTCATCCGGTTCATTAGGTTCCACTCACACATACAAATTGAATTTACACCTACACTCGTTCAAAAGCTATATATCAGCCTTGTTACTCATATGAATCAAACGTTTCGATGTGTACTTAGAAAAAGGTGCAATCTTTGAATCCGACAGTTCACAATTGAGGAGGAGTCTTTCAAAAGTGTACTTGTCTTCTGTGGAAAATGTTGCACGAGAGCTAAAAGACTTGATCTGGATGTTTTCTAACTTCGAGAACTAAACTGTCTGCACTACTGTTTCCCTACCCCTGCTTCATCCTTAACTTTAGAAAATCGCGTTTCCTACACCATTATCTACCGAAATTGCAGCGAAAATTGTTTTAGATTTGATGACTTTTGTTGAAAACAGCTGGGGACGTCAACTTGTGAAAAAACAAAACAAAAAAACAACAGAACTTTGAAAATTGTTGCCGTGCGTTAAATAAAATTATTTACACAAGATAATGATTTTTAATAGAATTTAAATTGAGCGATACAAACGAAAACGTTTTTACTCATAACAGGTTTACTAATGTGCAAACAAAAAATTGTTTTGAGAATTCTAATTTGCCGAAATTACAGAGAAAACTGTCTTAGATTCAATGACTATTGTTAAAAACAGCTGAAAATGTCAAATTTTGAAGAAAAAAAAATTATATATATAGAACTTTGAAAGGTGTTGGTTGACATGCGTTAAATAAAATTATTAACACAAGAAAATGGTTTTTAATAAAATTTAAATTTAAGGATACAAACGAAAACATTTTTCCTCCGGTTACTCCAAACCAGGAGGTAACACACGATTTTTTGAATAAAAAAGCTGTGGAGTAGCACAAAATTCTAGTTCTAAAAGCACTCCAGAACAAAATGGAAAACCCATGGAACACCCAACGCTGAGACAGAGGGAGAATGAAAATGACAGGAAGGTAACCTGGCGTGGAGGGCATTAACACATTCAGCTCAATGGAAGGGGCTACTATACCATTTCATCACCCCGCCTGCCATTCCTTCACCTCACTATTGCTACCTCATTTCGGTTTAGGTTGATGTTCCTTATAGAACTCTCTTTGAAGAGTAGTTGAAGGCTGAGTTCCATTTTGATTTGTGATATACATTGATCGGTCGATAGAAATCTTCCTTGGGGATTCTTTCCACATGGAAACTTTTCTACCTAGACGAACGCTACTACAACGTTTTGAATCTTTAAATCTCCAATAGGCGTCAAAATATTTGCAAATATTTGGATGTTGGGCTCGATTTCTTCCACCATTTTCAAAGAACTTGCGTGAGGTTATGGAAGAAGGCAAGGTGGATTTTTGTATGATTTGTAACGTGTACTTAGGTCCTAATGCCGATCCGATGGATTCCGCTGAATGATTGGTACAGTCTCTTGAAAGTTTGAACATTTCATTTCTGAATTTCATTACACAGCTCGACTAAAACTGCACACGAAAAAAAGTTTTCTGAACATTTCAATGACTTAATAGTCAATAAATCAGATGGAAATAGAGAAGAAATAACGATTTATCACCAATCCAGGTCCGAAATTGAGCAATTCGTTAGGTATTTGTAGATTTCAGTACCGAAATGATAGTTTCATTCGGAGCTACTCAAATATTACAGAATTTTACAGAATAGTACAGAATTTTCGTATGTGGAGTGATCGCTGGATAGTGGATTTTTGATTGCCTACAGGAAGCTAGTAGCTACAAAATTTGCCCATGACGTGTTTGCCAGAGTTGTTTCAAATCACGATCAGATCCACCAAGTTTATGATTTCGTTCTAAGATTGTAAATGAATTAATTTTCTAGACTTTTGGGGCCATTATTGTGGACTTACTCTCAACAGGAATCCAACGATCTTGGAACAAGCATGTGCTCACAGCAACCATCATCAATAGCAGCCCCAACCTGAACATGATTAGGTGACTGGCTTCTCTTGTCAGTTACTATCTACATTTATAGGTTCCAATGAAATGTGATCAATTTTAATGTCGTTTTTTTTTTTCCAAAGAGAAATATCACCATCGCAATAACAATAAAACTCGAGAAAAACGAGCATCGATATTTATGTACGTTCTACGTACTAGCACGGAAAAAATCATGGCCCAGTCGACCAAGAGAAGAAATGTATGTACCTATATAACACCGTACGCAGTCTAAACTTTTCTCCGAAACTAATTGGTCAGTGTTTAAGAAATATACCTTAAAAGTTCTACATCTCGGGACAAGCCGATTATTATCAATAACGTAGTGTAATGCGTAGTGATTCAACCCTGAGGGTTAATATTTGAGGATGAACTATTCAAAAATCGATACCTCAAAACCTATCAAAAGAAGTGGGTCGTTTTTTGTTTGATTCCGATAGAATTAAGTGAATTGAATGAATTAATTTAATCTGCAAAATATTACATAGAGGTTTATTATTTCCGTATTAGAATAATTATAATTATGGGACTGTGCACAGCCCCACAAAAAAAAGTCAAGATCCGTTTAGCAGTCTAGGGTATCCCTATGTATTTTTCGATGCTGAATTCGAATCCAAGGTCCAAAAAATCCCCTGACCCCCAAATTTTTGAGCCATGGAAAAAAACTACCCTTAAATTGATGTCAACCTTCTTTTTGAGTCATGAGATTGGGATGAACTACGACATCTTTTTTAATGAATTCCTACTTTTTGTTTTAACTTCAGACAAGGGGTACTTGAGGGAAACTACCTCCCTCATAATTATCTCCCGCCACCCCCACCTAGGGGTTGAAATTCGAGTTCTCACGCCAAGCCTAGTGGAGTAAGGATTTCCATGTTTATGGGGTTCCTGAGACCGAATTTGAACTCCCTTGTGTACGTAGACACCTCTTCTTCCCTTAATCGCCCCGTCCTAAGGGTTGAAATTTGATTTTTCGTTCCAAGTCGAATAAGGTAAGAATTTCTGTGTTTCCAGTTCACTGAAATTAAATGTGATTTTTGAAAAGGCTTTCAAACTTTGTTGAGGTATCCTCCAATGACTTTTAATTCTTTCGGATTTTATTCTCTTTTATTGTGATATCCCTGTGATATTCGAATATCGGAAGTTCAAATTCGATCTCAGGAACCCCAAAAACCACTCCATACCTCACTCGACTTGGCGTGAGAACTCAAATTTCAACCCCTAGGAGGGGGTGGTGGGGGGTGATTGAGGGGGAGGTAGTTTTCCCCAGTACTCTCCTTGTCTGAAGTTTTAAAAAATGTAGAAATTCACTTAAAAATATGTCGTAATTCATCCTAACCTCATGATTCAAAAAGAAGGTTCTGACACCAGTTTAAGGGTAGCTTTTAGGCCATAGCTCAAAAATTTGGGGGTCAGGGGATTTTTAGACCTTTGGATCTGGATTCAACATCGAAAAATACATAAAAACACCCTAGTCTACTTTACGAATCTTGACTTTTGTTTTGTGAGGCTGTATAATTTGCCACAGACAAATGTACAGTAATCAGATACGTTCGTAGAAGGTTGCTCTAATACAATAATAATGGACAGCCGTTTCAATCAGTGGTAAATGACTACTTTTCAGGAAAATGTTCACACCATTCATGCTACTAGCTGCCTGCATATTGCGCACTTGCAGACTTTCTTTCGTATTGTTTCTTGAGCAAATATGCAGGGGTGTCGATTAACTGACATACTAAGGGTCTTTGCAATACATCTGAAATGTGATTTAAACGTGTGCGAGGGTATCGGTTCTACGCATGTTCCTAAATTCATAAATTGAGACTCCCATTAAACGTCAGCGTAACAATTCGCTCCGCTTATTTTTTATTTTTGTTGTATCGTGTTACACTTTTGGTGTAACATGAAGAATAGTATAGGATGATGATTTCATAGCTTGCCAAAAGACATATTCCAGTATTCAATTCCACACTGAAACCTAATCGTTACAGCACTGAAAAAAATTAAATGGGAGCTCATTTTTTTCATTTCAACGTGGCGAGTCCGAGTATTTTTAGATGTGGCATCATCAGCAAATTTTCTTGAGAAATGGACATTCAAAGAAATTTTCTTCATGGAAATATCCCTTTTGAGGTGTTTTAAAATTATTCCTGAATTTCAATGTTATTTATATAAATATATGTATAAATCTGAGTCGTTTTTTCAGAAATTAAATTAAAAAAAAAAAAAAAAAAAACCTGTCTTTCCGCCGCACACAGTTTATTTCCGAAACTACTGGACCAAATTTTAGGAAATTTTTGCTCCAACATTGATAAAGAATGTGTCAGTAAGCTCACCATCTTCATCAATCTTAAAAGATTATTTTCCAGAATTAAACTATCAAAACATCGAAATCTCAAAAACTTTCGTAGTAAGGAGAAAGTTTTTTTTTTATTTGTTTGTTCCGTTTAGGTTATTATTGTATATGTTAAATTTCAGTTGGAATTTCACATTTATCGAATTTTCGCACTAGCTACAGCTTATATATATATACTTCAAGTGATAAAACATTCCCAGAGTTCTGCCATGTTTGCTCACTATTGCCGTCAGCCTAAATAGCCTCATTTTAAATTTTCCCTCCGATACTTTTACTAAATCTATTTGATATTATCTATTATGTGGTACTAGTCGCATAAATGGCGATGAATTTGGATAAAGCAGATTTTGTTCTTTGATTCGCAATCCACCTTTGTCAAGCAGAAATAGTAGGCTTGATTTTGAGGTTGATTTTTTGATTTTTGAGGCTTGATTTTTGGAGGGGCAAAAAAACGCTGGATTTATGTAACCTCTTGTCCAAGATCTCATTTGTTCAACACAGGTGATGTACACCAAATAAGAAGGTGACCCCGTGCTCTGCTAACTTCATCCCACAATAAATCAGGTATGCATTTATCACAAATGGAATGCATTTCGGTCACTCATGACTTTATAAAAGAACCAAAGAAGAAGCAAGAAACATTAGAATTGCCCATGCTCTTTCCACTTTGGTGCCCATTTATTCTTCAAAAAAAAAAAAAAAAAAAAGAGAGAGTCAAGAGAATTTCATGTAAATGATTGGATCAAGGTAACCTAGGAAGGAAAACAAACATAACCGCTGTGTCGTAGCGGCCCCTGCACGATCAATAATAATGTCAATACCTTATCATAATATAAGATGAGAATACTGCTCACGTTTCCTTGGCCATTTCTTCATCCACTGTTCACGATTCACTCTTTGTTTAGCAACTAACGCGATAATGCTCGCTGTACAAGTTACTATGCGACGATCCATTATTAAATACAGACAAAATGTTAAGCTTGAGATGCGTTACTGATCGAAATAATGACATTATTACTGACGGTCTAAGGTTAGAGTGAAATGAAAAAAACGCTGCAAATTCTTCCACTGGGGTTTATTATTCAATTGGCTTGCGTTCATGATTTGAATTTCTACTAAGCTTGGGAGTGTGCGTGTTTCACAGCTGATAGAGTGATTATTGAATTTCAGGAGGCACGCGAACATGATCAACTGAACAATCCAAATAGGTATTTCGGTTGAGTACAGATTTACGTGCTCTATGCATATCTCCTGAAATTTAATAATCGCTCTATCACCTGTGAAACACGCACACTCCAAAGCTTAGTAGAAATTCAAATCATGAACGCAAGCCGATTGAATAATAAACCCCAGTGGAAGAAGTTGCATGCGTTTTTTATGGTTGTCAGAATGCTTCAACCCGTGTATCAGCTACAAAGCCTTTTAGGAGTTCACTCCAGTATCCACATCACTACATCACTACATCACTAGGTTACTGATATTAAAACAAAAACAATTATAAACCAAAATAACGCGAATGTTGGCACCATAAATCGGGCCATACATCGGGAATGGTTTGACCTACGGACCTGGGGAGGGGCTCATTCGATTCCTCGTGGGAAGTTTTTCAAAAAGAGTCCAAATTTAGGCCGCCTTGACTTTTTTTGAGGTTTTTAGGGATCTTACAAAACTTTGACAACCCTTAAAGGGCACTTTAGATTAAGTTAGAGAGCTGGCTCGAGAATTGGAGCGTCGTCGGACCAACATGGATTTCTCCTGAAAATGTCAGCTTTTTTGCTTCAGCCGTTTGGGAGAAATCGTTTGCGTACGGCGTACGGCGGACGGACGGAAAAATTTTTATTGCAGATTCGGATTCTACACCCTTTGAAACGTAAACCATGAAATTTCCAGGGGGGGTTAGAATTTTTTTTTCAAGAACGATTACAATGGTTTACTATTGAATAATAAACCAAAAGGAATGAAGTAGTAAATTCATTATCTGTAATGACATTATTATTGATTGTGGAGGGGCCGCATATGAACCGTATTGTTTTCCCTCTAGGTTTACTACAAGAGCTCTTTTCCCATAAGTTCACCTGATTGACAGCAGGTGTCGCGAAAATGATCTCCGCATCCCTTCACCCATCAAGAGATAGCCCAATCAGTCCAAAATATATTTGAAGAGAGCCTAGTGTTTCAACCCCCTCCACCGCTTTCTATTTTATTCCGAATCTCTTCAAAATATATTGGACTTTCGGTCGACAAATAATAAGAAGGGCCTTTCTCTACAAGATCGTCAAACCTTCAAGGTACCGCTATTTTATATCTTAACTCCGCATTCATTTCATACCTAGTTACAACCAATTCCCCATGTTAGATTTTCCGATCAAATCACCGCACTTAGACAGTCCACCATTAAATATTTTACCCCCATGACTTAAACCATGCAGCCTCTAAATGACAAAATCGTCGTCATGGCTTAAGGTTGCCACTTGTTTCTACCTGGGAAAAATATCTCTCTACAATACCATAATGTGAGAATAATGAAAGATCTAGACATGATAGAGTTAAAATCCCAACGAATTCAATCTCAGAGCTGAGAACCCATTGACAGTCCCCCATATGTTCTTGAACAACGGAAATCATGTAGAGCAGTTTAATTATAATTAAATTAACGGTCGTGATGGTAACGTTGAAGAGGAGTAGGAAATCAGGGCCCTCATTAAACGTTTTATGTTGCAGTTATTACGTCCTTAAATTGGTGGACCGCCGCAACGAGGAGCCCCAGATGGTTGGGCTGTTCTTGTCACCTACGCACCAGACGCGACGCTCGGTTGCGCAAAAGGAATATAGATTATTTACATCTGGTTTGATTTACGGCGCGAGGGGGGTTATAATAACCTCAATAAAAAACGACTGGGCGTTCTTCCTGTTCCAGAACTACCGTGTAATTGTTTAATTGGTTTTTGAATTCCGATCGGCGGCGGGGAGTTGGGAGAGGGGCGTCGGGCACACAGATGTTCGGTGTTGGACGGCGACCTGGTCTCGCCGACTAATGAACTCGGTTAAAGATCGCTGACACGTAAGTAGGCGTGTGTTCAGTAACCTTGGAGGCTTTAAAAACAATTGATTTCAGCTATACGACGACTTTTTAGAAAACGACACAGAAATCTACAACGGTGCTGTCAAATATCTCACCTGTTGATGACTAGTCGAACAGGTGCATAAATCCATTATTCCAAATGGACACCTCAACCACTACCTCGAGTTTCTCTTAACTACTTCACACTGAAATTCCATCGCTAAACTCCCCATTTCACTGCTCACAAATTTGAAAATATCGGTTCGGTTGAATGTAAACATTGGTCTGCCATTGACAACCACTGGTCATTGGATTGAGTATTTCCTATGATGACAACATTAAAAGTCACAAATCCCTAGAAGCTTCTTATATTCATCACTTTACGAAACGTTTGCAATCTCATATTGTATTAATCTTGTTCAAGGGTAATTTTTCGGAAAAAAACGATTTTTCAAAAAATTAGTTTTTAAATACTCTACATTATATGGGGAACCCAGAGAAAAGAGAATTTTGAAAAAATTTCAACGGGAAGTGAGTCAAAAAATGTTTGAACAGCAAGGTCCGCTAGCACAAGCCTAGATATAGTCATTCAAAAAATAGATCTGAAAGAGACGAAGTGAGTTGAAGCCTGTGGGATCAGGAGGGTACAGTAACAACTTCAGAAAATGGTTTCTCCAGAAAAACGATGTTTTCTGCGCAAATGCCCCATTATCTCCGTAATTGTGCAACTTATAACCTCATTTTTTTAGAATGTTCGTAAAAACCTAATACACCAACTGTGCGTAGATTTTGCGTATTTTTCTTACAACATCAGATAAGTTTTAATGTTTACTGGATCCCATTTATAGTTCTTAGATGTGATTATGGCCGGAGGGGGAGGTAATTTTTGTTGTTAAGTTAACTTTTATATTTCTTCAGCGATGAGAAACCTTATTGATTCTGGAGGAAAGTGGAGCTTCTTTTTGTAAGACATGCCTCTTCCCATCCTCGACGACTAATTCATATTTTGCACTATTTTAGCACGCTCTAATATTGTTTTTTAGGTTTCGAGCACTTTGCCTATTGTTTCGGATCCTAGAGAGATAAATATAAAGAAAAAACGCTGCAAATTCTTTCACTGGGGTTTATTATTCAATTGGCTTGCGTTCATAATTTGAATTTCTACTAAGCTTTGGAGTGTGCGCGTTTAACAGGATAGAGCGATTATTGAATTTCAGGAGATATGCATCAAGCACGTAAATCTGTTCTCAACCAAAATACCTATTTGGATTGATCAGTTGATGATATTTGTGTGCCTCCTGAAAATCAATAATCGCTCTATCCTGTGAAACACGCACACTCCAAAGCTTAGTAGAAATTAAAATTATGAACGCAAGCCAATTGAATGATAAACCCCAGTGAAAGAATTTGCAGCGTTTTTTACTGAACCTCAATACCCCCCACAATAAAAACATCCATAATTTATCAAGTCCTTTAGCGCTCGTATTGCGTTAAAACTTCCCCAAACGATGTAGCCAAAGGTAGACTGATGTAGAGGAGGCACACAAATATGATCAACTGATAAATCCAACGTGCTCTATGCATATCTCCTGAAACTCAATAATCGCTCTATCACCTGTGAAACACGCACACTCCAAAGCTTAGTACAGATTCAAATCATGAACGCTAGCCAATTGAATAATAAACCCGAGCGAAAGAATACTTATTTACCCCAGTATTAATATTGAATAATAATCCCCAGTAATAATATTTACCTATATATTATCAGCGTTTCATACATATCAGAATACTTCAACCCGTGTATCGGCTATAAACTACAAGTATCCACATCGGCTATCACTCCAGTAACCACATTCACTACAACTCGACGCTATCGGCATCCCTAGGTTACAAACAAACAATAATAAACCAAAAAACGCAAATGTTGACACCATAAATCGGTCCATACATCGGGAATGGTTTGACCTACGGACCTGGGGAGGGACTCATTCGATTCCTAGAGGTATGTTCTTCAAATAGGTATAAATTTAGGCCGCTTCGACTTGTTTTGAAGTTTTTAGGGATTTTACAAAACTTTTACAGCCCTTAAAGGGCACTTTAAATTGAGTGAGGGAGCTGGCTCAAGAATTGGGGCGTCGTCGGACCAAGATGGATTTTTCCTGAAAATTTCAGATTTTTTCCTCCAGCCATTTCGGAGATATCGTGCGTACGGCGTACGGCGGACGGACGGAAATTTTTTTATTGCAGATTCGGATTCCACACCCTTTGAAACGTTAACCATGAAATTTTCAGGGGGGTTAGAATTTTTTTTTCCAGAGCGATTTCAATGGTTTATTATTGAATAATAAACCAAAAAGGTTTCTCACCCCACATATTGATGTAACACTCCTGACGACTTACTATCGTTTACTCACAGTTACTAATCTCTTGACTTTAGACCATTATTCAGAGAGTCTTAGTTGAGTTTCAGCCCCAGTCCTTAATGTAATCAGATTTTGTGGCTAGATATACTGGGATAATCATTAATCAACTATTCAAAATCGACACTTTCAGAAAATCGAATTTTTGCCGCCCTTGCCCCACAGTGCAGCTTCGAAAAGGACCTTTAGCCGGCGAAGTGGAGACGAAAGGGTTTCGGAAGACAACTTCTCATAAAAAGTACTGAACGACTGGATTAACTAACGCAGTTGAAGATAGGGATGGGGCATCGAGACAAAACACCGATATTGATATCGATGTCGCTGTTTGAGAGCGGCATTATGAAGGGTTTTCAACGCTGAAGAAGATGGTAAAAAAAGTTCCAGTCATGCAGCATTACGAAATGAGCAAAATTTTAAGCTAGCCAACTGGCGGAGTACACCATCGAGCTCCACGCCTGGGCCACTAAGTGGAAAATAAAACTAAATGCCAGTAAGTCCAACGCAGTTGTCTTCAGCTACCTCCGGAACCATGTCCAGCCAGAACTAGTCATGGGCGGCACAGCAATCCCACAAGTGTCCAAGGTGCGCTACTTGGGCATAACGCTTGATAAAAGGCTAACGTTTCGCGACCACATTACTGAAACCCTCCAGACCTGCAGGCACAGGTTACGCGCACTTAGGCCTTTACTTTCCCGCGACTCACCACTGACACTGAGCACAAAAAGGTTAATATACCTTGTCCTCATTCGGCCGATTTGGGAATATGGCTGCCAGATCTGGGGGGGGGGGGGGGGGAGCCTCGGAAACGCAGGTACAGAGGCTGCAGACATTCCAGAACAGAGTCCTGCGTATAATCACCAACTCACCATGGTACATAAGGAATGCTACACTCCACACTGATCTGTCAATCCCAACTGTCAAAGAAGTCCTCCCTGTTTCGTACCAACGTTTCTTCAGCAGACTGGCAGCACACCCCAACGACCTGATCGAAGGTCTACAACACACTCGCCCTCCCGATCGACAGCAGCGACGCCTCATGCGGAAACGTCACACTATAGACTAACCGCATATTTATTTATTTATTTATACTTATTTATTTATTTAATTGTTAATTGTATTCCAAATAATCGTTTATATCTAGTCAGTGGAGAGTGCCAGAGGGCAACTATCCCACATCAAGTGCCATTTTCAACTGTTAATATATTGGTACGCCTAACTATAATGTATTTATTATACAAATAAAGTTTCTATTTGAAAAAAAAAAAAAAAAAAAAACAATTTAAAAAGAAACTAGTTTTGCATGAGGGAAAAATAACGCAATTTTATTTCTGACTCCTGATACCTCATTTCAATTTGAAAATTTCTGAAAACATTGAAGAATCCCTATCTACTATGTTTTATCATCTTCATACTGCTCCAATATGAACGGATTGAGATATCTCCAATCCAATTTCACCATCATGTCCAACGTGAAAAACCCTTTATAAAAGAGGATCACCTGCTTGGGGGTTTTCGGTAATTTTTTCCCATTTGAAATGCCCCAAATTTCCCCTTAGAGTGAGGCCATTGTGCCCATCTTCAAACTTGGCCTTTTGAAAGCCTAGATGGATTTTTTGAGCAAATTTGAGCTTTTAATCTCAATTCTATCGAGAGTTACCGTCTGGAATGTGTTTGACAGTGGAAAGGAGTGTGCTTTGAAATGGATTTTGGAGCAAACATTTTATGAAAATTCTCATAGTAAATATTTTGTACCGAGAAAAATAGTTTCTTTTCTTCGAAAATTCGCTAATACTGCAGCAATTGAAAGAATTGTTAATATTTCTTTTTTTCACGTAAGGTAGCAATTTAGATGGATTTTTTCTTTTGAGTGAAGAGTAAACCAAACCGATGTTACCGCTATTATCGGATGTGTGGCATCCATGGCAGAACATCGTAATATTGAAGCAAAACGTCGATTTTTTCGATAATATCGATGCCGATGTCCCATCCTTATTTGAAGAGACTGGTAGCCAGAATGATAGCTCTAGGTAAGATTGAAAGGGTTGAGGACGAACTGTTTAATAACAACGTAAAACCACCCAAGTACATACTACTATCCCTATATCAAGTATGAATCCAAAGAACATGTCCCATGTTTTGAAATGCAACCGGCTTTAAACCATCACGCAACGCCTATCTGATGAAAAACTTGGCGGCCCTTACAAATCACGCAAATAGCAGCACATAATCGTATAAACGCGTTCATATTTATTAATTATTTGCATTCCACATTCCTTCATTCAATCCGACGTTCCAGGTGAGACTTTCCCACTTGCCGTAAGAACCCGGTGGATTTTTTTCTTCTTTTTTTTTTTGTTTTTTACCTTCAGCTCTCTCGAGTCAACGCTGAAACATTCAGTTCCCCGGAATCATTTATCCTAAAAGGCTAATTGCGATCTTCCCCATGAAAACAGAGACGAGAGGCCATCGTATTAGGGCCGAAGGTAACCCAACTAGTTTTTTAGGGCAGAGGCGACTGAAGCGAATGCGAAGGCTTGAAACCGCCTTCCCCATTAACCCCCCGGTCGTTTCCACATTCTCGCCGCTTGTACAGGCAAAAACGACGAGACGCTGCGGTTTAATAAATTAGGGTTTAATATTAATACGGTTTGAGAGTTAACAGTCCGCCTTCGCAAACAAACGATGGCCAGTCACTGAAACGCCGCAAATCCTACTTTAGGTATGGGTTTCATATGTCTGCTTTATTATTTTCATTTGTAATCGACCAAAAAAATTGTTTAAACCCTCCTCAAAACTTGTTATTATACTTCTTTCAGTATAAAACCATTCTTCCGAAGCTGAGTGTATGGCGATGACGGAAGCTACCAAAGAAGCGATCTGCCTTATAAAGTTCTTGAGGGAACGGCGATTCACTAAAGAAATTCCTTTGACATTATTCAGTGACAACCATGGAGCTCAAGAACTTGCCAAGAATCCAGTTCACCACCCAAGAACCAAGCACATAGACATCTGCCATCATTTGGTCAGATTTGCTGTTACATAGGGACAAATCATCATCAAACACATTGATACAGAGGAGATGAAAGCAGATATCATTACGAAACCTCTTCCGGGTCCTTTGTATTCTTTCGTCTTGACAAGCTCGGGTCACTCACAACGCAAATTTGAGGGGAAGTTTTGGATCTAAACCAACCCCATTGACAGCAATTTTTTATCCTATAAAAACTTTGTGAAAGTTAGGATATCGACGTGTGTATATCTAGGCGTAATGCTGGGCACATCTCTTAGTTGGCCAAAGCATGTTGGCTATCTGTATGGGAGACTCATTCACCGCAATAATGAAGAATGCAGGGAGCCAATGGAGCGGTGATACTTCTCTATCAGTTTGTGTTACTATGTGAGTCGTGAAGGTTGGTTGGTGTTCACGGAGTTATATTAAAGACGAAGTCATCCAAATTGTCTTTTGGACATCTTGGAGTCAATTAGAAGGTATGGCAACTCAGCTATCACATTTGTGGCTAATTTCGTTAATAATCGGCCTTGCTACAATATATTTACGGACCAGCGAAGATCAGGTAGGTGTTTTATTTTATCTAGTTAAATTTCCATTGTTCTATTCGTAGATCTACTTTTTGTCCATGTACTTGCAGTATACTGCACCATTATGGGTCTTTTATATCAGATTTTGTGTCAATAAACATTCACGGAGTCAAATAAGACTGTAATCCCACTGTCTTTGGTACATCTAGAAGACAATTACAAAGTACTGAGACACTGTGATCAGCTGAAAGATCCTTGTGGCTAATTCCGTTCCTAATTGATCTACCGTGCTAAAATATAAGTGGAGGTCTTTTTATGCCACCTAGAATGAAATTAACTAATTGAAAAAATAAAAATTCATAAAATGAAATTATTAATTGAATGAAATTACAAGATAAAAGGCATAGGGCATGGAGTTAGTTATAATGTACAAAAAACTACGTCTAAAATATATATCAGTGACTTATATAGATGGATTATTATAATGCAGAAATAATAAATCGGTAGTAGCTTACATCTAATATAAGGGGTTTTATGGGCCTTACGGCGGACGGACGGACTTTTTTTAAATGAACTTTTGAAATTGATGTATCGTAATTCGTAAACAAAAACTGTTGAGGGAGCCTAATAAATATGTTTCTTGTTCTAGGTTGATTACAAAGCTTCATTATCAAAAATTAACTAAAACTGAGGTTATTATGTCAAAAGCCGGACGGTTGTTCACCTTAAAACAACATAACTCATGACGAAGCTGGTGTACATGAGGATTTCTCGCTCCCCGATGAAGATAATGTCCCACAAAAAGCCGTTTACGAGGTGATGCACGACCTTTTCGATTGGCCGATATGGGTTATTATGTCTCGATGGGCGCATCGGTAGCTTGGCAACGGGTGCCGATTAGGGAGGATGATTGCCTTCCTTTCCGAGCTTTGAGCGCTCAGGTTTGAGGGCACGTGCTGCCTCCGTCAAGACAGTGACGCAACCTCGCCACCTGTCCACAGATGGCGGACGTTTCATTAACCTTTGTTTTCCACCAGGTACCTGATCCGAAGCGATAGCCCGGGTTTATCTGACCGACTCCAGATATTTCTTCCTAAGGACAGCGAGAGATTTCCTTATTGGACGCCACCTGCATCACCATAACTCCGGTTCAGGATCGGGTGCATCGCTCATTCCGTACGGCCGGCTCCCCCTACATGGAGTCACCCTTCATTCACACCTTCGCCTAGTTCTGGTGGTGTTCTCAGATGCTGCGATGATTCTGGATTTGTATTCGACGGCATTGAAGATGTATTGCGACGCCAGTCACCTGCCACCTGCATCCCTGATCGATGATACAATGGGTCAGCGGATTAATTCGCATTCCATGATCTGTACAAACAGCTTAATCTCTTTTCTCGACTAGAGCAAAGTTCTTACAGAAGTAGCTAAACTTTTCAATATTATGTAAAAACAGTTTGTTGTTGCATCAAATTCATCAAAGGCTTTTCATATGGTCACCATCCACCGCTGATTACGGGTTTTATGAAAACAAAGTGTGGCGTGAATCCATGCTACAAAAATGGAAGAAAACCCAACCATAATGCAAACATTTCGTAAATATAAACCAAAACAAGAGCATTTCAAAATGTTTACACAAAATTTTACAGAAAACATATACCCTAGCCAGGGAAAAATCCACACAGTAAATTATTTGTTAGTTTGTGAAGTAGGTAATTTTTTGTTTGTTTGTATTTTTCACTGCTCTACAAAAAACGTGACCAGCCGTACGATTTGGGCGTTGCGGTTAGCGAAGTTAAGCGACGTTGAGTGTGGTGAGTACTTGGATTTTATTGGACTAAGTTAAGTGTCCCCACGTAGTTTTCACGATTCTGTCGGCAAACCTTTCTCCATTCAAGGGTTAGAGGCAATAAGTAGCTTCAAGGGAAACCATCAAACCGAATTTTGATCTTCCTACAGCTGATGACGTCCTCTGCGCCAGTGGCAGTTGGACGTAAGGCCCCAACTTGGTCTTCTATACTTTATTACTATCTAACGAAAAAGGTGACCTGAAAGTTGCCGTCCTGATTTGATTTTTGACGGTGCTAAATCTTTTTTTCCCCAATTGGACAATTCTTTCGATTTTTCAAGGTTTCAACACGTTTTTATTAGAACTTTGCGGTGTATTTTCCTGGTCATCATGAGCTTCATTCAAAAAGATTATAATGAGGCTAGACATATAGGAAATTTCATGCTGAATAAAAATACCACCCCAACTTTTCCATATTGATCCCAACCCTCCAAATCAACCAAAAAGCTACTTGAAAACTACAAATATTTTTAATTTTTGTTGACTCAGATGGATCTATCGAAAAATATCGATAGCAACCATTTGCAAGTTTAGACTCTCCTGCCACACTGAAGATGAAGATCAGCAAACCTTGGAAAATGAATCGTCACTGCAGCAATCGCCCGTTTGGCAGATGCCTATTCCCCTTCTATATATTTCGATAATCAAATTCTAGCAATATCTTAAAATTTCAAGAGGTTCTCATGGATAAGGATAGTGCCCCGTTTCTGTTTCTTGAAACAGCTGAAGACTAACCATTAGCTAAAAAAATGGAGTTTCAGCTTCGGGGGTATCGTCTAGGTGTTGCAGGTATATCGCCTCTGCCCTTGGAAGGGACAAATGGTCCATTCCATCACGTCACTGCAATGCGGGGGCTGAATCTGATTATGAACCACTCACAATGTAATATTTACTTTATGGTGCTGTATGTTTTGGTTTACTATTTTCAGTTATGGAATTTTATCATCAAGAAAAAGAACATTTAAAACTCTTCCTGTGTATGAATGTATACATACAGATTGAACAAGGTTCTCATAGCGTTCAAGGCAGTTCTCACCGTAGAATCAGATCCGTTGACGGGCCGCTGTGACCGCCTTAAAAAACTCACTTCCACCGGTCTCCTATGAGCAACCGGAAGGTCGTTTCGAGATGAGGAGAAAAAAAGCGGTGTCTCCTACACTTCGGAACTAGACAACTAGTTTCCACCCTCTTCCTTCACACGGACCGGTCTTTCGAGGGAAAATCACCAATTACCCCGGTGCTATTATGCGGGCTACCGTCCTATCACCGACTACCGCGTTGACCATTGTGCGAGTTACCGTTCTATTACCAATTACCGCGTTTTCGACGAGGTCGCGGGACGATGGGGATTTCATGTCGAACCGACGTCTTTTCTAGAAAGGGGGCGAAGGTGCTGGTAATGAACCGGAGCACAAAAGGTCGGTAGCGCCTCCTCAGAGGTGTTTTGAACCCCACCGGATGTTTTGAATGCGTCACCACCCTTCAGCGCATTGGGTGAAATCGCATTATGTAAATTCGAGGAAATATGTTCTAATAATGCCCGGTTTCTATGGACCGGGCGTAAAAACTTTTCTCATACCCAAAAATTGTCATCAACGTCGGATGGACAGGGTGGCAGTTGAAATTCTTACAAGAATTTGCCCCTCACGAGAGAAACGAAACTGACGTTGTTTAATATGATCTAAGCTTTACCCTTACCTGTATTCGTTACCTGAATGTGATAACAAAGCTTCATCGCCATATGTAGACTCGGTATGTTGTGAGAGCTTCCACCCCCCCTCAGTGGGTTCCATGTTGATCCCATGCTCCTTCTGGACTTGCTAATTGTAACAGAGGGAGGTGATGGTGAAATGGTGTAGTCGCCAGTTCCAAGGACTCTGAGGCGTTTTAGTGAAATCCATGTTGATCTCATGCTACTTCTGCATTGAAAGTGTGGCAGTTGAGATTCTTACAGGAACTTCCCCCACGCGAGAGAAACGAAACGGACGTTGTTCAGTGTGATCTAACCGTACCTTTACCTGTATTCGTCACCTGAATGTGATAACAAAGCTTCAGCGCCAAATGTAGACGCGGTGTGTTGTGAGAGCTTCCACCCCCCATCAGTGGGCTCCATGTTGATCCCATGCTCCTTCTGGACTTGTTAATTTTAACAGAGGGAGGTGCTGGTGAACTGGTGTAGTCACCAGTTCCAAGGGCTCTGAGATGTGAATGGGGTAGCAGAAAACTCATAAAACCTTTCATAGAGCAAATGAAACATTTTCTAATCAAATGAAACCTATTAAGAAAATGAGTGAAATGAGGTTTAACGATAGGTACCGACTCACATTCAACAGAAAATTTCTCAAACTTCCCTGATTCTTTCCTACCCCCTAAGGTGAGATCTACTTCGATAATCTTGAGCTTATAGGATTTTCGTTTTGTAAACTTCTATCTACGATATACACAATTGCATCTAACTGCAATTTGGCAGGGTACCTACCCCATCTTGGTGCCTCATGTCGCTCATTTTCTCAATAGGTTTTATTTGAAATGGAAAAGGTTTCATTTGGTCTGGGAAACGTTTCATTTGGCTTGGAAATGCGATATTTTTACATTATGAAAATACGTTGTACCACGTGGGTCCTATAACTATCTTGTTTCACATACCGTTAAATTGATGAAATCCGGGATTTTGATTGGCGTCGACAGTAGTGGATGAACGTTGAATTGTATTTATCGAACTTCAACTTGAATTTTAATATTAAAAAAGGAAAATACACAGGAACTAAGATTCGACCATTGCCAATGCGTTTTCCGGACATACAGGGTGGCTCTTAATGAACGAACCACCCTTTCTATTTCCGTTGATTGTGGAGATATCAAAAAACTTGTCGAAGTAACCTCCCCTTATTTTTTTGCAGAGAATTTAACCATTGCATTTTTGCGCATCGCGCATGAACGCACCAACTTTGTTTTTTCAAATGGAATTCCCCAATTTTTATTGCAGAATTGGATCCTACATCAAATTTTATGAACATTTTACTTCGACGACTTTTTTTTGGAGGCACCAAGGGGCGTCCAGAAGCGCCCAAAGTTTGCCTACGCCTGAAACGTGGTAGTTAAAAAAAAATGAAAAATCACCTTATCCTGGCTCTTGATCATTTTTGTTTTAGTTAGATGAGTTTTTAGGCAAGCGGTTCGGTTCCTGCGCCCAGAAGGATACTCGGAGAAAACAGGAATGTTATGGTACCATATACGTTTGAATAAAATTCCGCCGAACTGTCGGACTGCTTATCTGCTGCACTTTGTGATGAGACACTACAAACCCATCACGTTACAACTTCCCAAGTTGATCCTTGTTTACTCGATATGCATCTTTATTTTATCTTCAGTCGTGAGAAGCAACTGATCCGCTTTGCACTGTGAGTGAGTGAGACTGTGAACGTCCTCGAGTGCGTAAAACATGCCTCGTTTTACTCAAATGGAATGCCGTGATGCGCAAAAAATGCAATGGTTAAATTCTTTGTAAAAAAAATAAGGGGAGGTTACTTCGACAAGTTTTTTGATATCTCCACAATCAACGGAAAAAGAAAGGGTGGTTCGTTCATTAAGAGCCACCCTGTAAGTATGGAAGGACGAGAGGGATTTTTACCATTTTGGGTTATATTTTATTCACCGGCGGGAATTGATGGCTGGGAAGAACACTTCTCTCTCAGGTGTACTGTTATTACACGTTGATAAGGGAAAAGGGCCGCCCGCCGAAAGAACGATAATTTCAAATGAGAAAAATTATTTGCAGCACAAGCTATATTCCTGGAAATGTGGGAGAATAGTCTTCTGCACAATGGCTGGGATCTTTACACGAAGAGACGGTGCATTTCTACTTCCGAATTGTTGAACTGTGAAACGAACAGAACGCGAAGGGGTCTGTGAAGGTGAGGGGATCCCCATGAGGGTCCGACCCACGTCGCATATCGGAGATGAGCTTCCAAAAGCCACCTCGACGAGCCTGAAAGGAGCGCGGAAATCATCGGCGCATCTTCACAAACAAAAGATCCATCCGGAGAAGCGGAACGTCAGTCCCAACAATGGAAATGCCTTCCGAAGTTCCGGGAGGGACAACCGAACTTTCCCCCCTCAAGTCTCATTACCGTGTGAAGATGATTTTTGAGCTTAGAGGGGAACTGCAGCCTCCCCTTGTGTTTCCGAATTGAAAAGGTGGACGAAAACTGTTGGCTCCGGTGGGTTCCGTTAAAATGTGAGACTGAATCCTCGAGGGGGGAACTAGCGTTGTTTTTCTCCGGATTTCGGCACCCAGGCTCATCAGTTGGCGGGATTTCGATTCTGATCGTGGGAAGTTGTCATCTGACGTAAAAGCAAAGACATTATATGGGCTTCTGCAATATTATCGCCACGCAGAAGTGCAAATTGAATCAACCAATTGCTATCCGGGTTCAATAGTAAACCTTTGTAGAAGACTTTTCAATATAATACTTACATATTATTTAGAATCCGAGAATCGAATTTTAAAAAAATCCGTTGTTCCTCATACTATGCCGTTTGGCGTCTACAGTTTTTCTCCGAAATACTGGATAAAGGTTAATGAAACTTGGGTTAAAAATCACATCCAATTGTCATTAATTTTGAGTCAAACGATGAAATCAAAAGGCTGAAATAATTGAAAATCAGAATATCGAAAAGATTCGGTATAACACTTCTCGTTTTTACGTACGTTAATCATAGACATTTCTTCAACGAATCGAATAAGCTCACTTTTCGTTGATATGATCGCTCCCCCCAAGGACTGGAAATTTAACAGAAAAAAAGAACGGCAACACGACAGTGAATGTGAACATGCTTCGAAATCACCTAGTATCACGTGAGTTTAGAATCAGCTGATGTAATTGCAAAAGAATTCTGTTTTCTAGAGTTCTTTCGAAATCCAGTTTCTCAAGACTTGTCACTTTTTATTTCGTAAAAAGAGACTACTGTATTTTGGTGTTGACGGTAATTTAAGAGACCATACAACTCTGTTTATGACATCTTGAAGTAAATCACGAGGTATACAGGCACAGAGATCAGCAGAAGGACGCTTGTGGACAAACTAGTTCCGTGTTAATCTTCGGTTCTGCAATATAAGTGATGCTCTTTTTATAGCATCTAGAACGCAACTACGAGACATGGATTCGCGTTTAGTTAATCTACCACAGACTACGTCCGGTTTACAAAAATTGGCGATTTCCCAGAAGTGTTACTCCGATACAAAAATGATAAACCTGCTTGCAATAATTTGCAGGGATTTAAAGACATTTTTACTACCCCAAGTTTACCACCTAGTAGTAATTTGATTTTGATCTTATTTGTCACATATAAAATATAAACGTACAGAACGTAAATTAATAAAGTCCGACAACTGATGTAATGATTTTTTCATTAATTCAGATTCACTGTATTAGTCCATTTGGTGTTTTTAGCTTTCAGTCTTCTACGCTTCAGGATGCGTACAACAAGTAATCGACAGCATTGATGTTGACATGAGCACTTGTTCGCTTTTGGAGAGCGGTGGCAATTTTCTTGGTAGTTTCACAATAGTTTCCACTTTCACATTCTGATGAAACCTATCATTCTGAATAGACGGGGTGGAGCAGTTATATTCCTGAACAAACCATTTTGAAACGCTCAGATATTGACTCCGGTCGATGCCGCGAATACATTCCCAACTAGGCCCCAAATATGAGAATACATTGAAAAACTAACCTTCTAATGTTCAATAAATCGAATGAGCCCAGTCGGGCTGATTCACGTTCAACCATTCGCTCTCCATAAGCGCTAGGATTTTGACAAGAAAACACACACATACTAAACATCTGATAGTATCATATGATCATCGAATCAGCTGATACGATTGCGATGGAATTTCGTTTTGAAGTTGAGTTATTTTTTTAAATTGAGTTTTTCAAGACCTGAATACCTATAGTTGGAGACAACTGAAGCGTACATAGCTGTGTTATGCCACCTCGTTGAATTTCAGTGGTTCTATTCGTGGATTCCTACGTCGTGTCCATATTCAGTAAGTACGTTGATATCACCTCTTGTTTCGTACATAGGAACTAATAAATTCTTATTTGAAGGGTATAGGAGGAACCTGGGAACTCGATTTTTGTTCGAAAATGAGTTAACGTTGGATTTATATATTTTGAAAGGTGCTGGACCCAATGAGATAGCCAGAACGGTAAAACGGGGGCTAAATGCCTCATATCGTCTAGTGAAGATTTGGTTTAGAGGAGAAAAATCCACTACTCCGAGCGCTACAAGGGAAGAACCGGCTAACATTGTCTTGTCGCTACCCCCACTCCATCCGCCAAGGACCTTCCTCTCTCTAGTTCGAAATATTTTCTATATCATCATATCAAAAAGCAACGACTTAAGTACCTGCCTAACCTGCCAAATCAGCGAGACGCATGCCACATCGTTTCAAGAAGAAAAAAGTGGATAAGTCCATGGTGAGGGACTGGAAAATTTGTCTATCTCCAAGTTACCTACCAAAAGAACCAACGAAGACGAGCCGCAGGGAACTGAAAATCGCAGCTGTATACCCAAGGATCGCACTACATCGGGTACCTTCAAAGGAGCATTCCAGAGTTCTCCCATGAGCTCCAATTCTCGTCCACGAACTAGTACGAAACTGCGGGAGTTGGTGGCCAAGAAGAACCGGCGAGAACTGGATCCTCAAGTAGCTGCATCAACACTTCGTCCAGGCGAATTTTGATTTTCCCCCGCATGCTTATAAACTAAAAAATTCCGATTTCGATAGAGAATTCAGACCTGTATCATTTGAAGAATTTCCAAGGGCAGGAAGCCCAGAGGTATTACGAAAAACTCCCACGAAAGATGTGATTGGAGTAACCTCGTTTAAGTTTTCTAACAGATTTACCGGGTTTCCCCCTATATTTTATGAGTCTTGATACTTGGCATTGAAAAAACTATCAACAAAAATTTTTTTTCGGGGTTTAATACTTTGTTCACATTCATCCATAATTCACCATCAACTGTTAATTTTGAAAATGAGTTTTGAACAACCGCCGCGGTGTAACTAATGTTTCCGGCAGAATAATTAGCTTTTCTCGAAATGTGAAAAAACTGAGTTTCCCCCGGTTTTTCTAATGCATTCATAATTTAAAAGAAGCCATCCTGCTGTATTCGAGACACTTCCGATGGAACTTAAGTTAATTCCTACGTTATCAAAGTTTAAAAGAAGATTAAAACATTTTAATCCGCACCTACCGCACCGGAATAGAATTTGGTGACTGTACCTATTTTGGGAAATTGTAATTAAAATTCAACATTAGATTTATTTCTATACTAGGAATAATTTTAGTTATATAATAAGGATTTTGAATGATTTGCTTCTTTTTTCTAAATCCATTGCGTTGATTTGTTATGTTTTCGGTATGTTACCTAACTGTTGAGGAAATTAGCGATTGCAACCGCTCCAGCTTCATGTATGTTCATGATTGTTAATATTCGAGATTCCTAACCCCAGCACGAGTTTTACTCTTCGGGGTTAGCAGTATATTTAAGTTGCTGTTTGATACTTAATTCACATAGGTTGTTTTTACTTTATAACTTATAATACAATTATTTTCGATTTACATTGTTCTGTATTTGTTTATGCTAACAATAAATGCAATTTTTCTTTAAATAAATAAATAAATCAGTGATTTCTGCAGACGGTTCATTCTTATACAGAAATAATAAACCCCTTAAAATGAATGAGTGAAATAATCTGCATCGTTTTGATTTTTTAGAAAACGGGTTTTTATCTCCAAAAAGTGAAAACAATGCTCCTTTACATTTTGATACATTGTACTCGATTTGTTTGGCGAACTCTATTATCCTGTAGTTTCTCCTATTTTTTATACTTACTATTTCTATGAAGAACTCTTTATAGAAGAATTCTTTATTCAGATTTTGAATTCCAACGTAATATGTAACAAACTGATAACACAACGAACAAACTGATTTGGATTTCTGACGGGAGTGAAATCGGTGCAACAAATTTTGATGCCGAAACCCATTTCAAACATTACAGAATATATCACCCAATTCACGCTCGCGACAGTTGAAGGAACGTGAGGCATAACGACCTTCTTCAATTGAGTGTGAAAATCCAGATGCAAATGTTATTCCACGTCGTGTCATATCAACTGGTTCCCTCCTTTGACTAACAATGAAGAGAGCAACGATCTGACATCACTCGATTAAACGGATCAGCTCGTGCGTGTAAATCGAATGTTTAGGTTTGTTGCGGTGGTTAACGCGTTGGTGAGTCCCAAATCGCTGAACACACGAGTAAAATACCCCCCGGAGGACGTGTTGAGCGTACCAGGCGCAATATTTTGATTCGATTAGCGAACCGCGGCTTCATCCATTCGGCCTCAACCGACTGTGAGATTTCGTGGCGGGGGTCATCTAAGCAAAGAAAGAAGGTGAACGGCCAAACGGAACAATTCAAACTGGAAAATGGCACCGCGGGGGTTGACTTGTCAACGAAGAAACAGGATTCTGCGCGCAGGATACCAGTGTCGAGCGAGTATCGTTAATTACGCAGCGTGAGTTATTTTTTTCAACTCCGAGCGTTGGATCAACATTAAGATTGTAAAGGGTGTTTTTCCCATGCTAGTCCCCAAGAGCGTCGATCTTTAGGGGGTCCCCCAAAGTCCTTACGCCCGGGTTTCCTTCCCACACTAATAATCAAGTTAGGCCTCCCCACAATGGGCCCTCGCCTTCAATAGCACTTCAATACCTGGAGTCGGTCATTAAATACGTATTGATTCCCCATGACGATGTGCCCACAAAGGGATTACGAAGGTCTGTAGAAAACCAATAGCGACTTCCCACTGTTCTTGAGGCACCGTTTGTTGTTTGAAGCTTTGACAATCGGAACGGCGCGTGAAAGGGTTTTTTTTTTCTTCAGGTACTTAAAACTACGCCTACTCGTCTTCTTTTCTTGTGCTTTAGGCGGTTCTTTGCGTTTCCGATTGAATGGGTTCAATCGCGAGGGAGAACTCACGGAATATCGCATGGGAACATGGGAGAAGTGAATGTGCTGCGCTCATACAACTGACGAAGATACAAAGATAGACTGGACCAAATGTAGGGAACGTGAATGGATTGGCAGCTCAACTATACGGAAACAATGATGCAGTACACAATACACCGCACACTGACACAAACGTTGGAAATCCACAAATGAATCATCTGAATCTCAACGAGATAACCTAAAAACCCTGCAAATTATTACAAAGGTGGTTTTATATTTCAGTATTAGAATAATTACGCAAATCACCTATCTATAGTACATTATTTGTACTTGGCAAATAGCGCCTCCATATCTTGTGGTTGCATTCTATATTCCAGAAAAAGAGCTCCATTCATTTATCAGCACATTAAGTAAATCAATTAGGAATGAAATTAGTGACGAGAGTCCTTTAGCTGATCATTGTGGCTTCATACCTTGTAATTGGCTTCTAGATGTTTCAATGTCTCTGTTAACTCCGTAACACCTACTAGTCCCTTATTACGAAACAAAGCTGATATCAAAATATCTACTGCGATGTAATATACTGTATATGAACACCACTTAGAAATTCAATAATTGAACAATTGAAATTTAACGAGATACAATTAAACAGCCACCACCAACGCTTCACTTTCACAACTAGACCTATAACAAATCTTCAAAAAACTAGATTTCAGAAAAAAACCTTGCAAATTCTTTCACTGGGGTTTATTATTCAATGATTCATGATTTGAATTTCTACTAAGCTTTTTTCCATGTTTTGTTTGATAGAGCGATTATTGAATTTCAGGAGATATGCATAGAGACGTAAATCTGTTCTCAACCAAAATACCTATTTGGATCGATCAGTTGATCATATTTGTGTGCCTACTACAACAATGGTAATGCATATTTAAATTGATTTGGTAGGAGGTTAACATTTTTCGTATTCCTATTAGATTGTGATTCATGATGATCTGATCAGAGTCGTCTACTGTAGAACAATCTTTTTAGTGCTCCACCACACAGAGCGGCTTTGATTTTCACTCTTTGATGTTCATCGAACGAATATGCCGTAGTAAGAACCAACTCCTTGGGCAGCTCAGTGTTAAAATATCCAGCTCGGTCATCAGTTATTATTCAATTGAAGAATGTAACATGTAAAATGATGTAAATAAACTATCTATTTATTCATTTATTTGAAATACGGGCAATGCCCAATTGTATATACAGAGAAACAAAGACGTTGTGTCATGACACTGGGTGGGTATCGTGGACGAGTGAAATAAAACATGGAGAAAAGAAATACAATAAAATAGGAAAAGAAATCGAAACAGAATTACAGCCAAAATAAATCAATCTTGTAGAACTTTGTGAAACAGCTGGTATTTAAATGCCTGAGGGAACTGGTTGGTGAATAAGTCGAGGGATGGGTTGAAGGTTAGGTGTTGATTAGCCAGCCGAGGGAGTCAGTTGATGGGTTGGTGACTTATGTAGTTTGTTGGAGAGAACGCTGGTCTAAACAGAGTTGAGTGACGAGAATGATAAGCAGGTACGTTGAAGTTGAGTTCAGCTAGCAAAGTGGGACAGTCAATGCGGCCAGTTACGAGGTTCTGGAGGAAGCACATATCCAATGCATTCCGAGGGTCCCGAGGGCGATTAGGGCACAGCGCTTCGCCATTTCTTGGGAACTATAAGTATCGAATCCATCTATCGAATCTATCTATCTATAAGTACAAGCGAGAAGTGTATTCTTTTTAATATTTAAATATGCTTTTTCAAAACGTCTCATTGGCCGGATCAAATGTTACAGCAGACCGGCTGTTGACCACATGTGGCATAAGCCTGCATGAGTACTGAACTATCACTTAAGCATACAGAATAGACTGATCTGTCCATTAACGAGTGATACTTAGTGTTATGACAAGGTCCAATACTTGGAAGAGGCATCCAATAACGAGACGCTATAACTCTGTGTAATAATTCACCGGTTTTTTCGGGCTAGACATCTCGTCTTCGACACCTTACAACAGAATAACACATTATCCATCAATAAACCCAAAGAGGAGGCCAAAGGCGCAGGCGTTGAGAGGTAAAGAGAAGAGAGAAAGACTGAATAAACAAAAAAAAAACTGTTCTCTGACGATAAAAAAAAGGTAGCGCTATTGTGCTAAGGGAGCCTCCGGGGTCTGTTGTTCCTCTTTGTCGGGTGCCCGAGAGAGATGACCCGTCTTCGTGAGGGCACGCGCCACGAACATGAGTGTGAAAGTTGACCGTCGGTAGAGCTTATTACTTCACATTGTCCCATAGCCTATAGGGCAGGGCCTCTAGGGCGGGGAAACAGTAGAGGCCGAGCTTTTTTTTACGACTTTTTTTTTAAAGAGAAAAAAAACCGGCCTTTTTTCGAGAGTGACAGAGACAGAGATGGGCGGAGGAACCAAACTTTATAGAAAGAGGGCAAAATGGATTCACCACGGGGGTAAAGCAAACGAGGCAGATGGGTCACTTTCCTAAATGTGAAGATTAACGACATAACGCGGTTCAGGTGCAAGCTTAGCACCTAGTTAGTTCATTTAGCACTTACAAATGAAAGTTCGGATGTCGGTACTGAATCGCCGATATTTCTTACACGAAGAGTAAAGATTTCTGTTTTAGATAGCTAGGCTTTAGAATCACTAGCCTATCATATAGTCAACTTCCACCCTCACTGGACAAAACCAAAAAAAAATCCTCTAAAATCGAGATAATAATATCAAAAAATTACAAAGAATCCATTCGAAATCATGGTTTACAGGCAAATTTAAATAGTAGACTGTAGACAGCCCTGCTGCAGGGGTCACTAGCAAACAGGGCAAACGAGGCGGATGAGTCACTTTCTTAAATATTAATTAATTTTGTGGGTTTCTAGAAATGATTCTTGCTTTAGACTGCAGTGATCACTTGCCTCTAGGACAGGAAAATAATAGACGTCCTAGCTTTTTTGCGACATTTTTTAAGAGGGAAATGATTCACTTTCTTTTTGGAGATATCGAGAGAGAGATGGGCGGAGGAACCCAACTTTATAGAAAGAGGGCAAAATGGATTCACCACGGGGGTAAAGCAAACGAGGCAGATGGGTAACTTTCCTAAATGTGAACATTAACGACGTAACGCTGTTCAGGTGTAAGCTTCGCGTTTAGGGATCTCTTAGCACCTACTATGCATGGCAAAGCCATACAGACTACATCGGGGGGTATTGAGTGATATAAAATGTTCTCTTCCTCGTGCTGTGATCTGCTCCCTTTTTTTGGGAAAACGAATAACCTTGTTTCTTAGAATGAGCTTAACGGTCTGATGAAACGTTTGAGTTTGCCTTGCGGCCCAGCTGAATGGAGGCTATCTACAGACTCTACACAATCAAGTTTAAAAAGCACTGCTGCAGCTCAATGACAATATTTACCAACCTATTCCACTTGGCCATTCAGTTCACATGAACTAGATATGTGAAAATATGAAAACACTTCTCGATTCCATCAAATTCTGTGGCCATCAATGGCAAATCCGTGGTGATTTTAAAGTTATCGTTTGGAATTGGAATGCAATTGGACTACACCAAGCATTGCTGCTTTTCTTGCATGTGGGACAGTCGATATGGGCAGTCTCACGGGAAAATAGCAGACCGATCTGCGAAAAATCCCAAGCCTGGAGATAACAATATCTTTGATAGATCCTAAAATCGTACTTATACCGCCCTCATACGTCGAACCGGGACTAATGAGAACACTGCAAAAGCTATGGATCAAGAAGTACAGGGTTTTTACGTACTTGAGGGGGAAAATTCTTAATGATAAGAGATGCTAAGGTCAAAGAATGAATTCCTGTTGGGTCCCAAATTCGATAAATTGTTAAAGATCAAATACTGAAGGGGAACAGCATGTGAAGATTTTAAAAAAGAGGTGCCTGGATTTCTCGGTGGTAGGAGAGAAAAAGCAGATTTGGTCAAAGAACTGCTTGAAAATGACTGAGCTGTGGAATGTAATATGTCTCTAAAATTACACAGTCTACACTTGCATTTGAAGTTTTCCCCGAAAATAAAAAATCAGCAATTTTTAAAAACAGGCGAAAAAAATTCCCATGAAACGGCCCACATGTTTTGTGTCTTTCCAATGGTAGCTAATAAGAATTAATCGTAATCGTAAGCTAGCGCAGCTAATCGTAATATTCGTTAATAGTGACCCAGAAATATTCAAAAATAGTTCAATTGGGTTAGGAAACATGAAAAAACAAACTTTTTTTGTTGGTCAGTTGTAATAAGAACCTTTGCAAACTAGGCTATATTATTCAAAATGAAAGTAGGAGTGAAGGGACATTTACGGGAATTGCAAGAGATGAACAAAACATATGATGATGAGAGAACATATCAGGATCTTGGAAGAAAAAAAAGAAAGAAAATTCTTGCATACAAGTCTGCAACGCATTAGGACATTTCATGTCTTTCCCCTCCCTCCTTCTTCCCTTCCATCTTCTAGCAATCTTGTCTTCCTCTGTGAATTACATTTTTTTTCAATATAAAGAAAACAAAAATTAAACTCATATTTTTATTTATTATTTACATCCATACATATACCGTCGTGGGTAGTAAAAGAACGGTATGTTATATGTTATATGTTCTACATGACAGTACAACTTATTGTTCACGTCCTAAGGAGGCTACCAGCCAAATTTCAGCTTCCTACGGTTTATAGGGAAGAAGTTAGCTTCAGGAGCCACTCTGCTGATCAAGACCCTGTACACCTTATTGTTCATGTCCTAAGGAGGCTACCAGTCAAATTTCAGCTTTCCACAGTTGATAGGAAAGAAGTTAGCTTCAGGAGCCACTCTGCTGATCAAGACCCTCTGCACCTTATTGTTCACGTCCTAAGGAGGCTACCAGCCAAATCATATTAATCATATAGCCAAATTTCAGCTATGATCATATAGATAACTAACTACCTCACTTCTAAGAATCATAAATCCTTGCATACGAGTCTGCAACACATTGGGACATTTTCTTCTGTGTATTCGAGCCAGACTACATCACCTACTCCAGTAGCGTTGTTGTTCATGTCCTAACGAGACAAATTTCAGCTTACTACGGTTGATAGGAAAGAAGTTAGCTTCAGTAGCCACTCTGCTGATCAAGACCCTGTACACCTTATTGTTCATGTCCTAAGGAGGCTACCAGCCAAATTTCAGCTTTCCACAGTTGATAGGAAAGAAGTTAGCTTCAGGAGCCACTCAGTTGATCAAAACCCTCTGCACCTTATTGTTCACGTCCTAAGGAGGCTACCAGCCAAATCATAATAATCATATAGCCAAATTTCAGCTATAATCATATAGGTACCTACCTACCTCACTTCTACGAATCATAATAATCATTGAGCATATTTCCTTACGTAACGTAACGTGACATAACGACAATTTGGTTGTGTGCCATAGCAAAGACATGAAATGTCAAAAAGGGCGAACCCGAAATTGGGGTGTTGGGAAACGGAACTCAAAGATTTGCAATGACTACAAGATAGCAAGGGCGAATCTTATTTCTATTAATTTGGTGCGAAAATCTTGTTGTTATGAGGTCGATTGTTTCGAACCCATTTATTCCATATCAAGTGAAGATCCATAACAAGTGAATTAGGTTATTCTACTGTAACGTTTGTCACACCAACTGTGATATTATATAAATAGTAAAGTTTTATTTTTTATTTTTTTTTTATGCCTCTTTCTCGAAGTTTGTTGTTCATTACTCATCCTAAACTCTATCAATTCAAAATACGAAGAAATTACACAGACACAAACGAGTACTGTCTATTGGCACCACAAGATTGGAACTAAACTGAATAACAAATTATTGGAGATGAATAGGTAAGAAAGGAGAGCGCAAGCTTCATGTTCATGTTCATGATCATGTTGAGACATTTCTCAGAGGAGCAAGGATTTCTGGCGTAAAACAAGGGGGAAAAGTAGTTTGAGACGTAGGGTTCACCCTTGCTCCTCTAGGAAAATCAGACTACGAGTTCTTCATACATGGTTGTACCTCTCAATCCACCTTCATTTTGTGGGCAGACTGACGGCGAAACGGGGCAAAACTGGGTAGCTACGAGTAGTTCTGACCTGTCGCATGCAGAAAACAACTTTTAAAAAATCGATTTTTAAGGGTCGCCCTTTGTCTTTGAAGGTCCTGATATGATGATAATGAGTGTTACGATTATTATGAATACTGGATGAATCATCTCATCAGTGTGATTAATAATTAATACTATTGCACTACTATTAATACTATTATTAATATTATTGATTCGTAAGGGAAAATAATTATTTACACTGGGAAATGCTATGTGCGCGTGGTCGTATAAAAACCGGACTTAGGGACGTCTCCGTAATGCATGCATTACAGACCAATATGTTTGACAATAAATCTTTCTATCTACCTAACCTCCCTGAACTGTTGAAGGCAGCTCCCTGTGTGAACTGAGCGGAACTGAAAGGGTGAATGGGAGCTCCGGCGTCGCCTCGGGCTACCAACGGAGGCTGCGGAGCCGAGGGGGCGGTTTCCTCCCCTGCGGGACAAAGGACGGCGGGGGTGGGTCCGGAGGAGGCGCGCTTAGGGGTTGACCGCAACAGGAACATTTCTCAGCGGCGTTCCCACGAACGAGTCTCCCGGACCGGTGCAGTAGGTCCTGCCATCAACGACGTCGCCGACTCTTGGACAGCTCGTAAGCCCCAGCAGTGCAGCATGACAAAATGAGTGAAGTTACTCGTGATCTTTGCAGAGTTGGGCAGTAATTAGTTACACGAAAAGCTGGTGCAACTACCTTGAGTAATTGTTTGACACATTGAACATCCAAGTGAACAAAACACCTAAGTCAAAAGAAGCAATTTTCTGAAAGCAAAAATTGTAGAAAGTCATTGCAACCGTTCTCACTTATAGTGACATGTAATTGTAATTATAATGTAATTAATTACAACCCCTGTTAAATGCTTTAAAAACGACCCAACCGACCCAGAAGGTTACAAATTGTGTCACAAAAATGTATCATGAAATTATTCCACATATCCATTTCATTTTTTCATCGAGGTTGACCCACTTATCGAGGTCATTCCTATTGGCATCGTATTGAAATTGATATGAGATTGTTCGATTTGCTCTTCCCCAACCACCCTGAATATTTGAGTTTGAACGGACAGTTGGAACTTGATGAAAATTAAGGCTGGAGGATTTTACATTAGCGCCTGTGCATTGACTGAACATTTTTCAAAATCAAATGAAAACGGTAGGAATTAGGCTTCTTACAAGAATCGATGGACAAGGGCAGACGAAATGCGAGTGGAAAAGTTTATTTTGGAAATAAAATAAAAACTGTTGGCAATTGAATTATTGTGCAATTGCAACTACAGGCCTTCCAAAAGTTATGTAATTTGTACCTGCAAGTACAATTAGTTCTCTGAACTATGTGACAGTACCACTCAAAGCAGCCAAGGTCATCTCAATATTTAAAGACGGCTGCGGTGGGTGAACTCGGAAATCATCACCTAATCTCTACGTTAAACTGTCAAAATACTGGAGAAATTTGTGGAAAGTCAGCTGTATTCATATCTAGGAGGGAACAAACTTATAAACATATAAATCAATTTGAGTTTTGGGGAAAAAGATGAGATTTTATCACGTACCACGAACGTACGACATTTGGGACAAGAATAAGAAGGGTGGTCTCGTACCACTCGACATTGGTAATGCATTCGACGTAATCCACAGAGACCAACCAATGTGCAAGTTGAAAAAATTAGGAATCGTAGGCTATAGTTAGAATGGTTTAAGAGCTTATAGAGAAGCCGAAAGTTTCTTTCGGCGAGTGCTCAAGTGAAGAAAGTAATAACGATACAGGTGTGGTTCAAGGAAGTACATTGGTTCAGTACGATGGCGGAGATAAATCATGACGAACTATTACAAACAATGAAAGGGTCCTCGTCATAGATGGTATTCAGGTACATCTTATAAAAAATCATTACGGGTCTGAAAAAACCCCTCAATCACATAGCATGCGAAGGTGAGAAGGTCATATCAATTTTTAAAGATGTCCGCGGTGTGTGAACTTGGAAATGATATACTAACTGGAGAAGTTTATGAAAAATCAGCTGTATTCATATTTAAAAGGAAAGAAACTTAAAAACATAGATCCGATTCGGTTTCCGTAAAAATGAAGGGGTAAATGATGCATTATGATGATCATGGGTTTTTGTAGTTAAAAACATAGTCATGATGATGTAGTTTAAAACGTCTACAAATTCGTTCACATTTCAGCAAAAATGTTGGGCAAATAGCAACATTCAACCGACGAACTATTAACAGGACGATTCTACAGGTATCTAACTACAGTAGTGGTCCGCTTAACGTACATAATCCGTTCCTGAAGAATGTACTGCGGACTTAATCATCCCATAAGAAATAATTTAATTAATAGAACCATTTTCTTCCACGCGCCAAATTCAAAATTCGGAAAAAATATGTTCGCCCTAACTTTGTACTTTCTCCGGAAAAATGTTCATTATGCGGACACATTTTCAAGAGAGTAAGACTGTTAACCGAAATGTACGTTGTCCGGGCAAGCCCAATTCGGCAATAATAATAAAATGATAATAGTTTAAACAACAGTTTGCACTTCAACTTAGGTCAACACTTGATGTTGGATAGAATAGTCAATTGAACAACAAATCAGAGGAGGAAACTAGCGACTTTAAGCTTGAGAGGGAGGAGTTGAAAATATCAAAATTTGGGTGGAGGGACAGAAAAAGATTTGCACTGCGTGGTAGACGGTAGAGGGGACGATTTCTCTGATAATTTGAAGAGGAAAATGGTACGTAGAAGAGTAGGGGTGAACGGACGGCCAAGCGTGGTTCTTGGAGACCGATCTTCGAGAGCAATGCGGTGTTACTGTATACAAATATCCCTCGAAGTCATGTGAAAGAGGCTATGGAAAATTTATTTTTTCTGCTTCAACCTCACTGTGCTGCCGTCTATGCTTTCATTTATACCAAACAAAATACGGCTCCCAACACAGGGCTGTGGTCGATCAAATGGGTAGCGTCCTCTGCAGTTCTCCTGTGCACATTGAAAGTTGGAAATATTTCAGTGTAATTGTTGAATAAGGGTGGCAACAGGGCCCAATACATTGCATCCCTCAACAGCACCATGCGAGAGTAGTAGATCTCAAAATGAAGTCAACTCCTGACTAACCGGATCAAGCTCAGTAATGAGGAACTCGCTCAGCAATTAAACCGAGTTATTACGACGCCCGGCATACGGACTCGTCCTGTTGCTCGTCGTTGCGGCTGGGAGCGTCGCCGATTGAAAACGCATACGACCGACGCTCAAGGCGGAATTCAAACGTCCGACTGTCAAAGGAGGACACGAGTCCGCGAAATTGATGGGCTCATCAGCCCCTTGTTTGGGTAGCTAATCAATCAGGAAGTCGGATGGCTGGAGACTGGAGCTGCCGGCATCCGCGCAGCAGGTGCTCCCCGTCCCGATACCAGCAGATGCGAAGGACTTTTCCCTCGCCTTGAAGTTAACCCATTGTTGAGGCCTTTACCGGGCTTGTTGAGCGCTCTTTAATGATCCGCGGTGTATAAGGGAGAAATCGCTTCGAAACGAGAGAACGTCAAAGCGAACAGTATGGAAATACTTACTATACCGAAATAAAGAGTTGCTGTTTCAATGTGGTGCAAAACCCGCACCAAATTATTGCACTGAGGTTTTTTTTTCACAAACACCTTGAATTATTTAATGTTCCTACAACTACAAATTACAGCTTCCGCTTAACTTCGCAAGCCATAGTTCCAGCACCTAAAACACGACAGTGGAGTACTTCCAAACACAGATTCCACAGTGTGCCAATTTAATCCGTAATTTAACTGATCAATTAAAGATCCCCACAACTTTTTCAAGAATCAATTACAGAAGAAGATTTTACATGGCTAATTTCAGAGGGCATAGAGAAATTTAGAACTCTACTGCCAAGCATGTACGTCTGCAAAGATCATGTTACTTTCATTACTTCATTTTTTTTACTTCTAATAATAGGCATTGTAACACTGTATTCCATTGTAAATAGGAGAAGAAATTTTTTTTGTAACTGTACTTAGAGTGTTGAAGTTTTGTATCGACACTTAAAGACTTGTTAAATTGTATATAAGCTCTACCAGCTCCCCCTAACCGCACAGGGTAAGCCCTATGGTTGAGGGGTATGTTCTATTGTGTTTAAAAATGCTCGATGAGATACTGTTGTTTTTCTTCGGAATAAAATTCATTTCCATTCATTCATTATTAATTAATGTATTACATAAACCTCCTACGCTGATCACCGGACTCCCACCGAACTGTACATTCAGAGGCAATGCTTGTCAAGCACGCTCAGAAACACAGTTAGGAATCCAACTGAAACTTAACAAGATGAAATAATAAACTTAACGAGATAATATAATCCCTCGGTTTACCTCAAATGATCATGCTGTAATTTAATGTCATAGGCTCATTCGGCTCTTGTCAGAGTCATAAATGTCATTACATCAGGATCATATCAGTCATTGATTAGGATGTAAAATGGATGTAAATTTTCGCTCACTCAGGTGATCAGAGGCACCTTCGTCAGATTTCAGACGACCCACAGAACCTACCATTCAAATATCAGCTGAAACTTGACATGCAATGTCATGCCGTCAATGATGCAGTATACTTTATATTGACACGACTTGGAAATCCACGAGTAGAACAACAGTAATTCTGCTATTTGAAATAAAATACCTACCCACCCTTCACTTGTACGAAAATTCTATCAAGTAAGACTTGAAAAACTCGATTTGAAAATGAACTCTTCAAACAAAATTCCACGGCAATTATATCACCTGGTCGACCTCATATGGGACTCTGCGATTTTCACTGTGTCCAAGCACGTTCACATCTGTGTTGCCATCTTTTGTTTTCCAGAATTGGTTCGAACTTGTTGAATTAAAGCAAAAAACAACGAGATACCGCAAGACGTGTTTTTGATTATTGAATTTTTATTGTTTTCAGTTCAATAATAGCTCTATCCGCTCCAAAGCTTAGTAGAAATTTCATTTATGAAAGAATTTGCAGCGTTTTCACTCAGTTACACGCTTTTTTTTACTATAGCAACATATTCCATATAACCACCCTCAAACTTTATCACTTTACGCTACAAAACAAAGTACGGAATCTCATACATTTTGCAATATTGAATTGGTAACCTTGGATTGAATTGCTACTAATACGTTTCACCGATTAATGTGTCAACATCATTTATGATATTCAAATTGAATTGGAATGGGACTAAGCTTAAAGATTCAAGTGATGATGTAGCAAACAAATCATCTGATGTGTCAAGACCTAGTTAATTACATCGATATTTACTTTAATGGAGGACTGAAGCTTACTGTTTTTGATGATTATGGACAATCCAACTATGAAATAATAAACCTTTATGTAATAATTTTTTGTTGTCGTTGACTGTCGCTTTCCGTCATGAAAATTGACACCTTCCATCACTGATACGGTTGAATGATACTTAGAAGGTACGTTCAATTTTCATGAAGTTTTCTTCGCCCACTGATTATTTGGTTGTAAGTAAAACAAAACATGGAAAAACACAAGTAGCTACCTAAATTGCTACCTACGTAGATACCCTGAAAGGTGCCATTAAGGATTCCATTAGTAGGTAAAGATCCCAGTGATCTTTACAGCCATAAAATTCAAGTCGTCCTCCCGTTTTCTACGAAAAAGCCCGAGGAACATCACCAAGTTGCGAATGAAACGGTTTTATTATCCATTTTCTTCATGGATCATTTTTCTGCCTGATTAACGACTTCGTAACAAACTATTATGGTTTACGGCTGGTAATTCTTCGTAGTAATCGTGTTTAAATTAACAATCATGTTTTTTCCAGATAATGGAGGGGGTTTCAATAAACGTGAAGGAGGGAAGTGAATTACGATCGTACGATCGTGTTAAAATAAAAACGCTGCAAATTCTTTCACTGGGGTTTATTATTCAATCGGCTTGCGTTCATGATTTGAATTTCTACTAAGCTTTGGAGTGTGCGTGTTTCACAGGATAGGGCGATTATTGAATTTCAGGAGATATACATGGAGCACGTGAATCTGTTCTCGACCAAAATACCTATTTGGATTGATCAGTTGATCATATTTGTGTGCCTCCTGAAATTCAATAATCGCCCTATCCTGTGAAACACGCACACTCCAAAGCTTAGTAGAAATTCAAATCATGAACGCAAGCCGATTGAATAATAAACCCCAGCGAAAGAATTTGCAGCGTTTTTTTATTGAATCTCAATACCCCCACAATAAAAACATCTATAATTTATCAAGTCCTTTGGCACTCGTATTGTTTTAAAACTTCCCAAAATCCAAATTTAAACGATGTAGCCAAAGGTAGACAGATGTAGAGGGGGCACACAAATATCATCAACTGATCAATCCAAATAGGTGTTTTGGATGAGAACCGATTTACGTCGTCAGTGCATATCTCCTGAAATTCAATAATCGCTCTATCACCTGTAAAACACGCACACTCCGAAGCTTAGTAAGATTCAAATCATGAACGCAAGCCAATTGAATAATAAACCCCAGTGAAAGAATACTTATTTACCCAAGTAATAATATTGAATAATAAACCCAGTAATAATATTGAATAATATTTACCTATATATTATCAGAATGCTTCAACCCGTGTATCGGCTACTAACTACACTACAAGTATTCACATCGGCTATCACTCCAGTATCCACATTCACTACAACTCGACGCTATCGGCCGGACATCACTAGGTTACGAACAAACAATAATAAACGAAAAAACGCAAATGTTGGCACCATAAATCGGGCCATACATCGGGAATGGTTTGACCTACAGACGTGGGGAAGGGCTCATTCGATTCCTCATGGTATGTTCTTCAAATAGGAAAATATTTAGGCCGATTCGAATAGTTTTGAGGTTTTCAGGGATTTTAAAAACTTTTACAGCCCTTAAAGGGCACTTTAAATTGAGTGAGGGAGCTGGCTCAAGAATTGGGGCGTCGTCGGACCAAGATGGATTTTTCCTGAAAATTTCAGATTTTTTGCTCCAGCCGTTCCGGAGATATCGTGCGTACCCAGCTGAAATATCCTTGTGGCTGATATGGTTGTAAGTGATCTACTCTGCTTAAATGTGTTTGCGGACAAACGAATCGTTTTCGTTTCATTTTTATCTCATTAAAGTTAAGTCGTCCTATACGTGCCACAGGCTAGGAATAGATTCTAAAACTCATTTCTGACAAGCATAAATTGTTTTAGAGGCTTCGCTTTCGAGTTATTTCAATTTTAAGATTCTTATAGTGTTTTCGATCTTGATTTACTAAAACTATAGCCCAAAAAGTCCATTTTTCATAGGAAAAACCGCGGTTTCCAGCATTTAGACGAAATTTTCTCCGAAATTTTGTCACTGCGGTACGAGCAATTTTGAGGACACCCTTGAAAATCTGAGATTCTGGCGCATATTTTAGGACGACAGGCTAAATTTGAAGAGCAGAATTTTGTTGGATCTGCATAGAATGAAAAAAGTCGTCTTTCTGAAGATTTGACAAAATTCACTTTTCCGATTGTTTTTACCAGTTGAACAAACTGCGGCATTTTTTTGAATAAATTAGGGAGATAGGCAAATTAATGCTCTTTTCCAGCTCTATTCCTAGCCGGTGGTAGGATCCTCAGATTAACACCCTGTATTGCACCATTGAAGGTATTTTGGTAACAGCTTTTGTTTCGTATAAGGAACTTGTAAAACTTGGTGTTCACAGAGGTATATTTAAAAAAAAAGTCATTCGACTGCAGTTATACAGGGTGTCCCAGGAGTTATGCACAATCCGACTCCTACGTGCTCTACAACTCATTTCAGAACAAAAATGCCTCCTAGCAATTTCTTGCCAGAGGCCTCGTTTCCGAGTTATTCGCGATTCAAGATTTTTTTCGTGTTTTCGATCTTATGTCATTAAAACTGTCATAACTCCCTCAATTTTGGAGAGCTCACATTGGATGAAACCGTTGGAAAGAGCATTAAATTTTCTATCTATTTGTTGTCAGAAAACATTTTTTTATTGCATTGAAGATGTGCGATTGCTGCGCGAAATGGCAGTTTTATCAAAATCTTGAAATCACCTGTTTTCATCTCGCCTAGAAACCCCATTAATGCTTGACACAGAACTGTACAGGCCTGGTAAAACGTGCGCCAAAATGTCAGCTTTTCAACGGTGTAGTCGTTTTGGTTTTTAAAAATATTTTTAGTTAAGGAAATGGTGTTTAACTCTGTTAAAATTGAGGTTTTCAAAAATCATGTCAACATACTCACTTGTGGTATACCTACTCAACTGAAAGCAACTCATCGCAATCAATCGTAAATGAACACAAACAATTGCCGTCTCTCGGCTCTTCGATTATCTTGACTTTGGCCGGACAGCTTAGAAATGCCGTAGACACTGTTCACAAAAGAACGGGTTTATGGTTCTGACAAAACTAACGTGAATCGTCACTTGAGAGGTCTGGCGGTGCCACCATTCGATTCAGCGAGAAAAGTCACGTTTATACCGCCTCCAACCTTTTTTCATCGAGACTTTTGGAAAAACCTCAATTTTAACAGAGAACACACGTTTTTCTGCAGTTAAACACCATTCCCTTAACTAATAATATTTGAAAAAACCAAAATGACTGCAAAGTTGGAAAGCTGACATTTTGGTGCACGTTTTACCAGGCCTGAACAGTTCTGCGTCAAGCATTCATGGGGATTCTAGGCGAGATGAAAAACAGGTGATTTCAAGATTTCAAACTGCCATTTCGCGCAGCAATCGCACATCTTCAATGCAATAAAAAAATGTTTTCTGACATCAAATAGATAGAAACTTCAATGCTCTTTCCAACGGTGTCATTAAATGTGAGCTATCTCCAGAATTGAGTGAGGTAGGTATGACAGTTTTAAAAATCTTGAATCGCGAATAACTCGGGAAACAAGGCCTCTGACAAAAAATTGCTATGAAGCATTTTTGTTCGAAAATGAGTTGCACAACACGCAGGAGTCGGATTGTGCATAACTAAAATGACCTAATGTTTGAAAATTGGGAAAGCTACGGAGGAGGCATTGTCTTGGGCAGGGGCAAGGGTATGCAATGACCCGCACGACCCCCCGGTCTTGAAGGAGGGGTTGCTTTGTGCGCCGCGTATTATCAACCCCAATCTGATTCGGCCGTAGCATTGGATGTTGCAATGTTGATAATTTGTTGTTTCCGACCAAATTCAGTTTTAGTAAAATGTTTGTTGACTCAAACTTGTTACCCAGTTGTAGGACAATGGTAAGGCATTGCACCGCACACGCACAACGCGCAGCAATTGCACGTCTTCAATGCAATAAAAAAAATGTTTTCTGACATCAAATAGATAGACAAATTAACGTTCTTTCCAACAATCTCTAAAATTGAGGGAGTTATGACAGTTTTAATGACATAAGATCGAAAACACGAAAATAATCTTGAATCGCGAATAACTCGGGAAACAAGGCCTCTGACAAAAAATTGCTAGGAGGCATTTTTGTTCGGAAATGAGTTGTAGAGCAAGTAGGAGTCGGATTGTGCATAACTCCTGGGACACCCTGTATGATAATCCGCTCCGTTTGTTCATCATGTCGAGAAACATACTGAAATACCTATGCTCAACACCTAGGCTTGTTTTTGTAAATACATATGAATTGTCCTCGATTTACTGGCTTCAACACAGGCTAACTGATATCGGCATTACAGAAATGTTCATCTAACGGTCGCCATACCTAACTGAAGGGGGCGCCCTCTGACATTTATAAGACTGATACGTCCGCAAGTTTCAAACGTCATATTCGCGCAGGTTTTTACACTTCTGCGAGCTGGCCGGGGTCACCGGTTGCGGTCAAACCGCCGGATGTGGGTTTAGAAGGTGACTACGATAAAACGCTCCGTTTAACTACCGCGGTTCCGCCTCATCTTCGAGCGGACATTAAATTACTCCACAACTACATCCCGAATGAAGGGGAGCGGTAAATTTTCCTTGTTTATCGCCGCAATGACGATTCATTCCCCTGGCGGCTCGTTTGGGTTGAAGCGGTTCCAACTTGGTCGAACCAGTGCTCGACATCTTGAATTTGAAATCCCGGTGTCATATACGCCATCAATATAACAAAGGGGTGATGCTATGGTGTAGTTGCCCCTTGGATGGGTTGAGAGGATTAACCCGCAACAACCAGCGTATCCTAGCTGAGTTCGATGCACTTGGGCATAGGGTTTTTTGGCATGGATTGCAAGCTGTCATACTGATTGATCCATTGTGACGCCAAAAGTGTTCTTTCGGCCCATTTTGTTTGCTACCTCAGGTGTAGCACAGGGTTTCCCACTTCTGTCCCTTGCCCTTTCTTCTTCTCCCGAACTCCATCGGTTCTTACTATTTTCCATGATGTATAATGGATATGGTTAGTAGGCCATTCCCGATTTTAGAATCCGTCGCCTTGGGAGATGAATCAGTCGTTTTCAAGTATTTGGGTCATCCCCTGAGCGTGGCAGAGCATTATTACCGCATCCACCTCAAAGGAAGGGGCAACTATACTATTCCATCACCTCACGACCTGTATACAGACGACGAGAGGTTCAGAACTGTTGGAAATAAGGTTACTACTCCACCTCCCTGGCACTTTTCCAATGCTCATCTGATGACAAGAAACTATCTACAACAATAACAAGTACCTACATCCAATCTATGTTTCAAGAATGGAGGATCAAGAGGACTTCCTGCCGTCTCGTCATCTTTTGTTTCTGCAACACCTGCGCTCCCGTCCTACGCATCTCTTTGAAGAAATCTTTTTATCCCACTTACTGTCCGAGACTTGTACTTGTGGTACCTTTGTTTTGGTTAATACACCTCATTTTTCGATTTGACTAAATCTTGTCTCTTTACACGTGATTACCAGTATTATAAAATAGGATTAAACCGTGAAGTTCATTGGAGTGATGACACAACGTTATGTAAGTACTTATTGCAATAATTTGTAGAATTCTATTGCTTCATGAATCGTTGTAGTTTTATCATCAACAAGAAACATTAATTCTGTACATGATACTACCACCCTTCAACATAACCTGGACTCCCTTATGAAATGGGGCAATATGAATGATTTATTCAAGATTTGTTCAGTTTTTTGTAGTTGTCATTTCGTTTATTGTTTTTCGGTAGGTGTCCACCACCATCTAGTTCTTTTTAGTTAATGTGCCGTCAACTCCGGTAATGAATGATCTACAAATTATCGATCTCCTTTTTTATCATCACATTCAATCAACACCGATGGAGAAAACACACAACTTTTTGTCAGACACATCGAGGTGTAGATCGAATTAAATCCTGCGGCTCGTTATCACCTACGAAATGTGACAAAATTTTTTCGTTATTAGTAAAGTCGGGCATATTCAATGAAGTCGTTTTCTTTCTTTCGAGGCGAGGGGAAAAAAAAAACGGACGTTCGCATTTCAAGTGCACTCGTAAATCCTAAACTTAGTTGTTGGTCTTACTCATTTTCCGAGGGCTGTGAGTATGTCCGCTAGTTTACATATTAAATGGTAAATTAACCGAGAAAGAGAAACGGCTTTTCGAATGACTTTAATTGAAGGCTTAGCCAGGAGGTTGTAAGTCATAGCGCGAGAGGCTCCCGAACTTGAGGCAGATTTAGCTATTTGCAGCTATCTCGGTTGTTGTAGGGCAGAATTCATAGACAGAGTCTGAGGGTAAATGTACACTAACACTCAGCTGAGTGGAGAGTCATCCTCCACTCACTGGTACGATTCATAGTTGAGTGAGTTGGTTCACTCGAATAAAGTGAGTGCGACAGTCCACTCAGATGCAATGTCTTGGGGGAAGTGTCCCCGTTTAGTGGGGAAAAGACGGGGGAATACCCTCTTTCGTTCCTTACTGGTTGTGAACATTTCTGAAAGGTTACTATTTTCTCATAAGGTTAGTGTTGTTTGAAGTTAATTTATATCTGTGGTAACTACCGTGTTGTACCGTCATGGAAAAGAACAGAATGAATTATCGGGGAAAAGAAAGGTCACGATTACCACAACTATTAGTTATGGAACAGGAAAATATGGAATATTGAAACGGACTAAGTCACTCGCGAAGAAGTTGTGGAAACCCATTTCAAATAAAAACGGAGTAAGATAGAACGTTGTCTGCATTTCCACGAAAATAAGGAGTTACACTGTTAAATCGATTTCGACGGTTAGGTCATCATCAGTAACAAACATGAACTGAAACTGTTCTTTCTGTTTTCTTTCGTGGAAATATAGACAACCGTTTTTCTTATTGAAAGTTGAACCTGTGAATTGAAAAGTTCAGTTAATGAGAAGAAGGCATGGACAAGTTGTTTTGCACTACACATTCCGTGATGTTCCACAACACGAGTCAGACCAAAATCAGGGAAACTGACCATGGTTCTTTTTACTGAGGTATTACCAACTTATTTCACATTCTTGCACTGAAAAAAATATGCGTACTTGTTATGGAGAGGTCGCGTTAGACAATGTGCCGACTAGCACTTTCAGTAGTGATGATAAGGGTAAGCAGACCTCCTGAATTGGTTTGGACTCAACATATGGTTGTCAAAGTAGGAAAAGTGATAGACGAATGATTAACTACACAAAATACGAAAGTAGGTACCTACTCAAGTGATCACCTGACTTCACTCAGGATATTGCACCATTCAGCTGAGGGTGACCCTTCACTTAACGCCACTTTTGGTTTGTGTATTCGTGGAGTATTTGGGATGCCCACTCAGGGTTGCCCTTGATCATGAGTATAAACCGCCTTTAGTACACGGTTCCCCTTAACTGTACGCTTTGGGCCAATCACAACCAACTCCCATCAGTGAATTCCACCCGTAAAGTCAGACCGTGTCGACATAGGCGGACGACAAAACTAAAATGAACCCAAATTTTGGTGGTCGAGGATATTTGATTAAAACTCAACAATTTATTGCAGTGTGGTTTGTAATATCTGCATTAAACGATTTTATATGTGTTGGACTCAATCGGCGAAAACGGCCACTGGGCGAAAAATGTGCTCTAACCTAGGGCTGGGCATTTGTCTTTGCTCAATGGCCGAAGTCGTCAAAGATAAGAGCTAGAAAATAATCCAGTTGGTATGCCTGATTCGGGTATTGAGCATCTGAAACGCCCAATGGCCGAACAAGTCGCTCAGTGGCCGAAAAAAACGCTCAATGCCCGAAACGTCCTGCTAAATTAGCGTCTAAGGCTCATGTTTGAGTGAGATGGATTACCTCGTAGGCTTCTTCGTCATTGGCGTAGTACCTAACAGCATCGACATCGTTAATATTTTTGATGTGTTCGATTAATTCAACTTCTTCTCCCACCTGAAGAATATCAAATCTTTTCAATCGCCGGTAATCCATTGAAGTTAATGGCAAGGACAAACGCTTGCGCTGCAGAACTCCTTTAACTTCGTCAAGGAGACGGGTATAGGTACTGAGCTGCAGTGAAGAGTACGCCGTTTTTCACTGTACGACAATATTCGGTCAACTTTGCTCGGAAAGCCCTTTCCATACCTACGCATTCCATTACCTACGCACTACCGCAAACGCAAATAACCCGAAAATAAACACGACGGAACAACAGGAAAACGACCTCAGTCAGATTAGCTGATAAGCGAGCAGAGTAGCCAATACTCTCTCTGGAAATGTTGACCGAGCTCGGTTGTGCACTTTCGAAACGACCATTCCTAGGATTGGGCATCTTCCGAGTGCTCTCTCCGCGGAGTAAGCAGAACGAAATGCCCAGCCCTAGGCTGAGCAAACTTTTCGGCCACTGGCCGTTTTCGGCGGTTGAGTACAACATATGAAAATAAATAGTTTCTCTGTCCTTACAACAGCTGTTATCCAAGTAAAATGGTACATCAGAATTTGGCTACAACGATTGGACGTAGGGCCTTAACAACCGATAATCAATGAAGTGAAATAAAATACTTAGCAGCGCTTCACTTATATTTACGAAAAAACCCTACTTCTTGAAGAGAGAATTACATGGCTGCAGTTAGTCCGTCTGAGCAATTAATTTACACTTGACAATGATTGACTGGACTCCTTGGTAAATAAATTTTAAGATTATTACATGTACTAAAACTGCATAGTGGGAAGAATTAGGTTCAAAAATATCGCGAGACAAATAAGGACTAAATCATTATCTTTAAAAAACTGTATTTTTAAGGTAGTAAATTGGTTTTTATGGCCAAAAAACGTGATTTTCTAAAGGAGAAAAACTTCAAATAAATTATTCTTTGGGGACAGATTGAGACATAAAGATTGGCATTTTGCCCCTCCACTTAATTTCACCTAATATTTGGTTAGCTATATTTATTTTTCATTACCTATACACTTTGCATTTCGGAAAATACGAGTAGGCTGTTATTCAGAACAATATTCGAAAACCTTAATTGTTTTTTCAATCGTTTTCAAAATGAATTCCTGGACTTTATTGAGTGGATTCAGGAATGAAGCAACAGTCCCAAAAATAATCAATGTCTTGTTACGGTTATCAAATTATCTTCAACCGATGATTTCAATCGTATGGTGGAGGAGCTAGCGAACCGATAAACCTAGCAGTCCGGAGACTATACAGCGTTTCCGAGTCAAATTCGGGATTACCCAAACCAATTTTAGACATATAGAGACATTTCCGAACCAATTTAAGAAATTTCCGAATACAATTCAGAATTGTCCATTTCCATTCCAAAATACTTCTCCACGGTACGAACCACCGGAGTTTTAACTCATATAGCAGACTTGGGTTGCCAATATCGAAGTGGACAAATCATACAAAATTTTGCACACAAAAGTTGCAAAAATAAAGCCATAAATCAAAGAATTGATATATTGAAAGAATACACTTCGAGAAAGTTTGTCAAACATGAACTAGGTTATTTGAAAACTTAAGCACAAATTTGTAGAATATTTGAAGAAGATTTGAAAAAGGCAAGTATGTTTCAATAAAATAAGCTCAAAATTGAAAAGATCACAAAAAATTGTGAAATCTACAAGCTTATTTCTCCACTTCATTCTTCAGAGATACTTCGTTCGCTTTGAAATAAATGATCTAATCATCTTTGTCCCCAAAGTTTTCAAATATCAACACAACATAACATACAAGTTACATGCAAGGTTATGGAAATTAGCCCCTTACAGTCATGCTGCACGGCTGGAGCTTTTTTAAAAGCTCTTCTAAAGCTAAAGGGTTTGGAAAATCAGGAAATTGTTTTTGAAAAGTTCTGAAATTGGTTTAGAAGATTCTGAAATTGGTTTGAAGATTCTGAAATTGGTTTGGAAAATTCCGAATTGGACTTGGGAAAGCTACATGTGAACAGCGAAGGTAGGAACGTGTTCGTACAACTCGTTCTCACGGGGGGCTTCAAACAGTTCCTGGTTCATATCCGATAGGTTTATGTTTATTGATGTAGGTTTATGTTTATTGATGTATTAATGAGGAGGTGGGTCGACCTTGGAGAGCGAACTCTTGAGAATCCACCCGGTAGCGGAGCAACATGAACCTGTGACCCGAGCCCCACTGTATGGATAACTGGATTGACCCCGCTTCCTCACCGAAACGAGCGCAGGTGTTTTTTTCTTCCTTGGGTTTCCTTCGCCTCCCGTCATCATGGGAGTTGGGGCCCCTCCCGCTCGCATAACGACGATTGTCCGTATGAGGAGGGGGATTTTTTCCATTGTTCGAAGGCGGGGTGCCCCGAAAAAAAGTCGTTAGCGATTCATTAGGAATCGCTAATAGTTTGTTGCCTGATCGTATGACGTTGACGATCACGATGAAGTGATGCGTGCAGATACCCACGAGAGAATTTAATTTCAACAAATCGATGAAATCATTAAAGTTTCGCATTGGCAAGCAGACAGCATTGTGCTGCCGGCTGTGCCTGCGAACTGAGTCATATTGCGGCAGTTGTGGCCTGGAAATTAATCTGGACAAATCAAAATTTTGTTACTTCGCCATGGTGGCAGACTTCTAACAGATGGAAGGTGGTGGCTAAATGGAAAACCAATAGCAACCTTGTCGTCATATAAATCCTTGAGAGTCGAGGTGTCCATGACGATGCTTTCTGCTGTACACCTTGCTAATCGTGCTGGTGCAACGAAGCGGAGAATCAACAATATATACCGTTCGTTCTTCTGCAATCAACTCGTGCCTCAGGTTGTCAAATACAGGTGTTCTGCTTTGTAGTTCCCTCTGGTATGCAGCACAGGTATGGGGTTCTTACAATACAGGGTAGTGGAGCAAGTTCAAAGGCATTTTATCTAGATGATTTAGCGTCTTCCTGGAAACATACCTGATTAGGAGAGTGAGGGGTAATACCGTGCATCGGGTAATGCCGCCCATGGCTGTTTCGGATGCTTGAATCGACACCAGAAACGTTGGGATGAGCGCCGATCCTAGAGAAATGTCCTGCCTACTAGGTTCTAGCGTTACCCTACCTGCAAAGTTAGCCTTCTTGACGTGAGTGCAGTGAGTATTTTTCCGAATCGTTCGATGTTATCTCTTGTGCATCGGAAATAAGCAATGTAAGTCCCATTTTCAACTCTTTTTTAGATTAGTTTTCATGTATATACGCAGAATTTCATCATCTTTCTCAAGCACTAACCAAATTTAAGTTTTGATTGAAAATTAAGTCAGCGTGAATGAATTACAAAAAACGTAAACATTGGGGTAATGCCTCCCATCGTATCGGGGGAATGCCGTGCATTTCTGAAACGTCAAAAAAAGATGGAAAAGAACAACAAATAACCAACAAAGCGCCAAATTCAGCTAGATTTTGATCAACTCACTACTAGTAGCAGAGATGGGGTTCAGAAGAAGCAGAGGAAAGGTGGAAATCATGAAAAAAATTGAAAGACCTCAAAAAATGAAAGAGAAGCGCAAGAGAAACAGAAGTGAGAGCAGTGACAGTGATGACTGGGGAGATATCTCTGGCCTCCTGTGTTGGAGACACAGACGAAGATGTTGAAGAATTCTTGACTTCGTCTTTTGTGGACAGCTTGTGTACAATATGCCAAGAAGCCGATAATAATTCGCCAAAGTGGAATTGCGAGCACTGCAATCACAGCAGCCACTACATGTGTTCCATGGGACGACCCGATCACCGACTATGTGATGTATGCAAGGCTATTTTATAATTTTGTAAAGAAAGAAAAGCTAAATGTTAGTGTGGGTTCAAAAAAGTTCTATATACAAGACTGTAGTTTACCTATTGCTAAGTCATCGTTCATTTTAACTACAGTTTATTGACTGTTTTCATGGTTTTTATTGTTATAAATATATTTAACCTTCTAACTTTGGAAAAAATGGGTTGAATGACAGGAGCCCAAAAATCAAGATGATAAACCAACACATAGACCGACATAAATAAAATGTAACTAGTTCAGAATGGCCTAAATCGCAAAATTTGCTATTTATACGTAGGCCAGGAAGAAAAACTCGTTCATATGGTCATGTCACATTACTGATAGTGTTACTAGAACTTACACAAATCAAAGATAATTGACTAGAATTAAAATCATGACATGTTAGTGATGAAGTCTTGACGAATGGAGTCACTCGAAAGGAGAAGCAGGCGTTGAATTAAGTTGTAAATTGGTTGTTGTTAATTAAAGAAATAACACGTTATAAATATTACAGCCAATCAGTTTGGCACGCAACACAGAAATAGTTGAGTAGTGCCAAGCACCGGAAAATAGGAGAGGGCGTTCCTCATCCTTATCGCTCGTCGGGCGTCAAGTAACGACCGCGTGCGAAGCAATAGACGCACAAATCGTGGTGCATTGGACCTAGACTGGGCTCGATCCGAAGAGGCACCTCGTCTAGTCTTAAACGCCGTTGGAAAAAACTGAGCCCCCCATCAATCAGCTGGTCCTTTCCCCGTTTGGTACGCTGGAAGGCAAACGGAGTAAATTGTGTGAGGTCATGCTCCACACTCGATTGCCTCTGTGGCCCTGCCGGGAGAAACGTCTTCGGGACGAAGGTGAAGGAATTCTGTACCCTTGTGAACCCGGTACTCTGCACCTTCTGCCTCATGCGGTCATTAGTTTAACGGCGTTGAGAGCTCGCGGTCAAAGCGACGATTTGTCAGAATGAGGTGAAAATCGAGGGAGCTGAGCGTATCGCTGGGGTTTCACGTGACGAGCATGCGAAATGAGTATCATTCATCGGGAGAGCAAGAGTTTCAAGAATATTATAAAACGTACTTCCTTATTTGAACTTCTTTTCAAAACCTGCTGGAAAGTAATACATCCATTACAGGGACGTCGCTACGTCCAGTTTTTATACAGGGTGGCCCACCTAACATGAACACCCCTTTTATTTTCAATACAAACAGTATATTTGAAATCAATTACACTTCCGAGGGTTGCAAATGTATTGCTCATTTTGCTCATGTGCCAGGGGTAGTCAATATTACATCGAAAGTGGTTCGTAACCACGTTCAGCTACCATACAACGGGGAGAGGATGGAATGGATTAGACCAGTGTTTTTCAACCTGTGGGAGCCTCTGCAGGGGGGTCGCGAGAGGTCGAGAAAACTTCAGTTTTTTTATACAAGACATAATTTGTGAGACTTAAATAAAAAATTATTAAAAATTACATATTTTTAACATACATGGAAAAAAGGGTTGGGGGGTCGCGAAATATTTTTTATACTAGGGGGGGTCGTGTCATAAAAAAGGTTGAAAAACACTGGATTAGACTCTTTCCAAAGACTGAGGCGATAGGTTTGCAATGACCAGAGGACATCCCTGGAGTCTGGTAAGGGCAATTTACTGTAACTTTTCATGTTTAACAGTCGGTTAATGTTTCAAGAATTGAGAAGGAAGAACTATTCATCTCCGTCACACAGTCTATACTTTATTCGAAATACGAGTAGAATTAGTAAATAGACGGAGTTACCTACAAAAAGGAAGAAATGAAATGAAATCAGTAAAAATGAAACATCTAATAATGAAAAAATAATTATTGAAAGATTACAAGCACAAAATGCTACCAGTTGCATGGAAGGTAGTGAAGATAACTAGGTACGCCAAATAGCATTTGGCCATTTACGAAAACAGGAATAAAACGGGAAACAAAACTTCTTTTATACATTTCAACAACTGTATTTTAACAAAGAATCCTTCCAACCCGATCACAGAAAAAGTAGTTGGCACAGAAACCTACATTACGTATTAGTTTCATTGAAACAAGTAGAGAACAGAAAAAAACCGTTGATTGTGGGGGAGATGGCCCCTTTAAAACATTTAAAGCCTTGTGGTCCCACAAGTGGGTTTTTACCGGATGTCACAACTAACATAAAGCCGTATTTAGTGGAACAATATCAATTGGACGTTCCCACAAAAACACCCCCGACGATGGCATTGTCTTGAAGGGGGGCTCCCCAAGGCGAACAAAAGGCCGCGACGTCGTGGGAGGAGCGCGCGGCGGAATCCGCGCCCCACGACGGTCTCTTCGTTCATCCCCCGCAACTGGTGGGTGTGAATCCAACAAAAGACCCCTAATGACGGATGAATAGGACGAACTGACTTCTCAGGAAGAATTTCAGGTTTCTTATGCGCGATTTTTACTCAAAACTGGGGAAATCATTGTTAAAGTCGGCGGATCGGCGGGGGTCATCCGTTTTCTTTTCTAGGATCCTGTTATTCTATAACTGAATCTTAAGCAAGGGTGCGTGGGAAGCTACGTTACAGTGCAGACGCCACCCACCGAAGAACTGAACTTCTTTACAAAGTTGACAGTTGATGCGAACTTGATTACGCAGCTCTGGAACGTGTACGTTTGACAACTGCTTTTCTCTAATCGTCAACGGTCTCTCAATTTATATAAAACAGAGCTCACGTAATCGTGAGCTGCTAGAGGGTGTGAAGGTTCAATTGATGCAGATGACGTCTATGAATGTGTATGCAAATGAATTGCATGTGTATAACGAGTATGATGGAACCTGATGTGATCAGATAAATCCACGATTCCTCGGAATCGGCGATCAAAACAAACCAACCAAATTTTAGTGGCTAGCGTCCTAAACAACGATTTATACCAGTTCTTTTCAGCATCTTTCTTTCCATTCCGAAACTCTGTTCTACTTCGTTACCGTTCATTATGTAACCTCTGCTATTTGGGCTAGTCATCAGTTTCTGTCAATCCTAAAGGGTGAAATCAAAGCACAAAATATTGAAACATTAAAATATTGAAAATTTCGGATACCGTAGAGCTTTAATGTCTCCTGTTGATAGGTGTAGATACACAACCATATAATGCATCGAATGAGCCAACTCGGACCTCTCTGTCAGAAAAAAGAAAGTTAACACGAATGTGAATATGACCAAATATTGGCGAAGAACAAAAGTATGACGAAAGAACGAGCTGATATAGCTGCAATGGAATATTATTTTCAAAAGTTCCTTTTAAAATAGAGTTTCTCATGAAAAATGTTAAATATCTGCAGATAGGCAAAGCATGAGTTGGTGTTTGGTTTTATCTCGCAAAAAACATTTGTTCTATTCCATTTTAGGAAACAGCGCATTGCTCCGTTATAAGTGTTTGGATATCAGCTTATTTTCTTTATTTGCCGTTGAGCCCATCAATATTTTTCGAAGACCGAACGGTTGGTTGGGTGTCGGTGGGAGAATTTATAAGTTGGTCGGTTCGCGCCTTTCTCGGGTTCCCACGAATCTATCGAAAAAATTCCGTCGAGACGCCGCGCCGGCTGGAACTCGACGAAAATCCCTTTTGATGCCGGCACCCGCTCCCCTGTCGACAGTAAATCTCTCCATAACTGAATGGAGTCTTCTTCCACTTCTTCTCCACACAAATCGAAGGGGAAAGGAAGGGGAAGCTGTCTGAAATCGGACGTCGCGGTAAATTAATGAAACCCGAAAAGCGCATCGCACCCCTCTCTTATAAGGAGTTCCCATGCGGCGACCTAGAAGTTTTGGAAATCCTCGTGGACGGAGGGTGAGGTGATCATCCGATGGTTCCGATTTCGATTTTCCGATAATAGAAGGAAGGGGAGAACGACACAATTCGTTCGATGTTTGGAAGATATGCGGTGGCGTAAAGAACTGTAAGGGCGTTTTGAACCGTGGGAAGGGAGCTCAGTTGACAAGATCCTATCAAGCACACCTGGAACGTTTCTAGAACTCATTCTCTAATGATCATCAACACCTACAGTCCGTCGTCCACGACATGCACGTGTTTTTAATTGGTGACAATACTTAGGCCTCATCATGACAATTCGTTACCTTCATTCTGAAAACTTCCTGAAGGCCCGTTGTTTTATATATTGCGTCAACCTGTGGGTTACCCCAAAATACCATTGGTGACAGATAACAGAGAATTCTTAGCCCCCATATTATTCAATAACGTCAATATCAATATTAATTCAATTTATCAATATTTATCAGGCGCTGTTTGAGTCAATCTTACAGTATGCGATTGTAATATGGGGGAGCACTTTCAAGTACCTAATTGACAAAATTTTCAAGATCAAAAAAATGACACTAACGGTATTGTTCAATAAGCCCAGGCGCCATCCTAGTGGTAGGTTATTTCATGATTTGAATTTGTTAACTGTCCACCAATTGTACACATTAAATATGCTAAAACTAATCCGTAAACACAAAATATATATTTTGCTGATGTGAGACAGCGGCAATCAAAATCATACAGACTCAAGTTGCCGAGAGTAAAAAATACATTTGCTAAAATTACGACAAAAAACAGAGGCGTGCAAATAGTCAATAACGGTTTTGAAGAAATTAGAAATCTAATGAAGATAAACAGTGAGCATCTATTCAAAAAAGAAACTTATAAACTAATAAGAGGTTACCCATATGAGTACTTCATAAACTAAAATTAATGATTATATAAAATTAGCAGCTATATAAATGGCGTGTATACTAAGTACATCATTTTAAGGAAGTGGAATCTAAATTTTAATAATTAATGTGGAGTGAATATAGTAGTTCGGGAAGGAATTAAATCATTCTACAAAAATTTCAATAAGCTCGAAACCAATTAACAGAACAAAAAATCAAGGAAGGCGGTGGAACACGAATGAACATAAATTGGAGGGGGTGGGCTCATTTAATTCTTTGAAACCACGTCTATCAATAACGAGCGTTAGAGCCAAAAATGTTAATTCGAAAGTTTTCGATATTCAAAATTTGTGATCCAAGTTTCATTAGCTTTCGTTCAGTAGTTTCGGAAAAAAGGTTCTGGACGGCAGACGAACAGATTTTTAGCCTCTCCATTCTTAAATCGTAGTTCGACAAATTTTGAGAGACAAAAATAATTTCACAATAATTGCTTCCTATGGACGGGAAGGACCGTTCGACCCTACATAGTTCGTTGGGCAGATGTTGTAGATGGAAAATTTTTGTATAAAATAATATAATAAGTTCTGTAGATGATGGTTTTTGGGGTTTGAGTTCGTAAGACATGTGGTAAATAGAAACGTTATCTATTTACAAGCAATTGAATATTTAAGCTTCAAGTCGATTTAGATGGTTAGGTCGTCAACAGTAACAGAACAATTATCGAGAATGGTTTAGTGCGTAGATGGAACAGTCTTAGAACGGCGTAATTAAGTTCACATCTACTGTTCATTTTGTAAAGAAGTTCAGTTCTTCGGTGGGTGGCGTCTGCACTGTAACGTAGCTTCCCACGCACCCTCGCTCAAGATTCAGTTATAGAACTCCCGCCGATCCACCGACTTTAACAATGATTTCCCCAGTTTTGAGTAAAAATCGCGCATAAGAAACCTGAAAATCTTCCTTAGAAGTCAGTTCGTCCTATTCATCCGTCATTAGGGGTCTTTTGTTGGATTCACACCCACCAGTTGCGGGGGATGAGCGAGGGGACGAACGCGGGGCGCGGATTCCGCCGCGCGCTCCTCCCACGACGTCGCGGCCTTTTGTTCTCCTTGGGGAGCCCCCTTCAAGACAAAAAAATAGTCGGGGGTGTTTTTGTGGGAGAGTCAAATTGATATTGTTCCAATAGTGACGGCTTTGTGTTAGTTGCGACATCCGGTAAAAACCCACTTGTGGGACCACAAGGCTTTGATGGTTTTAAAGGAGTCATCACAGTCAACGGTTTTTTCTGTTCTCCACTCGTTTCAATAAATCGAATATATATCACAGGTTTAACCTACAACTTAATGCCAACATTTTCTTTGATCAGATTGGAAGCTTTATTTGTTAAAAAAAATTGTTTGAAAAGTTTTGGTTCCCGTTTTATTTCTGTTTTTATCAATGACCAAATGTATGTTTACATTGATGATCGGTGGTTTGGTTTACCAGATGACTCCGCACTGGTTTCTAATGGGAATGTTTATTCTTAATTTTTAATACCATCAATCCGACTTTGTTTTGAGTCAACGACTGGTTTGTCCTCAGCAAAAGCGTAGACGTCAGTACTTCGATTTTCAGTCGAAAACGAATGATATTACTTGCAACATGCTTTAAAATTTCGCTTATGTGTTTCTGTCTTGGAAAATATCAATACTGCAGTTGTGTTTCGATTCAATTCACAGGCCATTGTAAAAATCTCGGAGTTATCATTCAAGGGGATCATCGCAGGCCACGATGTGTCTCGTACATTGAAACAAACAAACACTTTCAAGCGCAAAAATATTCAATAAATGGTTCTTTTTGTGTCCTGTATGCTTGTTTATGGTACCCCAATTAGATCAGAACATCTGTCAGTCTCCCATAGTTCCAGAAATGTATAAATCTCTGTGCTCTTAGATTCTTATTTGATGAATGAATTAATAAGTTTCTGTTTAGCAAGCTTTCTCTTTTGAAGAAATATTTGAAAATTGTTATTTAATTGTAGTTTTCCTAACTTTCAGTAATTTATTCGTTCATTCGTGGAAATTCAATGTCAGCCAGGAGTGCTCGTACTTCCAACGATCCAGGAAACAATCCCAGCAGAAATCCTACATATGCTCAGAGTCTGCGAGTTTCAGCAGGAGAATTTCAACGTTCAGGGATCCATAATCAAGATACTCACGCGCAATTTGAAGCTTCTATGCCACATACCTTAGGAGCCTGCGTTATGTGGATTAAAATGGATTCCATCCAAGCGAGGCATACTCCAAAATAGGAATAACCCGCGTATAATCAATAAGGGCAAAACGTGACGAGACCGATATACCTGGGTGTTAGAATGTAATCCGAAACTGCACTCAACAGCCTCCAAACAATTGTTCACATTTGTGTATTGATTTCGATGATTTTCTGATATATATTTGCTCAAACTCCATTAGACATACTCATATTTGTTAATACGTAACTGATAGACGGAAGATTGATCCGTCAATACGAGATCTACAGCTGCTTACGGAGCAATGATGTACGAGTGTTTAAGTAACATTTCATGTGCCCTGCGACCACACTACACCTCGTTACATCCAAATGACATCGTTTGCTCAGCATTTCCTCGTACCCAAGTCTCCTCAGGCCGGGAATCCACCTTACACAATGCGATCGAATTTCGATTCCAGGTGTAAGGGCTTCGTCAGGGCGTGACGGGGCGTACGCGGGCGTTCCTTTCGGCGTTACAATGGGGCTCGTGCCCGAGGTCTCGAACGAGCACAAAGAGGACCGAGAAGACTCACAATGATCCCAAGACGCTGCTCTCCGTCTCTTAAGATGTTCTCCAAGGCAGATGCCTCAGTGTAAACAGGCTTTTAAATTGGCCCTCAGGAGCAGCTGGAGCCTCCCAGGCCCCTCTCATCGACAAGTGTTTTCGTACCCGATCGATGCTCTTTTTTTTCTGGCTCCGTTTCTTACACCCGTCTCTTGAAAAAACCACACGACCACCCTATTTATTAATTATATGATACTATTGATTCAACTCCTTATTTAGAGCACATTGACTCATCTCAAATGCTCCAAATCAAAAATTTATAGAATATCCAACTCATAAAATTTCCAGTTATGATTCTATGAGTGAACTGTAAATGAAGAATTTGTTACCAATAGACCCTATTTTGTGATGGATATGGATAGTTTTATCATTTCTCATGTTTTCGTAAGAGAGAAACTTGCAGTAGTACTAATTTAATTTAGGTTAGACAATGTAAATATCTCGGAGTCAAATTTGACGATAAATTAAAATTCTATTTTCATATTCATTCCTTGATTTCTATATTTGAAAAATTATTGTACGTTTTTATGCAAGCTCTAAATGTTTTGTCTCTAAATTGAAATCTATTTATTTTGGTTTAGTTTTTCCTTTATTAAAGTATGGAATCATTGTATGGGTTAATTGCTTGGTGCTGTGCAGGTCGCACGAAATATAATGTGAAAATTGCCTTTACAGAGAGTTCTCGAAAACCACTAACCTACTTCGTTGAGAATGTTACGTATTCAACATTAGGCAATTATTTTTGTTTCAGTGGTGCTTGTACGTCAACCAAATTGGAATTCATCCTGAGCATGGTAGCAGTATTATGCATACTCGCACAGCAGAGACAACAAATACTCAATTGCCTAAATCAAGATACGAGAGAGATGCTTATTACGGAGTTTTATGGTTCTTGTGTGATGACAGAATTAAACCTTGATATGTTTAGCAGTTTGGAGTATTTTGAGGGAAATATTTTGAAAAAGATAAAACAATTTGATTTACAGAGAGCTTTTGGTTTGATGCGTCTTTGCTTATTCTTGGTTGGTCATTTTAATACTTATTGCTTAAATACTCGTAGATTCATAAGGTTATGTTTAGAGATTAGAGCCGACATAAGTTCATATGAACTTATTGGTGTGGATGGAAGAAATTTCTTTTTCATTTTTGGCTTCAGAACAACCTTAATATATTTTTTTTCTGTCAATAACAAATATTATTATTGTTAGTTCCTCTTTCCGGTTCTTGAAACCACCGCCTCTGGGAATAGCCTGCCGTCTTCTAGTGTCATGGTCATCCTTCTGGGCGTTGTTGGCATTAATCGCCTTAGCCTTTGGAGGTGGGAACTATAGCACTCCATCGTGCTCCTTGCCACAAGTCGTACACATTAAAATTCTGTTGATTACAGACTGTAGTCATAGAAATATAGATTCCGGTATATATGAGGTGTCGCAAGTTAAAATTGGAACCCTACCACCTCCTTAAAATCCAACACACACCAGCTTTGTTTTTTCAAATGAGAACCCGATTTTTGATCTACGCTCAATTCAATGGAAATTTGACCCCTCAACCGATTTTTTCATCGAGGGTTTAGAAATGGCCATCCGCAAAGAAGCGAATCCCTGGTGAACTCTGATTAAAAATAAATAACAATTTAACAGTTTTTTTTTCCGAAGGTTTTAAGTATACCTGTTAATACTTCTAAGAATAGAACGGAACATTGGCGATGAAATTGTAGTTTTCTGTTACCTATTCCCTGACATACCCTCAAGAGCTCCTCGAAAATAATAGATATCATATACCAGTACTTAAACACATTGTTTATAGAAATATTTAATATTTAAATTTATAACTAAACTTGCTATCTACTGGTCATTTCTCACAACGAAAACAAACAAAATAGTGCTTTCTTAAGTTGTTTCTGCTCACCGGGTTGTAAGAAGTTATATATAGGTGGGTTTTTTTCTTCAAACACTCAACGAAAATTTCTGATGAAAAAAATCAAGACCAAGGTGTCGTTCTATGAGTTAGATCAGTTCTTTCACGGTCAACATGTTTGGAATGAATGGTTTGTTTTCTGAGGAGATTTCCCTGAATGGGCACTCAATAGCCAAGAAACGTGATCTATTGTTCCAACTGTTTGAAGTTGAATCGAAACATTCGTTGGAACGCACCTGCGGTCAGCGCATTGTGTGTTGACTGAAATCCTAGACTTTTTTTTTCTCTTTTTGTACGATTGAGACGGAATGAGTGACTCAGAACAAAGTAGGCCTAGTTGAGAAAAAAGGACTAGTTCGTAAGTTGGCCCATTGTTCACCTTCGCAAGGCCCCGACCGACAAAGCGTACGAGGACCGCAGGTGAATATCTTGATTGTTGCGTACGTTGACGAAGGACGTACACAATCATTGCGGACTTGGTTTTCACTCCAATTCGTACTGAAATCCGCTCATATATATGTCGAGAGGCAAAAAAACTACCAGAAGTACCAAAATACACATACAAGGGTGTAATACTTGATACGAATTGTTAAACCAATTCTATCTTTCTTTGGTTATGATTTCTTAATTGTTATTCCTTATTAATCCTAGTTTTATTCCTTATTATTCTAATAATCACTATGATTATTATATATACAGATATATAAGGTTCAACAAATAATAGGTACACAGGATTTCGATAGTAGGTTGAATTTTTATTAAATAATTGTATTTATTTGCTCCAAGAATAACTAGTACCTAGTTATTAACTACGGAGCTCCTATTAACCACGAGGTGGAAACGATTCGAGTATTCCTTTACTATCGGCTATCACAACGGTTATCGAATTATGGACTTCGAATGATTTTTCAACAGCGGCATAACAATTATTATTCCTGTAATCAGGGCATATAATTTATACAGACCCGATAGTTCTGTTTCTATCATATTAGCAAGAGAACTCATTCACCTTTAGGATTTAATTTTGGTTCATTATTTTCAAGAATGAACCTTCTTTAATCGACCATAAAAAACGTTTTACCGTTTTTTTTTTCGGAAATTTGAATAACAGCAGATTTTGGACCATCCCGAAACGGAAAAATGCGGAAAATGTGGGGAATTTTACCTTTGATGCCACAAGTAGAAGAGGAGCCGGGAACGTGCATCGCTTATTTACGAACGCCATAGCAACCTTTTCAACACATACTTTCACGGATCGAAGCTAAACTGGACGAGATATATTCATCATTGATTCACATTTCCCATTTACTGTTTATGTTGTAAACACTCCTGAACGATGTGGGTACCATGTCTGACTGTCTGCGCTGAAGTTTTCTGTGTCTGTGATTCCTTGTACGAGTTGGCTTGTGGATAGTCCCCTATGCAAATCATCGCCTCAGGATTGATAATGTTCTCTGCTTATGCGCAAACGTAGAAATCTCGAAACAGCCATGATTCTTCTGCATTTGAAAAGCAAATTTGATGAGATTTTCAGGAATTGAGAGGATTACCATGCTGACGGTCCCCTATGAAAAGCATCCCAGCCGGATCGATAGTAGCCTCCACGCATGCTCTAAACCTAGAAACCTTATAACAACCATACCTCCTACATTATGATGCCTTGAAACCACCAATCACAGTCCAGGGAGCAGAAATGATATCACGACATCGATTTCCTGCGATCAATTTTGTTTGAAAATCAAAACTATCGACCCACTAGCGACCCTCCTAGCCATGCCCGCCCTCTTTGTTCTGAACTCCAGCATTCATTTCTTTGAACTTACTTGTTTTCTCGCGATAGCTATAGCATTAGCAAACTGAATTAACCTTAACAAGCCGATATTTGCAGATATCAATATTTGTCATCGAAGTCTCATCACTGGAATCAATTTTGATGCAGACAGTGATCACTCCTACTTTACTCTGGATTGACTATGAGGATAGCGGATCTTCACAAGTCATCTTCTCACTACCTTGACCCTCCATTCTGACTCCTGGCGTGCCTCTGCCTCCACTTTCTGAACCCCGTTGCAATCACTGCTATAACGGCATCTGTATTATTGGCAATCGGTTTTAATACTTATCTGTGCTTGCGCGTAACTCGTAATTTTCACAATCATTTCGCTCATTTTGAAAGAAAAAAAAATGTTCCAATCCTGCTTAGAAGCCAGTTTGTTTTATTCATCCCTTATTAGCAGACTTTATCTGGATTCACACCCACCAGTTGCGGGAGATGAGCGAGGGACCCATCGCGGGCCAAGTAAATTGCATATAATGCTTTCTTGCAATAGAAATTTAAAAAAAATTCTACTTTGCACTGGTTCATTCCATAATGTCTAGCGATGTGGCCGCGTGGGGAGGTGCGAGTGGTATCACCATGCAACATCTCATTGTAGTCCAAAAAAGACTCCTCAAAATCCTACTTAAAAGGCACAAGCGCTTCCCCACTACCAAGCTATTTGAACTTTTTGGCGTCCCGACTCTCGGAACAGCGTGCAAAACAATCACCGTATCCGTGTATCCGTGAATTAGTTTTTCTTCTTTGGTTAAGTAGTTTAGACCTATACATTCAAAATTCAACTATACCTATACGTACTGTTTATACTGTTATCAATTTGTAGCCATGTCGAATGATTGTACTTCCAAACATGAAAATGAACTCCTCCCTCAAGCACGAGGTTTCCTTACACGGGGGAGTATCATTCAAATGTAACGATGTGCTACACCTATGTATTTAAAATAAACGAATGATTAAAAAAAAAAAAAAATGCGTGATCAAGTTTACATCAACCGTCATTCTTTCAAAGATGTTCAGTTGTTTGGTGGGCAGCGTCTGTACTGTAACGTAGCTTCCCACGCACCACCGGTAAGAAGTCAGTTACTACAACAGGATCCTAGAAGAGAAAACAGCTCACCCCCGCAAAACGACGGAATTGAATATTTCCCCCGTTTTAAGTGAAAATCAGGGCATAGGAAAAATATAATTTCTTCTGAGAAGTCAGTTCGTCCTATTCATCCGTCATTAGGGGTCTTTTGTTAGATTCACATCCACCAGTTGCGGGGGATGAGCGAGGGGGTCATCGCAGACCGCGGATCCTTCCGCGCGCTCCTCCCACGACGTCGCGGCCTTTTGTTCGCCTTGGGGAGCCCCCTTCAACACAAAACCATCGTCGGGGGTGTGATATTGTTCCACTTGCAACGGCTTTGTGTTACTTGTGACATCCGGTAAAAACCCACTTGCGGGACCCGTCTTTAAAAGGGGTCATAACACCCACAATCAACTGTTTTTTTTTTTCAGTCTTCACTTACTTCTTTAAAGCTATTTATGTGTAGAGTTCTTAAGACTGATCCCAAAACTTACTGTTACCAATCTTAAGACATCTGAAAGATGATTTGATGTCGCCTAATAATAGGTAATAGGGTGAATGATATCAGTCGTATTGTACATCAAGTTTAATCGACCTAATATCCACACTACCTGATCTTGTCATATCTATTGTACATACATCTCAAAAAGGACAAGTCTAGTTGGTGATAGTACCTGCAACACCCTGCGAATATTCACGAACGCCGTAAGGCCTCAGGTTTAGCCTTACTTCAATAGTTTCAAGGTTGCAGAGCTAGACTAAAATTAGAGTCAAACAAAATAAGTGTTTAAATCAATAAAATTAAATGGAGAAGGTGAAGGAATAAAGAGGCATCACTACTCGTCCATTCACCACGTTCCATAGAGAAAATTGAACTAGCTGAAATATTTTTAAATGCTAAACGGAAACTGAATTGGACAAAAAAAGAATGTCATAGGTCCTAGAGTTCTTGCTTGAGTAGCGGTTGAAAGGATTGGATGTTACCCCTCCATTCCACCGTATCAGCAAAAGCTAAATTTCCAATTTTGCTGTACTACTAGGGTGAAATTGGGACCCAAAGATACAATAACGGTCAAAATCGGTTGAGGATCATAGCGTGAGTAGCGTCGAGAACATTTGATGGGAAAAAATATGTTTTTCGGCATTTATTCTCCAATTTCTCCCTTGGGTCGTGGGATTTGAAATTTCCGGAGTTTTTGTCTTCAGTAGAGGAAAAATGGAATCGAAATAAAATATTATATTGAAAATCAAATCGAAAAGAATTGGTGGCTGGGCTGAAACGGATTTGTAAGCAGTTATTTTTTTACGTTAGGTACTTTACTGACGAACCTAATTTAGAACACCTTAACATCCTTACACAATCTCTGGTTGGCAGGAAGTGACCTCTCAACTACTGATTACTGAATTACTCGATTCAATGGGGTATTGAGTTGTATAGAGTGGAGATGAGCTCTTTTCCGGTTATTGAAGTCACTTTCGCATCGATCTGTTGGTGGGACGTTCGTGAGGGCTCAGGGGACGCGGACCTGCGTGGTCTCTACGATGACGAGTCCCGCCGAGCAAACCACCGCGCAGCTGCCCGCCCCCATCGACCGCCCCTCAATCCGCCCCCGCAGAGCTCGACCAATATCTTAGGGCCGGTTTCAACCTAATCTTTAATCGACATTCACTCAATAAACAGGAGATTTCCGTTGCTAAACAACGTAGTATGGTATCCCCTGTACAGATAAATCCAAGATCAAACGCCCTAAAACGACAATCAAAATCAACCAATCCAATTTGGGTGGTTAGCTTCTTAAACTACGATTGATACCAGTTCTTTTAGCCATATTTGTTCCTATTCCGAAACAGGGCCGTATATAAGGGGAGGGGGGCGAGGGGGCCCGGGAAACCTCCGAAATTTGGAAAATATAAATTAATATTGTATTTTTAGGTCCAAAATAATGTTAATAAAAAGGAACCTTTGTATCAATCATGTATTTTTTTACACCTTTCCAAGTTATTAACTGAATATTATTAAGGCCTAAACTAGGTATGCTTTACCCTGAGGAAAGAACCACTTTTCTATCAGTTTTTTTTAGTGCTACAATAGTTGAACATGTGATTTTCGAGACCTGATTTGAAAAACTTATCGGACCCCCTTATGAGTGGGGGGGGGGGTAAGGAATAACCCCCCGACCCCCCGTTTTCTCGGCCCCCTCCAAAAATATTACATATATACGCCACTGTTCCGAAACCTATAATCTTCGACCTTTCCTTCGTTTTTCGGTCAACCGTCAAATCTTTTCATTCATTACAATGCTACCGGTTTCTGATACGACATTTATCTCAAGTTTTCAAACTCTTAGCGTCCTAAACAACGATTATTACCAGTTATTTTTGATATGCCAGTTTCTATTACGAAACCTACATTCTCCGATCTCTTTCCTTTTTTCGGACAATCGTCAAATCTTTTTATTCACACCAGAACAGTTCTGCAGGTGTCTAATGGGAGATTCATCCTAGTGTTTGAACTCTAAACGAGTGCGAGATATTCAACTTTTTTTGCGGCGAAATCATCCGAAAAGCGAATAGGAGATTGAAACCATTCAACGACCAATAAAGAAATGAAGATGTATTGTAGGTGGGTTATCTTAATATCAGACAATCATTACGTCATAAATCTGTGAGACATTTCCTCAAAAACCCCGTGACTCGTACATATGATATTTGTAAGCCAAACCAACTTCCTCATATATCAATGATCAACGTTCGAGTTGTATCCAGCTCATAATATTGAGCTTTTTCTTTCAACTTATTATTAGTGAGGAATTAGGCAGTTACCTGTTATACCATTTCCTAGTCAAATGCAACCCTTTCCAGACCAAAAGAAACCTTTTCTAGACCAAATGAAACCTATTGACCTGCTTGTTACCTGTTCTACTAAGGTGAAATCTACTTCGATAATCCTGTGCCTAAAATTCATGGAATTTTCATTTGGTCAATTTCTTTCTACGATAGGTACAATTGCATCTACCTGCAAATTGCAGGTACCTCATTTCACTCATTTTCTCAATAGGTCTCATTTGGCTTCGAAATGCTATATTTAGTTAGGACTTAGAATTATGTTCCATGTCCTCGGCAACAGTCAGTGACCGGCGTACAAGATTTCAGAATTTGTTCAACAAGTGTTCAACTATGATTTTCTTCGAATTGTAGCGGTATAAGAAGTTGTATTTTCAAGCCTTTAAAAGACTCTTCCGCCGGGGTTGTAGGCACATCGCACGACCTAAAAAGAAGATCCCTTCTGTTTCCCGAACCAGTTTCCTGATTGTGCCATTGTCCCATCCGACGCCCACAATCGTCGACGTCACCCCCGTTTTTCGGACGTCCGCCGAGTCTTCACGTTCACCCGCGAGCTTGTTACCGGTTTCTGCGACTTGTCCACCGTCCGCCTCCCACGTCTCGCCCAAAAGAAGACGCAAAGCCCGTCCCATTGTGCTCCTCCTCAGAGACAAAAAGCCCCAGAGCAACGGACTCTCCGTGTCCACCCTGAGTTCTGTCTTGTGGGAACGGGGACAGTTTGGAGGCCATTGAATGAAAATTCGCGTGTTCACCCCCACAAGTAACCGTCTTCGGATAATTTCCACCAGAAAACTACCTCCCCGAGATATGACAATCTCTGTCTTGGAATACATTAAGTGTCTTTCACCGAACTAAATCTTGTTTGGGAAAAATAAACAAATTAGAATAACATCGATAAGGGTAATTTGTCCGCTTGGACTACCAAATAATGTCGAATATTCCCTTCAACAAGGAAAATAACAATATTTCGGATGGCTTGGAATATTGGCGGAGGGATGGACAATGGCTGCAGTATTGGATACTCGCTTCACGAAATTGAGTATTTTTGACATCGACTACATGAGATGGCCGGCCCACTCCCAATGACAAAAAGCTTTGAAGGCGCTACTTACGTTAATAAGTTATTTTTCGACGAATAAAACGGAACTTAATCTTTAAAGAACGGTGGTTGCCAAAAGGCCCGAAAGCGCTATAAAATTTAATGTGGAAAGCGCAAATCTGAAAGAAAATGTTAGGTACATAAATGTTAGCTTCAGAAGCGCCACGAGCTGGAGCCGTTAATATTACAATGAAGTGTATTGGATCCACAGGAAACTCAATTGCGTGGCGTGAATAACACAACTATTCTTTCCAAATCCACGAACACGAAACACTCCCTTGCTCAGGTTATACATTTTGATCAGCCTATCATTAGGCAAGGAACGCGTTTATTTTCGTAAACTGGGGGTTTCGTACACCAAACATAATTTTAATAAACAACAAATGCTCTAAGCGGAAGGATGGATGCTGAACGACAAATCCCAGCACAATCAGTGACGAAGTGAGTGCAAGGTAAACACTTCAACGTAGAGAGGCTTTGGTCTGGATCAAAAGTAGCACTTAGATAACGTATATTTATATATAAAAAGGAGGCGTACCTATACAAAGTTGAACCAGGTACCTGGCCTGGTAACTTTTGTTGGATGAACGATTGATATGAGTTGTAATAATTCGAAACTGACCAGAAATCATCTAGTTTGGTTGGCATGAGACCTGAACAAGCTCACCAGGGGAATAGAATGGCACAGATTGGAGAATAACGGCTGCTTTGGCGCACGGTCTAGCCCTCATGTTGGTTCCCCGTAATGTGGAGCTGACGGTAATCGAGGTTGTTAACCATTCGAAAACAATTTCAATTATTCCAGTTAGAGTATCCTAAAATAATAATAATTGAATTGAGCAAGTGATTATAAAGTTTGAGCAAAGGAAAAAAATATGGGCAGGATGACGATCCTTACTTGATTGAAAAAAACGGGCTTTTTCAGACTCAATACGGAGACTCAGTAAGCCAACATAAAAGAAAATAAAAACAGAAAAGGCGCGAGAGCTTAATTTTTCGGTACTCCTCCTTCCTTCTCAACATGGATCTTCAATCAAGACGATTTTATGTCAAAACAGTTATTTGCTGTATTTTGTGCTTTTAAGCCCGACAAAGCTCGATGGGGGAATCGAATGAGCAGTAGGTAATCTCCGATTATTTGCTAACATCTTCAAATTTAACATCTTTCGAATTTAAGCCTAGGACCAGCTAATGCGAATTCGTCCTCCTCGACCTCTCTGAACGGTGTCTTCTGCTACCCACCGAGCGGGCATCTGAGATTCGCCGTTGATTGTGAGTTAAAAGGCGCATTTAAAACGTTCTCTCGTCGACGAGATGTCGGTCATGTTCCGCTGAACTTTCGACGCTAACGAAGTCGCATTTTTCCTCAAACCGTAGAAACCGTTCCGAACCCCGGAGGTTTCCTTCGAGTATCGTTCAACGGAGTCGTGTAAGGTGATTTTCGATTTCGTAACCCCCACGCTTGTCCGGTGGCGATCGGAAAGGTCTTTTTTTTTACGCCGATTGTGGGAATCTCTTCCAAGGATAAGAATCCGGTTTCGTCATCGAAGCTCGTTCGAGATTCTGGCATTCGCTAAGTCGAGTGCAGTACTAACGCGTACGTACACCGTGATAATGTTTCCAAATAGAGTAACCTCTTGGCAAATAAATTGATCTATTCAAACACAAATGAAATATTTGTACAAATAAATTTTGTGTGACGAGCATCAAACCATCTGCTCAGTTTTTTTCAAGATATGAAAATTTAATCTTTCTACAAATGCATTCAACCTTCATCTTCTTGCGCTCTCTCGAGTTATTAGCGATGAAGTGGACAGCTAGTAGCCGCCTGTCACATTTTCTCCTATTCCAATGGTTTTTTTAAGCTTCAACTTGATAACTACCAGGATTTGGATTGGTTATCTTGTAATACATTAATTGAATGAAAAACATTAATTAAAATGAATTACAGACTTTGCTCAAAATAAAAAATAATTAACGTCGTATTTTCTTGGGCTAACTGCCTCGTGGCAAAACTATCATATTCTACTCGATAAATCACATTGCCAAAAACCACAGAGGTTTTTAGAAAAAACAGTCCATTTCCTCAAAACTTGAAAGAGTTACAATGTTAAGTCGATTTCGACAGTTAAATTACCATCAGTAACAGAACCATAACTGAATGTACATTCGAGAAAACAGTAGCGATAGTGACAGGTGAAAGGGAACTTTAATCTCATTGGTCAAGAGTTGTGGGAAACATCCAATCATATGGTTTCTGTGAAAGTGGAAGGAGGTACCATTATATTGGTCAGGGAGGTGTAAGGGTCAAACAACATTGGGGAAAAACAGGTAAAGGTAATACAACAAAGCTAAAACAAATAAAGAAATAGAAAATTGAAAAGGCGAAGATATTTCAGAAATCAACCTATTACACAGGTCTGCAACCTACGATTTTTTTACTGTTTCCCATGGATTTTTGTTGCTAAAACCGAAAAAAGTAATCAAAAAATTCCATCACGTCTAGTTTTCTCGCAAAACTGTTTTTTTTAATACCACATACGGTGTTATTCAGCGTTAAACCTCAATTTGGTAGTTGCTTCCAAGTTGTCAATTTTTTGAATTGCATGAATTTTTTCACTCTCATATTTAGTCATGTCACTCCCAGGATTGATATGAAATGAAAGAGAGGGGATATGCTAGCTGACTATAGTTGGATGCTCAAGAGGGATACGGAAAATGCTGGAACACAAAAACGTGTGCGACGAAGTATAAAAAAAAAAAAGGTTCCACGAGCAAAATGAATGAAGTTTTTGAGCATTTTGTACTGAATAGTGAGCTAATACTTTCTTTTATTTTGAGTTTATAGACAATAGAAATTATTGTGTTTTTTTTCTACGTTTTCGTTTTTTATGTCCACTTCTCCCCTAATTTTCAACTGTACGTGATGGAGGAAAATAGCGGTAATTTTTGGACTCAGCACACCAAAAAACATAAAATTTAGCTAAAATATTCCATGCAGCTGAACAAAAAATGTTTTTTTGCAGACCTGTGTTAGTGGGGAAATGTATCTAGAGATATCCTGGTTCAAACATTTATCAGATCTATCACTTTTAATTTGATGTTACTGATGATGATCTAACGGACGAAATCGATTTAACGTTGCGACTCTTATAATTTTTGTGTAAATACATTACGTTTTTTCTACAAACTATTTGTTTTTCTTTTGAACGTGTACTAACCGCCCCCAACGAAAAACAGAATGGAAACTTCAGCCACAACTTGCAGAGAAGTGTCCAATTGAAGAATATAACGAAATCTGCCCGTTCTCTTGAGTGGTAGTTATGTTTTTGCGAGCAACATTCATCGCATTAGGATGAAGGTTAACCATTTCGTCAACAACATAATTGTTTGCTATAATGACTATTATATGCGGAAGGGCTCAATCAACCGTTGATAAATTTGAATAATAAAATAAAGCGAAATTGCAAATTGTGGGTGATGCCTGAAAATGCCTTACTTTTCGAGGGAGGATGATCAGACAACATTCGATACAGCGAAAAAAAAACCTTAAAATTCCATGCCCCTTTTTGTAGGAAGTCGATTTTATGAGAAAAACATCAATTTCGCTATATAAACCAAAGCTTTCCTCATTCAAATTTCATTTGAACAAATTTGTTCGTACGGTTGAAAAGACTCCGGGGAAAAATGTGGAAGTTATTCTTGGGAAGTGGGGGTTAGAAAACATGTTTATTTTGAGCGAGAGAAAAGGAGGAATGAAATTTTTATTTTCATGAATTCTAAAAATTTAATATGTAGACTAATTTTTCGCCTTCTAGGTCATGAAGAAATGTTCCTCAATATCGCCAAAAACGTGCCAGAAACGAGTGTTTTTTAGGTTTTTATTGACACAGTCAAGTGGGTTTGTCATTTCCTAATAATTTTAGAAGCAACATCGACTGAGATATGTTTCAGATATGTAGAAATTCAACCATTTGTTAAAGGAACTCATTTTTTAAACCTGAACCCTTCCCAACCTCACATTGACACCAGGAAACATGAAATATTCAGACAGGTACCTTGGAATGTGAAATTACAAAATTTGAGGGGGTTATAAAATATGTTTCCTTGCAATATTTTTCTAAAGTAAGTAGGAAGAAACTGGATCTTATTACAAAAACTGAAAAATGCGCTTGCACCATCTATAAAACGCAATCAAATTGGCGGAAAATTAGCAGCACTGTTTGTTTATTTGTAAAGGAGTAAAACTATTTTAGAACATGTTGTTTTAACCCACCTTAATGTATATGTACATGTACACATACACCTACAGACTACCATCTTCTTATGACCGTTAGGCAAAATCCAGCTAAACAGGGTGTCCACATACGACCGCTGAAGGTAACGTGGCATCATTCGGCTCAATAGGTTCCCTAGAACGTCTTTGTCTATGATGTTTTTGCCGCTCATCTAACACTACAGGTTTTCCCATACGGGCCCGCCCTCCCGTGCACTGCACAATATCCAAATCAGAGGGTGTGGTCCCACGAAACTTCAATCGCCGAACGAAGAATCTTATTGTCCCGCTCCCGAACATAAAAGTAACCTCGCGCTTTTCACCCCTCGCATTTTTCCCATAGCCTTCTCACCCTCTGACCCCCACAGAAATATTAGTGAAGAAGCGAAAGGGAGGCGCATCAATTCAAGAAGATCCTTAATCTCGGATGCGACCCAAAGTGGAAACCTGGGGGGGTTGAAACACCATCGGAGGGTCCCGTTTGAGGATACGGGGCAGATGTCCTTCCCAAGACCTGACAACTGACACTTAGATGGTTTTGTCTATTCTTTTTCTAGTTCCTTTTGTCTCCTGCCGTCCCTATTCGGAAGGGGCTTTCCTTCCTAAGATCCTACACACATATCTAACCCCTGGAAGTTAGGTTCCCGTTGTGGGACCACCGCCTAATGGGGTTCCTCCCCCTTTTGGCCCACCTTCCAAAAATGCACCTTCCACGTCACAACAAGTAGTTGCGACCCCCGTGTGACCCCTGGCATCCGTTTAGATGGCGGGAAAATATATTCTAACGGACTTTTTCTACCTGGTTCGTCCTTCAAGCTACTCCGTGAGACGCCATTGCAGTTCTTACTGAAAATCTTTCGCAGTCTCGAACAGACTTGGGCAAACCCTAATCGCAACTAAGATTTTAATTGCAATCACATACTCAATTAAACGAATACAGAATTTAATGTTATTCGCCCATGAAAACTATTAATACCTTAATCGCTGTTACAGTTAAAATTTAAATCATAATTTTAATCCCGATTACAGTAATGGTCGCCACTACATACCTTACGCACCAATCGAGGACAAATAAGCGATATTTTCAAATCGATGCAATTTTTTCTTAATCGGATCCTAAAGAAAATCCTCACGAACCCAGCAACCCATTTAGGACAGCTCTTCAAAAATTACGGTTTTCCTTCGATAAACTATAAAAATCTTGAATTGAAAAAAAATTAAATTTGAAGAACAAAATTTATGAAGAAAAGTTCAACTTGTTTATAATTTTACTGGTAACAGTTTAATCCTACGTCGATTAACATTGGAGGAAAAGTTCAATGAAACCCACCGTTGGTTTGCTCTCTTGTGTTGCCGCACCAGGCCGAAATTATATTCCTAGAGTCGAATCAACGTGCTTTTCTTAATTATTCACTGTCATTCTTATTATTTTAGTGCGTTATGAAGGAAGCTAACCTCTTTGGTTACCGATCTAAATATTTGGTTTAGCCTTCCGATTCTATAATTCTTTACAAATTCGGTTGTCAATATACAGAAAAGATGAAGTGTCTAAATCGGTATAATGGGAGTGTCAAAAAAATTTCTTTCAATCTTCATATTTTTTTGCAAGGATCTCAAATATTATATTTGCGCACCCCGCGCAACTACTCAACCATCACTCTTCCCATTTTAAATGTGAACCCCAATTTTCTATTACATGTTCGGATTCTGCCCAAAATTTCAAGAAAATTCGATCCCTCAACCTATTTTTTTTTATTGCTCAACTAGTTCAGCGAGCACGCGTGGTTGCGCAACCCCAATATTGTCAAATAGTGGATGATGGTGAACTCTAAAGAGTCGCACATCAATTTTCATTGTTTTTCAACGCTGATTTAAGTGATGCTATCATCTCAATCTGATAGATGAAAGTCGGCATAAATTATGATTCTTCACGCGAAATAAACAAATTTCGCTTTTATGATTTTCCACTAGTTCACTAAAGAAGGTTTCAACCCCCTATTTTAACATTTTTCAATCAGACCTCAAAAATTAATACCAGTAAAATTTGAAAACAGGCGCCTAAAATAAAATAAACGGATGGGAATTAAACAAATTTCGCTCATTATTCCGCAAATATTAAGTCGAATCAAGAGACGAATTGCATGAAGTGAATCAGCTTTAAAAAGATGAAAATTCATGTGCCACATTTTAGAGTTCACCATCATCTACTACTTGACAATATTGGGGTTGCGCAACTACAATTGTTCGCTGAACCAGTTGCGCAGAATTAAAAAAAATTGGTTGAGGGATGAAATTTTGGGCAGAATCCGACATCAGTCTACCTTTGGCTATATCGTTTAAATTTGGATTTGGGGAAGTTTTAACGCAATACGAGTGCTAAAGGACTTGATAAATTATAGATGTTTTTATTGTGGGGGGGGGGGGGGGGGTATTGAGGTTCAATAAAAACGCTGCAAATTATTTCACTGGGGTTTATTATTCAATTGGCTAGCGTTCATGATTTGCATTTCTACTAAGCTTTGGAGTGTGCGTGTTTCACAAGTGATAGAGCGATTATTGAATTTAAGGAGATATGCATAGAGCACGTAAATGTGCTCAACCAAAATACCAATTGGATTGTTCAGTTGATCATATTTGTGTGCCTCCTGAAATTCAATAATCACTCAATCACCTGTGAAACACGCACACTCCAAAACTGATGGTATTTTTAGAACATGTGAGAATGTAAGAAGAACATGTATTAATTGTTCAGAAATAAATACACCAGTTTTGCGCCTACAAATATATTCCATCAAGCACCTTTTTCTAGGGTTCTTGTGGTCCGATCGCGTTCGAATTCCTAGGGTAGTCGAGGGAATAAAATCTGATAGTATCATATCAATTTCAACGCGATGGTATCGCGGTAGTGCCTACTGCGCATGGATGAAACATAAAATCCTTGTAAAGAGCACATTCCTACAGATCCGATCCGATGTAATTTTTCAGGAAATGTGCTGATTGAGTCAACTTTGGTTACCTATGAGTTTATATGTTTAGAAAATCGTACGCCTGTCATCGCACGCGCACACGTAAAAGCCACCGAGCATAACTTTTCATGTTCTGGTGTTCTGACCGCGCTCCAACTTTCAGGGTAGTTAGCGAAGAGCGGTATAATTGCCTCATACGGATTTCATCACGATCGTATCACTACTCTATCAGCTATAAAATTAAAGCGATTGACCCGTAATGCAAGTCGGCATACCTTTTTAAGGCGTATCCAGATGTATGCTGGAAGATGTCCCGTGAATCTTTATATCAAACTTATAATCTATATCTTGGGTAACTATTTAAAATATTTCTAAAGGTCTGCTCGTCCATGTTGCCTAGATGAGGAAGCAATGTGACACACCCAACTTTGCAGACCTTTTTTGTTTGCAATAAATAGGAATTTGTAATTTATTTGACATTTAGTAGTATTTTATTTTGATCTTATTATTCAATTTTTAAATATAATGATGAAAGATTTGTACTAATTGAAATACATACATACAATGTATGAAGCTACATAGACATTTAGTTACCGTTGGATCATCATTCATCATTTGTTACTGATGAAGACATAACGGTCGAAATTGATGTACCCCACGTCCCAGTTCTCCATTTCGTAAAATAGACGTCATGTATAATACCTTCCGTTTCCTTCTCAGCGATATTCCCCTTTGTTCTTTATGAAACTGATGCGTTCCCCAGGTCGCTTCCTCTTTTAGTTCGAAATTTTTCGGTGGGGTCAGAGGTGAAAAGGCTATGGGAACGACGAGGGGGGCTCACCGCAAGGTTACTTTGTATTTGGGAACGAGACAATGGGATCCTTCGTCGCTTTGAAGTTTCGTGGGCCCACACCCTCCCGTATCTATGCGTAGATATAGTGCAGCTCACGGGAGGGTGGGTCCCGTATGGGAAAACCTGTTGCACTCGGAAAGCGACAAAAACATCCTATAGACAAAGGCGCCCACCCAACGGAAGTTCAACAACTTAACTGAAATACATCACACATAACCTTCAACCATGAAAATCCGCCCGGTATTCAAACTCATTCATATAACCGTTATAAGAAGGGAACTTATTTGTGTCCCCCTTTTAGTCCTCACTATTAACAGCGTGTATGGGAGCTCTGTAATAGTCAAGACGTTGAAAATGAATCGTCAGAACGTGTAGTCTTCAATATGAAAACGTTCAAAATCTTATACTTTTTTCTTCATAAAAAATTCACTATCCAACTATTTACAGAATTTTGGTTTATTATTTTCAATACGAATGGACCAAAGTTTATAAATTTGTCTCAAAAATCCAATATCGATTCGGGATGTTGCAGTAATCTCGAAATTTTAGTCAATCAGACCTAAGGGATTATATTTAAGGATTAAACTATTGAAAAATCCAAGTTTCAAAAATGTAATATCTCTCGTTCACTGGAAGCGGAAAGTTGCGAACTCAGTTCGCCCGAAAACTCACTAACGATCCAAACGAGTGATTTGGATGGGGGCCACTTCCACTATGCACGAATTGATCGTCCGTTTTTCTCTGAACTCGCACGAATCTCATTCTCTTCGAATATTTCGGATGATCAGATGCAAAATAGAGGTTGTAATACATGGACGCTGAAAACGTTTAGTGTTGCTTGTCCAAGAAAACTTACTGAATTTTTCGAGTTTTGATCAGATGTTTTCAAGAATGCACCGAAGTGACCATTTTCATTTCAGTACAGGAGAATTAGCGATTGTCATCGATTGGAATATCATGGGACATGGGACAACGGAAAATTTATTAAACTCTTGTATTTTTTCGAAAATTTGATTCATCCATATTTCCTGATTTTGTCTTCTACAACGTCAATAATAAATCAAAGGTGATAATTCCATTGCGAAAATTCGTCTTCAAAGTCATCGGTAAACCCGTTTAACGATCCATTCCGTATACGTACTGGGTGGACCAATGGAAGATCGCCATTTGCACGATTTCGGGCTATGGCGTTCAGACGAATCGAGTTCGCTGCCTTCGGCGGTAGTCTTTTTGTTTATTTCAGGTAAAAATTAGTTCAGTGAATCGAATAAGACCACTCTGGTTATGTACGACCATCCTTTCGCTCCCTGTTTTCGTTCGTTTCTTTATTAGATAACCCTTCCACGTAAATCACTCACTCATATCTGTGTCTTGGACTGAGTCTGTGGTAAATGATCAGTACTGGACATCTTGCGCCACTATATTGTAATTGCATTCAAGGTAGCAATACGTGGGTTGCCGCAGGAACCTAACTCAGCCCTTCCGTTGAACGGGTTCTGCCCGTTAATAATAATATTAATATAATTAATTTGTCCGTTAATATAATTTTACATTACCCCAAGTGGTGTCATTCGATTCAGGGAACCAATTTCTATCTGAATCGAATAAAAAAACTATCCTTTCATGTCGAAAGTTTTTGAAAGTTCGATTTTTTGATAGATTGAACCTTAAATATAATCTCTTAGGGCTGATTGATCAAGATGAAAAGATCACTGAAACATCACGAATCAATGGTGGATTTTTTACTAAAAATTAGTAAATTTTGCTCCAGAACTTTCTTTCCACACGGATTTTTTCAAAATACGTACCGCGGAACGTAAACCAACAATTTTCGAGGGGAGTTGAAAAAAAATTGTTTTCCTTGGTCGATTACGAAGTTCACTATCAAAATTAATAAACCAGAATCGGTCAGGGAGACGGTCGGGCTACAGAGCCTTGAAGTTCATTGGAAGGTCTGAGCTAGAGCGCGTGGCTGACCCCAAGCAGACGATTGATTCCATTCGGTTATAATATCTATAACATCTCTCAAACTTCAATTCAACTGAGAAGAACAATCAGAAACCTGCATTGTTGCCTGTATTTTTGTTTCATGTTATTAGATTTCAGTTAGATTTCTTAGTGTTCCGGGTGTATCCAGGAAGCACTGTCACTGGATCTCCAGTTCTGGTAGTCCAGTGATACGCGTAGGAAGTTCATCTAATACAGAATTAAAAAACCGTTGTGTAATAATTTTCAGAAGCCAATGGGTTTCTTTCGGGGGAGTTTTTTTCAGTCATTTCATTTCGGTAACTTCATTTTCTACGGGAATTCTATAAAATCTACCTCACGTTTGACAAAAAAATAATTCTACATAATATTATGAATTAATTATAAATCGAATTAACTATTCATTAAGTTATCAGTTGTATATCGATCGGGTTCATTGTCTTCCGTTGAGCGAGAAAAGACGTGTCAAGACGTACGTGACGTTTGGGTATCGACGCTCCTCGACGGGACGGCTCGTGGGACGCGCAGTCTGACGAACACGTAACCCGAGCGATAGCACGGATTTCCGGGCGGGAACCGGCCTCTCATCTCGGTCGCGTGATGTAGACATCAATAAATTCTAATTGCTACACCTGACGTTCGTGCCAATTCCTTTCGATCGGCGATCAATACCGATAAAGGAACAGTGACCCGAGAAGTGACGAGCAAGGAATCTATGGGGCGAGTTTCGAAACAATCATACTGGAAAGCAATGCATGCATTAATCAATTGCCCATTCCCTAATTAAGCATAGAAATGAAATATGCTTCTACAGTAGAATGAAATTCTTGACCGAACAAAACAAGAAACGAGAAAATCGGCAGTATAGGCTGGATGCACAGAATTTGAATGGATTGTCTGCTACCTCCCTCCAGACAGAAAAATTCAAAATTTACGAGGTTAGTTGCACAAATATATCTAAATTTGGTAAGAACAGAAGAAAAATGTTCTGAAGTTTTGTATAAATACCAAACCAAAATTTTAACTCTACGAAAAAAAGTGAGAATGGCATAGGATTCTCGCATGATAAAGGATTTGAAGAAATGTCTATTACTCGCTCCATTCCCCGTCCAGTCAACAAAAGCATCCTTTCCGAGGTTTGATGAACAACTAGACTGCATTTCGGATCAAACCAAATAAGAACCATGAAACTCAGTAGACAAATATACACAAATTAGAGTCAGTAAAATTTGTCGTTAAAATTTATTCCGGCACTAACTCCAATACCTATTTTCCGACATTAAATTTTTAATTTCCGAAGTGCCGTGCACAACTAGAGTCAAATTGCGATTGAATAAAAGAAAAAGCTGCAAATTCTTTCACTGGGGTTTATTATTCAATATCATTCATTTGGCTTGCATTCATGATTTGAAATTTCTACTAAGCTTTGGAGTGTGCGTGTTTCACAGGTAATAGAGCGATTATTGAATTTCAGGAGGCACACAAATATGATCAACTGATCAATCCAAATAGGTATTTTGGTTGAGAACCGATTTACGTGCTCTATGCATATTTCCTGAAATTCAATCATCGCTCTATCACCTGTGAAACATGCACACTCCAAAGCTAAGTAGAAATTCAAATTATGAATGCAAGCCAAATGAATGAAATTTAATAATAAACCCCAGTGAAAGAATTTGCAGCGTTTCATGCATATCAGAATGCTTCAACCGTGTATCGGCTATAAACCCTTTTAGGAGTTCACTCCAGTATCCACATTCACTACATTACTGCGATAAAAAAAAAGCTGTTGTTTTTGTTTTTATCGCAGTAACCTAGTGATGTAGTGAATGTGGAAGCAAATGTTGGTAGCATAAGATCATGCCAACAAAACAATAATAAAGCAAAAAACGCAAATGTTGTCACCATAAATCGGACCATACATCGGGAATGGTTTACTACAGACCTGCGGAGGGGCTCATTCGATTCCTCATGGAAAGTTCTTCAAAAAAGTCCACATTTAGACCGCCTTGGTTTTTTGGAGGTTTTTAGGGATTTTACAAAACTTTGACAACCCTTAAAGTGCACTTTAAATTAAGTGAGAGAGCTGGCTGAAAAATTGGGGCGTTGTCGGACCAATATTGATTTTTCCTGAAAATTTCAGATTTTTTGCTCCAGTTGTTTGGATGAAATCGTACGGCGTACGGCGGACGGACGGAAAAGTTTCTAATACGGATTTGGATTCTACACCCTTCGAAACGTAAGCCATGAAATTTTCAGGGGGGGGAGGGGGGGTAAGAATTTTTTTTTCAAGAGCGATTACAATGGTTTATTATTGAATAATAAACCAAAAAACACACACACACAAATGCATTTTTGTTAACCCCCCAAGGAGGGGGCACAATATTAAACAAAACCAAAAATGCTGGATAAAATAAAAGCCACGCACGCAGACCTCCATAATTTTGTCTAGGAGGAGAGATCCAGGGTTAACAACAACTTTCCTCAGCATATATCAAAAGTTTCTGGTGACCCGTGGTTCGGTTGAAAGTTGAAAAGAACAAGCACCTATAAAACTCGGTATAAAACCTTATTCAAATAATCTAGGATGACCAGGAACTATACAATAATTTCCAAATACCCGTGGTGTGGATGAGATGGTTGAAAGTTGAGCAGGATCATTTGCCTGAGTATCATAACATCGCCCTCGTTCGCTGGGAAGAAACCCAAAATTCAGAACCCTCTTTTGCTCGAGAGTTGTCCAACAACCCAGAAGGAAAGACAGATAGATTCTCAAATGTGTTTTTGTGTTGCGTAAGGGCACAATGATTATGATTAAGCTCTGTAAAGATCCTCATTTCAAGGAATCTAGAAAGAACAGCAACATCACACTGCAGACCTCAAAACCTTCCAGTGGTCTGCGGCGTGGTCGAGAAGGATGCAAGTTGAGCAGGCTCATGCGCCCAAGTATCATAACATCCCCCTCGTTCGCTGTACAAAAACCTCAACAACCCAGAAGGCGTGGGTATCGTTACAGACACAACAATCGGTTTTGTTACCAACCAGAGCCTCGTTGTGGGTGCACTCACCCGTTGCGAGAGGCACCTCACGTATGTAGACCGCGTGCGATGTTGGTATATTCAAAACAAGAAAATTTTTCATTTCAATGGTCCTGAAACCGAGATGCCCATAACTCGCCTCGAAATGGATTTTCCTTTTTTTTCAAAACTCCCGTTTTTAACGTAAAAGCAACTCTTCGTATTATTGTTATTTCCAGGATCACAACAAACTCCCCGACGAGTCATAACCCGCAGGTATCTGTTTCATTTTACGGTCTTTGCGGCGGTGGGAATAACGTCAAAAAACATTTCGAAAGGAAAAAAAAAACTCCGTCGGCTATAAACATATCCAGCCTTTTTCTGACAACAACAACCGTAGTTGCTGATCTTTGTGAAAGCTATACCACATGAGTGGCTACTTCAGAATACGAATACGGCTCCTTATACTCACGTATTCGTATTGTATTTTATTTACAAATTTCGACTCTTGAAAGTGGTTAAGAGTTTTTGAGGTTCCGTTCCATTGTTGAAATCCGAGTTGTTAAAGCCAACAAGGGTCGTGTGTCCGTGAGCGAAAATGTACAATGGTGGTTTTGAACTTCTCATTTCATGAAACCTTTCAAATTACTCACTTTTGACTAAAATTGTGCTGAATAGTCCTATTTCCGTAGACCAACTTAAGTAAACAAGGCATTACGGTTTACCATTTCAACTACCTTAATCATTCAAGTAACAAACACTTGTTTCATCCTTCTAAAAGTTTGTTGGATAATCTTCCAAAATTTCTATAGTTCTAAAACCGAAAAAAATCTGTCCCTCAGTGGTGCCAAATGGTCGATCTTGGGAACAAACTAAAATTGCAAGAAAATTATCAATAGTCTTTAGGGAAACAAATTTGGTCCGTAGTTTTTTTTTAAACTGTTTATTCTGTAGGAGCTTTCCATAATCTTCCAATTGTCATCATCAGCTACTAAGAGCTAAACAAAATTGAAAATGACGAGGTTTCACTCATTGGCGTGAAGACTAAACTAGATGAAAGATGAATAGAATGAAAAAGGACTAAATGGTAAACAAGAGAAATACTAAATTTATAGTAACGCAGATTGCACTCACCAACAGCAACAAGGCGGTCCCAGTTGATTGTCAACCAAACACCATTGGAGGTGATAACACACACGTTGTCTGTTATCACCTGCGACCAATAGTTCACAAAAAAAAAAAAAAAAAAAAAAAAAAAAAACACAAGAACCATCCATAAGCTGCTGGTAAATACAAACCGTGTTACCAACATCTGATTTAAAATTAACAGTTTGTTTAACTAGTTTTATATGAAATGCTTCTGAAATTTTACGTTTTCCGAAATGATGCTCATTATCTATGATCACACTATCTTAATATAATCTTCACGCCAATGAGTAAAACCTCGCCATTTTCAATTTTGTTAAGATCTAAGTAGCTGACGATGACAATTGGAAGATTTAGGAAAGCTTCTACTAAATAAACAGTTTTTTAAAAAACTACGGACCAAATTTGTCTCCCAAAAGACTATTGTGATTAAAAAGAGGTCCTCACTAAGTAAAGAAGTTTGAAACTATCCCTACATAACAAATTGCTTAGGTATCTACAAGCAAATTCAAACAACAGTATTTACATATGGCATTCAACATCAAAATAATCCAAACATTCCAAAACAAGGTAGTACTAAGGAGTGTTGTCAACGCTCCTTGGTACGTAAGTAATGAGGACCTCTATCGGAACCTCAAGATAGAACCAGTCGGTGAAGTGATCAAACTATTTGCCGCTAAACACGAGCAGAGGCTTCATCAACATATGAACCCAGAAGCTCCACGTTTATTAGACAACAGCAACGTCATCCGACGTCTGGATAGAACAAAACCTCTCGATCATGTGGCGTGATATTGTAACAAGTGTTTGAAGTAATCATATAGAGTAGTTGCCATTGGGCTATAATCTCTAAAAACTGTAGTTACTGTATTAATGTAAATAAACTTGATGGGCTATGCGCAGTTGTTATGTTATGTTTCTAATAAAGGAATTTTTCGAGAAAAAAAAATTATCTATAATCACACTATCTTAATATAATCTTCACACCAATGAGTAAAACCTCGTCATTTTCAATTTTGTTTAGATCTAAGTAGCTGATGATGACAATTGGAAGATCATGGAAAGCTCCTACTAAATAAACCGTTTTTTAAAAAAACTACGGACCAAATTCGTCTTCCTAAAGACTATTGTAATTTAAGAAAGGTCTTCACCAAAGAAGTTATTAGAAGAAAATTATTTCTATAACATCCTATTTGAATCTCCTTTGGGTCGCTGAATCGATTGGAACTAAATTCAAAACCAAAAAATTGCTTTGTTAGTGCAAATCATTGCTCCTTTCTTTCCACATTTTCGCCATCTCGAAGCAGTTCAAACTGAACGAGCCATCGTGGTATATTCCTTAGCAATTAGGACGAAGGTTCAGAAAAACGTCCCTAAAAATTGAACAATCCGTGCAACGTTACAGAATCGTATTTACTGTCAACGGCAGGATTTATGGTCCGTCCTTTGAAACAGTCTTCCACTTCTATTGTTCCTCGTGAACTTCCTTCAGGGAAAGGGCGAAAGGTAATTTGGCATTGTCACCCCGTGAGAAGGAAGTATCAGGAAGCTGTGAGGACTCGGGTGCTGCCGTCGAGGATCCGAGGGGAATTTGCATATCCTAGGAACGGACTCATGCATATTGTATCCTACGGTATCGGGGTGTTGAGTTGTCAACCTAAACCCGCATTTGCATAGACACTTGCACTTGGGGGCAAGGGAGAAAAACTCGTTTCGCCGCCTTTTTTGGGGCGGTTTCTTATTCCTCCGTTTAAAACTATCCTTCGAGTGTTATCTTAAGGGACTCGGGAGTTTTCAATCGCATTCATGAAAGGATAATCTACATTCTGCATTCTGCAGCGTACAGTGGGAACCCTCCCGTTCTTTCCGCGAAGCGCGTAGCCACAATGATTTGGCCGATGGCCCCTTCTCTGAGCTTTTTTCCCCGTGGCCCCACTTGACTTTGTGTTCAAGGAAGTCCCATTGAACTGGTGGTACAGTGTTCCGTAACAAAAAATTGTATTGGAGAAACAAAGTTTTTCTTGAAGCTGAAGAGGCGTGAATGACCACAAGAACTGCGTACAATTGCGCAACTCTACATGGGAAAACTGCCTCTGCACGTGTTTGAACTACATTTTGATATTTATCGTTACTGTAGTCAGGAATGGAACTTCCCTTAAGATTTAGCACACTGACAGATCCGAATTCTCGAATGATTTCACAACAGACATATAACTATTTCACCTATTATTTAATGATCGGTAACTCTAATATGGGGACACGATAAATATCACAGGTCTTATTGTTTATTATGTCTTTACCATTGCCGTTATTTGTTATAACGGGCTCCAGAGCCTTTGTGCTACAGCGCCGAGTCTAGTAAGACACTACCGGGTTGAAGTACTATCTAAATTCTTCGGTATCCTTAAATGTATCTTAACTTATCTAGAAATCTGATAGAAAACGCAATAGCTCTACCTAATAGACGTACGTAACAAATCAACTGGATTTGGTTTATTACATAGCAATTTGAGGTAACTGAGGCAACTGAAGATGGAACCTTGCCGTATCTGGATCGAACTTCACTTTTGCACGAAAGTCTAGCACAGTCACTTTCTTTTCGCAACAAAGCAGTCAGTTCGTGATCCTGCATAAATCAGCTATTTCCTTTCCTTGTCGTCGCACACCAAAAAACAATAAACGTTTATTAGAATGTTTCACAATGCGTAGTAAAGTATTTAATAATGTATGCCCAACAGAGGTGTGACGTTCCACGAAAAAATCAGAACGGTTCTAGAGGAGCGGTTCCTATCAGCCGTTCCCGTTACAAACCGTCACAGCTGTTTTGGGCACCAAAGCCAACTAATGCCGCACACGAGACAACCGAAAACCTTCAGATGTTAATTTCCAATATATTTACACTCATATTTAAAATTTCATTACAACGAATTAAAGGAAACCGAAAACCAATTATTAAGTATTTTGGTGTTAATTGATTTGTTCTAAGATGATAGTAAATTTTAAAAATTGAGATGAAAAACGTAAGAATCATGGAGGTTGTGGAATTACTTCAGTCTCCTTGGTCCTTAAGTCGCATTCCCTCTTATCATCTTGTCGTTCCATTCACTCTTTACCCCATATACTGAATTCTGTGCATTTACCTATGCTTCTGGCAATTGTTCAATGTTCATGTACTAATTGCTGTAGAAATCTACGTTTAGGACTACGTTCAATGAGCAGATCCGTGATTTACTTCAAGGGAATACATAAATAATAAATCCTTGTGGAATGATGATCCCATGTATAGCCAAATATGTTTTGAGTAAACCTACGATTATGCAAGAGTTTGCCCGATTCAACATAATATTGATTCTGGCCATTTCTTCAACCAAGTTGTTTAGAAGGTGAGCACATGACGTAGGGCTTAATTCAGAGATTTTACCAACCAGATATCTTCGACCGGTAGCACCGGCAGTAAAGAAAAAGCTACTTATGGCTCCTGAATTATGCATCGATGAAACCCAGCGTTCACCACCTGCGAGCTGAAAGAGTTGCCAATAATTTTATACGTGAGAAATGAACAAGCACATATGTTAATAGATAGGGCTCCCTCCGCCCAAGGTCACGCGGAAGATGCATTCGTATTATACCTGTCAAGCCATACTCCTAAATGAAGACATCTTTTCCCATGCCCTCCCTCTGCATAATAGGATGTTAATTTATGATTTAACAGTTTCATCAATAATTTATTATGCATTTTATTCTAATGGACGCCCTATTACGTTTGTGAAGTTTGATGCCGTCAGCAGATGACGTACCGTTGAAATTATACTGCGAATTCGCAGTTTCTCGAACATGATGTGGAGGATTCGCTGTTAAGAGCCCATTTCGCTTTGTTTCGATCCTCAATTCACTTTTAGAAGGTGTTTTATTCCTGAAAGAGTGTTCCTTGAGAAACATATTAGAACAAAACCATTCTGAGTAGATATGCTTTGAAGCCTTTCTATATGCAAAGTAAAACGATTGGTCTTTCTCTTTCAAACGGGGAATTTTATGTTTCACACGTTTCTTCCGGTTAGAAAGGAATGAAAAGTCAAGTTTTTGAGAAGAAACTTATCAATAATCATCAAAATATAACAGTAGAGAAGAGTTTCTAACAAGGAGCATCCCAATAGTTAGTTCACCTTACCTTAAACGAATCCAAAAATGCTTTAACAAATTTGGGACTGGAACATTTTTTGTTTTCTAACTCAAATTCTCTTTCTTTACGCAGTCGCCATCATTTTATACAGAATTTTTAGTACCGTGTCAACAGTTTTTAGGACGTCTTTCTGGAGCAAGGCTTCATAAGTATAGAATTACCCATGGTTATTAAAATTAATGTTTAATTGGTAACAACCCGTAAATTTTGGTTTATTATTCAATAATAAACCATTGTAATAGCTCTTAAAAACAAATTTTAACCCCCCCCCCCTGAAAATTTCATGGTTTACGTTTCAAAGGGTGTAGAATCTGAATCTGCAATAAAAAATTTTCCGTCCGTCCGCCGTACGCCGTACGCACGATTTCTCCAAAACGGCTGAAGCAAAAAATCTGAAAATTTTCAGGAAAAATCCATGTTGGTCCGACGACGCTCTAATTCTTGAGCCAGCTTTCTCACTTAATTTAAAGTGCCCTTTAAGGGTTGTCAAAGTTTTGTAAAATCCCTAAAAACCTCAAAAAAGTCAAGGCGGAATAAATTTGGACTCTTCTTGAAGAACTTTCCACGAGGAATCGAATGAGCCCCTCCCCAGGTCCGTAGGCCAAACCATTCCCGATGTATGGCCCGATTTATGGTGCCAACATTTGCGTTATTTTGGTTTACTATTGTTTTTGTTTTGTTTGCAGTAACCTAGTGATGTAGTGAACGTGGATACTGGAGTGAACTCCTAAAAGGGTTAATAGCCGATACACGGGTTGAAGTATTCTGATAACCATAAAAATCGCTGCAAAATCTTTCACTGTTGTTTATTATTCAATTGGCTTGCGTTCATGATTTGAATTTCTACTAAGCTTTGGAGTGTGCGTGTTTCACAGGTGATAGAGCGATTATTGAATTTCAGGAGGCACACAAATATGATCAACTGATCAATCCAAATAGGTATTTTGGTTGAGAACAGATTTACGTGCTCTATGCATATCTCCTGAAATTCAATAATCGCTCTATCACCTGTGAAATAGAGACACTTAGTCCCAAAGCTTACAAAGCTTAGTAGAAATAAAAATCATGAACGCAAGCCAATTGAATAATAAACCCCAGTGAAAGAATTTGCAGCGTTTTTATAACATGTGTATAAAAAAATCCATGTTATGTTTATATTTCATAAACATCATAATTCTTATTTTGTTCTATCCCAATTTCAGTCAAGCGTTCAACGAACTTGGGAAATTTTGGTTTTGCTACCAGGAGGGGCATGAATGGAATGACAGACAATCGTTTCAATTGCTGTTCAAACAAGAATCCAAGACCGATTCATGCCGTTCTTCTTTTGTTCAATTAAGATTTTGATTTCAAATTTTAAAATATTACGGTACATTTAATTTGCATAATGGAAGGGTGGGAAAAGAGGGGCTAATGGTGATAAGTCGTTATTTCTTCAAGATTTTCAACCTATTTCATTTATTTAAACACTTTTCTTTTGTTCGACCCTTATTCTAGTCTAGTTTCGCAACGAACATAGAGGATTTTAAGTTATCTTTAGGAAGAGGGATTGGAGGTGGTAATAGAGAATTCATTCAAGCTCTCCTGACACAACTTACACCCCCAATTTTCTTGATTCTGTTTAGTTTGAATAACGATCTGGTTTTGGAACGCATTTCAGATCCTTCTAATTTAATTATGGAAGGTGGTGAATGGAGGGGTAATAAGGATGGATCGTTTTCTTCCCTATTTGCGTCAATTTTTTTCTTCGATCCCAATTTTAATCTGACAAACCTCCCATCTGCAACAAACCTCAGAAATTATATTTGATGGGGGAGGACCCCTTTTCTTCCTTCAGTATATTTATGTGCATTTGAGTTCTGCCAGTGACGAATCTTTCGTTTAAAATTATCTTCAATTGTGAATTCCTGAATTTTGTTGAATATTGTTGAAACCAAATAGCGATTGACTGGGAAGCAGTACAGTTCCGTCGAGTGAAGTGTGGATATCTGTAGCTAAGGGTTTACACGTAATCTCTAAACTAACGGTAAATGTCAAGGATGAGAAAGATGTAGGAGTGTGTTGAACTTATAAGCACCGAACTAACTACCAACGACAAAAGCTCCCTAGCCTGACCAAACATGACTTGGAGAGACCCAAACAAACGCCTTCAACCATCCTGAAGAGCGGTAGTCAGATTACCGACAGAAAATAGGAAGATCTGCCGCACAATAGCGTACTGACGTGTTCTCAAACGACTTGACACGGTACCCGTAACTGTCCGAAGGGTCGGTAGGCAGGTATAATGAGGTATAATAACGTACTCATCAACTAGTGCCAAATATAACTCTAAGTAAAGCAAAGTAGGTTCAAAACCTCATCCAGCCAGGTACCAGTTCACAGACCTCTCCAAACTAGACGGTTTGTAGGGACGTTGAACTGGTACCTACATTAAATCCATCTGGGCCAATCAAAAGGAAATCGACTATAACAAGTGACTGTTTCGTGGGGGAAAATGATGTTTTTGTAATTAGCAAAACGAACTAAGTACATGAACTATACAAGCTCATCATCATGCAAACTCAATAGAAACAAATAAGTACATTACATTTGAATATAAACAAAACCTTAAAAATAGTTTTACTCTCGTAATTTTTCTCCAATGTAAATTTACGATGATGATACTTAAGATCAAATGACAACTTCTATAGTAGGTTGACCCTAAAGCAAGCTGAAAATTCTTTCCATGTTCATTATTTCTGTACATAACCTTCCATGTAAATCACTGACCTCTTTATTAGACGGTACACTACCTAAACTCGGCGGTTACATACCTTCTAATTGAATTAATTAAGAGTTTCGTTTATATTTCAGCTCCGTACATCGTTTAGGAAATAAATTAGCCATAAAATTCTTTCTTCTGATCAGTCTGATTTCTTATCGACGATAATGACTTTGGGGAAATGGCGTAGTTGATGCAAAGTGTTTGGGGAGAAGAGGGGTATTGCTTTTGTTGCCGTTGTTTTTGGACAAATCCGTAGCCCCCTTCGGAAGAGTAGTGATATCGCTAGTACTGGTTCAATCATGATTGTAGCTCTAAAAATTCAGCAGACGTCTATGAGTGTGCGCGGAAAGCTAGCAATAGCCGGACTTCAAGTAGCGAACGACAAATGTCGTGGAATCTTTCGTTTTCAATTTACAATCCTTTCAACAAACAATTTTACTCACCACACCCAAACATATATAATGCGAGAGGAAGCAAGTAAGGATGCAAGTTGAATCCGAGTTGAAGATCACGATCATGATAAAAGGTAAGACTCACCATATTTGAGCACTGAACTGATTGATACCACTATAAGCGTTCTCTCTCACCACGATGGTTTTTTAAACTGTTTTCAGGGAACATTATTGTTTAAAAAAAGGTCGACTTGGGACAAGATATAAGCAGTGGAAGAACTGGGGAAAACTTAAGTAGAGGGTAAAGATGTGTTGAACTAACTGCTATCCTTGAGTACCAGCTACAACTTATACATGAGCGAAAAGAATTGAATTTTACGACGCTACGATCCACGCCTTTTTCCTTTTTCAACCGAAGTCGTCATTTTTCCTCCAAAGTCATTGCTTTTTCAGAAAATGCTGTCCTTACTTTTTTCAGAAAATTCCCCTCCTTACCTTCTAATTGACTTCTAGATGTACCAACAACGATACGATGACCTTGTCATTAGTATAACTCCTTAATCCCTGAAACTTTTCTAGTCCGTCGGTACTTAGTAAAAGTTGATACTAATTTTTTGCTCATGTCATTATGAGATGGGAGGGGTGGTTACATTTTGAGAAATCGCAATTTTATGCTACGGGTGAATTTCTACTGACCCGAAAACAATCCCAGTGAATTTTGATTGAAAATGCCCAGGAAACACTCCACTTGCTTACGTTCGAAACTCGCCCTTGAGGAAATTTCGTCTCTAATTTCTTACCCAGTTCTCCGTATGCCATTTGAAGCATTTTTCCGGAAATATTGATCCAAAGTTAATGAAATATTATTGCAAACTGTATAAAAATCACATTTGAGTCTAGTTGGGACTGAATACCCGGCTAAACTCTTATTAAACCTAAACTGCGAAATCAAACCGCTTAAATATTCAACAGCCTGTATAGATATCGAAAACTTTTGAAATAAAGCTATGAGGTTTCTACAATTGCTAGGTGTGGATAGACGTGCCCCAAACCAATCGAACGAGTCCACGCAGACCGATTTATGTTCGTCCTTTGTCTCTCCACTCATAGAAAAAAACGTCTGCCAAGTGGGTGTGGCACATAGCTTCCTCGTATCCAAAACATGACTGTATAGATCATTGAAAATTATTATTGACTAAAGAACTTCGTTCAATTAGGCGAAGTAAATATTGAATTAGGGTAAATTTATTGTTATGCAGGATCATATCTTGAGCGAATAAAGGTAGGCATGTTCAACTATAAAATATACCTAATAAGTTCGAACAATCCCTGGAAATTTCATCGAAATCGGTCAAGATCTCACGGAGTTATGCGCGTAACAAGGATTTAGTTTGCGCATGCGTAGAGACTAATATTGATCCGGGGGTCATGAAACTCATAGGGGACCATCTACACATCAAACCGAACAATCCCTGAAAATTTCATCGAAATTGATCAAGAACTCCTGGAGTTATGCGCGTAACAAGGATTTCACGTTTGCGCATGCGCAGAGGCTACTATTGATCCGGGGGTCATGAAACTCGTAGGGGACCATCTACACCCCAACCAGCACAATCCCTGAAAATTTCATCAAAATCGGATTATAACTTCGTGTAGTTTTGCCCGTAACAAGGATTTGCTGACAGACAGACAGACACGCAGACAGACACACAGACAGACACGGAACCTAAATTGTTCAGAAAGGTCTAAAACGCAAAACGCGAGTGGAATTTTTGATTTTGGAGACAAAAAAATTTTCACATTCCGAAAGTGAAAACAATGCTCCCGCTACTTTAGTAGACTCGGAAGCAATAGGTAGGATTAATCTTTTATTCAGACCCCTTTTTATATTACCTACTTATACTATTACGTTTTTTATTTTTGTATTACCTACCTGTATATTATTTTCCTGCATATATTATATGTATCATTTTATTATTATATTATTTCCTTTTGTATTGTTATACTCTTGTGTGATCACAAAGTCTAGTTTTGTCTGGAATTGTTTGCTTTCGAGGTTCCGAGTCAATTAAATTTACTTTGTCATTCGATACTACCCATATCGATACATTTCTTTCGATACTGTATCGATATCGATACCAAATATCGTACCGAAAGCGGTATCGGAACGTCCCTAAGTGCAAGCAACAATCACGCTAGTGAATTTATACGTGCATAATAAATATTTAAGAACGTGTTTGCTCATTGAGGCTCTAGTTGGCAAATATACGTATGATCAGGGAACTATTTTCGATGTGTTGGCTGTTTCGAAGCGTTCGACTAAGGATAATCGTTAAACTCGTAGGTAGCATGTTTGCACATTGTAGGAATAGTCTAGTTGGCAAATATGTTCAACTACGCAATATGTTCCGTGTTCAACTACGGATAATCGTTAAACTGAAATGTAGTGTAAGCTACAACCACACTAGCGAATTTATACGTGCATTATAAAACTTGAAGAACGTACATGGTTCGAGAGAAAAAAGGCGCACTAGCAGACTAAAGAAAAACTTTTGGTTTTTTTCCACGATTTTGGTCTGAGAAAAGCCTGAAAGGGAATCATTGCATGGGACTTCCTAAACATGCGGCACCTACCTAATCTCGACCTATATGACTTGTTATTAGAGATTTTGTAGGAAAAACTTGGTACTTACCGATGTATTTGCGTGTTCCCGCATTCCGCTGAACCAATCCATGAAGATTTGAGTTCCGAATAGATGGATGATGAAACACTTTTCGCGCGAAACACGGAACGGAGTAGACTGCCGGAGACCGCCACGCCCGAACGCGGAACGAAGACTGGTCGAGACCGCCCGCCCGAACAAGGACCTGAGAAGACAGGTCGAGACATGCCGCTCTCCGATACGAGCAGGTAGGCGGAGGGACCCACAGGCGGTCGCCTCGGTGCCGTTCCTGTTTTCGATTCACACTCGCGGTAGCGGTAACGTCTAGGGTTGTTCCGATATCGAGGGTCTTCCGATATTCGATATCGATAACGATATTAACCATCAACATCGACTCATCGATAATATCGCAACAAAATATCGATATCAGCAATATCGAATGATATTACGCAATTTTTATGATTGCTCACAATTATATGACAAAACTCTTTGTATTCACGTGATTATATTACTACAATCTTAAACTGATTTTATAATGAATTATAACGTAGAAAATTGGGTAAATTGATATAAATTGGAAGCAATTTTCATTCCTTACTGTAAAATTTGGTTGAAAACATTTTTTTTTAGTTTAGCTAATATAAGTTATCCAAAACAATCACACAGTGAATTTCCAGTACGAAAACAGAAATAATTCTGGTACATTTTTTAAAACTTTATATTGCAAATGTGCTGTTGGAATAGGCATAACTGAAAAACAAACCTTTTCACCCAAAGATAATATTTAGCAAAACTTACATGCATACATGGGCAGAATGAAATTTTAGTTTCTTTATTTAAAAAAATGTATTTGGATCAAACTAATATCATTGCCATTTGCGATTGAAAACCCGAATTTTTATTAAAATAGCTAACTCAAAATAATTCAATATCGAAATCCGATATTCACCTAAATCTTTCGATATGACGATAATATCGAAATCCTTATATCGATATAGTATAGAAAATATCGATATTTATTGATATCGACAATATCGGAACACCCTAGGAACGTCAGATCACGTTCGGTGACGGGCGCGTAGGTATGGGTATTTTACCGTTGAGTATCGACACTGGGCCCTTCAAAAATAAACGAGTATCGATACTTCAATTCCGATCGAAATATCGAATATCGAAATATCGGCAAATGTTTTCTCACTAGCTTAAAAAAATTGGTTTTAATATTTTTCTTTGGTCGATTTTCTTACTAGTCAAAGAACTCACCAACAAATCTTTGGGTCCATTTCTCACTTTTAATGGAATCTGGAATGTAAAGGAATAGTGGCTTTAATACTAGATGGAAAACAGGGAAAGAAAAAGTAGGAAGTCAGCAGTAGGAGGCTATAGCTACTGTTACTGTTACCTTACCTCTCAAAAGTTCAAAAAATCAACACAAAGATTATTTTCGGTTCTGTTTAAGTAGATAGGATTGCTTTTTGCTTCCTAGTCTACCAAGGTAGCGGAAGCATTTTTTTCACTTTCGGAAATTGAAAATTTTTGTCTCCAAAATCAAAAATTCCACTCGCATTTTGCATTTTAGACCTTTCTGAACCATTTTGGTTCCGTGTCTGTCTGTCAGCAAATCCTTGTTACGGGCAAAACTACACGAAGTTAAAGTCCGATTTTGATGAAATTTTCAGGGATTACTCGGTTTGATGTGTACATGGTCCCCTATGAGTTTCATGACCCCCGGATCAATAATAGTCTCTACGCATGCGCAAACGTGAAATCATTGTTACACGCATAATTCTGGGAGTTCTCGACCAATTTCGATGAAATTTTCAGGGATTGTTTTATTTGATGTGTACATGGTCCCCTATGAGTTTCATGACCCCCGGATCAATAGTAGCCTCTGCGCATGCGCAAAGGTGAAATCCTTGTTACGTGCATAACTCCGGGAGTTCTCGACCAATTTCGATGAAATTATCAGGGATTGTTCGGACTTATTAGGTATATTTTATAGTTTGTTCAATAGTTGAACATGCCTACCTTTATTTTCTCAAGTTATGCTCCTGCATAACAATAAATTTACCCTACTTCAAAATTTACTTCACCTAATTGAACGAAGTTCTTTAGTCAATAATAATTTTCAATGATCTATAAAGTCATGTTTTGGATACGAGGAAGCTACCTATGTGCCACACCCACTTGGCAGACGTTTTTTGTTCACTTAAGATTTTGGTTTAGCATTTAAAAAAAGTGGGTGTGGCACATAGCTTCCTCGTATCCATAACATGACTGTATAGATCATTGAAAATTATTATTGACTAAAGAACTTCGTTCAATTAGGCGAAGTAAATGTTGAATTAGGGTAAATTTATTGTTATGCAGGAGCATAACTTGAGAAAATAAAGGTAGGCATGTTCAACTATTGAACAAACTGTAAAATATACCTAATAAGTCCGAACAATCCCTGAAAATTTCATCGAAATCGGTCAAAAACTCCCGGTGTTATGCTTGTGGCAAGGATTTCACGTTTGCGCATGAGCAGAGGCTACTATTGATCCGGGGGTCATGAAACTCATAGCTGACCATCTACACAACAAACCGAACAATCCCTGAGAATTTCATCAAAATTGGTCAAGAACTCCCGGAGTTATGCGCGTAACAAGGATTTCGTTTGCGCATGCGCAGAGGCTGCTATTGATCCAGGGGTCATGAAACTCATAGGGGTCCATCTGCACATCAAACCGAACAATCCCTGAAAATGTCATCGAAATTGGTCGAGAACTCCCAGAATTATGCGCGTAACAAAGATTTCACGTTCGCGCATGCGCAGAGGCTACCATTGATCCGGGGGTCATGAAACCTATAGGGGACCATCTACACCCCAACCCGAACAATCCCTGAAAATTTCATCGAAATTGGTCAAGAACCTCCGGAGTTATACCCGTAACAAGGATTTCACGTTTGCGCATGCGCAGAGACTACTATTAATCCGGGGGTCATGAAACCTATAGGGGACCATCTACACCCCAACCCGAACAATCCCTGAAAATTTCATCAAAATTGGTCAAGAACTCTCGGAGTTATGCGCGTAACAAGGATTTAACGTTCACGCATGCGCAGAGGCTACTATTGATCCGGGGGTCATGAAACTCATAGGGGACCATCCACACATCAAACCAAACAATCCCTGAAAATTTCATCGAAATTAGTCAAGAACTCCCGGAGTTATGCGCGTAACAAGGATTTGCTGACAGACAGACAGCCACACAGACAGACACACGGACACACAGACACACAGACACACAGACAGACACGGAATCAAAATCGTTCAGAAAGGTCTAAAACGCAAAATGCGAGTGGAATTTTTGATTTTGGAGACAAAAAATTTTTCACATTCCGAAAGTGAAAACAATGCTTCCGCTACTTTAGTAGACTCGGAAGCAAAACCTCTGCCAAGTGGGTGTGGCACATAGCTTCCTCGTATCCATATTGTGTAGATCATGTATAGATCATTGAAAATTATTATTGACTAAAGAACTTCGTTCAATTAGGCGAAGTAAATGTTGAATTAGGGTAAATTTATTTTTATGCAGGAGCATAACTTGAGAAAATAAAGGTAGGCATGTTCAACTATTGAACAAACTATAAAATATACCTAATAAGTCCGAACAATCCCTGAAAATTTCATCGAAATCGGTCAAAAAATCCCGGTGTTATGCTTGTGGCAAGGATTTCACGTTTGCGCATGCGTAGAGGCTACTATTAATCCGGGGGTCATGAAACCTATAGGGGACCATCTACACCCCAACCCGAACAATCCCTGAAAATTTCATCAAAATTGGTCAAGAACTCTTTGAGTTATGCGCGTAACAAGGATTTTACGTTCGCGCATGCGCAGAGGCTACTATTGATCCGGGGGTCATGAAACTCATAGGGGACCATCTACACATCAAACCAAACAATCCCTGAAAATTTCATCGAAATTAGTCAAGTACTCCCGGAGTTATGCGCGTAACAAGGATTTCACGTATGCGCATGCGCAGAGGCTACTATTGATCCGGGGGTCATGAAACCTATAGGGGACCATCCACACCCCAACCCGCACAATCCCTGAAAATTTCATCAAAATCGGACAATAACTTCGTGTAGTTTTGCCCGTAACAAGGATTTGCTGACAGACAGACAGCCACACAGACAGACACACAGACAGACACGGAACCAAAATCGTTCAGAAAGGTCTAAAACGCAAAATGCGAGTGGAATTTTTGATTTTGGAGACAAAAAAATTTTCACATTCCGAAAGTGAAAACAATGTTTCCGCTACTTTAGTAGACTCGGAAGCAAAAGAACGTGATCATGAATGTGAGTATGAGCGGATCGTGTGTATATATCAGGCAATAATATTCAGTTATATTATAACTGAAATGGAATGTCGTTTTCAAGAGTCCCTTTCGAAACCGGGTTTTTCAAGAATTGTGTCACATAATTGTCAACAAGTGAAGCGTAGTTATATATTTTATTTTATCAGTTGTTTTATTCGTGGATTTCCACGCCGCGTCCTTATACAGTATTATTGGACAATTTTGGTTACATTGATATCAGCTTTTATTTCGTGCAAAGATACTAGGAAAGGTTGGTGTTCACCGAGTTGAAGAAGACTTTGGGACATCCTGATGTCTATTACAAGGTGTGGAAACAAAGTGGTCAGCTGAGGGGCCCTACGTTCTAGGTTGAGGGGCTAATTTCGTCCCTGATTGATGGAATGTCCTGAATTACGATTGGAGTTCTTTTTAAGGAATGTTGAATACAGTTACGACTAAGGTAGGCACGAGGTGCCGAGTTCGGATGCGCGTAATGCCTTTGGGGCAAGGAAGACGCTGCAAGTATGCGTTTGGTATCAGGAACAGGAAGGTTTGTTTCCTTTTCGTGTGGAGAACCCATCGCGTCATGTTCAAGTGGATTTCGAAAAATTCACCCAGGTACCAATTAAGCAAGAGTTCCCTACTTGTCAAACATGCAAGGATGTATATTTTAACAAGTGGAAAATAATTCATAGGGACAGAAATTTACGAAGCAATAGGTGACAAAAACTTTTGTTGGGCTATGAATGAAAAAATTGTTCGCGTTGTGTGTTGTACCACCTCACAATATGTAAAATGTAAACCAGTGTGCCAAAATGGTCTTGAGTTCTAGCCATGAATGAATCGTCAAGACCGTGCCCAACTACACGGGCCAAGCCTATCGTTAAGAAAGTAACCTAAAGCGAGCAGCTCATGTTTCAAATTGTGCTATCCACATAAATGCATTTTTACCAATTTTCTTTATTCTCTGAATAAAATATCTATCTTTCAACTGTGGGTAACCGATTTCAGTCTGCTAAAAATTGTGACAGAATGATTGTACTCCTCGACGCTCTCAAATTAGAGGGAAAATTCATAATCAGTAACATTGATAACCACTCGATTTTTTGACCATTTCCCCAAACGCAACCCCCATACGGAACCATAAACTACGTCTCATATACGTCAATATCAGTAATTCACGTTGAAGATTTACTATAATACAACTCTGTAATAATTCGCAGCGTTTTTTCTCCAGTATATTGTACGGGTGATGGAAATTTGTTCCAAACTGTCTGAGAAAATGTTCAACTATTTTTTTTCCAAACTTGTTGTGAAGTAATGTAGGTGTTATAATGTAATACAATATATTATACTATATTATAATGGCTAGTCATGGGTAAATTGGAGAGTTAATGCGCGAAGCTTTAGCAATTTCACACATCATCTATTCATAGTGTATGATGTCGCTCATGGCCTCTCAGGTAATGGGAATTAAATTCTTGTTAATTCAAGTAAATTTTTGTTACATTCAATAAATCTTCCTTATTCTGAATGGTTTTGTACTTTTAAATATACACATGTTAACCTCAACGCAATTGTAGTTTTTATTCTATGTGCATAATGTGAATGATCGCCACAAAAGGTCATCACCCGCATTGCCTTGAAAGTAGATATTGAAAAACTGGTAAATGCTGAGTTAGGAGGTTTATTCTTTGTCAACATCAAAAGTGGAGTTTAAGGAATGGCAGATTCTTTCATTAATCTATTTCATACTTTGATCAAGGGGCCATATGCACTAATTGCCTGGTTAGCCTTTTGTCAATTTGTGAAAGAAGATAGAAAAATTAAAAGCCTTTACACATTGACTAAGACGACCCTTCATTCTATAGAATCCTTAGTCATTATACAGGCAGCATAACTTCTTTTTTTTTTTTAAACTTAATAAAACGCATTGTATGAGTCAGAAAATTTTTATTCGTTTTTTATAATATAGGCACATACATAAAGTTTTGTTTTACCCGGTTTTGAAGATCAAATCAGGTAGGTGACGCCCCCCATTCTCCATACACTGAGTAAACCGACTTCTGGCGTTTACAGTCGTCGATGGACTTGGGGGACATTTGGTTCCAACAAGACGGTGCAACGGCACACACTTCAAGAGCATCGATGACTGTTTTGAGGGAACACTTCCCAGAGCGCCTTATCTCAATTAGGGGCGATTTGGAGTGGCCGGAACGCTCTCCCGATTTGAGCCCTTGTGATTTTTTTTCTATGGGGTTTTTTGAAATCCCGTGTTTATGTGAACTGTCCAAGGACCCTACAAGATTTGAAGACCAACATCCAGGAAGAAATTGCCAACATAACGCCTGCTATGCTGGCTGGAGTCATCACAAACGCCAGAAATCGGTTTACTCAGTGTATGGAGAACAGGGGACTTCAACTACCTGATTTGATCTTCAAAACTGGGTAAAACAAAACTTTATGTATGTGCCTATAATATAAAAGACGAATAACAATTTTCTGACACATACAATGCGTTTTATTGAGTTTAAAAAAAGGAAGTTATGCTGCCGCACCCTGTATAAAATTCCTGTATTATACGCATTGACTATACCATATGTAATGGAGTAAAGTCACTTCTACCTCCTGGGGAGTAAAGTAGGAATGTCTACGCGGTTTCTACCTTCGGGCTCATCAATTTCGTCAGTGGCAAAGATCACTAGGACAACCCCGAGCTATTAACTACGTAGTTGGGTTTTTAATGGGAAAACAAGAGGTGGAGGGAGTGTGAGGATTATCGCTGAGACCACTCCCACCTCCCCGCCTCCCACTAAGCGATGATGGGTCGCCAAGTACATCGCCCACCCCAGCAACTAGACCAGAGTCCGGCTCGCTATCCCAGTGTTCGGTGCCTTCCCCAGACTTACGATCATCACGAGACACGAGCTTGGATGACGTAAGTAACCTATAACCTTCCCATAACTGCTTACCCTTCATTATACATACAAGCTTACGTCGTACTGAAGTTCAAAACCCCTCAAAACCTGCCCAAAACACTGGAAGTTATCCGAAAAACACCAAATTTGGTTTCTGGAGGTTTTTTGGAAAGCTGAACGCGAATCTGAAGCCCCTTTCGTGCTACATCCCAGAATTTTCAAATAAATTCCAGTTTTCCTTAAACTAAAAGTTGTTTAATTGCTTTAATTCTGCCTCGCATTGGGACCACTTCGTACATGAGTCGTGCGATCAATCGAATGAATTTTAATAATAATTTTAATGGATTTTATCCCTGTATGGTTGATTGTTGGTATTTTTATTATTTTATACGCGCCTACTGTTTATCGAGGGGATTAATTGATAATTAATCGTCTCGAACTGAGAACTAATTTAAAATGAACAAACACAAGTTCAATATAAACCTTTATTGGTTATAACGATGCTTGGTTGATAAACTCGTCTTGGTGGTATTTACAACTCAATTCAATTGAATTCAGAGGGGGGGGGGGGGGCAGGTAAATGAGTTATTCGCCCTGTATGCTTGATGACGATAAATATCATACTGTGGCGGAAAACCGTCTTAACGAAGTTTTACTGGATAACTTTTGTTACTCTATTAAATCTTTTGATGAATTATTCAGTGAAGATCTACTTTAATCCTTTAGTCTTGAATGAGTTGTTAATTGAGCTCAGATATTGAAAAATTAACCGCCTGTAACTTGACTTCTAAAACCGACAACCCTCACACCTACACGCTCACGAATGAAAAACGTCGAACAGCCCCAAAGATTAATTGATATCGGAAAAAAATGACTTCGACATACAAATGATATTCAAACGCACATTAATTTACTGCCGATTCGCTTAAGGCCGGTGTGATCCGGTGGGACGGGGGTTCCAAGAAAGTCGTTACATTGAACAAGTTACCTTGTTCGAAAATAAAAAAGTACAACCTGCAGCTCTGAGCGTAGGAAGAAAGCTTATAAACTTGGGGTAGGAAACACGGAAGTTTTTATTGAGTAGTGGGTGGTTCAGAAAAGGGCATGTCAGAGGGAGGCATTGAAGAACGCATGAAAAAATACCATAAAGATTTCATGTAGATGCGGGGGTGGTTACGTTCTTTGGAAACCATCAAGGAGATTGACAATGTGCCTTGCCGACAATGGGTTGGATGTGTTTTTTTAAATTTTATCCTTGAAGTGTTTTTTTTTCTTCTTCCTCTCCGTTTTGATTGGGTCATATCCCTTTTCACGGAGGGTGAGTTGTCCGAGGATGGGGGGATCGCCGGAGAGTCAAGTATGGGAAATGAAGTCGGCGAGTGCATACACAGTGCAAGCGCATAACAAAAAAGTTGTCTTTGACGTAGGTGGGCGTTGCGGAGAAGTTTCGCAGGGTTCTTCCTTTCTTAGCGAGCCGGTTTTCCAACCGGTCGAGGATCCAATTCGAGGGTGGGCAAGGACGCGGAGGAGGGTTGCAATTGCAACACCCCCTATATCACCCCCTTCGTTGTGTGGATCGTCAGGAAAAAAAGAGGCTGGGGTGCAGGAAAGAACCAAGTTGCGTAAGGTGGATCAACAATAATTGGCCGGGAGTTCCGGTTTCCGTGTGGAGGATAATTATACAGCTATCAACCCTTTTGGCGATGAAGGGGTGATTCGACATAATGACGTGAATATGTTCTGCGGTCAAGCGAAAAGGGAGAGAGTCAGCGACGGGGAAAGAACTTATCAACAAGGGATCTGCAAATGTTGACGTACAGAGCTCCACAAACATAACCTTCTTCAGAGTTTCATTGCCAGATTAAATCCGTTTGAGAGAGGATGCTAAATGCAAAAATTCATGTGTACAATTCCTCAGGTGCATGACGGCCCTGCACAGCATCAATGATGCTTCAGAACATCAAAGTTAAGAAAGAACTTATCAACAAGTTAGCGAAGGTTGACGCGAAAAGCTCCACAAACGTACTCCCCTTCAGGGTTTTATTGTCATAGTAAATAGATGCAAAGATTAACGTACGCATTTCGGCATGTGCCGATTGTATTGGTATTCCACTCAATATATTCCAGGATCAATGATGTTTCTAATCATAGACTAATGTTATCAAAGAACTTATCCACAAGGGATCTGCAAAGTTCCACAATCATTTCCTTCTTCAAAATGTAATTGCCATATAAATTGCCACAAATAAATACACAATGTTTTTTCTTTTTTAATACCAATTTAAGTAGGTCAACCTTTAGTGTTTTTTTCCATTCTTTAGTCCATTGATTTTATCAGAGAGTTATGATAATAATTATTATTTCTTTTTTGTAACTTGACTCAAGACTCCACCAGGGAACACAAGTTCGCCTGAACCTAAACCTTGGTGGGCAGGAAGAATAGTATTATTTTTAAAGTTGTATCTTTTCCGTTTTTATCTTTTGTTGTTCTCTTTTGTATCTTTTCCTTAAAATTAATTTGTAATTGCACATGCATTTTTTTTTTTAACTGTTTTTCTATTTTTTTGCCGACAAATAAATAAATAATAAGTATTGGAAGGTCCCACCTATTTTTCAACGTAACAAGCTGATATCTCAGTAAAAACGATGATTTTGACCAAAAAAATTACGTCAAATGCGATTATTACATTAAATCAAGTTTTAAATTAAACGACGATTGAATGTGTCTCACGTTAAACCTTGATTTGTATGCCTGCATCCAAGTCACCAAAACCATAATATTCTTGCCACAAATCTTGGGTATCAATTGAAGATTGAAAACATCATCAGAGACCGGTATCTGTTCAGTCAGCTGGGGAGCAAAATATTTATCGTTCACTCGCCCTTTCTAAAACGCCGACCTTCCGTTTTTTTGATGGAAAAGATCTCTTCACCTTTCACCGCTCAGGTTGTGAGTTATCTGGAAAGATCCGGTGGCGAGACAAAACTAATGTGTCGCTAAAACCCTACACCTTCTCCCGCTTTAAATCCTTCAGAAAAAAAGGTCGCTCGGGAGGTGGGTGATAAACAACTTTTAATCTGAGAAGACGAACCAGGAAACGAGACGCCCATCTATAACGATTTCCCTCGGGCCTGACTCCCGCCTCAGCATCTGCCGCTACACAGCCTCGCGAAAAACATATTAATTAGATTTATCAGGGCCCTCGGATCAGGCAATAATAAAATCATTAGGGTCCTGAAATGCGTGATGTATTTTCCCATTAACGTGTTTGCGCGGTTTGGGGTTTCGATACCAAGCCAAAGCCTGGAGAAGGGTATCGGGAGACGGGATCGTGGAATCCTCGGCGTAGGTTGAGCTCGGATCGGAAGCGAGAGTCTAAACGAGCGGAAGATTGTTATGTGGGGCCAGTAGCGTTGGACGTGAGGTAATGGACGCTTCTGACGAGATTTGCACACGCCGATTGAAATGTAACCGAGTCAAAGTTTTGAGGCAAACCCGTTTAAAATACTAGGAAATGGCACGCTGTATGACTATGTCAGTAAAAGCTGCGAATTCTAACCTACGAGTACAACTCATTATTATTGTTTTCACAGTTTATTATATTGTAATAAGCGTTTGTAACCGTATTGCAAACATGTTTTATAAACTCCATGTTCCCTCAAATTCTGTTACAAAGTTCGTAGATTGAATTCTGGAAGGTCTTAAAATTGATGCAAAAAATCAGCTCTTCCGCACTCAACACTCCTTTCTCGCAGAATCCATTGGGGTCTAGTTAGCCACAACCTCTAGCCAGCATCACACCTACAGATCCCATGGGCCGAAAATGTGCGACAAACTCCACTTTTGGGTTTAAGTGCCTTGGCAAGTAGGGTGCCGATTTCTTGTAGTTTTGAACGAAAAGTGGACTGGGATAGGTTCAGATTCGTAGAAATTCAACCGTATCAATAGCTGCGCTTTGTGAACCTAAAAGTGGCCATAAATCTCACAATGTCGCAAACAATTAGACATTTTTCCAAAAATAGTGAACCCAGCTTGAGAATTGGCAGCGTTTCTGGATGACGCGTGATCGCATTGAGAGCGTGTAGGGGATAGGAAACCTATTCCAGTCGATTTTGCTAGTCGTTTTTGCGAAACAACTTGGAAAATGAACTTCTTCTCGCCGATATTAGTAAAAACCTGGAAAAAACCACGTTTTTTTACACGTTTTGAACTGGTTTTTGACTCAAAAGCATTTATGTGTGTGAGGGGATCTGACAGGCTGGATGCTAGGACCAACTAGATTCCAAGTGGAGTCCATATGCGAAAGAATGGATTTTTTACCTCAATTCAAAGGCCCTGGGGACGGACAATAGATTCCAGATTTGGAATTTATTCACCTTAAAACGTAAAATGATAAAGTTTGAGGAGGGGTTTATGAAAGTTTTTTTGCTATACGATTCTTTAAATGTATTTTTGTCCAATAATTGGAAAGAATAATTTAAAATTCAAATGCCTGGGAAACGTTGAGTGTGCGCCGTACGGTTCCCTTCTGATGTTAACAAGAATGTGTAGGTAGGTCGTAAACGGTTGAGTTCTATAACAAACTGGTGATGGAATGGACTAATTGCCCCTTCCAAGGGCTGAAGCGATTTGCCATCAGCACCCAGACGGTACCCCAGAAGCTATACAACTTCAGGTTTGTGTTCTAGGTTAGCAGTTTCAAGAGACGAGGGATAGGGGGACGTGTCTATGTCAATCACAGTTCTTTGGGGACCATGTACCAGACGTTCAATCCCTGCCAATCTTATGGACATTGGATGAAAGCTGGAAAACATGTAAAGGAAAAGATGTGAAATAAACTATATTTGAAATAGCAGTCATGTTCGGTATGCAGTAGTTATAGTAATGGTGCAATCATGATGATACTCAAATGGCGTAATAAACGGTTATTTTCCTACAACCATCCGATTTTCAGTGGATCCGGGCTGATAGGAAAAAATGGCGTATTCGTTGTATTGATATTGATTGATTATTTGTACTTCGTTCCTACACACGCAAGAAAAAAGAATCAATTTTGGTGGGGCGGAATTCTTGGCGGCCATACTTTGCTCATTCCCTGAAAATATCATCAAGATGAAATTGATGAGGACTGATTTATTATATCGGAAGCGATATCGTATGAACAAACCATGAGAAAATGGTGATTGAGATAATATCATATTATGCCAGCTATGAAAGTGTTAAAGGTCTAAAGACTGCAATTAAAATGTCTCTGGAAATTTAATGGAAATCAATAATACACTATAGAAATTAAGAAATGAAGGTTGTTCCAAGGATGTGCGGACATAGACAGATAATCTTGAATTTACCAATATCAGTCAGAGGGCGGGTGAAAATGTTCGATTTCGGTAGGGAAGAGCTTTTTTCCCTTCTCCAAAATGTGACAGAGCTTCCTTCACCTTGACAGACTTAGATACAGAAACATGAGATCGTTAGTTTCCAAACAACTCGAGAAGTTCGATGGAGTGTTATTTAGCAGGCTTGGCCGAACGTTTATGGAGCTCTCCTAATCTGAATACAATATTTCCCGACGAATCAGAGAAATGCGTGAATATGTATGGGCCAGACTGGCCCCAACAGGGGGAGACTCGTGGAATGACAGGAGAAATTTTTCCTTCCGCGTTTTGTTGGTACCGGTTCAAGAACAATTTATGGCAAACTCGGATGATAACTGACGATGTTATGAATGTCTAATACTTGAAAATTTTGATTTTGTAAAATAAAATAAAACACTTTTTTTAATCTAGAAAGATTAAGAACTAAAATAAGTCATCAAACTAGATGTTCGGTGTTGATAAATTAAAACGAGCATCAACGGACGACGTACCTTCACAGTTTTCGGGGTCCACCCGGCGTTGCTCAGGAAAGGGCACAAATGCGGATGAGGGGTTCACAATCAAGGTTATCACAAAAATACCCACATTGTTGAATTTATATTTTCTCCTGTAGTACTTCCATAAGTTAGTGCTTGCCCACAAAAAATCAAATAGTACAGCGCCTATGAAAGACCGTGGCTTATGATCATCATCCTAAAGTCTGCAGTATAAATTTCATCACTGCTCTTGACCGAACAAAATCAAAACAACAAACAACGAACAAAATCTACAGTTCCATTCCGATTCCCTCTAAATTTTCAAGGACTTGACTGTTAGCTGACTACGTAACTTTTTCGCATGGGCACATTTTTCGTTCAAGATTGGTTTTTAAATTCGAAAACTATTAAACCTAATAAGTTCATTTATAGTTTACGTGAACTGTTTACTATCGCAAGATATTTTCTGATCAATTATGAGTACTTTTAATTAATAGAACCTTATTTTACATGTCGTTAATAGTTTTTTGTGGCCAAATAATGACTCCTATTGGCAAGATTTTATACCTCCGGTATAATAAAGAATGTAAAATGTAATATCAAATAATAAATTACAAAAAATGTGGTATAGCCTTTATTACTCAGTAAAGATTTATCTTTCTAACGGTGGAAGAATTTTTGAAATAGGTCGGTAGTTTTTGAAATAAATCGTAACGAATGACAAATTTTCCTCTTTACAATACAAAATTAGATGATCCAGAAAGCACAAAACTAAAGAACCATGGAAATGGACTATTTCCTGAGAACTCAGATGGGAATCAACTGAATAAGCTTCACAAAATGACGTCTAATCAATCAAATAACTTTAGAGAAAACTGATATCGAAAGCTCGTTTTCTAACGACGTAGGTTGGGATCGTTGATTGTCAAAAGATTGCATCTTCTCCTCCCTCTTATTTCGGGTTAGTCAGATAAAATGAAAACGTCAGCCAACCGCCCATTTAACTGTATTGAATAACAGGTTACCAAGTTCGTGGTTCGATCTTTCCGTTTGCCTATTTTTCGGAGATGGTGCCTGTTTATTGAATTATCATTTAAATTGTACGTTAAAGCAAAAAACTAGCAAATAGTAGTCTCTTTTAGTTTCACAAGTGTCAATTTGTAGCCTTTCTCTCCCCAAAAGTTATACGATCTTACGTATGAGTGGACATTATGCAATTTCGTAATTATTTTGTCTCTTTCACACTGGTTACAAATGACAGTTAGTATCTAATTCTAAAAAGGTACAATCTTAGTTACAAGTTTTCATTATGCAATCTGTTGGTCGTAATTTTTCCTTCACACTGGTTACAAGTACTGGTTCGTCCCACCAGCGGCATGAGCGGGCGTAAACGATATCGGCATCTCGTGACCGCTGTGCTGATTTGCTTCTCAAGTGTCAAGCGCGTGTCTAGTACTACCCTTTGTATTCCAAAAAGGAGTACAATGTTAGACATGAGTGGCCATTATGCAATCCCATCGTTGTTTTGTCTCATTAACACTGGTAACTAGTGGCAGTTTGTGTTGCTTTCCAATTCCAAAACGATACGATGTTAGTTACATGTAGTCATTATGGAATGTCGTTATTGTATTGTGAAAACTTTGAGACTTTTTGCCCACAAAATTGAAATTCAATTCAAACCAAAGCAGTCCTCTGTCTAAAGAACACCATCACAACCTCAACCACGTGGATGTGTCATATATTTTTTGCCATTCAGCAACCAAATCATTGAGTTCAACCCATTCACCTTTTGAGTTCCCTTCTTATTTAGCGCTATTATATGGCTATTTCCGTCGATAGCTTTCACTAATAGTGTTTTGTGTGTCTCGTCGACCGAACCAACGGAAATAGAATTGCTCAAGGCGTTGTGATCGAGTTTGTTCGGTTTATATTTCGTTTCCCAGGGGAAACGTCTTTTTCTTCCAGTTTCTGAATGGGGGAGTCGGCCTTGGAGAGGCGCGAGGCGATGTGATCTTATTTTAATCTGATTTTCGGTTGACCACGATCTGAGAGATCTTCCATTTTAACGATGAAAGTAAAAACGTCGGTACGATTTTGAAAGTAACAAATAAAGAGACGACGGTCATTGACTGTTTTCAAGGATCTTTTCCTACAGATGGTGTAGGTTGGTCTTTTCAAAATTTCGGTCACATTTATGTCACTGATCAGTATCGCCGTCAAATCTCAACTAAATACAGTTTTGTAAGTGTTTTAAAATTTGTCTCCTACTTGGATGTACGTGTTCCATGGAAAAGTATGGAAAAGTTGTGCCTACAGGACCCAGGAGAAAATACCAAAGTCCGTATTTCTCACTCCCTACAGCTGTCACTAACCAGAGGTATACAACTTCCATCGTCACTACTCAGCGAAATATTTATTGGGGCTGTTATATCCACTTACACTATGAAAGAACATACCATCTACAATGGATATCCGCCTCAGGAAAAAAATTGGATCAAATCAAGTAGCCTTATCAGCCCATTATTTCAGTGTCACACGGTTTTTCCTCACTCCCTACAATTTTTTGAAAAGTAGCCCCCAACAGGCAGGAAAGGGTGTTTATGAAGTTTCTTCTGTTTTGTTGACATCCCTCATTCAAGATGGTCCCAACGCTGGTGGTTGGATTTTGCCTAGACCTTCCCAGTCAGTTCTACCGGGAAAACCATCCCTGGAGGCAGCAGTGTAGGTTTTTTAACTCTCACTCCCTACTCCAGTAACATTCTGACTGTGGCAAGTGAAACTTGATCGCACTTGTTGACAATTAGTGTAGTTGTTGGAAGTTCGTTGACAACATTTTGGTTCAACCAGTTTCAATTGATTTGTGGCCTGTAAAGACGGTGAAAGGCTATAACCTCACTCCCTACAATATCCAGCCAATAGCCCCTTAAATTGTAGGGAGTGAGATCTGCTTGTAGCAAGTGAGATTTTGGCAAGGAAACCTTAGTATTTACTGTAGCTAAAATTAAGCTCATTTGTGCTGTTCCACTCACGTAATTTGAAAGATTTGAGCGGCGATTCCCATGGGGGTTGGAGGCTCAAGAGGGGAAAAAATAGTAGTATATACCTCACTCCCTACAAAAGTTTTTTTTTTTTTTTTTCAAAATAGCGTATCAGCAGTAAGGTTCAAGATTATGTGTGCTCACTTTGGTAATATGCCGAGAGAACCGCAGTGATTGATTAGGAACAAGAAAATTGATCAAGTTTCAACTTTTATTTTTTAGAAAGTCAATACCCAAATGTGACCAAAATTTTGAAATGACCCAGATTCAATACAACGAATAATCTAATTTGATTTTCCCTAAAAAAATTTGGTCATCTGGTTCATCAAAAATTAGATGAAAGTTGTAAAGAGATAATAATTTATCATTGATACCCCCTTCAATCACCTCCCACTACCTTCCATCACGAAAAAATGTAAGTCCTTAATTATGTTTGCACACGAAACCAAAATCTCGAATGAACAAAATGAATGACATAAATCGGTCTACAATTATCGTTTAAGCAGCAATTGCAAGGATTGGGTACTATCCCCTCTTGCTAGCAAAAACAATATTTCCTTAGGACGTCGAGAAACACAAAGAAATTTGGGTGTTCCTTGGAAAAGTTATTAAAGTTGAACTTGGCGTGAAAATCCTGACAGATAGATGCTGTTTTGTTCGGTAGCGACGAGAACACTAATGGAATATAGTGACCATTTTGACAAACGAGGATAGAAACGAATTTGGAACGTGTGTGAAGAACTTGGCTGCATAAGAGAACGTACCATGACGAAGATGACGAAGGACGGACACAGTACTTTAAAATTTCTTGAAGAGGTATGGAAGAATAGCAGAGAGTTGTCTCCGTCTACTTTCAACATGCCAGAACCCGCAAGCTCATTCAGTAACTGCATGCTTTCTACCAAATTTTACGGTAAGCGAAGTACCTAACTGTTCACATCTTGTTCTGTACAGGTTGGTTTTGGTATTTTTTACGTCTAGGCTCGAAAAATGCTGAAATACACCACATCGTACAATTTAATTTCGAATAATTTTGGCAGTTCTGTCTCATCTGTCAATGAAGGCTTGGCGTTTTGCAAAATTGCTCACTTTATCCTGTTCGCACAATACGTACTCACGAGTCCAATTCACAGAGGGACATACTAAAAAACGAGTGTATGTTTCATATAATTTTCTCATCCTCTAGTCGAACTTCAAGTTCTTTGGTTTGGTAATTTCATTATACTAATGATAATATCGTATAATATTTAAGGACGGCACTCAGTCAATCTTGAGTAAACAAATTTGAAAAATGTAAATGTTCATTTTATGCAATAAGACAACTAGGATGGAGGATTTTAGCCTGAGGAGATTAAGTGATAAATCGAGAGCTTTCCAACGAGTGGTGGGCGATTTATGTGAAGCCGAAACTGAAGATTCAAATGAGACCACCCCGGTGCCTATACAACCAACCTTTCCCGCCTCATCAGCGTTTATTTTTGAAATAATTAGAAGTAAACTGGATTATTCTTATGGTAGAGTCTTCCTGATTTATTATTTTCAAAAATAAACCTTCGTAATAGTCCGAATAAATTATTTTGTTTAAATCCTCTCCGATTTTTTTTTTTTTTTACCTTTTTAAGATGGGTAGCATCCGAAATTCGAATTGACAAAAATCCGTCCGTCCGTCAAACGCAGTTCTCCGTACGGCTTTTTTCCGAAACTAATGAACCAACCTAAACCACTTTGAACCTACTTGGTTCATTTTAATGAAACATGAGCCACACTCCATGGCAAAACTCCCAGTCAAAACTAATCCGTGAAATCAAACAACTAAAATATTTAAAAAATCGTATATCGAAAACTTTTGAAATAACACTATATTGTTTTCATGCGTTATGGTTAGATTTCCCTCAAACGAATCGAAAAAGCCCACGCGGGGCAATTTACTTTCATCCATGCACTATCCACTTACAGAAAAAATACAATTAACATGAATGTGAATATGAACGTATTATGCGAGGATCGAATCCGCCAATACAATTGATATGGAATTTCGTTTTTGAGAGATCCTTTTGAAATGGAGTTTTTTAAGGACTTATGTTGTATAATTGTGAACAAATGATGCATTTTATTTTATCAGTCGTTCTGTTCGTTTAATTCTATGTCGTGTCTGTATGCAGTATTATTGTACCATTGCAATTTTTGACATTTTATGTCTTTACTTTGCTATATAAACTCAAAAATGTAACGCGGACAGCGTCACGAAAATATTTCTGATGGTTTTCGCTTACAACCGATTCGTTGCTACGGATCATTATCTTCGACATTTGTGATCGTACAAAACTCGTTCACCACTCATTTGAAAGCTGTTGATTTACTTAATCTTGTTACGTTAACCCCTGGACATTCGGAACCTCAGTGACCAAAGTACCCACGGGTGTCGGAACAATGAGCCAACACGATTGCGAATTCAATTAAGTATCTACGGGTGGTACGAAGTACGTGGTGTGTGTGCGGGAGGGGGCGGAAAGACATAAAATGTCCCTCGTGGTTGCGTACTTGTACGAAAGCTGTTTAGGATGGTTTCCCTAGTATCGAAGAATCGAAATTTTGAGAATCTTTAAATTTTACAGTTTCTATTAAATAGAGAACAAAATTTTATTGAAGAGCTAGACTGTTCCAAATTAACCTGTCAAACGACCTTGCAACAATGATGCTTTGAATGAGATGAACAGAAGCGATGACTAAAAAGTAATAAATAAATTTAACAAAAAAACCTTTTTAAGAAAGCTTTTATTCAAATCCCCTAAAAAGAAGGAAATACATTTTTACTTACAAATTTTAACTGCCTACTTATAGCCTACATACACAATTCATAAAACCATAAAAGCTCGTCGCGACGTTTGCGTAAGTAGGTACTTTGATCGCAGCATTTTGTTTCGTATAAAGAGCCTAGACAAGGTTGCTCTAGGTTCACAGAGTTGACATCTAGAAGCCAATTACGAGGTATAGAGACACAGTGATCAGCTGGAGAACCCTTGTGCTAATTTCATTCCAAATCGGTACTCCGTAGTGATCCGTTGAGGATCTTCCTAGGGCATCGAAACTGCAATTACAGGACATGGAGACGAGAGACCCCAAGCTTGGATAACGAACCAAGGGGTTATTCTAATTAAAAAAATTATGAACCTCTTTTTAGTACTTGGCACTTTTTTTTTTTTTTTTTTTTTTTTTTTTGCAAAAAATTGATTATTACACGTTTGATATGCATAGGTTCGATTCAACGCATGGGTATGTCATGTAATCCAAAACGCCTAATTAGTCTCAATGAACCAGCCCATTCAATAAAGACTAATTGTGAAACAAAACATGACCATACAACTGGACATCAATTTGAGTTCACGAAGTTATATCAGGATGTTCCGTGTCTCGACACGTGTCTTGTAGGTTGTCGGAGGTTATTATCGGCCCCGACTCAGCTTTCTGGGTACGTGTAGGACGGACATTATTTGCCGGAGAATAGCTCGTAAATCTCAACCTCGTGATCACGCCCTCACAACCTCCCATTTACACGGGCAAGATTCTGACAAATGCCTCCGAAAAATCGTTCCGGCTTGTGCGATGCGGTCAAACGCCCTGAGAAAATCTATAACAACCCCGGACAACACTAACTCAGGGCTCGTGTTTCCTTGTTGACTCCTTAAGGAGGCGTAGGAGATATTGCCTATTGTTGAATGGAAAAGGGCACGAGACCGTCCCTCCTTCCGCGGCGAAAAAGCAGATGTTCCGTTCTTCTTCTTTTTTTTCCCCTCAGTTCCTAATGAATTGAAAAACCTTGGGGGCCCTTTGAGGGACCCTCCTTTTAACCCAAGTTGCGTTTAGCTGCATCGTCGATATGAGGGGGAATCCCTTCTAAACAGCTGATCTTTCCGTGGCACGCAGGAGGCGATGTAAAAAATAATGGGTCCTCCTCCTTTAGGATCGTATAAGATCCTGAGCTGAGGGGGTCAGGATGGGTCAGTCCGCTTGATCGCTCACAATCGCCAACAGATGTCCGTATAGCGCTCAACTGCACAATGCGGCAGCCGCGGTAATTAGAGATACCCTTGGGGTGCCTTCCATACAACAAGGTGCGAAGAGATCGGGATTCTCCGATCTTTCAGACAGATATCCATTCTCTTCCAAGAGATCCGCGTACTCTGCCGGAAAAGATCACCTTTATTTCCTAGTCAGCTGTCGTAACTTGAAAATATCCACGTTATGTGGCTCTCGAGTTCTCCGTATATCTCTAGATCTCTAGATCATTAAACATCCACATAAGGAAATTAATTCGAACCAATTATTTTTTAAACCTACTAGATCTCCAATCTTTACAAGCCTTTTTCTATGTCCATTTCCATAGTTCTGCCAGTGTTCACGTGACGCGTTCAGAGCAGGAAACCACTGAGAACTGTTGTTAGTTTAAAAGCAACATCTTCCTCAAGCATTTTTCCAGCTCCAGAATACTCGCTAAATCATTCGTTACGAAATTGTGGAAACCCATTTAAGAAAAATACAGTTCTTTTAAAACAAAACAACAGTATCTTTCCACAAAATTAACGAATTATTTACGAGTTTAAATCGATTTCAACGGTTAGGTCAACAACAGTAACAGGACAATGACAGAATTTATAGTTTAGAAAACTCTGGTTACACAGTGGCATGTGAAAGGGAGCTTCTATCCCGTTGGTCAGGAGGTGTGGAGGAACATCCAATCAAGTGGTTTCTGTGAAAGTGAAAGGGGGGGGGGGGGGGTGAGTCGAACAGTATTGGGGAACGCGGATGAAGTTAATGCAACAAACTTGACAAAAATGGAAGAAATAAAAAAAAAAGGAAAAGCAAAGCTATTTTAGAAATGAAATTATTAATGGGGGAATGTATCTAGGAATATCTTCATTCAAAAATTTTCAAAAAATGTTCGTTAATGATGGACTTGCTTTCAAAGAATCGAATGGGGCACCACGGACTATTTACGTTCATCGGTTCGCTCTTCGCTAAAACTTTGGTAGAGTGCAGAACAGAAATATAAATGGGATTGTGAACGTGCTTGTACATGGTCGAAATCGCCTAGTAGCATGTTAGGATAAAATCAGCTGATGTCATTGCTGTGTAATTTAATTTCAAGACTTTCTTTTGAAATCGAGTTTTTTCAAATCTTGTGTAATATAATTGTAAACAGGGGTTGGCTATTTAGAGGTTTTATTTTACCTGGCTAAATTTCTGCTGTTATATTGGACCGTTGTTGGTGTTGACATTCCATTCGCCTGTCCCACTGGTAAATATAAGATCGTGCTTACCGAAAAACTGTTATGACTACTTCTAATTTAGATGGATAAGTGATTTTGTGACGATTCCCTTTATGAATGTGTTCTATCGCGAATTTCAATCACATATATCGTTGGAGATTGTTACCTAGTAGGGCGTATGAGTCAGCTTGTCAAAAAGCTTCAACATAGGGCTCCACTACATTAAACCTTTGAACATAACAAATGTATGAACAGCATGTGGACCACGGCTGGATGCAAGACAGAGGGAGTTCAAGAAACCACTCGCTCTTGATTTGGCGTTGAGATATGAATAACGACTTGTACTAAACTTGATTTTCTTCATTGAATTGCTGTTTTGACTGAGTTTACTAATTACATTTAACCTTTGTATCTTTTACTATCCTCATCATCAGCACTAATTTCATCATCATACCCACAACTAATTTAATGTTCGGATCACCATTCTTCACTTCACGGGGAATATCACCCACCACCAACATCCGCATCATGGTTGAAAGTTGTACTCATATTTTGTCATTTGGCCTAATGAACCACCTCTTTGTTCGTTCAACTAGTTGTGATTGTACTCGTGCTCTGTCGTCAGCAATAATATATTTAATCAATGATTCAGATAGGACGTTTCTAAACCGTATAAGCTTGAAAACGTCACAATTTACGTGAAAGGGTTGCTCTAATACAGAAATAATAAACCCCTGTGAAATAATTTGCATCCTTATTTAAATTCAATTTTCGAATTCTACACATCTTCAATCGCAAAACAACAAATTTTGATGGTTGAACAAATGTTTTTGGTCGATTATAAAGGTTCAATATTGAAAATTAAAGATCGAAATAGGTTTCAAATCGTGTAAAAATGCGATTTAGTTATTACTCCAAAACAATCCCGTCCTGTTTTTTATTGTTGACCCAATACGGTTTGTTTACAGCTTGACAGCAATTGTTTAATTGTTCAGAAATTACATTCTTGTGTTGTCTCTTGACCTGTGTACTCAAAATATTTCTTTCTAATAAATCGCTTATCACGATACGTACATTGGCACTTAAAAAAAAGATGGTTGTTGTTTTTAAAATCTCCACACCCGTTGTAAGACACCACGTACGAAGAATTGACAGTAACAATCCCACTCAGGTTCGTCACCCAACAAACCCAAGTAGTTAATATCCCACACCACTCCAGCCAAAACAACCTTTAACCATTAACACCTACACGTGAATTTCGTCATTGTTCGACAATTAATGTTCAGGACTCCAATTAAGTAGGATGTTATAACGTGATAACTCAGGTCGACGCTGTAGGTAGTTCCTCATACGTTCATCAAACAATTTTTCCCCATGAATTTATTCAACTGGCTGCCTCCATTTCGCGTTCACTTCCTCCTCGAATGCGCCCCGCCGATGAATATTTTACATCTGATTTCGTTTATTAATGGGATTCCGGAGGCAATAGCCGTCTGGTGTTTACGGCCTCCGGAAGGGAAATACGTTATAATATTTATAAATGTGTTATAAAAACGAATGAATGGGCGGCTATGAGTGGGCATTTCGTGTCTCGAATGTGTTTTTCAACCTTCGCACTCATCCTACCGAATTGTCATTTTAACCTTAATCTTTTAGGAATTTACATCCACTCTCTTTGTAAATTTTGGTTATTGGGTGTTGGAAATTATAAACATTTGTGATATAGGTACCATGAACAAAAATTTCAATTTCCCTGTCATAATTTGTTGGTTTACATCTCAAGATGCTTATCATTGAAAATGCTGAAAATTATTACACAAAGGTTTATTATTTCTGTATGAAATAAACCTTCTACTTATACAGTCATCTGTGACGCACTAAATCTCCTGCAACGGGATTGAGGAAACTCATCAAGAAAAACTCGTACTTTATAGAAAAATGTACTCTATTCCCACAAAAATTAAAGACAGACAACGTTAAACCGATTTTGACGATAAGGTCATAATCAGTAACAATAATGAGTGCACCTACGTTCAGGAAAACAGTGGTTATACAGGGTGCACAGCGTAAGATCCGAAAATCTTGGCACACGTATTCTACAACTAGTTTCCAACAAAAAGTGCCTCATAGAGATTTTTTTAGAGGCTTCGTTTTTGAGTTATTTCACTTTTAAGGTTTTTTTCGTGTTTTCGAACTTACGTCACTAAAACAGCCGTAACTCCGGCGTTTTCAAAGGATTAGCAAATCTAATTATGCCTTAATAATAATTTTTTTAAGAGGAAATAAGGGGTGAAAATGTGCCTGAAAATTAAATTTTGTCAAATTTTGAAAAAAATTCTTTTTTTTAATGGCTCATTAGTCCCTTTTAATTTTAATGATACGTTTGAGCCTGTAAGCTTAAAAAATGCGCAAAAGTCTCAGCTTTCCAATGGTATATTTAATTTTTAGGTTTCAGAGGGAAATTGTTTGAGGAAATTGAGATTTAATGCAATACAACGTGTATTTTCAAGCACATTTGAGGATTTTTTTTTTTTTTTTTTTTTAAGAATAAAACCTACATAACTAAAACTCTTTTTCATTTTCTGGGTGTAGAACATATAATGTCAACTAAAAAATTTAAGTTTGAGTGAGAGCATCCGCGGAATGATGTAAATCAACTGTTAAATCTCTTCCGTTCTTCCTGATATCGTGAGGTTTGATCCCGTTGTTTGTTATGATTTCCTCTTCTTTTCGTTGAGAAATGTTGAGTATGATAATGTGATTAACGGTCAAAGGTAGATCCACACACCCGTTCGATCACATCTAATGTGCTTAGAAATATCCTTTTTTTTTCATAAAATCTCAATTTCCTCAAAACAGTTTCCTCTAAAACCTAAAAATTAAATATATCATTGGAAAGCTGAGACTTTTGCGCGCATTTTTTTAAGCTTACAGGCTCAAACGTATCATTAAAATTGAGAGGGACTAATGGGCCATTAAAAAAAGAATTTTTTTCAAAATTTGACAACATTTATTTTTTAGGCTCATTTTTGCCCTTTAGTTTCTTTAAAAAAATTATTATTAGAGACTGAGACGATAGATAATTTTATGCTCTTTCCAACGGCATTTGCAACTACTTTAAAAACGCCGGAGTTACGGCCGTTTTAGTGACGTAAGTTCGAAAACATGAAAAAAAATCTTAAAAGTGAAATAACTCGAAAACGAAGCCTCTAAAAGAAAAATCTATAAGAGGCACTTTTTGTTGGAAACTAGTTGTAAAACACGTGTGCGAAGATTTTCGGATCATACGCTGTACACCCTGTATAGTGACAGTTGAAAGGGAGCTTCGATCCCATTGGTCAAGAGGTGTGGGCAACGATCGAATCAAGAGGTTTCTGTGAAAGATTTTTTTGGAAATGCACCTGATGAATGAGTTGGATCTTGTTTAACAGCCAAATAGGAACGTATATCATTCTACAATTATTTGTGGAAAACAATTTTCGTTATTGCAAACTGAAGGCAAATGAAGACTATTGACGTAATCTTTTGGTGGAAATTGTCCCGTTTTATCCGTCGGGAATTCAACGAAATTCGAAGATTTCAATTGGCGCCTACAGCTTACGACGTTTTAAGCCACAGTTGGCTAAGGATTTCTAAAACCCACAGGCCACTCTACAAATGGTCCTTAGATTACCACAACGAACTTTCAAAGTTACTATTTTCTGGTCTTCACTGTTGGAATGGCTGTCATCAATTAAGAAAATTGAAACGTGCTAATAAAACAGTTTTCTGAAGATTATGGGTAGGAAAAGTGAACTAATCATAGACATATCTGGACTCTACAAAATCCCTAGGTTTGACAGTAGCATACATGGCAACAATCATCTCTACTACTATTTGAAATTAATGTTTGAGCGCCAAAGATTTAAACGTTGATTATTCTCTAACTCCCTCTTGATTTTCTGTAGAGGATTAAAATTCGTTTTAACTGGGTAAAAACCAGTATTTCGCTTCTGAAAGAGAATACACCGACAAAATAGGAATTTTCTGTACACTTATACAGCCATTTACTGGGTTAAATGATGAAATTAAATGAAATTATATAAAACCAATGGTTTTAAAATGGTTACAAAAAGGTGGACGGGCATTGGTGGTCACTCGTGGAGGTAATGATTTCATCATTGTGACTGCCACTGTTGTTGAATGGAAAAAGGTAATAGACCCAAGTAAAATTTTGAGAATTATCAAAAATACAGTACGAAATCCAAGTAATTTAACTCTCAATTGTTAAATAGTAATATGCAATATAAAGTTTATGCAATTTATATTATACAAGACCTAAACAATTGAGATTATAAAGGGAGAATAAGTAGATTGGTCGACGTGTCGCCTTCGTACCCACCAGTCAGTTCATTTGTTGAGTGGATTCTTCTGTTGAACCAACCAATCTGTTGATTCGGAAAGGGGGGAAAACAGAGATACGAAGTTGTGAGTTTCAACAAGTAGTCGCGGGGTTGAGGACTTGTTGAGTGGCCCGTTTGACTGACGGACCACCTGTGGATTTCGGTGGCAGCTGGACCGTTTTTCATCTCCCCCGGGAGAGTGAACTTGGACGACGGGGGATCCGAGGAGACCAAGAGAACAAAACAAACTTGGCGATTGTTTCCATCCACACTGGAAGTAATAACGACATTATCAGACAACAGGGAATTTACATGGTCGGAGTATTGAATTACCGAATTGAAAAGGAGCAACTGAAGCTGCAAGAAACCAATTTATTCATGTCGATTTCACCAACAAAAGGAATGTGAAAATATCACTTACCTCGGGATGACATTGGAAAGAAGGAAGGGTTCTTTGGTTTAAGAAGAAAAACGCTGCTTATTATTTCACAAAGGTTTTTCATTTTTTAACCTTTCACCACAAAATTTCGTCACTATCATGTCGTCAAAACGAGAAAATGAAAACAGAGAATAAGATTCAAAAAATAGATACTTAGAAATAGATAAAATCGTTATCAACATTTCACCAATAAAATGAGATATTCCTAAGCCTGATGAGGTAGGGCTGGTCGGGACCCATCACAGCCAGGATTTCGACCATAGTTACTAAAAAATGACACCCCACTAACCTTTGTCGGTGTAAGCCTAAAAAAAACATGTTTTGGTACGTTTGTTCACCAGTCTTTGGCTATTTGTCTATGAACGTGAAAATTCCGAATTCGTGGTAATTCTGATATAATCTGATAATATCTGATTATATTATAATGTATAATGTAAAGTGTTCCGGTTGGCAGGCTACGCTTGAGTATCCTGGTAACGTGAATACAGGTTACAGCAGAGTTAATTCCTAACCAACACGGGCGTTATCCCCGCATGACTCCCCAAATTTCGAACCATTTACGATGTTAGTTACGCCCTCTAGAACGTGCGAAGTTGGACTAAGTGGGTTCTACTTGGCTCAAACGTTAGAATTTTGATGCTCTGATAAGCGTTTCGGACTTGGATACCAGTTCCACTCATTCCCAGGATGGCTGTGAGCATCTTGGATGGAACCTCTCATTAGATTGGCATGTTCTCACTATCTTTCCTTCTTGGAAATATTACGGCTTTTACAAATCGGTTCGTTCCTCATCTTCTCCCATGTCTCCTCTTTAAGATCAATACCTATAAAAGTTGTTATAATTACGAAATAGGAATACGTAGGATGTGATTGATATGGTTAGTTCCACATTTCCGATTGTTGAAACTGCCGCCTCCAGATGGCCTGGCGCCTTCTTGCTTAATGGTTATACGGTTTGTGTTGCAGACATTACTCGCCTCGGCCCTTGGAAGGGGCAAGTTAATCAATCCATCATCCCCATTTCGCAAGGGTGATTAGCAACAGTTGCTCGCATAAATGCGAGTTACTCGTGTTACAAACTTTGGGAGATAAATTTAGGAATATTATGTAAACATATATGTGATGAATTAGTGAAAACTTGAACAACTCAACCAGGCCGATGTTTCAATTCATTTGAAAGTTTTCTTCTAAGCTGACGAATGCGTGGAAAAGAACCACCTTCTCAGGCATATTCAGGCAATATTTATATTCGAGCGATATTTATATTCAGGCTAAGAACATCTGATTTGACAACGGTGGGTCAATGGAGTTTTTCGGTTTAAGATTTTCAATACCTATTAAGGCTTTGTAATCATAAAGCAGAATATTCATATTTTCGACAGAGATTTTTGTAAGCCTAGTGAGCTCGGGCTGGTCTGGGAACCATCGCAGTAGATTTTCCGTCCAAAATCTAGAAAAACCCCCTCTCTGTAAGTGCAAATCACGTTTGAGGCACGTATTTGAGCCGATGGTGTCCCGTAGCATCTATGCATGTGAGGCAATCAGCCTGTCTAAAAGTTAGGGCCAACTTCATGAAATGGAATCTATTTGTGAAAGAACCGAAATTTAAAATGACTTTTAACGTCTTAAGGTGGATGGACATTGCCGATGTTGAAACCCAAAAATGTAAAAGTTTGAAGGGGGTTTACATCAAAATTTTACTCAAATTTAAAACCCGGAAATAACGATTTATAATTATAATTAACTCAAAACGGAAGTCAAAGAAAGAACATTGTCTATTTCGACTGTTAGGTCATCATTAGCGACAAAGTATAACTGTTAGTTAACTATTCTTAACTGGTACGTATTGAATCATCCATGAATTCAAACTGCCTACAGCGGCAACCCCGTTCTGACTCCACGTTGAATGATCCTCCTCGTTTCGAATACCTTGCGGACTCCATTCTCGCACAAAGGGGTCCTGTTCACCACAAATTCCGACGTCTCTATTTATTACGCCCCGACCCCCAAAATCGGTTTCCACCTAACGAAATCCGCCGGTGGCTCGGGAATTTTCAGCATCCGAGTTCGCCCGCGGTATCTGTGTCAGACCGCTGTACCGTTCCTCGAGTCCCTCCAAAATCCCAACTTCTTCATTGTTCTTGTCGAAAAGTTCACGTACCGACGTTGTTTTTGAACTGCCGTGGATTCTCCGGTGTCGAAATTCCCACGCTCGCTCGGGGGACATCTCACTATTGCTCGAGTACGGTTCAACAATCAATGAACTGGTATTGAGGGTCTTGGTATTCAAAATGGTACTAAAATGGTATTAGGTGGTGTTAGGAATGCACACGATACGTAGTTAAGATGACGAAACGTCCCTGTTAGCAAATATAGTTAGTAAGCAAACAAATCATGAAGGTAATCTATGAGGTTCACATTATAATCAATTCAGAATTTCCAGTAAGTTAACCACCATAAAATTAACTCATTCTTCATATTATTGGAACATCTCATTTCTACTTAAGACTATGGTCACTTGTTATATAATATATCTGGATGATGGGTTAGTGGACCTTATTTGGAGAAAGCCGAATGACTAAGAATTTCTTCAACATTCTTCAATTACGTTCAGATGTACCAACAACACATATAAGAATATCTATACACTAAATGTATGTGTAACATGTCTGCAGTATGGCCAACATTCACATTTCCCTAATCTCATTTTCCAAATGTTTGTACAGATCCAAACAGATGCTAAAAGACCGAAAATTCAGGAAAATTTGCTTCGCTCTCATTAAAGTTTCAGGGGTTACAATGCCTTCTTAATAGAAAGTGAAACAATTCCAAAGTAAAACCGAGGCAAAGAAGATTCGTTCTAGCTCATGTTTGGAAGTCCTATTAACATTGCAAAACATTCCCTTGAAGACACAATTCTTTGAGAAATAAGGATGGTGAGATAGTCCAACCACTGGCGAGAAAAGTAGCTCCTTCAATATAGGCAGGTGATCCCGAAAATAGATAAATAAATAATGTTCAAATTGAGCTGATCAGAAGGTCTTGTTCAGGAATAGTTCTTGAATGAGCAATTACTCTACGCCTTCGTTAGTCATGTGGAATCTATTTCCCAGGATGGATCCCACTGGTCTCTATAAAAGTGGACTTGGAAACAGCTGGCATTTATATTGAAGGATACACCTTCAAGATGAAACCTAAAAGTTAAAGAAATTCTCTTGAACCAATCTAGATAAAGGATTTGTTGTTTTGAGTTTGTTCGCTGCCTGAAAGGCATTATCCAGAAGAGCAAACAGTTTTTACTCCCTTGAGCTATGTTTCACAATCATGTATGGAATGTAGCGAGATGATTTACACAGATTAATAGGTTATATTAACTATTTTCACTTGTTCAAGTGATTTTGGTCTATGCCTTGAAATAAGATCTTTTCTGCCCAGAGTCTGAAGCTCTGACTCTCCTAAACTCAATAAACGTTTGCATGGGATAGTTTGAGCTGTAAAGATGATATTTATGAAATCACGCCTCTCTCCCTGGTGCTTACATTGTTAACATTCACAGAATATGGAATATCTGTTTAGGAAAATAAGTACTTATTCTATTATATTCCTGATAATGGAAGATCAATGATTTGAGTCCAGGCGGCTAGTTGTGTGAGATTGGTCAAAACTACGAGTAAATTGATTTTGACCCCGAATTCTTGGTACTGTAATTCAAAATGTTCATATTTCTATTAGACAAGGTCAACTATGATTCCACTGCAGCCCTCCGAGATTTTTAAATTTACCAAGCAGACTGACTCCCATTATTTTTACAATTCATGAAATTAGAGCCTCTACCGATAGCCAGGCCCAGGTCGCAGGGTCATAGATTTCGTATACCAACCAATTTCAGTATTTATGATTGTTATGGACATGGTTAGTTGGCCCTTCCCGATTGCAGAATCCGACGCCTTGGGGGATGAATCAGACGTTTTCAAGCGTCTGGGTTATCCTCTGAGCGTGGCGGAGCTTTAATATCCGCATCCACCTCAATGGAAGGGGCAACTGTACCATTCCATCACCTCAAATGATACGCCAAACAGTCAGGTGACAGTTCCCGCCAGAACTGGAAAAGTGTTTCTGACCTGAGAACTATCATGAACTCTAACGTTTATTCTTGTTTATCTGAAGTCGTAATTGGAGATATATAGAATTTGCACATTCGAGGAATGCATTACTATTGCATATGATGTACTACTGAGGGTATTCGGGGCTGTGAAACATATCAACGTTACTGATGTCGAATTTGTTTATGTGATACCAGCCACTCATAATGGATTTTGATGTTTGCTGGCCGAACGAACTGAATATCTCAGCAATGAGCAACCTTATCCATGGATGAATCCGGAACGTGTGCTCCCTATCCTCTCCTAGTGAACCCTTGGGCTTTTTGAGATCCAATCTTGCAATCCAAATCTGTGCTCTAAGTTCTGGATCAATCTTCTCAATATATTCATTACCGTGCCGTTTTTATTCGATTATTTCTACTAAAAAGGTCGATGTTTCTTTAATTTATGTTATTTATTTTTTCCACTTAACCTAAAAAGTGCAGATTGTTGCAACGGCTCGAAAGCATTACAAAATAAAAAGTCTATCACTTCATATTAAATGCATCGCACTATCAGTTATCCAAAATACAATCTATATTCCAAGATTCGTAGCAGCATCAATGACAGAATTGATTATCCAGAAACAGAAACATGTTTCCCAGCATTACAAAATAAAAAGTCTATCACTTCATATTAAATGCATCGTACTATCAGCTATCCCAAATACAATCTATATTCCAAGATTCGTAGCAGCATCAATGACAGAATTGATTATCCAGAAACAGAAACATGTTTCCCGTTCGAATGTTTATCGAATTCAAAAGCGATTACTGGGCTCGACTGTTTTCACTTGGAGTATCGGACCTCGAACCGGTTGTTGATTCGGCTTCAGAGATGAACTTGCCATCAATCATCCCCTGGGCAGGGTATAAATTACACGTTGAGGGACGCTAATCAACAGGGACGCCCGAGCTTTGCGCAAAAGACCAGCAACCCGCCATCGTCTCGTTATGATGCAAAGTACTTCCTACGATTCCCTCCGACCGAATGCTCACGTTTTACTTGGCGCCGGCGACGTAAATTGATGCGAATTATGCAGATATCTATATCTCATTAGGCCGACGTACATCACGTGGTTGAAATTCGTACGGTCCGGCAATGCGTGTGCCTCCTGCATGATTGCAGGATTATTTGATATATGCAGAGATGACAAAATTCTTGTCGTCAAAATTAAAATTTAGGCTAACATCATACATTCTGGATCATTGTGAACAACTTTCATTTCCGCTTCTGTGTGTCTGTCAGTCTACCCGTTGGTCCGCAAATCTAAGGGCTACAACTTCAAAAGACTAAATAACAGAACGAAAAAACGTCAACATGAATGTGAAGGTGAATGTACTTGGACATAATAAAATCAGCATACATGTGCGGATCGCAACCACTCCAATAATTGCATTGGAATTTTGTTTTCAGAGGCTAATTTTAAATCAAGTTTTTCAAGATTTATGTAATATAATTGTGGACAAGTGAAGCGGAGGTTGGAGTTTTATTCTATCTCGTTCAATTTCAGTTGTTCTTCTCGTTTTCTACGTCGTGTCTACATAGAGTATATTCACCATTATTGGCAATTCGAAAACAATTTTTATATCGTACAATGAAACCCACCGAGTTTAGGTTCTGTACCACCGACTACGTCTCACATGCATAGATCAGTGACATGTGTGGAAGCCGTATTCTAATGTAGAAATGATTAACCTCTGTCTAATAATTTATACCGTTTTCAAAAGAGAATTGCCCATAATGAGGAAATTTAGTTTATCTTCGACTTGAGAATTCAATTCCACAAATTGGCCAACTGGCAGCTCGGCCTATTCCTTTTTTATTTGTTTTTTAATGTTATTCACCTGGACATTGCGAAACATGGTGGTTCCAACTTTATTCTGCCCATATACCTAAAACATCCTCACCTGCCACTTTTCGCCAGAGTCGTATAGATTCCCATAAAGCCGTTTCTGCCCGTAAAAACCTCCTGTCCTGATGATGCTTCCAGAGCCGAAATCGTTTCTCTAAATGTAGCATACATAGGGGTTGATAGTATCAGGGAATTTGGATTTATTTGCGCTCTAACCGAATTAATAGACGATTAACGCACCACCTGGACGGTCCATGTGTGGTCGGGAGCACTGCCGTGTCCGAAAAAAACGACCAGAAAACGGCTTCTTTCTGAAATGTGGGATACCGGTACGAATTTCCAGCTTTCCGGTGTTTTTCGAAGAGGGACTGGAAAGGCAAATGACCTCTTAAACTTCAGCTGGAGCGTTGGAGCCTTCTGAGGTGCCTTCCACCCAGAACAGGGACGCCACATCCTGCGGCAAACGCGGCACGCAGGGCCGATCTCCCGGAGGAAGACGATAAAACCGTCAGTTAACAGGCAGATGCTGGAAGGAGCACAGGTGAATCCCTCTTAATTAGCCGGGGAACCCAAAGGTAACCAACGCCAGGACAGAAAAAGACGTCAAAATCAAGAGAAACCCTGTTCCTTTGGGTCCTTTATCGCTCGTCCTTTTGTTTTTACGAGCTCCGGTCGGCGGAGAAGGTTCAAGGTAGGTTCTAAACTACGAAAATAAACTTCTTTTGCTCCGCTTCGCCTATAAATTCTTTCCACCCTCTCTTTTCGGGCCCGTCCGTTCCCTACCTGATGAACTGCTCCGGGTGAAAGGTGTTAACTTACAGTCATCCGATAAATAACGTTAAAGCGCTCGACAACCTTATCTACGCTCCTCAATCTTTGGGGAAAAGACATGTAGATTGAATAGATCTTGTTTATCTTACTATTTTTTCAGAACAAGAGCTCTAGGAATAGGTATTTTCAATCAAACTCAACCCCGGACTTCCTGCTGGTACAGCGTTCAGTCTCTCTATAATCTGAACTTCAATAAAAAAAATCTAGTACAAGTAGAACTGCCCCAAACTAAATATATTAAAAATTCGTAATAAACAAAAATCGATAATTAGAATTATTCTAAAAATCATTCCTTTCACGGTCCGCCGTCCAAAGTGTACCTCTAAAACAACTGGACCAGAGTTAACCCTTCTTTTCCCGAAACCCTACAAAAAAATCGGAAGTGATAGCTCATTTTATATTGTATTTGTGATCATCTTTCACCAACATTCATAACGACCCTACTCACGCTTCCCTCTAACACACATTGCTTAACACGGTTTCACACCCCGCTACCCCTTTTTCTACAAGTCGGGTTTTTTAAAGTTCCATTTAATGTGTCTTTTAGCATTTTTCATATGGCTCTCTAGAGCTCTGTGGATACTGCAAATTATAAATTTGAAACGTTTCCTGCCGCTACAAACCTTATGATAAATTTTGGTTTTCGTTGTGAACCTACTATTAGTGGATTCTTACGGTACAGCTGAAGCAAATTTTCAACACATAATTGTCTTATAGTAAACAGCTTAGCAATATTAAATACATTAGCAGATGGAGTCCGAGGAGGTGTAGACAACATACTTTTTATAATGACTTTTTGGCATACTTGTAATTTATGTAGATGGGATGAGAATGCTAACTAAGCAAATATTCCATATTGAAGTAAAGATTCTAGCATATTGTTGTATATGAATTTTATCATATTTCGTGGGAGTACGTTTCGATATGAAATTATTTCCGTTCATTAATATTCAATCACATTACTTAGTCGTATCTTACAGCATTACAAATGGTATTAACTTCAATCGGTATATTGAAAATTATTTTACCTTCTGACTAAGCTGGAATTAATATAGTGGTTAAAGGTTGCTGAATTTACAGCTTATAAGTTGTACCATAGTTTTTGTAGAGTTCTGTTTGTTACAGTTGTTTGTATTATAGCCTTACAGGAGCTACACAAAAGTAGGGGTAGAGAGGTTTTAATGTTTTTTGGCCAATCGTTGGTAACCCTGATTTCCAAAATTGGTCGCGAATTCCAACTACACGTACAAGTACCGTGTAGTGCGAGTGTATGGGTCAACCTGCTCGGTCATTAATGTTTTCTGGGTTCCACAATCGCCTTGAGCCTTTTGAACTTCTGCCATGACTTGAAACCCCCATACTCCCCCGTCGAGGTATTCGAAGGGATTCCTCAAAGGTCACAGCTACCTAGATGACCTTTCGGTTCGGTATCGAGACGGCGGAGAGTGCTTAAATCCCCGAGATACCCAGTTGGGGGAAGCACTTCTTTTCAATTACCCCCCTTCAAGAAAGACGCGGGGGCCTTGGGAAGCTGAGCGGAAACCGTCGAGTCATCCTCATTCGGTATTGAGGAGGAATTTTACGTTGATGCTCCCGAAGGCGTAAAGCAACTCGGGGGATTCGTGAGCATGTTTCATAGGCCATCCCGATGTCATCGAAATCAGTTTTTGATGTTTTTCCCTGCCTCAGCCGCGGAAAGTTTAACGGCTCTCATTCCGACCATCAAGGTTACATTCAAGTCGGTGATGCGACCCAAGGACCTGCTTCTTACACAACTTGAGATACGTAAACTATGCGTAAAAAATAGATACTTGATCTTTATTAACTCAAGCACAAAACTCCCCAATATATAATAAAAACACGCCAAATTATTACTCAAAGTTCCATTATTTTTATGCTGCATAGCCCTTCTACGGAATTCACTGTTCTATGTGTATTAGGTAGAAGAAGTCAATGGTACGTTATTAAAACTAGGCACCTCGTTGTGTTATAAGTGGCATAAAAAGAACTCCATTTATCTATGTGTCTTAATATGTATGTTCCCAATATATGACGTAACTGCTCTCTTAAAATGATCAGCAAGCCAAGGCGCACATCATGGGTTAGGTCAGGCCCTCGAAAACGCTATCATTGCAACCGATTGGCTTACTTTGTTATGTTTAAGAACAGCTAGTTTGTTGAAGGAGGAATATCGTGGAAGTTTACAGAAGCCTTGAACAGAATTATAATATTTCGAGGGGAAGAACGGGGCGGGATATAATAAGGTTCGTTATAGCAAAAGTTCGAGAGCCAAACAAATCGGTGTACTTATCCTTTTTAACCCTTTCAATACGGCTAAAAATTCGGTTGGTGACGCCTCATTACCGGGAGCTAGTATTTCTCCTACAGGTGAATATTAAGAGGAAATAAATTTTCAGGCTAGTAGGCTGACTGTCTTGGAGACGCATTAATGGCCCCACGTCAACCATACAACAAAATTGTAGATTTCACGAGCGTCATTGATGGGACAACGTAGGTATGTCCCAACGTAAACCTAATGCACCTGAAATCCGGGACAAGGAATGTCCTGCTGTAATGCTAGAGGCAACAAAGATGGGACAGTACCTTTCCCGCAGCTATTTTTGTTGATTGCTAACTCTCAAATTCACCAATTTACCCTTTCCACATAAATACTTAACCCACTTCTACCCCCTTTAGCCCCCCAATTACGGCATCTCATCCTAATACGGCATTATTCCTAATAATACACCTTTGTGATCGTTTAGCAAAAAAGGTTTGTTAACCCCCCTTAAAATCACTTTACGTTCAAGGTGCGCAGATTACGAATCTGCATGTCCATCCGACTTATTTAGAATTTATATTGTTGATTTTTTCATTGTATGCGCAATGTGGGTAGTATAGGTAGGTAATAGTTTTGTTAGTAATGCAAATTGATCATCAGCAAATTATCGAAGAAGAGAGTTCCTCAAAACCCTCATTGTGGGCATTAGATGGACAGACTGGAGCCGAATCCGCCCAGCAAGAGGTTTCTTTTTAATCTTGTTCAAAAAATGTTTTTCCAAGTACTCGAAGGTCTCAGATTTTCAAGTGAAAATGGAGCTAAGATTAGCAATTTTCCGGTGAAAAATAGTTTGTTATTCCTTATCGCCTAAACAAAATTCATAAAATAGACGCCATTTTCTTAAAATTAATACTTCTTAGAAATGTATTTTATTCAAAATAACTATTTATGCAAAATAATGGGAACGTTTTGAGGTTGGTAACACCTGGAAGGCAATATTTTTGAATGCCGGAAAAGTATATACAACAACTGAAGATAAAATAGAGGAAAAGGAAGAAAACTTCAAGTTCGCGCAGTTTTTAATTTCTAGATATTTTCATTGGCTGGGACATGTGCTGTCCCAGGCGTAATCTCAGAGATGTTCCACACTGGGACAGCTTATGTCCTAGCCGCCGTGAAAGGGTTAAGTTTCATTGCATAAGTTTACTCAGATTACACACAAACAGCTGAGAAGAATGGGACGCAAAACCGATTCAAACCTAATTTCTACCATATTGATCGTATGAAGGTAAAAGTCGGTATTTAGCCTTCTTAGGACTTATGCTGGAATATCCTTCGGTCCGGTATGTAGGACTTATACTGGAATATTCTTAGGTCCGGTATCAGCTGTGTGGCTCCAAAAGCAAATTTCTGCCGTTTTAATCTAAGAGGGAGACATTCGGTTCGCATCCTCCTTATGTCTGATACTTGAAGATGCTTACGATGTCTGCTGAGTGGACAGTAATTAAGTATTTCTTACTGTTTTTCGGCTGGTATTTTGTAAAGTTTAAAGTTGGTTTCTATGCATGTACAAACAATGTTCTATCGATGTTCCCAATAGACACCTAACCTGACGGACCGATTATGAAAGAAGCGATCGTAAAATGATCACAGTTCGGCACATAATATAGGGTAGTTTGGAACCTTTAGAACATCCTTCATCTTCATAAACGGCGGAATCCTTCGCAACCGATTTTTTGGGTTTCAATGGTCGCTAACAGCCAGCTAATTGGCAGCCGAAAATCCTGACAACTGGAAAAAGCTTTGGATCGAAAGCGTACTTACATTTCGTGCGAAGCACTGGTTTTCCGTTAGTTTGGAATTAAGTTTAGTTAGTTGTCAACCATGAAGGTTCTAACAGCCAATCTTACGTATTGCTCTGAGGAACTGTGACTGGAACCGTTCTAAAGAACGCCATGAGAACCCACCGGGGTCCTCTCTCCCTTCTGATATTCTCCCTTGGCCTCTATTAAGGTAATGTTCTCTTATTACGGGCCTAGGAAATAATCATTTTTCATAACTTGATAGATTCATACATATGACCCCTTGCAATCTACACCAACTTACCCTTACCTCTGCAGTATTCTTACCACGAATTGAATTTTATTTAATAAATCTCTACAATAGAGTACTTATTCAAAAAATCTTCCCTTTAATACCTTTCTTGAAACGACATTAAAGATATTAGTATTGAAATTTCCTGGTGAATAACCGTTGTGTCTCATATTATAACCAACACCATTATCAGTACATCATGTAGAGAAATAACAAAATTAATAACGACAGCCAATAAGATTGTCATAACAGACATTTCTGTAATTTAATATTTTTCAATTTATAAATAGTTAATAACGAATAGACTTCTCCAAATCAAGTGATATCCTTACAAGTTCACGACTGAGTGACAACGCTACTGCTTTTGAATATAGTACATCAAAGGGAAAGTAGTGTGAAGCTTTGGACCAAGTTTATTCTTGAAAAATACCTCATTTCCGCCCCCGAGGCGCGGGTCACTGTCAATAATCGAAAAAAATTTAAAAGGCCTTCACCCAGATACCAAGACGTTTATCGAGGACGTACTTAACTAACTACTTCGCATCCTACCCCGAGAATAACAAACGATTTCCGGACTCCGCATTTTTATGGAAAAATTCCCGATAAAAATGTTGTGTTTTGCATAATCGTTCTCGCCTCCCCTTCGTGTCGCTCTGATTTCCGTTTGATCACCGCCAACGCGGCTTTTCGGGCAGCGACAGAAAGCGGCCGCTGCCTCCACCTGTTTTTTCCTAAACGGGCCCCCTTTCACCCGGACGGATAATGAAAGGTTTCCGCAAAACCTCCGTTCAGTTTTCGGATGAGGCTCAATTTTTTCGTTCGCTTTAACTCGTCCTTCAAATTCGGAATGACGGATCGCCTTCCAAATTTCAAATTGAAGGGGCATTTTTCTCATTAATCCGACGAAAGGAGATCGAGCAAAGGCCGGAAAAACTACTTTTTTTGGAAAAAAAATTAATCTAATTTGAAGAAAAAATTCGTTCTTTTTTCTCTCCGAAGCGCATCCGGACTCAAATGACCAGTTTCCGACAGGAGAAAACGGACGTGATGTTTTCTGGAGCAAAAGTTGTCGTGTTTTGGACCGGAATTACCACTAGCAACAGCTGTCGTCGGAATCAAATATGTAAAATACCCTGACATTTGTTTTCAGGTATAATCGTCGTTATGTGGCTCCTAATAGGGGCATTGGGCGGGCATCAATCCCGCAGAATGTCTAAAACGAGGGTAGAAGGGTTGCTTCAATGCTACCAAGGGAACTTTACAGTGAAGAGGTCGAGTTTTACGGTCGAACTCCTTGTATGGGTTACACTCACCTAAATATTGAATAAGTATAGATTCTTTCTTCGTAATTGGCATTAGAAACTCTCAAAATTAAATAAGATGTGCCTCAATTTGGACGTGGATGACGAATTTCCCTTGTCTTTCAAACTCAACCTTTTTCGACGTTCGGAAAGTGACATTTTATTGTTTTATTGAGTCGATTATGAATAAACTCACCCCCTCGCAAACGACAAATATCAATAAAAAGAATATTTGGTGTAAAAAAAACCTCATTTTTGAAAGTTAAAACTGGGTAAAAATCGCCATTTTTTAACGCACAGTTGAAAATTAGCATTTCTTATGACAAAACGCTGCGCAAAACCTGGATTTGTCTGTTTGTGATGATCTGAATTCGAAAAACCTGCTTGTAGAGCGACGAAAACCCTGTAGGGGTAAAATTATATTTTTCATTTTTCACTTAAGTCACGAGGCGACTTGAGCTGTGTTGTTTCCCAGGCTCTGGGATGTAGTAGGGTTGTATATACGTACGATTAATAGGTATTGTAATTATTTTATTTCTCTATTAATGTCGACTTGAAAGAACAGAAAAAATAGTTTATTTGGTACTCAATGATTAAGAAGTACATTTGGTGGGTGTTGGGATGGTAATTTTCACTGTGTTGTGATTAAAAAAAATAAAAAAATATAATAATTTGAATAAACATATAAAATAAAAATGAAATATTCTTCTTATGGACGTGAGGTGTCGTTTGCGGAGATTTTCAGTACTTGTCGAAGGTCGACAAATGTTGAGTTTGGAAGAAAAAGGCAATGTGCCATAAAGTCCACATTTATACGCATTTAATTTAAACTTTGAGGTTACCTAGGGCCCATTCAATATTGTGGTATATAGGATCCATAAAAACAGTTACAGCACGAAACATTATTGAGACAAACATACATCTATTGTTTGTTTTCACATATTCTGTCTTAGTATGGTCTGAAGCGGATGTGTATGCAGACCTAAGCTTACCCCCCCCCCCCCCCTCCCCCCGGATCAGTCCTAATAGGCCACTCTTTAACGAAAAAGTCTTACCTTCACGAGACCTCCGAAAAAACTTAAATTTCACCTCATGAGCGACCCATAGTTTACTTGCTCTGCTGTAAGAATAACCTACACGTTGTTCACAATCTTTGTTTGCTTGAATTCCCTTCGACCTTTCCCGTTACTGAGAACGAGAAAATGATGCAGGTTATGAGTTTAAATTCCAACGAGCGATGACGTCATTTCTTCCACTCATTAGCTCGCGCGGCACCGTCGAAGCGTGACATGATCAAACCCCTTTTGCGGGGCTTTAAAGCCACCACCTCCCCGACCCACCCTTAGCGGATCCACCCCTTCACACCTCATCCCTTCCACGAATCACCCCTTCCTGTGAACCTGTTGACAGCAACAAAGAGTTCCGTTGAATATTAGGGCAGCCTGTTTGTCGGGTAATGTACATATTTTAGCTTGATTAGCTCGTTCATCATTCCATCAGCACACTTTTAAACAGCATGTATCATTTAATGGAAGATAGTGGTATTTTTTTCAATGATTTGATTAGGAAGAATGCGAAACTCTTGATGTCCTCTACCCTTTCAACATGTATCACTGATCCATCCGTGTTCCAATATGAAGCCCGCAAACAATATGACCAATAACTTCCCTACTTCATGTTCAGTACTTCAAATCCTCTCATTTGAAGTAAAATTTACATACGAATGAAGCAATCGTTGTGTACCGATTTGTATAATTATGGTAAAAAATGATGGTAACAAGAATTTTTCTTAAATTCATTTCATCTCAGAGCTACAGAGAGAATTTATTACACATCACGAATGCCTGGGAATCACCCATAAATATTGAATTAATGTTGCGATAAAATACACCAATGAATACACCAAGTGTCTGGAATTACAGGTCTTGGTAATGGACTAGTCGTCATATAGGTTGAAAAGTACTGCCTCCAAATTTTCCATGACAGGTAAAATTTCGATTTTCCACTTTATCGGAATGTTTTGTGTTGGGCCTGCGAGTTAACATCACACAACACAATTTGAGAGTATTTGGACAGCTGTCTACCAACTTCACTGCTGATTTTCCTCTACAATCAGAAGTTGTTTTCAACTTTTTGGATCAATATTTTCAATCAAGAACCTTTTTGATCGACAAGAAAAGTCCGTCAACAGGGAACAAAATCAACAAAATTGAAGACATTGTTCAAATCTATCATACGCATGTTTATTTAGAACCAGTACAAGTGATGCTTTCCCACCTTATCGGAATAATACTAAAAAACATCTATTTTGCGATCATTGAGATCCAGCAAAAATTTGAAGATGCTATTTCACTCATTTTTTTCTAGACGTCATTCTAAGTATGTCAGACAAACGAAGTCCTTTAAATTGATAAATTTTGGGAGTTAAAATTCACGTTATTGAATAGAATGTTGAAATACCAAGAAATATTTATGATTTAAAAGTTTTCATAATCATCAAACTTCAAATAACCTCTCTTTCTGGTAGTAACATAATGCACAGACATTTCAAAAGATACCCTGACAATTTCAGGTTCAAATTTGGCAAGATCCAAAGTCAAAGATCAATTCTAGAGCTCATTTTCAACAAAAAATTCTCCGTATACTTTTACTTTCGGAGGCTTCGTTTCCTATCTCCTCAGAACGAAATGAGAAAATTTCAATGCGGCTTATAACGTGACATTTAGTCTAAAAATTGAATTTCGAGAACTTTTATCATTAGAAAAAAAATTCTCCATGTATAAAATTCTGAAGTATATGGTTAGTTGTATTCTGAGCATTCTGTAAAGCATTCTGAGTATATGCTTTATTTTCTTCGAGATTTTGATGAAATCCATAAAAATGGCCACTGAATCATTAGAGAGGATATGATTGGTTTGTTTGGTACAATAATATTCAGGAGATTGTTAGTTCCGCGTGAAAGTTGAGAATTTCTGCGCACACAAAATGCTCAAATACCATAAAATTTGACTTAAATATTTGGCAAGAAGAAGCAAATTCTCTCGTTTGATCATACTGCGAATATGAACTTTTCCATGTTTTTGGCACGACCACGCAGAAACAGCTATAATAGCAATAACTACCTTTTATACGCTGATTTCACAACACCGTAACTTTACCAGCCAATCGAAAACATCGTCAATATAAAAGCCGATATCAATAAATCAAAACAGTAGCCCGGATTCCAGCTTCCACCAGCTTTGGAATGCTCTATATTCCGATATAATGGCACCTGAGGACTCGTAAAAACCCAGTAAAAATCCCCGATTTTTCCATTCTGTTGTTGTTTTTTCTCCCCTAAAGCGATAAAAACCGAACCTCTCCAACGACTTTTTTTTAACCTGTATTGACGAAAATCCGACCGGGTCCCTTTCACCTGAATCCGAGGATTTAGTGGATAATAACATCACCCGCTTTCAAAACGCGGGGAACATTTCAGAAACAAAATCACCGCGAGATAAGGGAACCGCTTAGGGCAATAAAATGGGGTTTGACGTATCGGTGAATGGATTTTTGTTTTTCAGGGATCGGCTCAATCGCAGATCCGAATGCCGTTTTATTGAGTTGTAAATCCCGTTTAGAATCAATAACATACAACTTTTGATGGCTGAGCGCCTCAAGGTGACTGTAAGCAGCTATTCATTAAAGGCACGTTGAAGAAAATTTGTCAGTCTGTGGCATACAAATTAAACAAATTCTAGTACAACTTTAATCGGTGATTGTGATCGAAAACTGATACTGCATTTAATCAATAAAGAAAACGTACCAAATTCCCAACATGTCAGTTGCGATTGAATTCTCGGGCACAAAAGTTGCAAATTATTACACAGGGGTTTACCATGTCAGTATTAGAGTAAGTCTTGCACACAAATAACTGATTAATGAGGCTCTATTTGATTCAGTTTATGGTCAAACAATATAATCTAAATCAGGTACCTAGCGCCTCCTTATATTGTAATTTATTTCTAAATGCAATAAAAAGAGTCAAACTTATATTCCAGTACGCAGATCAATCAAAAGCGAAATTACCCACAAGAGCTTTCATCTGACCAGTGTGTCTCCATACCTTGAAATTGATTTCTAAATGTGCGAAAGACTCCGTTAACTCCGTGGACATTAACGTTTACGTCCTTTTGGACGCAATAAAAGCCGACGTCAAATTACATGGACTCGCACAGAAATTCATGAATAGAGCAAAGGAAATTTAACGAGAAAATAAAACACCTACCTATGCTTCACTTTTACCTAAATTTTATAACACAGTCTTGAAAAACTCGATGCCCTGATCACATGATACTAGGCGATCCCCATGTACAAGCTCGTTCACATTCACATTCCTGTTGACGATTAATTGTTCTGTCAAAGTTTCTATCAACCCCCTAGGGTGAGTGAACGTGAAGAGGTCTGCGTGGGACATTATCAATTACGAACAAAAAAATATATAAAAACATGGGTGTTTTTTCGATATTTATCGACATTCAGATTATCGAATATTTCCTTACGATAGACTGAATATTCCATATTTATTGAATCAGTCTGAATACTGATTATTCAGTCCCACTGGACCCTGTGTTTGTCACGTACACACATCTTTAAACTTGGAAAGAAAGATTTCGAAAAAAATTACAAAATTTAAATAAAAATAAGAACTCCTGGATTAATGATGAATTCGTTGGATTGCACTAGCTGCGTGCATAAAATTTGTCACACTGATAAATTCTCCCAAAAGAAAGTCAACTAAAAACAACAACAAACGACATGAAATTGTCATATACGAAATCGTAGAATATTCTTCAGAAAATGTTTGCCGAACTTCCTCAACAAGGACAATAAAAGGTGTGTGCACGTAAATAAGCTGAAAAATTTAATAAACTTCATTTAAATTTGCTAAAAATCTATAAAAACTTTAAAAAGTTGTGTGAGGTGGTTTAAAAATATGTTTGGGAAGCGGAATATTATCTGGAAAAAGTTCATGTGCAGTTTTTATTCAGCAATATCTTCGCACTCATTTCCGGGGTTTTCATACCAAGAGACTTGAAAAATATTAGGAACGTTTATTCATTGCATGACCGCTCTTTGCACAATTTTCAACGTTTTCGTTCGCTTTATGTTACAGATCAATTTTGAAATCGAAGAGACGACTTCCAGTTGGTTGATGCCTGTACATTCGAAGACGAACCTGGTAATGGTTACTATCTATTTTATTCAAAATATAATTCATATTAGCTTTAGCTTATCTAAACTTTTCAATTTTTCTCATTTAGTTGTACGACGCACAATGTACGTCTGTTTGTATTGAACCATAATTTTTATAATTTTGGTTCCGAAACTACCTAAACGTACCGGAAGCTTTGTTTTCATTTTCGGGAGATGAAAATGTATTTCTTACCAAAATCAAAATGTACACTGGCATTTCGTGTTTTCGACCGTTCTGAACCACTTTCACTCTCCTCTCTTTGTGTGGGTATGTGAGCTACGTAGGCTCAATAATATCAACGTCATGGCCGCGACCGATCGTGGCGTGGGGTGTGGTGTGGGAAAAGTGTCCTATCACTATTCAAAGTTGCAGAGTGAACAACATTTCTCACCCATGAAAAAGTACGATTTTGACTTAATCAAGGTCATTATTTCAGCTACTGGTTAGCGAATCCAAAAGTTTGTATTAATGCCTGACCTCTCAGAACCCTTTAATGAAAACTGAAAAGCTGTGGGTGGCAAATCCCTCGATAACGTTACGTTTCTACCTGCTGCGTTAAGCACCTTCGGTAATTAAAAAGTTTTGATATATGCCAAATACGACTTAACAATCAAAATGTGATGTTATTACAACAAAAAACGAAATATGAAGTTTTCAATGTTTACTGACAGTGTTGAAAAGTGCAAAGTTCCTAAATTGAGGGAAATTGTCTTTTTCTTCCATATTTTCAAACAAAAGTTGAAAAAATGTACTAATTAAAAAATAAAATGAAAATTTTGGAAAGGAAAAGGAACAAGTTTTTTAACAAATAAGGAAATTGTGAATATGATGCCAAATGCGACCTAAAAATCAAAATATCCTGTTATTAAAATAATGCAAGAGGTTTCTTTGTTTGCTGGCATTGTTGAAAAGTGTCAAGTTCCTAGTTTGATGAAAATCGTCTTCTTTCTTCCGTATTTTCTAACACAACTTAATAAAAAAATTTACAAGTCTTAAAAAAAAAAAAAAAAAAAAAAAAAAAAAAAAAAAAAAAAAAAAATTACCGAAACCTTGAGATATGATGCAAAATACGCCTTAACAATCAACTTATAATGTTATTACATCAAACAACGAAATATGGAGGTGTTTAATGGCAAAGTTGATAACTGTAAAGTTTCTTGTTTAAGGAAAATCGTCTCCTTTCTCCCGCATTTTATAAACGAAAGTTGAAAAAATGCACATGTTAAAAAAAATAGCACATACTAAAATTTGCCAAATATATTTAAAAAAAAAAGTGGTTATGTCGAAATATGTAGAATTCTAAGATTGAAGAAAATTGTCTTCTTTCCTCCTTTTTTTAAACTTGAAAAAAACTTTACAAGTTTTAAAAAATTGGGCTAAATTGTTAAATATGATAACAAGCACGACCTAACAATCAAAATATGATGTTATTAAATTTTCCAAAAAAACTAAAAAAAATCAAGTTTCGACAAATAATTGCAACAAAAAATAAATAAATAAAATAGGGAGCTCTCTATGTTTACTGGATATGTTTAAAGTCAAAGTTCGGAGATTGAGGGAAATTGTCTTACTGTTCAAGTATTTCCGAACAAAACTAGAAAAAATCAAGTTTGTAAAAAAATTTGAATATACATTCAAATGGAAATGGAAGGAAATTATTGTTCATTGAGACATTATTGAACTTAAAAATTCGATCTAGAAACCTTTGCATATTATTAGGAAGAAAAAATGCAAATATGACCAAATCGTATAGGTGTATACGACTAAATACATTTAGTCAATAGTTTTATTAAATTTAATGTTCGATGGACGGGGTAGTGAATTTTCGTAAGTGTTGATGCGTTCGGGGTCTTCACCCTCGAGAACCACCTTCTTGGGGTCCCCAACCTTTTTCAACTGAAATGTAAGTAAAGTCCCGTTGGCTCCGTATGTAGGGTAGGAGGGTGAGCGGCCCCGTCGACACGTGGAGTGGGGGGGCGTCGAGGACACGTGGAGTGGGGGGATGACGAGGACACGTGGAGTGGGGAGGGGCTCCGGCGGGGGGGAGGCGGGGTCCCGTCGGTGGGAGGGGGTGGCGAACCCCCGAACGCCGGGGGAGGTGGCAGCCGCGATCCCCCCTCAGTTTTCAGTTTCAGTCCGTCTCGGGTTCAAGTCGTGTGAGGATCTCGCTCATCTCCTGCACATCGACGATTATCATTTTTTTTCTTCTTTCAAAACCAACAACCCAATTTTATATCTATCGATTTCTTATCACGTGTGATCGATCAGTATTGAACTCTACGACATCAACTACCAGTCTGAACTTTCCCGATAAAATAACCAAGTTTGTTTTTTTTTTTCGAAAAAAGAAAACATTGTGCTGTGTGTGTGTTGTGGACACTTCGAACTTAAAACTGTCATGTGGTAAGTCATTTTTCAAACTAAACCGTACAAATAATTCCATTTCAACCATATTCACTCATCTATACAACTGTCACTTCTCCAAATGAAAACACTGTCATAGTAAATAACACCTGTTAATTGACAGGGACATCTCGTAACACTGTCATACTCTTTCGTAATAGACAAACAGACATGCCATCCAAACATACAGACCATCAGTACATTAAAACACCTCAAAGTGTTGTCTTCCATACGCAAACATGAAATTCAGAAATACAATCCCCGTCTCCAATAGTTTCGTATTTTGCAATGTAAACATTATTCAACTCAGTTCGAAGACCTTCGAAACCCATATTCAATTATGTACTTGAGCTGCTTCTCCATAAACACATATTGCCTTATCCGAACATCATTAATTCTTAATTATTTATTAAACTATCAATTATAATTACATCTATAGTCGAACTTAACCACATTAGTCAGAAAACCTTCTTAACCACATTGAATTAATCGCGAAAGAACGATATTCCGTGTACGTTATCTACGTTTCAAGAACAAAATACACTTGTCTCCACGAATCTAATTAAATAGGTACCTAGTGCGTAATAATATGTAATACGTGTCTATAGAGGCATCATTTTATTCAAACTTGCAAAAGTCCTACCTATCGTAAAAGCGAAATTCACTATTGACTTTGTAAGGTGAAGAAATTACTGATAGCAAACCCGTGAAAAAATATTGAAATATAAAACAATCAATCATTTTTCATGGTTCAGTACAACGAACACTTACAGGAGGAAAACTTGGGTTGGTCGGGAAATGCAATGAAATCATTCAGAAACTTATAATGAAAAGGATGAAGTAGCGGTATATGCCAATGAAAAGATAGTAGTGAACTCAAGTGCGTACTTTACTGTCGTGTTTGGTTGATGCATATTTTCGATTAGTGTAGTTTGCACCTAGTCGTTCGAGAAACGTAAGAAACGGAATAATGATTAATGAACTTTCCTTGTGTGGCATCAGGGAATATTAAGACGAGAACACTGATTCCGAACAATGCAACATGTTACAGAACCGAATTTTATTATAATTTATGTTGCATTCGTAGTGCGTTAAAAGGATTTAAATTTTAGACTTTCGAAATTGTTCAATGTGTTTACTATTAAATTTTTGTGTGGTTGATTGTTGCGTTTTCGAAATTTACTAGGTGGAGAAATAAGTTGCCGAAAGGGATATCGTCGTGTTTTGCTTTCATCGTAATAAGTGCAGTAGCACATCGTATACATGTACATAGTGAGGGTTGTACCTACATTGTATTGGTACATAGTGGGAATTAGGTAGATGTTGATTCTTTCGTCTCCAGAAATCTCTTGTTCCTTACTTCGGTATGTGAATTTGGATTTGTGTACTTGCTAAATGCGACAAGTGCATAAAACAAAAAAAATCGAAAAGTTAAAAGAAAAAACATATAATTATTATTGCTGGTAGTACACGTATCAGATGATTGGAAATTGGGATATTTTCATTCCAGTAAAGATATTCCTGAGCCATAAAACACACTGTCATTTGACGGGAATAGTTTAAAACTAACCAACATAACGCTAATCTGTACTAAACTAATTTTTGCCGACATAAGTGTTCTTTTTTGCAAAATTTTTGTAAAGATTTAGATCTTTGTACAGCCATAACCGTACTAGATATGTCCAGCCATGAATTACATTAAAGTGCGCACCCATTTCTTTTGAAAGGGTGGATTCTTTAATGGAAATTGTTAAAAGGATATACAAAACTTCACCGACAAGAGTTTTTTCGTGGCTGAATAGAACTTAGTTTACTATACCTACAACTTTATTAAGCAGGCTTTTGACTTTGTCGTTTTCAATACTTTGAAAATGCGGCAACTTGGGACTGGAGGGATTTTGTCCTGATGGTTTAGAGATTTTCTACAAATTTCAAGATTGAATTCTTGGCTTGATTGTGACTGTAGAATGTACTTTGTGTGTGAATGTATATTATGCTTGCATGAAACGAATTTGGTGTTATAAACCGATGGTGTATTATAGGAGTATCGTAGTTCAGTCATTACAACGACACTGGGGTCAGCAGAAAGTCTCTGCCCTTTTGATACTTATCGTTAATCCTGAACCCGGCAGATCAGCCTGCCCCGAAACTTTTAATCCGAAACCCTCCTCCTCTGGATTATGATCCAGCGCTGCGAATAACTTTGAAGACATTTTCGCTTGGATTCTGCTGTTTGTCCACATCAACTCCAATGAACCTCACTGTCAACCCTCCGAACAATTCCGTTCAATTAAGCTACAACGTCGACATTTCCAGTTTAATACACAACTTTCGTGCAAAATATATTTTGGGACTCGTATTCAATAGTTCTATCATTCATTAGTGCTCATTCACTAGTAGTATGCGATAAATGTCATTGTTTCAGTGATTATAAAGAATTGACTTTGATTTGTATTTTGTTGGGCTGAAGGAGGGACGCGGACATCCCGAAACCGTTCAATTATAGAATGCATAACTATTTTCAGTGATATACTTCAAATGAGAAAGAATAACATTAAATCCGTACTACTGTCACGCATATTTAGTCATTCCTGGTAAAACGTTGATATCAAGACATACAGTTTTCAAAAATCAAACCAATACAATAATTATGCCTAAATCCAACATTAATTTTCGTCAATTACTAATTTCTGTAATCCATGTACAATACATGGTACCTTCTCTGCTTATCTACACCGCATCTCCCACTGTTTAATGTTCATTTCTACATCAAAATGCAAAAATTACGTAGGTACTTTATTCTTAGCAGTAATGCAAATAAGTGCAAAATTCTATAATATGCGATCCGAATTAGGTGTATGCTGATCATATACGGTGCTGCATTCTAAATGCAATTTTCGAGCTAAACTTGTTTGATTCATCAGCTAGTCAGCTCTATCACTCATGTGAAGAAGGAGTCCTATCTGCTTCATGCCCCATAATAACTTCACTTTATCTCGAAAATTGGGGGAATCCCTGGTGGTTCGGCCCCTTCACTCAATCCCGTTCCTTAAATACTGGTCACCGCGTATTAGCATTATCCTTAGATAACGATCCGAAGGATTTTCCCTGCTAATTTCTCCCACGCTTAAGTGACGTATTTAGACGCCCTAGTTTCCCCGAATGGAAAGGTCCGCATGAGTCAACAACCTTTCCTCAACTGGTCACCGGTTGTCTGAGTCCTTAAACGCAAAATCCGATTCAGAAGCTAATCTTTTGCTGATTCTCTTTCTGAAACTGACTCTTGCAATCCACTAATGATGACGTGTAATCCCCAACACATTCCGACATTGTCAGATTGTGGTAGATGTGTCCATGGTACACCAAAACCTACAGTTAAGTGGTAGAACTATCTGTTCTCTGTATTTTGCGGACATGCATTTGTGTCCATTGAATTGCTGGGTTCGAAAATCCAACTACACCGAGTTCTACCTCCTAAACTATGGATTTTTTCTTTAAAAGGAAGTTTGTATATTGTTAGTGGAGTTTTCCACTCAATTCTTGAACGTAGTGCTGTTGCAATTTGACCAACATCAGAAAAATTTCACGTAGTTTCACGATGATTTGCATTTGATTTAAACGATTCACCAAATCAATGTCTTTAAATTGTGTACAAATGCGAATTCTCCCCTAATCAAAGTCACTGTTATGGTAGAGTTCCAACTTTTGAGTCCTGGAGAGTAGACATGGTTTTAATACAAATCAATGAAGCTCTAATCAAAACGTCGAATGAATGTGTCCCTATGGCATTGGTGGAGTGGTGTTTTCTCCTCTAAATCGTCAAAATTAAGGTCGATTCCCACTTGTGCACCCTTAGGGAACATGGTTTTATGACATCATATCAATGATTTAGTGTTGGGTCCGACGATATCATTGTTAGGAAACATATTGATTGGATGTTGATTGATAGGGAGCGGTTACGTTTTCACCTCCGAGTTGTCAATATGTTTGTGGTGGATCCACCATATTGGAATCCATTCCAACATCAATAGCGGAGCAGTAAACTTGATAATGGTGAAAAGATATTATTGACTTATCAAGTCAACATATTATCAACTTGAGTGCTCTTGTCATCTCTAAAGTCATCAACGTTAAGGTCTACGCTTTCAGGTTGAAGCAGGCTCCAGCATCATCAGCCCAGAAAGTTAGACCTAATTATACTCGAAGTACAAATTAGTGATGTCTAATCAATGAGGTTACACCGTATCCAAAGATGCCTTCCTTTTAAACGTTAAGGGTTGAAATTGGCTGATTGAGAGCGGTAATGATTTCATCTCTAATTCTTCAGTACGTTTGGGGTGGATTCCAACGTGAACAGCTGAGATTTGGAAATGATTTTGGTACTAACAAATGATTGTTTAATCAAGACATCAAATCAATGGATTTATGTTGCGTCCAACATCCCTCTTTTCATCTGCAAGTTATCAACGTTAAGGTCGACGGTTGAGGGAGAGTTCGAGAGTTCCAGGATCAACAGCTCTGGGAGTGGTCAGGAACCCCGGCGGGTACACGTCAATGTTTCGAACGGCGAGATGTTACGGTAGCTCCGCGCAAGTCAGATGAGTTGGAACGGGCCTACGGCCGGGAGCATCTCGTACTACGGCCAACGTAAAAAGCCTCATCGATCCACCGGTTCCCGCCCGGCTTCCCAATGTCAAATTTACTACACAACCCCCCTATGCCGGGGGCACTACCCTCTGTGGGGATGCGGATCGCTTAACAATTACTCTATTAAGGACGCATAATTACTTCTCTAAAGACACGAATTCTTTGACGTAGCTCTCAAGTAACACGGGCAGCTCGGGGGATGACCAAGTCATCATTCTTCACATATGTGATGTATTATATCTTTTCATCCGTCATCCACACGAATTTAAAATTGTATTGTTTGCCAAATTTTCGTTTGAGCCAAAACAGCCTACACATGTTTGCTGTTAAACGTTCGTTTGCCGATATCACGTTGTTTGATGGATTTCCACAATTTAAAATGACATAATTCATTAGCCACTTAAGCCAGCTTTGCCCTTCTTCACCAGCAATCCCCAAGGACTCCTTATCTCCCCCTAACTCAGTTTTCGGAATAATTTTCGCAATTTAAACGGTCGAAATTACATCAAATCAAAATCAGTATTCTATATTCACTTCCTGGTTCTAATCTGTTTGGTTGCAATATCCACTACTTATCTTGAGATAAAGTGTAGTATTTAGTTCCGATATTTGCTACTACAGTGAGTGGGCGATGCTCATCATTCATTCCCGTGCAGGATGTCTGACTTGTTATGTTTATGGTGTGCGCCTCAAGTTATGCTGGGAGGTTGGAGGTTCATGTGATCTACCTACATTCACTCAACAAATCTGTTTGGTTTAATATCTGCTACACGAGAGATCATACTTTCAGTACCAACATCTGCTGATAGAATAAGTTAATGTAGCTCATCACTCATTCCCGTGTAATATTTATGCTGCGTGCCTCCAGTTATGCTGGGAGGTTGGAGAAATCGGGGAGTTGTGTGATCTATCTAGCCAACAAACCTCTTTGGTTCCAATATCTGCTACTATAGACATCATGCTATCTAGTGCCAACATTTGCTGCTACAGTGAGTTGTAGCATTCCCATCTCTTCAAGCCATATGTGATATGTGATTGTAATATGTATGGTGCATGTCTAAAGTTATGCTGGAAGGGTGGAAGAATCGGGGAGTCATGGCATGACATTGTGATCTATTCAGTCAACTAATCTGTTTGGTTCCCGTATCCTTTACAAGAGAGATCGTACCGTCTAGCACTAACATTTGCTACAACAGTGAGTTGGCGTCGCTGATCGCTCATTCCTATGCAAGATATCAGACTTGTAATAGATATGCTGCCACCAAAATCGGTATATACAATCTTGAGTTATAAGTTCTGTAACTAGCACGACTTTCTCCTATATATGCAGATTGAACAGTTTTCTGAGTGTTATTTTCGCGTAAACAAACAGCGGTGCAGCTCAGCGTGAGTCCTTCCAACCCCATCAATAGGTCGATTACCTCTTGAGTGCAGTTCGTGTGCCGACCTGCTCCCCAGTAATGAAACCAGCGTTCGGAACGTCAACTGAGACCACGCGCCGGACTAAATCCGTTTCATCAGACCGAAACCCCCGTCAGCCCGCTTCATCCGCCGTAATTAACCGGGGCGTCAAACCGTAGCCTTCACAACTCCTGGCCGTTTTCAAGCTCCGCTGCTCGCCTAAGCAGCCCCCTTCCCCTCCTTTAAGCCCTCAGACAGACCGACAGACGGCCGAGGCAATCGCTTCTGTTTTCCACCGTGTCAACAAGCCTTGCAGGGTTAATTGAAAATCCTTTCCGTCCACCTACACCCCACAATCCACGGTCAACCGCTGGAGCGCCTATTACATTAAACCATCGAGGCCTGTTGTCGAATTGTTACAAATACGATATGTACATCTTTCAGTCTCAAAACCTTATCAGCTACACATTGATATGGAAAAACAGTGAAACTGGTTACTACTTTTACTACTTTTAGCCTTTTTCAAAATACGAGAGAAATGATTGTAATGAAAAAAATTCAACACTGATCAGGAAAGATTGCTTGCCGTAGAGAAGTGTGCTCACATTTCAACTTAATTCAGCATCAATTTAATGAGATAATTTTGGATAATTTGCCCATACCGTAATGCTGTATCACTGGGAGTTTTTGTGATGTATTGTAAACCTCTCTCTCGTTAAACGCTCCAAATTCTTTCTCTGGGGTTTATTATTCAATGCATCGATTTGAATTTCTACTAAGTTTGGAGTGTGCGTATTTCACAGGTGATAGAGCGACACTTTATAGAAATTCAAATCATGAACGCAAGCCAATTGAATAATAAACCCCAGTGAAAAATTTGCAGCGTTTTTCATGATTATCAGAATGCTTCAACCCATGTATGGGCTACGAAGCCTTTTAGGAGTTCACTCCAGTATCCACATTACTACATCACTACGTCACTAGTTTACTGATATCAACACAAAAACAATAATAAACCAAAATAACGCGAATGTTGGTACCATAAATCGGGCCATACATCGGGAATGGTTTGACCTACGGACCTGGGGTGGGGCTCATTCGATTCCTCGTGGGGTGTTCTTCAAAAAGAGTACACATTTAGGCCGCCTTGACTTTGTTTTGAGGTTTTTAGGGATTTAACAAAACTTTGACAACCCCTAAAGGGCACTTTAAATTGAGGGCGAGTGCAGGCTAAAGAATTGGGGCGTTGTCGGACCAATATTGATTTTTCCTGAAAATTTCAGATTTTTTGCTCCAGCGTTTTGAGAGAAATCGTGCGTACGGCGTACAGCGGACGGACGGAAAATTTTTTTCGCAGATTTGGATTCTACACCCTTTGAAACGTAAACCATGAAATTTTCAGGGGGGTTAACATTTTTTTTTGTTTCAAGAGCGATTACAATGGTTTATTATTGAATAATAAACCAAAAATGGTGGTTCACACGAAAATTTTCGAGATTAAATAAAATTGATAATTAAATATCCCTATCTCTGTCTCTTTAGTGTGTATCTTCCTCTTTGTCTCTTTTGGATGAGCAATGAAAGTGAAGACGTATTGATTGGAGGAGGTTAGGGAGGGAACAGGGCTGGGGGGCGTGAGGTCGTCGTTCTGACCTTGGCAGGGTCACGGTTTACTACCTGTTGCCGCCTCCCGGCGAATTTGCCGCTCGACTATCGACCGCGACCGCCCGCACGCGCTGCCGCCTTGTACCCGCCCCCGGGACCCCGGCCGGCTTTTACCTCCCCGGCAAACTCGGGACGCTCGAGGCTCTTTAGAAGGCTCGTTACACTCGCTCGTTATGAGGCTCGTTTTGCGATAAATAACGACCCCCGCGACCTCCCTCGAACTACCCGAATTTAACGTTTATGTGGGGGCACATGCACGTGACGTGTAAGTCGTTGAACGGAGCGTTGGGTACCTGGCAATCAAATGAACTGTTTCTCACGGTATTCACTTGTACGGTAAAGTCACAAGTCCTGAATCACATGCTGTTCTGCTCAAATGGACATTTTGATATCAGTTTCAAAATTATCAACAGTTTATGCACTTTCTGGTGTCAAATTTACAGGAGAATTCATATTCTTGTTCCTAATGTTGAATACAGTACTTACTCAAGGTTACTTGTGTACAAAAAACTGTCACAAAATGCCGAAAATTCGTTTCTATCATGGAATTAGTTAAAACTTACAAATTCAGCAACAATTTTATGCTAATATTTGAACTGTCCAAATTATTGCATGACAGAACAAAGTTCTTGAATTACTTATATGCTGCTTTGTTCAAATCACCATTTTGTTGAGATGTTCAAAATCGTTCCCAGTTTGTGCATTTTCTGGTATAAAATTTGTAGGTGACTGTTCATATTCTTGTTCATAACTTGGGAGAATGTTGAACATAGTACATACTCAAATGTTACTGAATAACTCTGCAGAATACTGTATCAAAATGCCCAAAACTAGTTTCGATCATGAATTTTCCGATAATTCGGTGTTGATATACTCACAGATTGGATAATCGTTTTTCAAGTTGTAAGCCAAGTTCCAAAAACTGTATCTATAAATCTATGGAACTTTTTTCACGTCAGAGCAAAGTTCTGGAATCCCAGCTCAAATCGCCATTATGTTGATATTTTCAAAATGATTCCCAGCTTGTGCATTTCCTAACGTTAATGTTCACGTTCTTCTTCCTAATATAGTAGAAAGTTGACTCGATACTTAATCAAAGGTTACTGCGTAATTCCACACAACACTGTGTCAGAATGGCCACATGGTTTCAATACACAACTTACAGATTGGGATATCATCGAGTGCTAATACTTGAGTTCCATTAAGTCCCAAAAACTGCCCAAATCCCGTAACGATCGATAAAACGTATATCATGTTGCTCGTATGGATGGCAAAGCAAAGATCCTTTGCACGGAGCACAGTACGTGATTCACGTAACGTGAACCTCATGTTCAAATTCATTGTTACAATTATTTGAGCCTAAAAACCTTTAAATGTTCCCCTCTATGGGCTTCACATTTATAGTGTACAAATTATTCAGATATATAGTCAGAAAGTACCAATATATTGTATTTGAAGTTCTGATTAGGCGTTCATAATGTGTTAATTGTTGTGGAAATGGAGGAGCACCTCATGTACTCATACATAAACTGAGCTTTCATTTTGCCTGTATCATTTTCGATCAAGGAATTCATACGAAGTCTATACAAATCACGGTCCCAAATCGATTTGAGTAAAATACGATGTCATGCTTAACTAGTGGTCGGGGAAATCGTTAAGCTGCAGAAAACTCCAGAGCCTACCAATCAAAACTGAAATGATAGCCGACATGTTTGCATCGCTTGTGTCGTGATAGCTAAGTCAGGGTAAACAAGCAGGCTGACAGAGCTCGTTCACAATATCGTGGTATGAAAGGTTTCTAGTAACATGGACTATTCTGAGAATTCCCTTACGTTTCAGATCCAGTCTTCAATTGTACATCGTTCAGCTTAAAATCGATGATAACAACACGATCCGAACAGTTCGATCTATAATATCTTGTATATCGTTTGAATTTGATAATTTGTTATCATTTTGGAGTTCAACATTGTCTTACCTATTCTGGACTATCACCTAACACAATCGCGTGAGCGACATCTACCGATTCGCCTTCAGGACCGAACTATCCCGTTGAATCGAATTACCTGAAAAGCGATGTAACCTCTGAAATATTCAGATTTGTATAGCGGAGTTCGAACGTCGAAAAAAGTTTAGTGTTAGCGTCAGGAGAAATGTTGACGTGGTCACACACATTGCTCAACTGCCTCCGGGCCTGCCCTGAATTTGAACACGACCGTAAATAGCGCAATCTCGACTCACCAAACTGCTACATTCAATACGTTTCATACGGTTTATTTGTCTTCTTCACGAAAAACATTGATCTCCCATGAAATTCCAATTTTTATCTGATTTAGAACTTTCATTGAAAATTCTATATTTCTTATATCGCTGACTAATCATTGTTCCTATCATCATGTTCAATTCACTCTTTTAGCCCATAAATAGGACCAGACATCAACATTTTTGAAAATTACTTTAAATTTAAAGTTTGTTGTAGGTGTACTGAAATGCAATACTGCAGGATTCTTGAAGAAGTCAGAGTAATTGTAGGGCCTAAGGACGCATACAACGGTTTTGATTTTCTATTGAGGTTCTAACAAAAATAGAATTTCACGTGGAACACAACAAAATTTGAGATATCACAATTCAAATATTTCAATGATGTACATGCGATTTGTTCTGCAAAGCGAGGTATAGAAACTCAATTAATTTGAAGAATAAACGATCGTGAAACGCACATTTGAGTGATTCAAGGAGAATGTGAGGGGTGGTACCGTATATCACTCCCGCTGAAATACCTTGGTAGCGTTTCTGGGTACGCAGTGCATTATTTTAAAGTGACTTGGATACTATTCTTGTGTTTGTTAAATTATCCCTTGCGGGAAGCAACCATCATCTTTCTCATTCAAAGCTGACTATACACTATGTAAGTCCATTGTACATAAATGCGTTCTTTCAGACCAGTCACTCGACTGCCCTTTTACCCTTCGCGCGTTCAGAAAGTAACGGGCCTCGAGCGAGATTTTTTTTCTCGTTAGTTCAACGCTTTCCTATTAATAAGTAACAATCGACGAATTCCCTCAGATAGCGCTATCACGTTATCGAGAACTTTGCTGGATATCTCGGGGGCCATTTGCGGGTTCCCTAGGACGTACGGAGAAACCATGCGAACAACTTTTCTTCTCAGCCTCGAAAAAAATTCTGTTATCAGGTGTCTGATAACAGCAATCTCACTCTCCCACGATAATGTTTGGGGTTATTATTTCCGTTGGAGTTATCAGAATCACCGACCGCCGAATTGAAGTCTGTCAATCAATTTGACGCGTGGTCGCTTTGATCGGATATACCCATAATAACGCAAACTTACCTCATTTCATACCCAAGATATGATTTTTTCATAAGGGAAAGGTTCTGTAATATTCAAGTTTCTTACGCAAAACTAGTTTTATTCCCAAAAAAACTTTATTTCTCTTTAAGTTTATTCTCTTCAACCCCAACTTTTTCTATCATTTCGACAGAATATCTTAAATCAGCTATAAATGTCTTTTAAGCCTGTGCAAATCTGCTCGTCCAAGCGGTTTCTGGAGGTATTTTGAGCAAAATTTCGTTTAAAATGGTTCAGTAGCTCTGGAGAAAATCTTCCCAGCAGTTGGATGGATTTTTATTTACTCTATTATTTTTTAATTGATTTCTGAGATCCGCGTATCTTGAAACGCACCTACAACCTCAACCTTAACAAACTTTAAGGTGCGTAGAATTTTTCATTTTTCTTGGTCGACTGTGAACGATAATGGAAGTAATAATTCAAAATCAAAAAAATTAATGACGACGATTTCGTTGAAATTCTTTAAAACTTCAGGATGCGTGGTCTAAGAGCCTGTGTTACAAATTTGATGTTACAAAATAGACTGTAAGCAAATAGACAGGTAGGCATACATTTCTCTATTATATAGATGAGACTATGGCTCCAAAGTAAACCTTTGGCCATCCACCTTGAAGAAGAAGAAAAAACCCTGTGAATTCTAATACCTTCGGTCCATTATTTTCAATATGTGATTGATGGTGTCACTGTGGAATTTGGGGGTTCACTTTTAGGTTCAGAAATCGCTGTTATTTACTATGGGTGAATTTCTATGGGCCTCAAACATTCCAGTCGATTTTTCGTCTTGTAGTAACTTGTCTGTTAGTAACAAACTAAAAAAAACGTCTGCCAAGTGGGTGTGGCACATAGCTTCCTCGTATCATAACATGACTGTATAGATCATTGAAAATTATCTCGAAGCTAAAACTTTATTTTCTCTTTATTACTCACGAGGACCATCTTTACATCAGTCCGAACAATTCCTGAAAATTTCATCGAAATCAGTCATGAACTCCCGGAGTTATGCGCGTAACAAGGATTTCGTTTGCGCATGCGCAGAGACTACTATTGATCCGGGGGTCATGAAACTTATAGGGGACCATCTACACCCCAACCTGCACAATCCCTGAAAATTTCATCAAAATCGGACTATAACTCCGTGTAGTTTTGCCCGTAACAAGGATTTACTGACAGACACGGAACCAAAATTGTTCAGAAAGGTCTAAAACGCAAAATGCGAGTGGAATTGTTGATTTTGGAGACAAAACAATTTTCACATTCCGAAAGTGAAAACAATGCTTCCGCTACCTTGGTAGACTCGGAAGCAAAATGAAAAATGAAACACACGTTTTTTTCTACCATAGCTTCTACGCGTTTGAGGCAACCGAGCTGGGTAAACAATTATTATACCTAGACTAAAACTGGAGTCCATGAGCAAAAGAACTAATTTTTTACATCAATTTTACGGTCTTTCATGGTCCGGACGGCGTGCGAACAGATTTGAAATGTACGAACCTTGAAACGTAAAAAGTGGCAACATTTGATTGGCGCTATATAAAAACGATAAAAAAACCTAATTATTGAACATAACGCACCAAAACGAATCAAATGTCAACCAAACGAAAGTTCCATGTGGTAATATCAACCTTCTTTTTTTACGGAATCTCTAGTTTTTGCGACATAGCGCCCTCTTCCACTCGCGTCTTCAAGTGTAAGTTATGTTAATTATTCTCACTTGTAGAAATTTGTTACTTGATCGATCAGAATGGTTAATTATTGTTTATAATAAATCAAAAGGAAGAAAAGTGCATACTTTTTCGAACAAAGGCGTTTCCTACAAACAACAGTCTTTCGCTCCGATTTCGATGAGCCCCGTTTTGATGCTTCCTAGCAGAACTGGCCCTTCACTTCTACGTTTTCATTCTCATGTTAAAATCCCGGTTCTTTCTCACGTTTCATCTTCAATTCCCCTCCCTCTCACGGATCTTTTGATACGTTATGCACCCGCGACCGGGCCCCGGAGTAACCTGTTTCGAGGAAGACACGACCAACAATGGGATCCCAGATCCTCTTCCGCGTCAGTCTTGTTGTTCCAGGGCGTCTCTTTTCTTTTATAAATCGACTCCCCCGCCCGTCCATTTCAAAAGTGGTCAACTTGTTCCTGTTTGTTTTTTCCCCTTCTCAAATTTATTTCCTTATTTTTATTTTTTTGCCTTCCCGCCGTCTTGAAAGAACACCATCTAGTTCAATGAAAGATTACAACCCCAACATCTTTCGCGGGTTCTCTCCTTTGCAATGCACTCGTTCCTCATTCTTTAACATGTTACAGTGGTCAAATTAGCTTCTTTATCATGATTTGCATCGGCACTAATACTGGCAGAAGTAGGAAACGTAATTCATCATTTGACCGTTTAAAATGTATCGTGTGAAAATGCATCCCTTCTGATACCCTTCATATTGCACATTTTTGAAAATCCGTAGTTTATTCTTCTTTGCATCTATTCATCGTTCACATTAGGGTTCAGTGTTGGTGTGGTTGCTGTTGTTACGAGTGATTAGGTGCACTCTGGATCAAATTACTTTTTATGGTTGTATCTAGTTCAATTCGTGGTCTGTTGTACCGTGATTGCTGAGATCACATTGTTGTATTTATCTGTGGCAAAGAGCTGGATCGATGATTCAACCTCCTGAACCTGTAGGGAGCCTGCGCCAGGAAAAGAGCTGATTGTTGCATATAATCGCCCAGTTATAACATACATCCTCCATAATCAGCTGTGGTGTTCTTGTATCGTGATAACAGTGATCACATTGTTGTATTTACCAGTTTCGCAGTGCTGGATCGATGCTTCTGCTCCTGCCAATTGCAACAACCTCCTGAATCGATACGGAGTTTGCCCAGTAAATGATCTGATTGATATACATAAATGTCCATGTATACCATCCCTCTTCATAATCAGCTATGGTGCTGTATCGGGATAACCGTGATCAAATTGTCGTGTTTACCTGTGGCACAGAGCTGAATCAATGCTCCTCTCCTCACAACTTTATCAATCTTCTGCCAACATTGTCAACCTCCTGAATCTGTAGGGAGTCAGAACCAGGAAAATGAGCAGATTGTTCGACATAAATATCCAGTTGTAACATACCTCTTCATAATCAGGTGTGGTGTTCTCATTGTATCCTGATAACCCTGACGTTGTCGTACTGACCTGTGGTAGAGAGCTGGATTGATGCTCTCTCTCCTGCCAACTGTATCAACTCGTTGAAGTCTGCCTTAGATTGTTGTGCATTTATACGCAGTTATGTTACCATCCCTCTTCATAATCAGTTGTGGTGTTCCTAATGTATCCTGATAACCGAGATCACATTGTCGTATTTACCTGTGGCACAGAGCTGGATCGATGCTTCCCCCCTCATCCCACCTTTATTAACCCTCTGAAGCTTTAGGAAGTCTCGCTCCCACCAGTTGGCAGTTTCGCCAGCTGAAAACGGGCGCTGTATCGATTGGGAGGCTCCGCCCCCGATGTCCTTCAAGTTCAAGGACACACGTGCCGCCTCCACGAGTCTGCCCCCGGAGAACTATTGCCGCCGGTGTCGCCGTGACGACAATCCCGCCCTAGAGGACTAAGCGTGCCAGACCTAGGATAATGAAAAACCTCCGCCCTGATCCCCAGTAAAAATGTTTATTCCCCCGTTTTACACCCCGCATGAACATAATCCCATTTCCAACTTCCGAAACTACCATAAACACAGAACGGTAAATACCCTCCCTCAGTTCTTTAACATAATATTCATCACTATTACCTTGCTGACGATTGAGCTCATCAAAACTAAAAATGACTTCCCCTAAAGTAAGAATTTATGATGGACATTGTGGCAAACGTCAGATTCCCTTCCCCAATCAATATGATACATTTAGCAGTATATACCATACCTTGGTCGGGTGATTCATGTATTGATAAACTTTGTTCAATCAGAAATCGACGAAGAAAAGCAAAATTTTAACCTCCCTCAAAACTTGTTGCCTCACTTTTCAAGATAACTAAAAATTCCAACAGTTTACGAAATTTGGCTCGAAAACCCTACATCAATCCGCCAAGTGGCAATGATCTCCAGAATCAATTAAAGAAATACAAAGATTGAACTATTGAAATTCGAAACCTCGAACGCTTGAGGTCAGTTAGATGATGTAGGAGGGTGGTTTCTTGTTTGATTGAGGTAGAAATTAGTTCGTTGAATCGAATGAATCCATTTAGGTTGGTGTACAATCATCATTTCCCTCACTATTTGAAAAATCGGTCAGGATACAAACTAGAATCTCGGATTGCTGGTAAGGCACGTGGCTGGCGACAGAACAAATAGCACGGTTGATACTACACGATTACGCTGTCGATAACGCCGTCTCCCAAGCTTCAATTCAATTGAGCGGAACAAGCGGAAGCTCTCTTTTCACCTGTATTTTTATTTTATCTCGTCGGATTTCTACGTGGTTCCAAATGTACCTTTTGAACATTATCTCTAAATTGTGCACTCCAGTTCTTGTACCACAGTGATCCATGTAGAATTGCTATCTAACACAGAAATAACAAACCTCGGCATAATAATCTTCAGCAATTTTCAACGGAAAAATCTCTTTTATCAAAGTAAAAATGTCCAATTGCGTTTTGCTTTTATACTGTTTCTACTTTAGTTTCGTGTCCATGTGTCCGCAAATCCCTGTAAAAAGCTACAGTTTGCACCCAATTTTTATGAAATTTTCTGGAAATATGCGAATTGGGCTATTATAGTTATTAAGATGGATGATTATTAATATATGCTTTAAACTCGATATAGTCGACAAAAAACAGGACCAAACTAAAAATTATATATATAATTATATTATATAAACTATCGTCCAGGAAATTATTTTGTCCTTTATAAAATTGATAATCAACCATTTCTGTGCATACAATGAATAAATTTTGGAACACGTAATATAACGAAGAGTGACTATAAATTTGCTCATATTTCTATGTAGAATTTCTGAAACTTTTCGTTTATATTCTGTATGTTGTTTGTTCGTGAATTTAAAACATATTATTCTTGCAAATTATAGTAACATTACAATTTTGTGGTGATTAAATTTGTCTTAGCTAGCGAGTGATCGAGCCCTTTGATATTTCGGAAGTGAACTCCGCGGCTTCGTGGGTGATTCATGACGTAGAATCGCGTTGAGTCATTTTGGCTCGGCAGTGTCCGTTTATTTTCTGATCGGCCTTTTTTTTCGCTTATCAGTTTGGCAGGTTTTCGCGATGGCGACGGTGGTCTTAAACTCGAGTTAACTCTATCTACTTCCTGTTGTATTTTCACGAAGAATTTCGACAGATATTGCAGTGTAAAGTGGGGTGGGGTAATTTGTTGTTGTCTTCAGTGGGGTAAGTTGCAGGATAAGTTGTCGTCGGTTCAAATGTTTCCCATGTAAGTAGAACTGTTGTACCACAGAACCTTCAATGGCTTGGTAGAACTTAAGGAGTAGAACTGGTGTAGAACAAGAAATCCAATGCCGTAGTGAAACTTTAGCTTAGGACGTTGGCTATCTTCTAACAAAACAAACTAATTCTCAAGTCCTTTCGTCTATTCGGAAGCGCAAAATCAACGGATAACCAATAGTGTCGTATCAATTGAAGTTTTCTCAGTCTGAAAATCAATCATTTATTGATTCAATCATCAATCATTCATTCATCATCATTCATTCATTCAATCATTGAATCAATCATCAATTTCAGTCTGAAAATCAATTATTTATTGAGCGAGAACTCCTGAGAAGGACACCATGCGATTCGGTGGAAAAATGTACATGAAATCCGATGCTGAACTCGTATTTTCGTTGCAACTGCATTTCGGTATAAACTCACGTTTTTTGCATTAAATTACGATTTTCTTCAAAACTCTTAATTTGCCTACATTTCGTTGCTTGTACCGTTGGAAAGCTAGGGTTAGGAGGATCTCATAAATTTTCACAATTTTTCATCGTCAGGTTGTCACCTTCTAAGTCATGTAGAAATTTGGTAGAAATTAAAATTCGACGTGGATTGAGAATACAGCTAGGTTTATTTTATACAGGTGGAGTTCTTTCAACGTTCTTTTGAGTGGTGAAAGCTTCTACTTGAATTTTGAACGAAACGAAAACATCGCCACGTTCATACAACGAACACACACACCCCCGAGGGATTTTCCAAGCTTTTTCCGAACTTTTCCAAGACTACGAACTTTTCTTTACTGCGTGCGTTTTCAATTATCTTTTTGGCCATCTTGTTTGGGTTGTTCGCTGTCATTTGTGGTTCACTCGACTTAACCAACAAAGATTCAATGTTTCAGTATTTCTGTGGCCGTATGCGAACAAACGACGATGGAATGAAAGTCGGGAGAGAAAGCTCATGAACTTGATTGATTAATAAATAATATCGGAACTTTCTTCTTCTGTTTTATTTTTTCTCTGTTTTTCCCCCTAGGGGATCTCTAGGCAATAAAAATGTATTTAAAGGCGATTTCTGAGAAAGAGGCTCGCGGACGGTGGTGAGTAGTGAGGGGGTGGTGAGGAGGGGGGATGTAGGGCGAGCGGTAGACGGCGGGAGCCGAGAACGGCCGATGATTCCCGAGCAGGTGGCCGGGGCTCAACAGGTGCCGAGCACGAGTCGAGTCGACCTCGTTGAACCCCACTCCGCAAACATCAACATTAGGAGGCGACTCCCGCCGCTCCCGTCTCGGCACCGCTCGCTCCTCCGCTCCTTCGCTATGTATCCTCCGATACACTTTTTCTGCACTTGCGGACGCTCGTTATGACGCCGTCGACTCGAGGGTAGGGACGTTCCGATACCACTTTCGATACAATATTTGGTATCGAATCGATATCGATACAGTATCGAAAAAAAGTATCAATATGGGTAGTATCGAATGACCAAGTAAACTTAATTGACTCGGAACCTCGGAAGCAAACAATTCCAGAAAAAACCAGACTTTGTGATCACTCAAGAGTATAATAATACAAAAGGAAATAATATAATATACAAAAATAAAAAACATGATAATATAATTAGGTAATATAAAAAGGGTCTGAATAAAAGATTGATCCTACCTAATTTTGTCCTATGGTCAAGGAACATACAACTACAGTCAACAATACGATAGCAACATGTAATAACAACAGCAACACTAATAACGATCGATATAACACTTATCATTGTCGATACCAAACTGACCATACTGGTTCGATTCGACCACATTGGAAACACCACCACCAAAGTTGCGTCTTTTAAAGCAAGTTACCCACTAGCCCACTACTTTTCAAAACTGAGAAAGTTGCAATAATGTTGAAAATGAGATGTTACGAAAATTCAGAATTATGTTCACCAAAAGGAAGTACTCATTCGATACTCATCGATACTGCAGATTTTCTTTCGAATATTGGATGATTCGATACCGATACGATACTTGTAGTATCGAAACAAGAGTATCGATACCTACCCATATCGGTAGTATCGGAACGTCCCTACTCGAAGGGAAGGAGTGACGACACGAAGTGCAAAATCCCATAGTAACGAGTCGTTACAATCTATACTGCATAACTAGGCCTTATTCAAATTACATGGGCCTTACTAATCTTCACAAATTAGCTTTATTGAGCGAAACCGAATGTACCCGAAGATTGCCGAGCATCCCGAGGCGTCCAAGTCCAAATTTTTGCCAACGATTAATTGGGTCTAGTCTTTTTGAATTCGTTTAGAAAGCAACTGCTTAAAAATATACTTAAAAATCACCCAGAAAGTTGTTGAAATATTGAAGCGGTGCGAATTTATTTTGTTGCCAAAAATACTGGTAATTTCAAGATCTTAGGTATTTTAAAATCAAATTTCGCCAAAACAATTAGCTAAAACAATCCGCCCAAAACCCCAAACTTTGTTGTTTTGGGTTTCAGATGCCTTAGTATTCTAAAATCGAATCATAAAGATCCGTCCGGAGATATTAACCGAAAGACTGAACCAAAGTTAATGAAATTTTGGTCGAAAATCGCATTTTGAGTCTAGTTTGAAGTGAATTCTCGACATTCCTCACAGTCAATCCTAAGGGGCGAAATCAAAGGGCTGGAACATTAAAAAATCTGAATATCGAAACATTCAGTAAAGTTCTTCATTGGTAGATGTTCCTTCAATGGATCGAATGAGCCCATCCGGACCGCTCCAAGTTCACCCGTTCACTATCCTTAAGGGCGACAACTTTCACAGAAAAAAACAACGTTAACATGAATGTGAATGTTCCTAGACATAGTAAAAATCGCCCAGAACCTTTCATGTGAGTATCAAATCAGTTTGAATAGTTGCAATGGAATTCTGTTTTAAAGAGTCACTTTTGAAATCGAGTTTTTTAAGACTCATGATAAAAGCTGTTCTGTTAGTGGATTTCCACGTCGCTTACTTGTACATTGTATTTTACAGTAAGGGGTATTCTGATATATGCTTTTTGTCTGTTCCAACGGACTAGTACTTAAGGGTGGGTGCACGGAGTTATACGTCAGACAAAGTGATCCAACTGCCTTTTGTACACATGGAAGTCATTTGCAATGTATAGACACACACTGTTCAGCTGAAGGGCCCTTGTGGCTCATTTCATCTCTAATCGATCATACATGGCGGAAATATAAATGGCATTTTCATAGGGTATAACAACTAGAATGCGATTGCAAGATATGGAGACGCGAGGTGCTGAATTTAGATAATTTACCATTAACTACGCCTGATATACATAAATCAGTGATTCAACAATAAATATCGTTCTAAGACAGAAGAAGTAAACATCTGTGTAATAATTTGCACCTTCTTTCTAAAACAAAGCTTGTAATCTTTGAACTATGTCTTGAAACGAAAACCACTAAATTGGTTGGTTGATTTGTTACTGTTTGTTAATATTGGTTGTTGTTATTCGTTTACTAAGATCGATTATTGAGAACAAATCAAAAACCCTTTCACTCTACGTGACATTTCCAAAATTTCAGGTGTTTTTAATTTAAATCTAACCTATCTTCCATCCGTTGCCCTTTTTCTTTTCCCCATTCATCTTCCTTCAAATGTTGTACTTCTTTTTTTTTTCGTCGAAAAATATGAGAAAAATCCTCGTTTGTCGGCAAAATACCGTCTAATTTATCGGTTTTTTTCTTTTTCGAGAAGGACCTGAGGTCACAACCACCCTCGCCTTTCGAGAGGTCAAGTTTGAGAGGTCGCGGGGATTTCAAAACCCAACCAACATCCAACTATTCACGTCCGATTCCCTCCTATCGCCACTAAATTATTGAGGATTTTTTCCCCACTTTTTTATCTCCAAGTTCTCCTTTCAGAAAGCAAATATATATATACGTATATACAGGGTGTTGGGATACGAAGCGGATTACGAAGCGAAAAAGCGTGATTTTCGGCTCCCATCTCGTTTGTAAAAGAAGATCCCGATATCGCTCTTCCCTCCGTTCGGACGAATTAGCATTCAAGCCGCGAAGTTTCGGGGCGGATTTGAAGTTGAAAAAGGACTTTTTATCCACCGTCATGTGTTAACCTGTATTTTTTATTTTCATTTGTATTTTTTCGTAAATTTGCCGCGGTTTTGAGTTGTCGATTTCACAGGATGATCTCCCTGTGAAAGTGGCAAACGTTTTCAATCGGTGTCGAGTGGAACTTGAGACCTTGATATCACTGATCATTGAAATGATCAAATGAATAATGATTTAAAAGACTCCTCTTGAGAATGTAAGTCCCAATTCAATGCAAAAGTTTTATTGCTTTAATAGTTGGTACATTTTTCATGGGCCCGACTTTGTACATCAAATATCCACCAGTGGATTAACATGTGAAAGTGTTTCAAACTGGAAAGGAAAAACCCCCTGTAAATAATTACAAAACGATTCTATTTTACACATATGGTCATTTTCTAATTGATTTCGATAGAAATTAGTCTACTGAATCGAAAGAGATCACTCCGGTTACTCTACGATCATCAGTTCTCTCGCTGGTCGCAGGGTTGTCTTCAACGACGCTTTGGATACTATAAAAATAGCTGGCAACAGCCCTAGAGCAAGATGTATACTATTCGAACATGCTAGCGATAACGCTGTCTCCCAAGCTTCAATGCAGTTGAGTAGCAGCGAGAATCATTCTTTTCGCCTGTATTTCTATTTTATCTCAAAATGTCAGTTGTTTCATTTGTGGGTTTATTTCTTGGTTATTGAGTGTAAAGTTCTGCTAGTTCCGTGATCCGCGTAGCAGCCATCCAATACATGTAATACCTAACCTTTGTGTAATAACTTGCCGCGTTTTTTAAAATTACCGCCCGGGAGTGTGGGAACATTTCCAGACCGCCGAACCTTTTTATTTCTTCGGTTATAACGAAGTTAAAGGCGAAAGAAATTGAGGAAGGAGGAATGACAACGGGATTTCGCCGGTCGAAACAAAAGTCCGTTGAAAAGTTTTCAAAGCCCTTAGCTCTTTTTTCCCTCCCGGAGGACCCCGCAAGGACAAAAAGTTGTGCGTCCAGTCGGTCACGTCTGTTTCATTTCTTCTTTCGTGGATACGGCGGAGAATGACGTGGGAGAACTTGAAGGGTGAACCAGTTCCGTGTGTATGTTTGTTTGTATCCTTCGTCATGGTAATATAAACAATCGATTCATTATTGATGCTAGAAAAAAGTATACATACCTCCTTCATTACTCGCCACGGCAAAGCTAAGATTTTAAACATAGGAGGATGTGAAAATAATATCGAGTGAATGATAATTGACATGTCGCAAATCTACATCAAGCAAATACATGAAAGTAGATGAATACAGATAGCTAAAGTTTAAGCTAATTCAACCTGTACAAGCAAATACTCAAAAGAACCCAGCATAAGAGACTTTTGCTAGGATCAGCTTGGTAGTGTTGGAAATCCACTGAATGAACCGAATCGATCACTGTAAAGGGTCAACAGAGCTCAGTGATCAAAGAAACATGTACAAATGTCCTTTCTGATCACTGTAAGCTGGAGACCACACTAATATTGATCACTGTGTAGAGCCAACTGTACTTGTTGCTGTCGTAGATTCTACAATTTTCATTGTACTTTCAGCGGATTTGAGGGTTAGGGTGTAAATGATCCACTACGTGGTTGTCTGCACATGCGCATACTTTTGATCCATCAAGTGACTATCATGGAAAATGGTTTAGTCAAGTCCTGACTGACCAAAATTGTCACGTTTTCAAATTACGAAAAACTGTCACACAAATGTATTCCACATTTCCAAGTCATGAATCACTCAACCAGGTTATGTCACTCATCCAGGTTGAGCCTATTCCACTTATCTAGGTTATTCCACGTATCCAGGTTGTTACACTTACGAAAGTTGAACTACTCATCCAAGTTATTCCTCTTATCCAGGTGGAACCACTTATCCAGGTTATTACATTTATCTAGGTTGCTCCACTAATCCAGACTATTCCACTTATCCAAATTATTTCATTTCGCTTATATAAATGATTAGAGAGGTTAAATCATGCCAGGTTTCTCGAATTTTAAACAAAGACTCTAAGCAAAAAGCGTCTGGGAGCCTAGTACACTTGCTTCTGGGAGAGGCTCGGAGAACCTTGTTTTGCTTCCGAGTCTGCAAAGCAGTGGAAGCCCTGTGTTCACTTTTGAGAGCCAAACAATTTTTGTTATCCGAATTCAAAATTTCCACTCGCATTTTACGTTTCACGGCCTGCTGAACAAATTTGGTTCCTTGTCGGTCTGTCTGTCTGTCCGCATTTCCTTGTTACAGCCATAACTTCCACAATTTTGAATGCATTTAGCTCCTATTTTGAGGGACTATGCGGATAAGGCCTTGAGGTCCCATACGAATTTCATCTAAATATAATCAGCGGTACGCTGTACGCATGAACGCGAAATTCTTGAAACAGGCGTAATTTGTGGCCATGCTCTTTATATTTTCACCTTATTAATCTATAACATCTATAAGTGCCTAATTTGGGGGGGGGCTGGAATTGTGAAACTATGACCCTTACATTTTCCGGCTTGCTATCACACAGCAACGATAATTAAACAGATTGTTAATTTCTAATCACCTTTCATCTCGAATAATTACATTTACTTCAGTCTGTAACATGTCACAAGGAATCTGTAGGAAGTTTGACCAATTACCTCAACATCTTTCATCTGAAGATATCTTTATTTTCTATTGTATAATGGTGTCACTTTGATTGTAACGAGGAAGCTGATGTGTCCTTAATTGTTCATCAATTCTAACAAAATAGTTACTCCTTCCATAGTTTGATGCGATCAGCACGCAACACCCAGAACCTGAAAAGCTTAGCAGTTTCAAACAACAGGAACGGGGAGCCCATATCCATGACATCGCCCTTGGAAACAGTCGCATCCATCTCCAGCGACGTCCTACACCGAATTTCCGACGACATTGAGCGTGGGAGCGTCATCCGAGGCTCACAAAACGAACGTCGGTTCGATAGGTCAACGCCTCGTCCCGATAAAAATACTCGTTATCTCCCAAAGGGATTTTTCGGGGCTCCTCACCCCCGCCAGGCCGCAGCCTTGACCGCCGATCGATGACAAGGTTTTGTTGACAAATCCGACGCGGGACAAATTATCTCTCTGACCGCCCACGTATCTCTTTTCCTTTCATTAGTCGTTTTATTCATTTTTTTCTCACTCCGTTCCTTTTCTCTCTATCGCTAGACGCCTACGCAACGAAATGTTTACATAATGGGCCGTCCGAGTTGCGGGTGGTAGTGGTCTGGAGGCCGTTTCAGCCTCGTAACGATTTCAGATTGATATTTTCTAATGAAACTTCGTAGTTGAGAAAACTAGGCGTTCCATCTGTGTTTCTTAATTGTTTGCCTTCAACTAAAACACAGGGACAACCGAAATGGACCCCATAATATACGTTTTTGGCCGAAATGAGACCAGGTTTTTCGGCACCGACCGAATCGCGCTCCTACTGTTCAAAATGAAGTGGCAGCTCGTTTTTTTGTTTTTAAAAGCACGATCCAGGGAAATCTATTCAGCCCATATAGGTAAGCACACAATGTGTTTTGCTCAATAAAACGCATCGATTTCGTTTTATGTCACGAATTCTGGTCCACAGGTTTAGGGAGTCCGCCATGGTGGGATGGGTCCGTCCTCAGACGGGATGCCTTGTTCGGGCTACTTTTTGGTTTCGGGCTATAGTCTAACGACCTGCCGACCTTTTGATTGTTGTTTTATATGGGGGTTTCGCTCGGTTTGTATAACTACAAGCAACCACGCACTTATTTGACGTAATCTTCACTTTATTGGACAAATATTTTTCTCATGGAGTAACGGGTGGGGACACCCTTGGGATACCGCCATGGTGGAATGGGTTCGCCTTCATCCGGGATACCTTGGCCTATACGCTTTTTGGTCGTTCGCTCACGTGATAGTCATAGGATTAGCTGACCTTTTGCTTGTTGTAATATTTACTTTTTTCCCTCGTATGGCTACAAGCATCCACACAGTTATCTTGGTTTCATACTCATGATTCACTTTGCTTGACAAATTTTTTTGTTATTAAGTAGTCGGTGGACACCCTCGGGAGGCCGCCATGGTGACATGGGCCCGGAATTGTTCAGAATGCCTCTACCCAACCGCCTTTTTGGGAGTTTAGGTGATGGGTTTCGGACCATCTGACCTAAGAATTGTGGTTTCATTTAGTTTTCCCGCTCACTTTATGTTACTTCAAAACAGCACACTAAAGTATTTTGATTTCATATGTATTCAATGAATTGTTTTCGACAATTGGTATTTCTCATCAAGTATTGGGTGGACACCCTTGGGAAGCCGCCAAGGTGGGATGGGTCCTGGCTCTGCCAAAATGCCTCTGCCCAACCACCTTTTGAGTTTTCAGTTACTAGAATTTGGGCCAGCTGATCCTTTGATTGTTGTTTCACTTCGTTTGGCTATGGGCATATATTTAGGCAGCTTGATTTTACGTACCCATTAATTCTTTAATTATAATTGTTCTCATCTAGTAATAGGTGGACATCCTCGGGGGGGGGGGCCGCCATGGTGGAATGGGTCCTGACTCGGCCAGAATGACTACCCAACACATCTTAGGGGTGTTCAGATGACAGGTTCAGGATCAGCATACTTTTTAATTTTTGTTTAATCTAGTTTTCCCGCTCACTTTGCACGCCTACAGACAACCACAAACTTACCTTGATTTAATACACATTCTTCACATTGTTTGACGATTGTTATGCACATTGCGTTAAGGCCAATAAAACTATCCCTCTCTGGAATCATTCCTGCCGGTTCGAGACTTGCCGACCCATATATTCCCGTATCGTTAACCTTTTCACCCTCATTTCCACATTTTTGACACCACTGTAATAATTTCCCCACATTACTGTAATAATTTGCCGAGTTTCCGTACTAATCCCCGATTCAACGCTAAGTTGACGGCTCCGACCCACTTCCTCGTTCCTTCAAAAAGAAAAAAATCCGCGAATCACGAGATGAACCGGTCAAAAGCCGAACTTGCCGCTGGCATGAATAATCCATCGGTTCACTTAGTTGCCCTAAAGGAAAAAAAAACATATTTCCTTACACGGAACCACCACCCTCTCAAACCATTAACGAGATTTATTACTGTCCCATCTTCCCCCGTTCTCCCTATCCGAGTACGATTTTTTCTTTCCTGTTCACTTTAAATCGGTTTTTACCCGCTATTACGGAAATTTATCACCACCCACCTCATCCCAGTCATATCCGTCCACGAAGTTGATAGTTTTCATACTTACGGTAGCTTCCCCCGACCCATTTATATAACGAATTTTCTTATTTTATTCACGTATACACCTATATGCGCCGGTTTTTTTTCTGGTAACCGCCAGTTTTCGTATTTGGATTCGACATGCAAATTTAATGCGGAGTTTTTTCTCGCGAACGGTTTCAAGCTCGTTTGCGCTTCGAGAACATTTCGTATGACGTTCGGAGTTCAGTAAATCAGCGGAATGGGCGACTCCCGCTGGGCTTTTAACGTCCAATTTACTTAACGTTTCGATACACGTTCATCTTAGCGGCGGGTTTTATTAACTCGTTCGTTTCTATTAATTTTCCCATGAAAAATCGTTTATTACAGGAAAAGTGGATCGAAAGCACATTTTTAGTTATAGAGATAAAGGGGGAAGGCTAAGAAAGCGCGGGAACTTTTTATTTAATTCATGGAAAGCAAATTACTGAAAAGGTAGATTTTTACAATAATGTTTTTGCAGTTTCCTGGTTAACACGTCATTTGTATCAGTCAAGTACTGTAAGGTTGGATCTGCACACATTATTATATTATCGTTTTATTACAATTTTATTACCTTTCAGTGATGGCTACTGTCAAATAGAAAGCCCGCATGCGAAGTTCACACGTATAAAATTGTGAAACTTTCCCACCAATTAAAAATAATATAAATAAAACATCTATATTCTTTCACTAGTCCAACTTGTAAGTGACGAAAGCTGTAATAAACTTGATTTATTGAAGAAAGAATTCCATTGGAATTAAATCAGCTGATTTGATTTTCCTAGTTTATGATGGGATTTCCACTGTAATTCTATTTGATTCCAAGAGAAACCATCCTATTTTATGGCAATAAAAATTTGATGGACATTAGAATCATTCTTCGTTATTCATGTTATGAATTGTTCTACTTTTTGTTCGAGAATTAAAATATTGTAATACAGTTAGGGTCATTGAGGTGATTATGAACAATCTATATTAGCGCTCCTTTGAGCAATGGAGGAACTAAATCAGTGTTCAGGTTGATAAAATCGTGGTAGTTAGTTTCATTCTAATCCCCTTCAGTTATTCAAAAATCTAATTTTTATCGTCCTTCAGGTGTTCATAATCACCACATTTTTTCTTCATTCAGGTGTAATTGTGAATATGTTTTTTCAAAGTTTTTTTTTTTGCACTTCAAGTCCAATTTTATGATTCAAATGGTTATTTTGACCATGACGATGTTTTGAAATGATTTATATGCATTTTTGTTTAGGTTTTTACGTCAAAATGCTTCGAACTTATGTGATAAAATAAATTAACGTGGTCTCAGAGTACATCAGGAGTAAATAATAGTACAGTGAATAGCGAAAAATTGATTTTCCAATAGAAAATCTTTCTATTTCTCGCGTTTCTAGTTTTGAACTCTTGTTCTCTTGATCTTGTTCATGTGGGAAACAAATCAAGTCAAATCAATTGAAATTTTAATGCTAATTGTAGATTTGTGGCGTGCGTTGTGAGGGGATGAAAATTCATTTCATGGGTTTGTAGGGCAGGTCTGTGTATGTTAGGAATGTTATCTGAAGCCTCTCACTAAAGGGATCTACATCAGTTAGGGAAATCAAATCGGAGGGAAATCGTGATATCGTGGGTGATCGTGGATCTCGTTATTCATAATCCTCGTATTAGATTTCCGGAAGTTTCCATGAGTTCCGCGAAAATTCTGATATCGTTCGGTGTCACCCGGTTTCGCGATGGGGATCGGGTAATAACGATCTGCTAACGATCCCGTTCTGAAAATTCGCCGCCGTTTTAGCGAGAATGGCGAATTATTCCTTCGCTCTTGGGATTCGGAAGCCTTCCCAACCCGCCCCGTCAACCCTCCAAGGGTCAAGGATGTTTCCATGGTGACGGCGTTGCTACGGGGAACAGACCTCCGGCCTCGTGACGTCAACATGTCAACACGGGGGATGTTAACCCCTGGCGGAGAGCCGGCCGGCCGCCCCACCCCAACCAGCTTTTCTCTTCAGGGAAATTTAATTTCCATTTAACGTCAAAATGAGAAATAATTTCTTTAAATCGATAAAACCCTTCTTTTCGTCACTCGATGGAAAGATAAAGCGATAGTGAAAGTGAGGCAGTTTCGACCTGTAGGCCTCATTCAACCACATTCGGATCTCGGCGACTTTGGTTTATTTCAGTAATAAACCTTACGAATCGTTTAAAATATATTTTTTTCATAACCCCCCTCTAACCTGCAAACGTTATGATTTTACGTTTAAAGGTGAGTGTATTTCAGATCTACGTGTACCACGTCCTTCCACCGTTACGGTCACAAAAAACCTTATATTGCTGTACCTTAGATTGATCTTTGAAAATACAAAATACGTTTGAGTATGTTTGTTATGTTATCAGTGTACGTATGTTGCTTTGTTACATTATTGGTATTATCTAGGATATTGTAACTCAGGTAAATATTTATAGAACGTTTTGAGGAATCGTTATCGTGGTGTCACCATCCGTTCATTGTTTGGCAGTCATCGGATTATAATGCAGAAGATCATCATCAAACTTGCTATCACTGCAAAACTGATGTTGGGGTGGTGTTGATGGAATTCGTATGGTTTCTAGTGAATCAAAAATATCTTTGCAATAGCTTTACGAGCTTTAAATCAAGTATACTAATCAAGTTTCTGTTAGATCAAGATGATGGCATTACTTTAATGTAAAAGTTCATCATTTCAGACACAATTCGGTTTCGGGTTCGGTTTTCACCGTTCGGTCACTCAAGGTATACAAACATTTCACTCCTTCTATTGAATCTACCTTTCCCCACTGCTCAGTACACACTATTTCAATTACCTATTTATTGATTCATATCAAGTTCTGGGAAAACGGGAATAGTGGTCGCGAGTAACGTTTGAAATCCTGTCGATTCTGTCACCAGATGTCGATCGCGGTAAACAATTCACCTTCGGCCGAGTGGTTTCCTATGTTGCGCGGATGTGGGTCATCGATTTGTTTTGGGCCGAGGTCACGAACTCTTGAGAGCGGTCACTGCCAAGTTCATCGGCTTTGTTGATCGTTAGGAAGTTCGCCTCTATTTTCACTCTCCGCGAACGTGTGTTTTCCGGTACGTTTTCCAAGTTTTCCGATCACGGGCTTTTCCGAGGAAGTTACCGAGGAGTTGATTCCGAGTAACTCATAGCTTGCCTGCGAACGTTGTACAAATGGCGTTTATGTTTCAAATCTTGTGCTTTAAACGGTATTTGTGAGCCATACCAAGTGAATAGTGATAGTCAATCACTCACTACTGCCACTATACAACAATTCTCACCTGAGAAACATAAAGAGTAAAAGAAGCTCTGACACTGGTTCAACTTCTGATCCGCAGAGAGATCATAAAAAATCTTAATTCTCCGATCTAAACGTCAAGAATAAATGAAGCACTGACGGAAAAATATTAAATTCACTGATATTTACCAGTTCCTCTCGACATCTGTATTATGTGGTAGGTACAGTGTCATTCTAACCCTGGCTTAACTTCTGATCCGCGGAGAGATCAACACAAATCTTAGTTCCTCAATGTGCTCGGACCTGTTCATATACACAATCTGCCAAAGATAGAAGTGTAGAATACGGATCAGTTTCTCTGTTCTTCGTAACTTCACAAAACAGATGTTACATGTTTATAAATCGCTTGACCAAATGCTGAAAATGAAATGCAAGTTGATTGTCGCTGGAACTATCCACTATGTCTTTCATGATACTTCTGTCCTTTCGTTCCTAGTAATTATCTTGTAATTTGAGTCATGCAATTGATGCAGCTTTTGAAAATGTCATCGCATTGTCAGACTGAAGATGTGATCATTAATTGATTACTCGGATGAAGCTAATTGTAGATTGTCCAAATCAACGAACAGTCTCCATAAACTCTACAAAGCTCACCTCAGCATGGGGATAGAAACATCAAAGCTATAAATGATCTGTCGATTGTGATTTCCACAGCTCTTACGTCGCTTCCATTCGCCTGTTCTAATGGTGTAGTAATGAAATCTCATCAGACGATACTGCACCTACGGTTGTCATTTACTGCTGAAGGAGGTTGAGACTTTTTAAAAACAAACACAGCACAGTTGTGAACCATACGAAGATTTGGTTGCTATAATGTCACATCTAATGAAGTTCATTGTTATTGTCCAAATCAATAAGTTGTTTCCTCAAATTCTAAAAAGCTCACTTCAGCACGGAAGCAACAAAGCTTACAAATGACATCTATGACCTGTCTGTTGTGATATCATCTGTTGCTCACGTCGCTCCCATTCAACCTGTGGACTGATGTCGTAATGGGATCTCGTTAACACCGATGTAGGTCATTTCATTCTGACGGAGGTCACGACCTCTCCAAACGTACTCCTGCAGTCATGAACCAGTCTGACCATTTACGATCTCCCCCTTTCGTTCTTCTTTTTTTTCGGTCTTCACCTGTAGAACGGCGTGGCGGGGTTTGGTCCTCAGGAATGCGAACAGGTGAAAATATTAATTCAGCCTTCCAAGAGACGAGGTCCGACATGCCCGGTAGTGGGAGGGATCTCTGGAACCTGGAGGCCTTGGGGTCGTCCTACCGAACTGATGGGCCCGTCATCGCTTCGCCTCGCTCCTTCGACAAACTTCCCTCATCTCATATTTTCGCTTCCACCGATGTTCTTCCGATCCTTGAAACTGTCCGAACGGAGTTTATGCATAATCTAAGCTATGGACTGCATTGGATGAAGATGGCCCTGGACGTAGTTATTGGCAGTATGACCTAGTTATGGTTGACACAGCTGGTCCGCCATTAGAAGCTTTACGTATGTCTGTACCGAGCGGACCTTCCAATATTGATACAAAAACCTATTATCGGACAAGTGAACAATTGGCAAAAGCTCAAAAATAGGAGTCTTTCTTCAGTTGATCTCATTTGCTAGGTACCTGATGTAAACTCTACCAGTCCACTTTGAGCCTGACAGATCCAAAAAACAGTTTTTCATCACTCCTGTAAAAATATTACAGCCAACTCGTCTGGCCGATCCCTGCTTCTTCTCTGCTGGGAATATGTGAAACCTCGAAATAACCAACCAAAATCCGAACATAATGTATACAAAATGTCGCGAAGAGAGTGTATTGTCCGTAAACAGCCCGAAGAATCCACCCCAGGAACTCTTTCCCATAAATTCTTTCCGCACACGATTCTTATCTCTCTGTATTTCCTATTGAACGTTAAATTGAATTAACCTCATCTATTTCGCGCCTATTACCCATCCCTGGATGGAACGTCCAAAGCTCATATTTGCCTATAATTACTCAACAATACCGAAGGACCAACTAACCTCATTAGCCGTTTGTGGTGACTCGATCAACCGATCCACTCCACAAATATTTACACGTAATTTGTATCATACGATTTGTACTCGAAACCCATTACAACAGTGTTGCTCATCATTGCAGTAAGTGATAAAATCGTTTAGCACCATAACGGACTCAAAACGGGACACCATTGACCTCAAAACTAACTTTTTCTTCACATGCCCAAGTGTACTTGGTAATTATTCCATAAATTGAACATTAAACGGCGTAATTCATCGTTTAATATTCGGTGATGACTAATTCAATTTGTAATGCCGATTTCTACTCCTTCACTACTAATAATTATGAATTGCCAAAATAGTCAGTATATTACACCTTTCTGGAAACACTCATACCCGCGTTATAATTAAATTAAATGGAAAACTTGAATACTTCTCCACCCTTCATAAGAGAGACCAACATTAAAATCTAATCAACATTTACCAGCCACTCTCTATCAATTAATTTATAATTGTTTCTAAAAAAAAACCTAAACCTAATTCAACTTTGTGAAGCTTTCCATTGACATAGCTCCCAAGTTTGGTTTGCAGATGTGAAATCCTTACCGCAACGCCAAAACGATATTTTTAGGTTAATTAAATGAGTATTTATTAATTGAAGTGTCATTATGGGCACATTAATAGAGGTTTTGTAATGAAATTCACCTAAATCAGGCGATTCCGTTAGTAACCTACTGACTAATTTTTCTGCAAAGTTTTTTAGTTTTCTGTGAGCCTCTATGGTCAACTGAAGGGGTCCTTCGATGAAGTTGTATTCTTACTTGACCTTGAATGTTGACATTTTATGAGAAGCATATTCCTGGAAATGTTACTTTGAAAGTGTTTAGGTAATGAATAAGAACGGCCAACTTTTTCTGCATTGCCTTAACTCGTGTTACTCGAATACGAATCTGACGTTACTAAAACCGGTAGACAATTCAAAAATATTTGTGGTTTGGTTATTCAATCAAACTTTGGTTTTTTGCAACCACAAAGGCTGGTGATTTTTATATCAGTTCTCAAAATCCATCTCATAGAGCCCAGCAAGCAACCGTGATTGAGATGGCGTTCCGCAAAGTAAAGAACACAAGATACTGCACTGTAAAGGCCCGTCGATTTGAGTTTCAGAAAAATACATTCCGTTTGGTTACAAATTTAGTCCTCTTTGCCCATCGCGATGTTTGGAAAGTAAAAGTGTTTAATTATCAGATTAAGCTAAGACGTAACACGATATGGGATTGCTCATGATTGATGGCATAATATGATTTTCTTTCATTCTACCTCTAGGTGTTAAATGCGTTAAACATGATTTTTATCAGAGTTCAATTGTTTAAAGTCTTGAAACGTGTTTTTTCTGAAAACATTTTTTTGGGAAATTAAAATACTGAAATGGTGACAAAAATGTTGGAGCTTAAGCGATAACTATACGCCTAGTGCAATTCATAATCCAAATCGAAATCCTAGAGACCGAGATTGCAGTACAAACATTGATAATTTAAAGAAAAAATAATAATACATTTCTGAAACTATCTATCCGTTAACTATATTTCAAAGGAGAGAAAAAAACGTGCTGGAAACTGCCATTTTTCAGGAAATTTGAAAATTTAAAGAGATTCCTTAGTGTTACGATACCTAACTGATTTTCAATGATTTTTCACGTGCGCATCTGTTTAAGAACATTCCAGGAAGAGTTTTAGATTTTCATGCATTTGCTGTTACGTATAAATTTGAACGGATCGAGTTAATAAAGGATTTTAATTTATCACACGAATAGTTTGCTCAAATCGTAAGCCAGAATTAGTCAATTTTCATAATCGATCGGGTTCTAATAATCAACTTTGATTCTGAAAATATTGCAAATCGTTAAATCCGTGAGTTTAATTTAATAAAATTTTTGGGTCCAATTTTTGTTGAATTTTTGCACGGTTAATCGATCTTGACTAATCTCACAACGATAGATTGGACCAATTTTACTCTTTAAATCCTCCATTTCTAACCCAATTTTTCGATTATGTAATAATTATTACTTATTATGTAGTTTCACTCGAACAGTTCATTGGAATAGCAGTCAAAATTTTCATTTTCAGAGAAAATGTCCGATTTCTGATTGGGTTTATTATATTACTTCTGCAATTAAAGTGGAGTAAATTAATTTTTCATTGGAATTACATTGGTTGCCTTAAGAAAATTGTGTTTCGTTATTATCATTTTCGGTGCGAATTGTTGAAGAATGAATGATGAAGAGAACCTGAAATCGTGCCAGTATTTTAGCTGATAGGTTTCAAGTAATAATTCGGATTTGTTAACAAAAATTTGCTTCTGAGGTCATGGTGCACGATTGGTCTCGCGTTGAATTTGCATTGCGTCATTTGGAGCATTTCTCTTTCACATTACTTCACCGCTCTATTTTCACCTCACCCTCATTTTCTTGCTTGAATTGAATTCCGCTCCATGAAAGAGAAAAAAAAACTGAAAATAAAAAGAAAGATCATCTCTCGAGAGCGTTTCGAGCGGTAATTTGAAGAGGTAGGCGGCGAAAGAATGGTTTTCGTAGGAGTTGGATCCGTCCAGCTCATGTGCTCTCCGTCTTCAATGCAACCTACCATTAAGTAGGGGGATAGCTTCGGGGCATCGGGAGATTAAATGGTCAAGGACCAGGGGAGACCATCCAGAAGATAATCGTCAGCTTCTAATAGAAAGCTACCTATCAGTTACCTGAACCTCTGGCAACGCTTCTTCCTTTTTGGAAGTGAATCATCTTTAGAACGTGACGCGCTCTTTCGTTCAGCTTTGTCCACAAACTGTTGGTTGTTGTCGGCCGATAACTCGCGATAGTTCAGCGTATTCAACATTTAGGGCGGAATTCATCGGCCTTACTTAAATAGTCGACAGGAAATGCTTAAGTGAGGCTCTGAGGGGCGATGGATACTTACACTATTCATAGCCACTAAGGAAATGCTCAAGCAAGTTCGTGAAAAATAAACGTAGATCCAGAGCTACCTTAAGCATTTCCTTAGTCACATGTCTTTACTTTCTCAAGTAAGGAAAAATCTTGAAAATTCAGCCCTTAGTTTCTAGTTGCTTCCTTAGATTTGGTAGATGAGCACATTTCTCTCTCCAAAGACAAAATTTTCGCTCTCGATAGTTTAGAGTACTTAACATTTAGGGCGGGGCGGAATTAGCTCTGAGGCGGAATGGCTCCTTGCTCTATTCATAGTCACCAAGGAAATGCTCAAGCATGTTCGTGAAAAATAACGTAGGCCCAGAGCTCTTTACTTTCTTAAGGAAGGAAAAATCTTCACTTGAGTCACGAATATGAATTCAGCCCTTAGTTTGTAGATGCTTCCAAAAATCGGTCCTCACTTTCGGGAGGTGGACATATTTCTCTCTCCAAAATCAAATTTTCCGCTCGAATTTTCCCGTTTTAGACCATTTTGAAACAGAATAACAATCAAATCGCTGCAAATTATTACTCAAAGGTTCATTAATTCTTCCTCTGTTAGCCTTCCTAAATAAATTAGGACTGCGGACACTTGAAATAAACCAAGTATCGAGATCACCTGCCCATTTTTTCTTGATCGATTACTAGAGATCGTCACACATTTAAAATAATAAACCAAAAAACAAAGTCTGTCAGCTATTAAATAGAACATTGAAAACGGAAACTTATAGTACTAAAAAATGTGTTTAAATTTCAAAAATTTCATGAAAATGTACTAAAAAAATGGATAAAATACGAATTTAATCCAATTTCATTATTTGAATTATTAAAAATTTATTTGGACTTTTTGGCGACAAAACGACACATAAATTGTTTAACAAACATTACAGAACAATTAATATTGTACCTAAAATCGTGTAGAGCATTTCCACAATCGATCGTCCTGCATTGATGTTTTTACAAAATTCACTTGAATCGTCTCGGCCTTCCATATCGATTGTGGCTAAATTCAATTGATCTCCTTGCGAAAGTAATCACGTTTGATACTGACTAAGTAAAAGAGATGGAAACAAGAAAAAAAAATCATTTCCGAATAGACTAAACTTTGAAGACGGATGAGGAGAGTTGAGGCTTTGAAAATATTCGCCATTCAAATGCGATATCAGACAATGACATTTTCGTCGTCAACGGACAGGGCGTCAAGAAGTTTTCTCATTACCAGCTTTTGAAACTCCGACTGGTCCCATTTTCGATAAGGTGGAGGCGGAGAGGGGAAAATAAATTGACGACTGCCCGGTTTCGGATATCGATCTCCGTCAAGTTGAAACTTCCGGATCGGCGGAAGCTGCGGATGAGATGGGTAATTAGCTACGGAGCCCTCCAACCTTTACCGGTCGTAACTCGTATTTGTGGTGATTGCTAAGTTGTTTCCTCGCGGTGGACAGCATATTTCCAACTTTTTTGACAAGTTTGTTTGCTTTGAGAGTCGATTATCGTGAGCAACATGTAATGATTAGAATTATTGTCATTGTAATTCCTCGTGTATGTATTGATTGATTGATTCTTCATTCTTGATTTTGGTACAGTTGTTTGTAAAAGTAGAAACCTTGCTTTATACCAAATTGAATAGAGGTATAGAGTCATAAATGTGGTACAAATATATCCTAGAGCGTGGTTTCTGGAGGATGTGAATGAAAAACTCCAATCTCTATGGGACATGATGGTGGCTTCCCAGACCAAGCGAATGACGTTGAACGACCAGAATGAACAGTCCGCAGTGTCCGTGCCGAATGTACAGTGTGCTGTGTTTGTTTACTGGACTGCACACACATAACAAAGAGGCAATCAAATAGAGTAGCTACCCTTCCAAGGACTGAGTTGATAAGCCTTCACCATCCACAGTCCAAGAGCTGTGATTTCAAGCAAATTGTCGTCACGTTTTATACGTAGCACCTTCCTTCGAAAACGCTCAATCCAACCTCCATCCCCTATCCGATGCAATGCAAAATAGCCGCCTCTCAAATGTTTAAAATGGCAGGTTTTCAACGTTTCCTCCTATAACTAGTTGAATGTGGGTCCTGGAGAATGATGCAGAGCTTAAAAATCCAAAAAGAACTATGAATCACATTCTGAAATAAGTGAATTACAAATAACTGTAAATTGAGATAGATAGAGCGATTCATCCCTTCCCATTCATCAAAATGTTAACCCTTTAAACGTATCTATTGCTCCGACTGTGCTCTGCCAATGGCCATGCAACCTACCGAAGTTTCCCACTTACAGCAAGACAAAAAAAAAACTGTTTTTGGCGAAAGTTTAGCTCTGACCTTTTGCCATCCGCGAAATCGTTGTGAGTATCAAAATTGTCAAATTTTAGCCGTTAATTTTTCGCGCTCGGCTCAAAAGATAACTTGCTAGTGAACAAATTACAAATGCTTTGAAACTTGTTTTTCTTGCAATTACTACATATTATGCACCTACAGTTTATCCGTGTTTCAAGCACTTTACTTTCATGCATTTTATTGCTCAAATTCAACTTGAATTCTAGAAAAGAAATTGATTCCAAATATCGAAAATTTGATGGAAAACCAAGAAACAAAATCACTACGTTTTCTGGATGGACTGTACTCAATGATGTTTTCGAAAGATTATTTTATTAATTAATGTCGTAATTAATTCATTTCTGTTCATTTATGTTCGTACCTAGTGAAGTGAACATCTTTTTAGTTCAAACCGGCTCTAACGGTTTTCCCCTAGCGAACCTTCGGCGAACCCGCTTATTTCTCCGGTCTCGTAAACTCCGAAATACTTTTTTTCTCCCGTCTTCTTCTCCTTTTTCCTCGAAAAATCAAATTTCCTTATTGAAGGTGACGATGTGTGGAGGAGGTGGCTCCAAGACAAACGCATTGTCCGTGAACTGTAGATAATCAGACGACAGGGGGCCCCCCATTGTGTGGGCCGCTCCCCGATGAACCGGACGACAAAAGACGAGTTTTCCCGAAGTTTCTTTTTCGGGGGAGAAAAAAAAATTAAACAACGAAAAAGAGATTAGAAAAAAAAAGCCTTCACCAAATTCTCTCGTCGAAAGGCGGCTGAAGGGGCGGGTCGGTGGTCGGATGAGAGCACGTGCCCCTGGAACAAAGATTTTCTCCGGCAAATGATATTGGGCGAGCGCTATCCTGCTCCTCGCCCGGCCTCCTTTACAAGGCGAATGATTCACCTTCAATCTACTTACCGGAAAACAGAAAGCCTTTACTCAGTGTGTGATGGATATGACTTTTTTGCTTCTTCTGGGTATTGCAGGTTAATCGCCTCAGCCCTTGGAAGGGGTAATTACATCCCACGTCATTCGTTAGCAATGGATTCGACCCGCTCTTCATTCCTGATACTGCCTGTCTTGACGTTCCTATCAGACGCAAAGGCTCATTAGCTAAATGGGCAACAACTCTCATGTGTTAATCTAACAGTTAGTACTTGAGATAGGTAATAGTTACTGTTTTTCCTGCCCTGTCTAATTCGAAACCTTTCCACTACTCAATCTCAACTGCTCTTTCAAAGCTAGTTCGACCAGAAAACAGGAATCCTCTACTAAGAGGGTGATGGATATGACTTTTCGGCTTCAAGGGTATCGTCCGGGTATTGCAGGTTAATCGTCTCATCTCTTGGAAGGGGTAACTACCTACAGCATTTCATCTCCTCCTTCTCATTCGTTAGCGGATCCAAGTTTCGACCGACTCTTCATTCCTAATACTGCCTGTTTGAGCGTACCGTCCCACAGAAAGCCCCATAGGCGAAACTGGTTAACTCTTGAGCAACTCTTAATGTGAAACTTAGAAGTTAAGATAATAGTTAATATTTTGTCTGCTTTGCCTAATTCGAGTCCTTTCCACTATTCTTTCTCGTCTGCTCTTTGAAAACGCTTGGAAAGAGATTGATACATGGATAGTTTGATTTCCCTAATCCATGCAAGACATTTTTACCTGCAATGGTATCATTTGTGTGTTGCAGGATAATCGTTTCAACCCTTGAAAGGGGCCAACTATACCTTTCTATCACTTCCGTGTTGTAAGTGGGTTCAAACGTCAACTGCAGAGAGACCACAGAAAATTTTTACTGATATTAGGCAAATAGTAAAGATATCGCAAAATCGTTAGAAAGAATTTGATTGGCTCTGTTTTTCAACAAAAGTACGGTAGGGGAGCATGGAGTAGGCCTCTGAATTTAATTTTTTTCCATTATTCTGAATCTACGCAAAAACTTTTGGGGAGTTTCATTTTGAAATTTTTTGGGAAGTACTCACTATTAGAGGTTGAAGAAGTGGTGGTGTTTCTGGCGTAACAACGAATTTCTATAATTTGACAGTTATTACGATATGCATCCCATAAACATTTTATCTTCACATTTCTATGACTATACAATAATTTTCATGACATCAATCCGTCTTGCTTCAAAAGTTCACACTACGTACCGCCTCTCACAGCTTATGTCATCACATAGGACACGTTTTGTATTTTTCAACAATATGACACAAGTAGATCACAAACAATCACTCTCCCACATAAAAGGTAACACGAATATGTGGGATTATTATTATACCCTCTCACTACATTGCACATATGTGACATTCACTACATAACTGGTCCATTTTTTACATAACATAACATACCTAGTACATGATTTTATACTCATACTGTGGTTATTTATATTATTTATGAATTGTATATAGTATACATGAATTTCAGTTTATGTGTGTTTATGACCTTACAAAATAATTTCCCTATGAGCCTCAGTAGCTAATAGTACATTGTTTGATTCAATGTAAATAGAGAATTCATTGCCACCCCGATGATATTATGATTTTTGTAATCAAAGTCTGTTAAAAACTTCTCAATTTTATAGTTTTTAGGATGTATTGATGTAATTCATGCTATCCATAGTGATTGGATGAAATGTCCAAATGCTCATTCAGTTCTCCTTATCAGTAAAAAATAGATAGTTTTCCATTTCCTGCTCATGTCATAGCTTAGTTGAAGAGTTGAACACAAAGAAATCGCTCTTTTACAAAACACGACGGTTCAGATAGGATTCTATTTTCTGTTCATGGTAGAACACGAGCCTCGAAGAACTAATATATGTTTCAGTTTTTATCATTTCTGTTTTTACAATCTCAGTTTTTCTAGACTCTAAAGGGCTTGATTTACTTCTTTTTTTTTCTTCTCTCTTTCCACATTAAAAGGCCGATCTCGCCATTGGGAAGTCTGATCTTGTTTTCCACCCTCGAAAAAACCTCTTCGCGGTCTCCAAAGCAAGAATGAGGGGTATCGGTAGAGTTCTTGGTAAAAATCAATTATTGATGATTTTCCTCGGCTCACCCTGCCCCGTAAATGGGGAGTACCGGCTGGAAGTCAGCCTCCTAGGCATTACCACAAAGCTATGGCTAGTCTGTTAATGGGCAGAGTGGGGGAGACAAGATGCGTTCTGTCCTTCTTCTAATGTTGGAAACACAAGCCGACGGGAGACCGCTTGGACAAGAAGTAAAAAAAACAGGAGCAGTTGCCCTGGTTGGATTTATTTCTTTTCCAGCGGTTCCTCCCGCCGCACTTTATCAAGTCTGGATTCGCTTCTAATACTTATTTTTCTCTTTTTTTGTTGCAGGTGAAATTCAACCTCGTCTAATATCCAGCCGCTGTCGAAAGTATTTTCCAAAAGGCGATGAACGGATTTAATAGGAGTTCGTGAGCGGAGATGCTGGTTGGGCAGACGTTTACAGATTGTTTTTTTCAAGCGCGGCAATCAGCCGCATTTCGCAAGATCTGATGACCATGGCGGACGCACAAGTTGAAACTACCGCCAGTCACCCGGGGGGACTCCTGAGACGGTATGCCGAGTACAAAAGTGCCAACAACAACCACCCTCTGGCCGCTAATAACAACCACCACCATCACTTCCACCACGGCGTCAAGAAAGAGAGGAAGAGAAAGCGTTTGAACCAGGTTGTCGATCAATTGGCGATCCAACAGGCGCTTCCTCTTAATAACAATATACATCATAACAATAATAATGAAATCAAAGGGAAGGAGGAATTACTAGATCTCGCTCAGCCACTGCTCAAGTCGTCCAAAGTCAAGGAAGAAACTTACGGATATCCCTCGGACGAGGAAGATGAAGTTTTTAGTCAAGCATCATCTTCAAAGTCACCACACTCGTCAAATACTGACTCCCCGAAAATAAGTTTTAGTCCTCTTCGGCTCAAAGATTCCATAGAAGATGACGATCGTATGTCGCCGCACCCTGAAGCGAAACATATCAAGTCGGAAAGACAGTTTAGTCCTCATCCAATGTACCCCACTTGTTCCTGCGCAGGTTGTACGACTGGCACCCCCATCCATCCTTTCCCGTTGGATAGGTTCCATCCAGTCACTCCTGTCACACCTCCTATGGCCGCTCCAGTTTATAGTTTCGAACAGTACCTGCATTCAAAATATCTTCCCGACATCTTCCGGAGGCGATCTCATTCGGACAGCGACGTTCCGATGTGGTTGGAAGCTCGGACGGAACGACCGGACCGCATGTCTGTTCAGAGTTCTCCTCAAGACTCTCCGTTGGACTTGTCCATGAAGAGTTCGAAAAGTTCAGACACGTCTCCAAGCTCCGGCGATTCCTTCCTGTCGAACCTTTCGAACCCTCCGCCAGTCCTGGGGGGTTTCCTTCATCCGAAAGGAAATGTCACAGTTCCTGTAGTGAAGGGAGACGTTGCTTCTCCTACGACGAAAGAGTCCGTCGCTGTGTGGTACAACCTCGACGTCTCTCCTGTTGTTGAAGAAATGCCTCCTGGATCCGACGTCGCTTACGTCTGCCCAGTGTGCGGTCAGATGTTCAGCCTTCACGATCGATTGGCCAAACATATGGCTTCCAGGCATAAAAGCAGAACGCAAGCCACGGACTCGTCCACGAAAGCTTACTTGTGTGAAGTCTGCAAACGGTCGTTCGCTAGATCCGACATGCTCACCCGCCACATGCGACTCCACACCGGCGTCAAACCTTATACTTGCCGCGTGTGCGGTCAAGTCTTCTCTCGTTCCGACCATTTGTCGACTCACCAAAGGACGCACACTGGCGAAAAACCGTACAAATGCCCTCAATGTCCGTACGCCGCTTGTCGTCGGGACATGATCACCAGACACATGCGCACGCATTCGCGCTACGAACCCGGCTCTGGGCAACCTCCCAACCCTGAAGAATTCCCTTCCCCACCATCCCTATCCCCCACGGCTGAATCTTCCCCTGACCTCGACACGCTTCTGAGTGCCAACCAAAGAGACAAGTGCCATCCTTACGAACATCAGACCCCCACTTACAAACCCGAGCAATAGGTCAACAGTTCTTCTTTAAAAACAAAAAACATTATTTCAAAAACACAAAAAAGTTCTTCAAAAATCACCAAAAAGGGTCACATTTTCCCTCTGCAGGAATTCGTGCCTCTTTTTGGATGCCGACCTCGCTCCGTCTTGTTCAAACAAGGCCTCGCGACGACGGTGGTTTCTTCAAACTTTAGTCAACCAAATGATCTTCGTTTTTAAAGACACTAACCTGAGTGCAGTTTGTAAATGTATTCCCTCTATGTGTGTTCAACCCACAAGCTAATGGGTAAATATGTGTTGAATAGCTCTAAAACTCGCTTGCTCAATCTCTTGCCTAGCATTTCGTTCGCGGGCTTCTATTGAAAAAATGTAGAGAAGCCCACCGAACGAAATACCTTCACTATGTGTGTTGTAAGACTTCAATGTGATGTTTACTCGTAGGCCATCCACGTCTTCTTTGTTACAAGAAAAAAATATGAAATTTCGACGTAGCGAAATCTGTTATTAAAAAACAGTTACATGTTCATAGATCTGCCCTTGTTGATGTTAACCCTAAATGTTACCCTTTATGAATTATATATTTTCTCTTGGTGTTAAATCGTAACCTCCACAAAAAAAAATGTATGTGTTCATGTCGTTCGTTGTAGTTCCAAAACATAAACAATCTTGTTCAATATTGGTGGCATTTTTATAGTCTCTTTTTTTTACATTGACTACGTTGTTTCTTTTCTATGAGCTGTATAAAAATCATTTTTAAAAACTTTTTATATTTATATGTACAGAAAAAAACTATTTTTAACTGTTTACCATGACGTTATTTAATTTAGTGTTAATGTTTTGTAAATATTGTCTAATTTGTGCCACGTCCCGGACTCGTAGTGTAGAACGAAAAACTAAGTTATTTTTGAATGAGTGATCAACGTACAATAAGTGTACCCCCTTTCTTGATTGGAAAACGATCTAGATTCCATTTCATAATTTTTGTAACATATAAATTATTTTTAATATGTACATATTCTGTGAAAAAAAGGGGGCGTTTCTTCGCTAGACTCAATTTGTACAGTTCCATTTAATTAAAAAAAAGGCCTAGTCTCACTTATCAAGTTTTGTATTTAATTTTTTTAATGCGTAAAAACATAAAAAATGAATTGAAAGTAATCGGTGGATCCAAAATTGAAAGTGGTACAAATTGCTTTAGTACAAAATATATGTGCATGTGATGCAAGGAAAAGGTTGCTCTCTTGAAATTGCTGTTGAATAAACGACGTTAGGCTGTAAATGTGTTTTGTGTCAAATGATATTCGAGCCAAAATTTGATGTGATTAATAGAAAAAAACTGTTTTTAATACAATTTTAAGCGATTTTTGTCTGTTCATCGCTGTTTTTAGAACCGTGAATGTTGTAGTTGTTTCGATTCGTTGTCTATTCAGTTTGTTAAAAATTTAATTTCATTGACATGTTGCTCAAGTTTTAGGACCCAGAAAAAAAAGGTAAATTTGTCAAAACTTTTGCGGAACCTGATTGTATTTTGTATTTTTCGAGACAGAGAGAGGGAGCAGAAGAGAACACTCTTAATTTATTACTAAAGTGAATATGGAATCGTATTTTCAATAAAATGTTATTTTTATTCCTGGATTAAAATGGCGTTCTTGTTTGTTCCTGAATGTGCATGTTCCATAAAATTTTTGTATTTTGATCAATCCATCGTTACCTACTAATTATAAAATATTTCGTAGTAAGTTGAATCAAAATATGGGAATATTTTAATATAAAAATTAAAACATTGCCCTGGTAAAAGTTGGGGTAAAAATTAGTCGCAGCGGTCACTCACCAACTATACATCTTTCTTACTTGAAATTGTATTCCAAGTTATAATGAGCTCTATTACTGATTTTTATGTTGATAGGGTAAACTGTGAATAAATTAGAGGTCAGTTATAAACGATTTCAAATATTTAAATACCTACAATGGTGCAAGATTGTCGTGGTACTCATGAACTGACCTACTGAAATTAATCAAATAAAATAAATCATCGTCCGACACTTCACTATCCTACCTAGTAGAGACAAAAGGAGAATGAACTTCAGTTCTCGAAGGTATAATTCTATTGGAGTTACCTTAATTAAATAACTGTGTAGTTTATAAGGAGTCAGTCTATGGGTGAAAAAAGATAGATAAAAACAATTTCCTAACATCATTGGAATTACAAAAACATTGGGTGATATAAACGTCTTGTTAAGTAAGGAGTCAGTCTATAAGTGACAAACGTTAAACACAGTTCATTCCTTGGAGAGATAATTCTACATGAATTGCAAGTATATGAGGTAAAACGTTCCTCGTCAGTTTATGAGTAGCAAAGGTAAATAAAGATAATTTATTAATATTATACTTATATTTTAATATTTATAGTAGTGAGATGAAACTATTGAAATTGCAAATACATTTGGTGATATCGTCGTAATGAGATTCTAAGGACGTTAGGTGACATGAAAGTCTTGGTAAATTAGGGGTCAGTCAATGAGAGACAAAGGTAAATAAAATTCAATTCTTGAGGAGATAATTCATGTTGAATTGCAATATTGTTCGCCGTGATTTATAAGGAGCCAGTCTATTGAAGAGAAAGGTGAATAAAGGTAATTTCCTAATGAGATAATTGTTTTAATTAAAAATAAGTTCGTACTAATATCGTCGTAGTAAATAAGGAGTCAGTCCATGAGTACATCGGGTAAAATGATCTTCGCAGATAATAAGGAATCAGGTGTAAGTGACCAAAAATGAGTTACTCATAGAGTCAGTCTATAAGAGACAAGGTAAATACAGACAGTTTCCTAATGAGATTACGCTATTGGGATTACAAATAAATTATGTTTGCAAGTTTCAATTTCTATAAGTGTTCATTAGACTCCTAATCGCAGAAGGTTAATGTTGATTTCTCATTGTCGTGGCGATTGTAAACTTCATTGCTGTGGCTACACAAAAGCCGTCATGGCTGTTTGAAACAATTTTTTTTCAAGTTTGGTATTTGATACTAAATAAATGCTAATATTAAAATGTGATAGTCGTTCTAGCACAAAGTCAGGAAAAACTGAAATCAGATATCTGTCTCATTCAACCCTACCTACACATCGTTTACGTAATTCTATCGTTATTTGGTTGACAAAGCTCATTGTCTTGGATACATACCATTCTCATAACCTATAAAATTTTAAAACCTGAATTTTGAGGAAACAAACGAAAATTATGCGTGCTTGTACATCACTATATCATTAGAGTAACATCTAGATTGTATAATAAAAAAATCATACATTTAGGAGAACAAAATTTTTTAGTCAGAATCAAAACCTCGATTGTCCCGTTAAATTAGAATCACCCATGAACAACCATACGTCAGTCTGTCAGTTGAATGAACTTCATTGTTCAAAAGAAGAGTTTAGAAATAGTTGGCATATGAGCGATTCAATGAAAATAAACTTCATTCCGTAAACAAATAATTGTTTAAGAAAGAATCCTGCAAGAATAATTTGTTTCTTTCTTCATTACAAAACGGAAGGAACTGTAAACTTTAGATTGAAAATTATGGAATACGAGAATGAAAGCTTGAATATTAGACAATGTATGTCCCTGAATTATATAGTGATATTGGATGAGGAAATATCAGAATCTCAACGTGGCTACTCCTAAATTCAAATTGTAAATCTTTTTACTGCCTGAGGAGGTGATTTGATTAACTGGAGCAGAGTTAGTTTAACTGGAACCTTGTAGAACACTCGACAAAACTAATCAAGGCAAAAATGGAGGAGTATAAAAATAAGTTTAGTTATTAACATTGGTATAGAAATGCAGCAGGAATACAGAGAACACCAAAAATCAATATGGGATTTCAACATTGAACATGAATCGCAACGATAGTTACTATCCTCATGCAGTATATCTTGTGAGGTGTGTAAGGAGGTGGTGATCCGATTAACTACAGCGGAGTTAGTTTAACAAGAGTGAAGCCTTGTAGAACATCTCGACAAACAAACCAAGGTAAAGGTGACGGTGTTTAACCGCAGTTTATCCCAGTTTAATTAAATATTGGAAACAAATGCTGGATCTTCCGAAATGGCTACCTACAAGTAAAATCCTACAATCGAAAACTACAATCAACACAATTAATTACACAGGTCTAAAAAAAAGTCATGCCCTTTTGAGGAAACTAGGCATTTTTGATGTATTTTGATGTTCTGAACACGATTCCGAAGTCCGTTTGTCCTCATCAGGCTTTAAATTTTTTTTAATTGCAAAATATAACCTCAAGATAACGATAATATGTTTTGCAATTGAAAAAAAATTAGAGCCTGATGAGGACAAACTGACTTCGGAATCGTGTTCAGCGCATCAAAATACAACAAAAATGCATAGTTTTCTCAAAAGGGCATGACTTTTTTTTTTTTTTTTTTGCCTTTGATAAAGTGTGGCATGTTGGGTTAATAAACAAATTGCAAGGGATGTTACCCTACCAATATTGCCAAATACTAGAATCTTATCTTAGCAACAGATACTTCAGAATTAAAAATGAAGATGAATACTCACATCTCAACAAAATTAAAGCAGGGGTACCGCAGGGAAGCGTGCTAGGACCCCTACTCTACTTATTATATACAAATGATATACCTTGCACCCTAGGAACAACTATAGCCACATTCGCGGACGATACAGCAATTCTGGCAGTAGCAGACACGGTTGAAGAATCAACAGAAAAATTACAAGAAGCTACAGATGCCATTGGAGAGTGGACTCGAAAATGGCGCCTCAAACTAAACGAAACTAAGTCTACTCATGTGAACTTCACAAATAAAAAAATTACAAACCCTCCTTTGTATCTGAATCAGTGCACAGTCCCATATTCCAACTCAGCTAAGTACCTAGGAATGACCTTAGATGCAAAGCTGAAGTGGAAAGAACATGTCAAGAAAAATAAGGAAGAGCTATCAATCAGGTATAGAAAACTATATTGGCTGTTGGGCCGAAATTCACAACTCAGTTTGCACAATAAATTGCTGTTATACAAAACAGTACTTATGCCTATCTGGACCTACGGTATCCAGCTATGGGGATGTACAGCTAAAAGTAACTTGAAAATGATTCATACATTCCAAAATAAGGTACTAAGGAGTATTGTGAATGCTCCATGGTACATTCGTAATGATGACCTCCACAAGGACCTAGAAAATCGAAAGAGTCACCGATGTCATTAAAAAATACGCAAGGAACTACGAAAAGAGGCTTCTTGCTCATACCAACCCAGAAGCCATTAGGCTTCTCGACAACTCCCAAGTAAACCGACGCCTGAAAAGGACCAAGCCATTGGACCTTGGATGCTGATGTGAAGCTGAAATGTGGTGTATTGTCAATGGACTAACACTCCTATAATATTGCGGAATTTATGTGAAGTAAATATCTAGATATCTATATTACCTCTGTTGTAACTAGTTGATATATTAACAAATGAACGCTCTATTAAAAAAAGAAAAAAATTTTTTTTTGTAGACCTGTGTTATTAATCACTAATTACAGTGGATAAGGAATTTGTTACAAGATATTCTAAATGGTTGTTGAAGACTCTATCGATGTTGGACCGAATCTGATCACTCTGAACGCAGTCATTAAATTCATCACCTCCAATCTGAGTAATTTCACTTCCATTCACTTTATCCCTTTTTTTTTCTTGAAAATTCATTAAGCCCATTTTAGAACGGTGGAAGAAGGGCTTATTACGATGGTTTAACATGTGAGCTTGCGCGGGGGTTACGATTGGTTCGTGTTGAAATTGATTCAATCGTCTTTTTCAGTCTACCCTCCGAGATTGGTGACAATCAACTAGAAGACAATTATGCTAGATGGATTTTACATTTGCGCAGAGTTAAGTATTCATTAATGAGAAATCAAACTGATGGGAACATCAAATCAAGCTGTATTCGCACAATCCAGAAAATTACATCAAAATGGGACGAAAACTGTACAAATTAACCCTATTACAAGGTTTGCGGACATGAAAACGGAAACACACAAAATCCAATTCGATAATATTGGACAACAGAGGCTAATTTTAACACATGGGTTAATGCTTGGTTGGTAGTGTCATTGCGAGGTTTGAGGGGTCACTCTTCAGTATGCTTAACACTATTCAGTATGCTTAAATTGTCAAGATTTGAAATCTTTCTTGGTCGATTTTGCAACCAACATTATTAGAAAATGACAACCCACTTCCCTGAGACAGTAAAAATAGAAAAAATACAATTTTGGGACGCTTTTGGCCCATGGCATCAAAGCATTTGTAGCCATAGGGGTGGCCAGAAGTTAGGACAACCTAGAACCCTAATGGAGTGCGAAAGAACTTTGCACATTTTGACTCTACGCACATGAAAAGTAAAATTACAGATTTTCAGGGGGTTATTGAAAATATTTGCCCCACAATTGCAAGGGCATTATTGAAAACGATAAACTAAAAACTGAAACGATGCCTTCGATCCCTGTTGGTAAACTCTGGAATAATCGAGATTTATTGCATTCAATATTCAACAACAGGTTACTGACAGGTCTCTCAAAATTCAATTGACGTATAACAACCAAATGGACGTCGAACCACCAAACTTAAATACCAAGAAGCTTTTAGGGAAATTATGCAAATCGAAATTGTTATTCAACAAACCCTAACACCTCCAAATTTGAATCTGTCGGCGATCCACTTTAAAAATCACTTTCCTTCCCCTTCTTGGAGCTACCAATCAAAAAGTAATCAAACATGGCTTCCGAGAAAATGAAACCATGTAGATATTATATACAGAAACTGCATTTCCAACTCCGTAATGGCTAGTGCTCGCAGCTCCTCCTACATTTTAACTAGGTGGGCACTCATCGGATCGTATGTCCGATAAAATCAACAAAGCAGCAAATGGGTTTAGACGTTAGAAAATACTTGGGTTATTCTGTAATCTACATGCATTATTCAGAAGAAAAAATGGATGCAGGACGACGCATTGCGGGCTTCTCGGAGGAATGAGAGGTGACTGCATATGAATTATTGCCTCCGGCGTGGAACCCGCCATTAGACGAGAATTTAATTACAGGTTGCATAGATTCATTCACAAATTGAAACATAGAGATTGCCACTTGAAATTACTTGCAATCGGTTAATTTCATATATTGAAGTTCATCACCGTGTTAATGACAATGTCACTCTGTCCCGGACTCCTGTTAAAACTCTTACCGTAATTATGATAGAGGACGACTTAAAATTATTACAGAAGGGTTTATTATAGTATAATAACACATATATCATATGAATAGCATAATAATTTGAATAATATCGTGGGGTTCCGAGTAAAAGTGACCAAGTAACATTTGCAAAATTTTACAGGGGAGTGATCTGAAGTTTCACCTATTTTCTTCTTACGAACACTGGTTGTGTGATGTCTCATCCAACTATGTTTCGATTTTTCTTTATCCTGTAGGTAGTTAGCTAGTGCCCGCCTATGATATCGTGCTTCAAAATTCACTTCAGATTAAATAAGAGCTGTTTTCCGGAAAACTCTATTTGATCATTTTTACCTGCCTGGAGTTTCAAGCTTTACTCATTTGGTCAATTCAATTCTTCGAAAATCTGTCGCATAGTTACACGAAATTGAGGGATTGAATAGTTTTTTCGTTAATTTATTGTGTTGCCAAGCATCTAATAACAATGATATACCTATTTCTGTTAGAAAAGGTTATCCATTACCTATCACTGTAATTGGTCATTTTCACCTGCCCACTATGCAATCTTATAAATCTTACACAGTAAAAGTGATCAAATGGCAATTGATAACATTTACATGCACCAGCGAAGTACATTTATAATCCATCTCGTGTTTTGTGGTTGAGTTCAAATGCCATTTGGTCACATAAAACTCTTTGGGTCAGGCAGGTAAAATTTATTTTCAAGTATTTCTTGCACATCAGTTTGAAGATAACGTTCTTAGCAACAACACACAGTAGACAACGTTCCTTAGTACCGGAATGACAAAAAAAGCTCATTTTGAAAAAAATGTTACTTGGTCACTTTTACCCGGAACCCGACGATATACAATGTATATGAATAATTTGAACAATATACAATGTATATGAATAACCTTTCTGAAAAAACATGGCGTTTTTGTCAGCAATATAAGAAAGAATCACTGTTTGCACCTATTCAATCAGCTTCAGAAGTGGAAGCGCTTCTTTTGGTTGCAAGTTTTGACAAAAAGAGATGCTTAGCAAAACCAGCATAATCTGCTGGATGGAGTATAGTGGAATACAGGGTTACAAAATATGCAGTGCCACCAGTGCAGACTCAAACATCAAGGGTAAGACTGAAGTTAAAAATCACAAGGTGTGGTGTCAAGAGATTGTGGTAAATGTGTGTCCCTCACATGTCTACTTAAACAGCTATACAACTATTCCCATGGCGTGTGGGACCGTGAGAGACCTGCGTTTTTCGATACTCGCGTTATAAACGCTGACGCAGTCTTTTACTCCTCCATGGACTGGCCTACCATCTTCCGGCATGCTGCCCAAGCCAAACACGCAAAATACGACAGAGTCGCTGAAGACCTGAGAGGGTCTTTCACACCACTCGCCATTTCAGTATAACGAATATAAAGCCTCCCTCAAGAACGTTTCCTTACGCCTCGCCAACAAGTGGTCGAAATCCTACTCCCGGGTGATGATGTGGGCGTTAGTGTAAACTCAATTCTCAGTTCATCGAGCAGTTTCCATGAGGCTAAGGGGAAACACGTACGAGGACTTGAACTGGAAAACGGAGCAGCAATTTGGCTACCAGAAGAATGAAATCACACACACACACACACACACACACACACACACACACACACACACACACACACACACACACAGGGGGAAAAATCAGATTAGTTTGGCAGAATCAATTTGAATTTTTGGCATATTGTCAAATTGAAAATTTTGGCAAATTAATTTGAACCTTTGGCATAAATCAATTTTAATATTTTAGGCATCTCAATTTAAACTTTTGGCGACTCAATTTCAACTGTCGGCATACCAATTCCAGCTTTTGGCAGATCAATTTATACTTTTCACAAACCCAACTAATCCAACATTCCACCCCATATAATGATCAATAAATGTTTTTTCTTTCTCACTATTCAGTTCACGGAAGTAGAACATTTGATTTTTATCATTCTTAGTATCAAATTCGAACACTGAGGAAGCCAACTACCCCTCATTTGAATTTCGATGTTGTACGAAGTAAGGTGCAGAATTTCCTCTTTGTTAAGATTCATGGACGTTATCTTGAAGTCCCCGAAGCAATCCTTACTTTTCAATATAAGAATTCAAAGAATGATGAATCAAACACCAATAGCTCTGAATCGCTCAGTGCATGAAATGCATTTCAAAAGGAAGTAGAATATCCTATATACGCTGGATTGTTGGTTAATTGGAATGAGGGGTAATGAAATGTACAAAGCTGCATGTTGTTATGGTACAACTCGACAAGTGGGAGATGATGAAATTGAAGTAGCTGCCCCTTCCACGTGATGAGTCGATTTGCCTGCAACGTCAACTGAGCACCCTGGAAGTTTGAAAGCTCGTGGTTGGGAATAACCGTTGCTATAAACTGGAAAAGGTGGAACTTCCTGTCTCTCTTATAGGTCCCCTTTGCGGGGGTGCGGAAATATTTATTTTGATCGTTCTCGGGATTAAATTCAACTACTAAAGAAGCCAATTTCTCTTTTTGAATTTGGATACTATAGAGAGTGTGGTATATTCCTGAACGAAAGGTGATGGCATTCATTTTGAAAACTTCACATACGCTGCTTCTCAACGCTAGGATCCATAGCATTAGTACATTTCAAGTAGCAAATACCAGCAGATAGGAGCGCTTCTTTTGATTGCAAGAATTGGAGAAAAAAGACGCATAGGAAAACCAACATATTGTGCGAGATTCCAGGGCATAGTGAAATGAAAGGTAATGAAATATCCACCACCCCTGGTATAGCCGAATTCTACACGTAACTTCTATGACAGAGGTAGTAGAATGTACTTGTTGCTCCTTCCAAGGGATGAGTCGATTATTCTGCAATACGTACAGGGTACGCTGAAAGTTAAAAAGCTTAGGGTATGACGTTGGCAATAGCATTTCATGAAATGGGAAGTAGGGACAGTCCGTATCCCTCACACGTCCAACTCAGACTGCTAAGAAACTATAGAAGGGAGTGGACATTTCGATTTTGATCATTTTTGGTGATAAATCCGATCACAAAAAAGCCAATCACCACTCTATTTGAATTTACATGTTATACAGAGTGGAGTACCGAATTTTCTGTATGAAAGGACCATGGGCTAATGTATTTGCCCTTTATATAAAAGATATATCTTCAAGTCTCTAAACAGCAATCCCTGCTTCTGAATCCTAGAAATCCATAGCGCATTCAAAACAGTGAACGCCCTAGGCCAAACTCAACCGTGAAATGTGGGCGACATAAGCTGTACCGTCAGCAAAGATTCATCCCAGACCACGCTGAACAAAACTGCTCGAAAATAACCACAAATGTTGACTGTAAATGGATGAACGTTGACAACTTAACTCGCAGCCAAGGAGCAGTCGTTCTTAGTACGTAAATCACATTCAGCCCGATGTGATGCCTTCAAAGTCACACTAAAGTAAGTTCTATACGAGCTTGGTCACGCCCGTAAATTCGCTCTCAGCCGATTGAGTTATTGTAATAAAAGCGGACGGTTTCGATTCCTCCAGTCAAAGCATTTTTTATGGTCCATCATTCATCGGAGCGAAATATCTCATTCGAGCTCGCGTGAAAAACGTTGGATGAAGTCGTTTAATCTTCATTTTGTTCCGATAAAGAAAAAAAAGTTACGTTACCTCATTGCCTACTGATTTATAATTTTGTGAACAAAACTATAAATTTCTCGCAGTAGGTACTTGAGGAATTAGAATGTTACAGCGTCTGCGGGTCTATTAGTTCTAAAAGTTGCAATTTGTCACCCAACTTTAATTTAGAGCATATGCATAGATATTATCCTGAAATTCTAAAACTGTAACAAACCACACTCCGAGTTTGAAAGAAGTCGGACTGATTGATCGTGTGAAATCGAGGTTACGGAAACTTCATACGCATGCGCAGGAGTTGAATTGAAAGAAAACCATCCAGGAGCAGAAATATCATGAAATTGCGACTAATCAATCAATAGGGGATCAATATCTCACCAAGATCTGAAACGTACCTACCTGGAGCATCCCAATAGTGAGCTTACCTTATATTTGAAAAATTTAAAAATGTTTCAAAAAATTGTGGACAAGAATAATTTCATGTAATTACTCAAACTAACACAACAAAAGAAATTTTGTCAAATTTCAAATCAAATGCTCATGGAGAATTACAGTTGGTGAATCCTGGCCAAAATCGCTGTTCGGCCAAATTCGTTCCTCACAAAATCAGTAGTGTGAACTATGTTAACTATCTTTTTTTTTTTTTTTTAGCATTTATTTGTAATAAACTAAAAAGGAAAAAATACAGAGAATTGACGACGTGATAAATGCTACTCCCCACTATAAGTCTAGGTCTTGTGCTGTGGGGAGGAGTTGCGTTACAATAATTTTCACAAACAGCGCTTCCACGATTGTGTATAATAAATCATCACATTGTTGTCCACTTAATTATTCCTCTTCTTCCTCAATGTATTGTATCATTTTAATGTATGTATTCTTCAACATATAATTGATTAACTTAGATGCCTAGGTTTACAAAAAAGTAAAAACAAAAACAAAAAAATAACAGAAATTCCTTTTCACGTAATGTATTGTTGACTAAAGTAATTTTTTAGTTTCTTCTTAAATAGAGGCAACGAAGGAACAATACGTAGGTGTTGCGGTAAAGCGTTGAACATTTCAACGCCTCTATAGTCCCAAGCTAATTGGCTAATAGGTCCTTCGAAATGGCAGTGATAGGAATGCTTGTTTCCTAGCTCTTGAGGCTCCTTCTTCCAGGAAAGATAATTGATTACTATAAGCAGCTTTATGAATTCTAATGGATGTATTAGGATGCTATTGTTCCATTCTCCTGAGTTGTGAGCGACCAAAAGTATCCAGATGCTTATTGAGTACGTCCGAATTGGTACAATATTGTATATTAGGATTCTGTTCTGCACTGTTGCATTATTACTGTCTAATAGTGGTCTCAAGCATGATACTCGATTGCGAACTTTACTTATGAATTCAGGGACATGATCTTTGAACATGTTTTTGGTTGCCCAGCATATAATACTGGCAGCTTTTCGTATTTACGGTTGTAAGTATACGTGACTCCACACGATTTGAGCGAGTTGATTTTTATTTTCCATTTAGTGCACCATTGCCCCAGCACCACTACAATTTCTTAAAGTTTTCTCGTTGCCTCTACTTAGTGAATCTTCATGACATCGGGCATATAGCAAATCGCCCGAATACATATGTGAAAAAGCTTCCTCAACTGGTAGTAGCGGTACGTCGTGACAATATAGTGAATATGGGTATGGAGCCCACACGCTCCCTTTTGGTACCGATGCTCTCATCTTTCTTCTAGTGGATTGTTCGTTTTGAATAGTTACCACGAATGATCTATCTGTTACATAGTGACGGACCATCTAGATTATTTGAGAAATAGGGCTGAAGTTTTAAAAGCAGTCCCTAGCACCAAGTCCTGCCAAACGCTTGCTCTACGTCGATGTACGCTGAACGGCATTGATGTTTGTGGAATTCGTTTTTTATGAAATTTTTACAAATACCTACGATGACAGATTCGGCATCACAACCAGGCTCGTTGACCTCTTCCAGGACAAATAGCACTATTCAATATTCCGCCTCTATGTATTGTGAAGATTTGGAGAATGCAAGTTGACGTTCAGTTTGCTAATTCCCCAGTACGTGCAGAAATCACTAAATATAACTATGAATTACCTGTTCTGGCTTATGTGGCTGAGCTGGTCTCCGATTTTTCTATTGAAACCTCTCTCTGCAACACCTTATGACGATATAATGGACCTTTTACAGGCTGAATTTGAAATTTCGGAAGCCCAAAAAGTCAGTAAGCTCCTTACAGAACTCGATCTAGGTGACAGGAAGCCCTCGCAGTTACACAGTGTCGTAACCATAAATACTTAAACTTAGCTAGAAAATAAGTCTATGAGCTAAATCTCAAAAACTAGGCCTGATAGAGAAAAACGGGTTTCTGATATGGATTTAGCAAACCGAAAAACCTCAATACCAACTCTTATCTCCTCGGCACCAAACAACATATTTTCTTGTTGGCCCGTGTTATTGTTACACGAAATCTCTCTTTAGAAAAGGTCTATTCAACGTCCAATAAATTTTCCTATAAAAGTGAAACGTGACGTCCACAAGGATCTTCAATCGTCCACGTGGGATCTGCATCGCCGCCAACGCTCCGGCCGACCCTGCATAAATCCTCATTTGAACGGGAAACCGCTAAAAAGTCATCCGCAACGTGAATTACGGCGATTCGGTTAACTGCAGTCGTTCGGGGTGTTTTCGGTTTTGAAGTGAAAATATTTAAATGATTTGTGGCTCCCCGTGTTTTCGGGTACAATATTTTTACGTGAGGATGAAGAGGGACGACAAAAAGAGAAAAGGCAAAAATGAGGAACCCACGCAACAATCGTGCGACTGGACATGGGCGCTCGGATTTCGGGATAATCAGAAACCGTCTTTTTTTTCCTCCCGCGGGGGGGACAACGAGTCTGTGCACGAAATCGTAAGGCGGCCACAATCTCGGAAGGCGAGCACTGAAGGGTTTTATAACTGCAACCCGAGTTGAAATCATTTTGGGAGATTTTAGTTATGAGATATCGATGTCTTAATGTCGAACTTCTGATATGTAAAGGGTTATGTGATTTGATCGTATTGAATACGAAATGATTGAAAATAATAAAATAAAGGGTGTCTAACACTTGGTTTGGGCAAACAAGATTAAAAAATTGATGGATTGTGTACTCCTTTGCAACTGGCAACTCGATACTATCTGGGAGCTAATAGGCCAAAAACTGTTTTTGTTTTTCAGCTTCTGTCCAAATTTTGAGGCATTCTGCCCAAAATGTTGAAAAAAACCTCAAAATTTCGAATGGGGCGTATAAACCAGTGTTCTTGCACTTGTTCTTATTGGTTAAATTCCATTCAACAGCATTTGGTTTATTATTCAATAATAAACCATTGTAATCGCTCTTGAAAAAAAAAATTTTAACCCCCCCCCCCCTTGAAAATTTCATGGTTTTCGTTTCAAAGGGTGTAGAATCCAAATCTGCAATAGAAATTTTTCCGTCCGTCCGGCGCACGCACGATTTCTCCCAAACGCCTGGAGCAAAAAAAATCTGAAATTTTCAGAAAAAATCAATATTGGTCCGACAACGCACCAATTCTTTAGCCAGCACTCTCACTTAGTTTAAAGTGGCCTTTAAGGGTTGTAAAAGTTTTGTAAGATCATTTAAAACCTAAAAAAAAAAATCGAGGCGGCCTAAATTTGGACTTTTTTTTAAAGAACTTTCGATGAGGAATCGAATGAGCCGTTCCCCAGGTCCGTAGCTCAAACCAATCCCGACGTATGGCCCGATTTATGGTGCCAACATTTGCGTTATTTTGGTTTATTATTGTTTTTGTTTTGATTGCAGTAACCGAACTATGTAGAGAACAAGGATACAGGAGTGAACTCCTAAAAGGGTTTCAAGCCGATACAAGGGTTGATGTATTCTGGTTACCAAAAAAAAACGCTGCAAATTCTTTCACTGGGGTTTATTAAGTTGCTTGCGTTCATGATTTAAATTTCTACTAAGTTTTGGAGTGTGCGTGTTTCACAGGTTATACAGCGATTATTGAATTTCAGGAGGCACACAAATATGATCAACTGATCAATCCAAATAGGTTTTTTCCGTTGAGAACAGATTTACGTGCTCTATGCATATCTCCTGAAATTCAATAACCGCTCTATCACCTGTGAAACATGCACACTCCAAAGCTTAGTATAAATTCAAATCATGAACGCAAGCCAATTGAATAATGAACCCCATTGAAAGAATTTGCAGCGTTTTTTCTTCAGCCTCCTATAACATCATGACAAAGCGTGTTTTAATGATTCTGATCATACAACAGGTCATGTTTGTTCGATTTTCGGCATTATTTGTCGAAAGCCAACGGAACAACTTGATAAGTATTGGGCATCGAAATTACGTTTTATGTATTCACCAGTCTCCGTGTACTTAAGTCTAGTGCTTCAGGAATACATTGGAAAACTTTGAAATTTTGGGCAATGCTGCAGTTTTTACATAACTCGCAACACTGTGCGCAGTGTGGGCACCAGCAATTCTACGAGAAGTTGGGTGAAATTCTCATAAATAGTTAATCGTTGCAGTAGACCCTGCTTGGACGAGTATTGCGGTTCTTAACGCCGAACTATCAGCATTCACTTCCTCGTTTCCATATTCGTCTCATTCCCAGGAGATCCCTTTTACCGCCAGGAGCGTTACTGCCAAAACCCCGAATGATTGATGAATTCATTCCCTTAACCCCCGTCCGTGGAAAGGTGTGTTCTCTTTAACATCGGTAAATATTGTTTCCGACCCTATCATCAAAAAACCCCCCTTTCCAGCTCACTCACAGAACGGTAGGGTGGGCTCAAGGAATTATCGCGATGAAGAGCCGCGGCTATCAGATGATTGGCAGTAATTCGTCGTCTTTTTCGAGTAAAAAGCTGATCTCGTGGGTCCCTTCGGCGGAACTACGTGAACCACTGGGGAGCACGAGGCATCCAGGCCACATCGGACTGGTTTGTTTAGCCGGTGCCGTTACGGGATGAGTTACCGCTTCTCTCCGTTTTTCCATCTCAATGGCCGGCAGGGCTTCGAAAAAAAAGATAAAAGTTCGTTTAAGCCCGCGGAAGATGAAAAAAAGAGATCCCTTTAAAAAAAAAGTCATTAAGAGCTCGGTGGATGTTCCTACTAGCTTTAATGATTCGATTTCGGCGTGGACCGAAATTTTCCGCTAAACGCCTTGAGATTCTTCCACACCTCCGACTTATAATACATTTACAAGTTACAACTTCGGGTGAACCTGCTACATACAATTTACTCATTTCTGCTGCCGGAGAAGCCCTAGAAGACTAAAAACTCTGCTCTGCTGTCTTTCTCGACTTTACTGAAGCGTTCGATAAACTCTGGCACAAGAGACTTAGACATAGACGCAGGCAAACGCTTAAAAAAAATACGTTGAATATGTTGATATCTGTTGTATTTATCAAACAGATAGTTCCAGATCAAAAACGTGCTTACTCGGAAGGAAGTGCCCAGGAGGATCATATTCTGCCAAAACATTCGAATGGCCCTTGTATTCGGCTTTATTTTTCCTTAAGATTTTCAATCCGAAACAATCATCAAACGTAGCATCATGTGTCGAAGCATGACGCCTTATGGGTAGATCTTCTTTCCATGTGACCACTGACGATTTGTGGTTATTTGCCCCTAGATTGAATGACGCCTCTGTTTTTAGAATATAAAATGCTGGACACAGTTTTCCACACTAGGGTATATCGATTTCAACTTTTTTTCTTTGTTTACGAATTCCAAGTTGAAAACAAGTTGCTACTAGGTACCACAAATTACCACAAAAAATTTGAGATTTAAAAAAAAATGTTTACGCCTCCCGCACGAGGCCTATGTTTGAGACCAAGAGCCACTACAAACCTCTACAAAGGAATGAAATTCAAGTAAGTGTATAGACTACTTTGTGGATACAATGTTTTTTAATAACGTCTTTACCTTACTGTATTCCATGTAAAATTAAAATTTCATCAGGAAATTGTAATAGCTCTCATGAAGTTAGCTTTATTAAGCAATTCAAGCTACAATCAAGATTAATTCAATTGTTTGACTTTTGTACGTGTTTTGTATATGTTATTTAATATTAGGTTTTTCTTTATTTATCTTCGTATTTATTCTTTTTTTTTTGGAAGGAAGCCGGTAGACCCGTCGTTTTTTCTTCTTTTCTTCCACAATCAACTTGTGTGCATCGAATCTTAACATCTACTTCCCGAATAAATAAACATATCGCCTTGTAAATGGCAAAATTACGAGAATGGATCAATAGGAGGAAATTCGCAGGATTGTCCACATGTTCGACTGAAAGATTCAACAACCGCTCCGTAGCTTGGGTGTGTATCGAACAAACCATGAATAGATGTTCCAGGGTATCGTCCTCATAGGAACAACGTTCACACGCTGCCACATTAACTCGCCCGATACGATGTAAGTATGCACCACATAAGCCGTGATTAGAGCGTAGGCGTGCAATGATTCTAATCTCCACTACACTAAATTCAAATTCGGTAAACCAAGATTTAATAGAGATTCTTCGGTTAAATTCACGAGATCTGACACCCACTGCGGCGGTATCATAAATTCGTTGCCATCGAGTCCTCAAATTTCTACGGATATTTTCGTCAGAGGTTCAGAGGTCGCATCAACGAGGAGTTTTTCCAGGAGCTGGACGGTGACGAACTGCTAAGGCGACTGACAAGATGAAAACCTCACGACCCATGTCATAAGCAGTGACTTTGGTTTATTATTCAATAATAAACCATTGTAATCGCTCTTGTTCTAACCCCCCTGAAAATTTCATGATTTACGTTTCAAAGGTTGTAGAATCCGAATCTGCAATAAAAAATTTTCCGTCCGCCGTACACCGCACGCACGATTTCTCCCAAAGGCTGAAGCAAAAAAGCTGAAATTTTCAGGAAAAATAAATGTTGGTCTGGCGACGCCCCAATTCTTGAGCCAGCTCTCTCACTTAATTTAAAGTGCCCTTTAAGGGTTGTCAAAGTTTTGTAAAATCCCTAAAAACCTCAAAAAACGCTGCAAATTCTTTCACTCGGGTTTATTATTCAAGTGGCTTGCGTTCATGATTTGAATTTCTACTAAGCGTTGGAGTGTGCGTGTTTCACAGGCTAGAGCGATTATTGAATTTCAGGAGATATGCATAGGGCACGTAAATCTGTTCTCAACCAAAATATCTATTTGGATTGTTCAGTTGATCATATTTGTGTGCCTCCTGAAATCCAATAATCACTCTATCACCTGTGAAACACGTACACTCCAAAGCTTAGTAGAAATTCAAATCATGAACGCAAGCCAATTGAATAATAAACCAAAGTGAAAGAATTTGCAGCGTTTTTTTAATGAACCTCAATACTCCCCCGCAATAAAACCATCTATAATCTATCAAGTCCTTTAGCACTCGTATTGCGTTAAAACTTCCAAAATCCAACTTTAAACGATGTAGCCAAAGGTAGACAGATGTAGAGGAGGCACACAAATATCATCAACTGATCAATCCAAATAGGTGTTTTGGTTGAGAACCGATTCACGTGGTCTATGCATATCTCCTGAAATTCAATAACCGCTCTATCACCTGTTAAACACGCACACTCCAAAGCTTAGTAGAACTTCAAATCATGAATGCAACTCAAATGAATAAAATTGAATAATAAACCCCACTGAAAGAATTTGCAGTGTGCGTGTTTCACAGGTGATAGAGCGATAATTGAATTTCAGGAGGCACACAAATATGTTCAACTGATCAATCCAAATGTGTATTTTGGTTGAGAACAGATTTACGTGCTCTATGCATATCTCCTGAAATTCAATAATCGCTCAACACCTGTGAAACACGCACACTCCAAAGCTTAGTACAGATTCAAATCATGAACGCAAGCCAATTGAATAATAAACCCCAGAATACTTATTTACCCCAGTGATAGTATTGAATAATAAACCCCAGTAATAATGTTGAATAATATTTATAGATGATCCCGTGTATCATCTATAAACTACAAGTATCCACATCGGCTATCACTCCAGTATCCACATTCACTACAACTCGACGCTATCGGCATCACTAGGTTACAAACAAACAATAATAAACCAAAAAACGCAAATGTTGGCACCATAAATCGGGCCATACATCGGGAATGGTTTGACCTACGGACGTGGGGAGGGTCTCATTCGATTCCTCATGGTATGATCTTCAAATAGGTACAAATTTAGGCCGCTTCGACTTGTTTTGAGGTTTTTAGGGATTTTACAAAACTTTGACAGCCCATAAAGGGCACTTTAAATTGAGCGAGAGAGCTGGCTCAAGAATTGGGGCGTCGTCGGGCCAAGATGGATTTTTCCTGAAAATTTCAGATCTTTTGCTCCAGCCGTTCCGGAGAAATCGTGCGTACGGCGTAAACCATGAAATTTTTAGGGGGGGTTAGCATTTTTTTTCCAGAGCGATTACAATGGTTTATTATTGAATAATAAACCAAAAGTCAAGGCGGCCTAAATTTGTACTTTTTTAAAAGAACTTTCTATAAGGAATCGAATGAGCCCTTCCCCAGGTCCGTAGCTCAAACCATTCCCGATGTATTTATGGTGCCAACATTTGAGTTATTTTGGTTTAATATTGTTTTTGTTTTGATAGCAGTAACCTAGCGATGTAGTGATGTAGTAATGTGGATACTGGAGTGAACTCCTAAGAGGCTTTGTAGCCGATAGACGGGTTGAAGCATTCTGATATGCATGAAACGCTGCAAATTCTTTCACTGGGGTTTATTATTCAATTGGCTTGCGTTCATGATTTGAATTTTCACTAAGCTTTGGAGTGTGGGTGTTTCACAGGTGATAGAGCGATTATTGAGTTTCAGGAGATGTGCATAGAGCACGTAAATCTGTTCTCAACCAAAATATTTATTTGGATTTAACAGTTGATCATATTCGTGTGCCTCCTGAAATTCAATAATCGCTCTATCACCTGTGAAACACGCACACTCCAAAGCTTAGTAGAAATTCAAATCATGAACGCAAGCCAATTGAATAATAACCCCAGTGAAAGAATTTGCAGCGTTTTCTTCATATTGGATTCATTAGATTTGCTGTCACGGTGTCCACGTACGGGAATGGTAAAGCTGTTTGTTTTGTTTTCTGATAAACAGGCCGATACTTTTACGGACTCTTGAAAATATCACCAGTTAGACATCCGCAGCTTTGGGTTTTTTTTCCGGGTCCTCCTACCAAGGGGGCACCCACGAACCAAACCAAATACAGAAATGATTGAAGGATGACTGTGGGTCTGTTCGGTAGAAAGCGATAAACTGATAAGTCCGCGATAAGGCCGGTGTAGTAATTAGAATTCGAACCGTTTAAGATTTAGCTGTCTTATCTATTCAAGGCGGATTAACCTAAACACACTCCCGTGATTCACGCTTCCGAAATGACTCACTCATCTCCCGTTTCCAGAACAGTCGCGCAAAGTTGAGTGAAGATAGTTGACTACGTGTTCGTTTGCTCTCTTCCATCCGTCTGGTCCTCTTATCAGACTCACGTTCTCTCCTTGTTACCTCGGTATATTACACATACCATTCTGACACCTCGTCCAGCTGGATCAGCAATAACGAGCTGATGTTGAGAAAGTTGGTCAGATCCTTGAGCAGGTGTTGTGTATCCCTGACAACGAAATAAACGGGAGGTATCACCACCCGGAACAACGAATATAAAGGAAATATGTGATTGTGTTTTCAATAAAACCAGCGTTTCCGTGACATAACGAATCAATAATGTGTTTTGTCGGATACGGTGTACATAAACGTTTTCTGATGAAAACTCTTCCGATTTCCAGATATAATACAAATTCCAGTCATGCAGTATGACCGAATGAGCAAAATTATACAATTTTGTATTTGATTTGTGATAAATTATGTTGAAATTTGAACCATTTGGGGACAGTGTTCAACTACACAAACAGTTGAGAGAAATCGATGAGTTTCGTTACTCAGAAACCAATTTGCACAATGCATTCGCATACGTAAACGTAAAATCTATCATGTATACTGTTACTGTTCTCAGTTTCCAGTGGTCCGATCGTGTTCAGATTTTTCATGGAAGTCGAAGAAGACGGTCTGACAATCTCATCGATTTCAACGTGATGGTATCATGAGTACCCACTGCGCATGCTTTGGTGGATTTTTCAGAGAATGTGCGGGTTTCGCTATAGATGGTGTGCTATAGTGTCAGGCTCTCAACATAACTTGGAATAATTATTGACGAGGACCTCAAATGGGGATGTCAGATTTTTGCGCTCAGCAATAAACACCGAAGGTTCATTAATTATTTTATAACCTCCGAGGGTACGTCTAATTTTGTGTAGAAAACTATTGTGCAGAGCGTTATTGGCCTTGAGATTATTGCATGGGGAGGGTTAGCGATAACTCTTCTTAACCCTCTTAATATAATCCAGAAATCAATACTTGAGATTATTTCACAGAAACCGATCTTCAACTGTTGATTTGTTCATCTATGTTCGAGGTTTCCCAGTCCACCATTTGTATACTAAGTCCTCTCTCAAATTTTTGCATAAAAATCCTGTTTTTTCCCCCTAAAAAAACTCCATATGCTTTTTGCCTGTCGTTCTAGCACCAAAAAAACGGCTCTGGATTAAGGATGGCCATCGAAACATAAAATATGAATATTTCGATGTTTGACAGTATCGGTTAATCATCGATAGTTTCGACCAAAAAATATCGATAGTTTTAGAAAAATATTGGTTAAAAGTTGAATAAAATTTATGTATGCACTTAGTAGACCATATGCCACAATTGAGTTTGCAGAAGTTCAAATTTGATTTGAAAAGAAAAGTTGATTTATACTATTCAATAAATTATAAATATACGCCTTTTCTGATGTTAGATAAAATATGTTTAAAGTGAAACTATGTTCAGTTTAATGTTTTATTATTTTTAATTTTCTTTTAGCAATAGTTTTGTAACAAATAATATTGTTCGATAAGCTACCCAAGTTCTCTTAAAGGGGTTGTAGCATTTATGTCATTCTTAAAAGAATTTAAATACCTATGTTTCGAACTTATGGTTCAAACAACTGAGAATAAACAAAAATGAATCAACCGTGAACAAGATACAATCCCAAAAACAACAACACACTTGCTGAAAAACCTCAACAACAGCGATCTTCTCATTTTCCTATGGAACCTCCAAACCAGTACTCTTCTTCTTCTATTTATATCGTCTTGGGCCTCTTGGCCGCAGCCAAAACCACTACTCGATATCCTATGGATATTATCTATGGATAGATATCGATATTCCAGCCAGACGAATTAATTTTTGTGGGCATAATATTTTTCAAACTCGTGAGATGTGAAAAAAATGGAACTTACAATCGATATTATTTCATGAGTCAACATGATATGTGATATTATCAGATGAAGCCGAAATACCGTTTAAAACAATATAAGCTGAAATATCGGAGAAAATATTGGTCACTAACTATCGATCATCCGATACTATTGGCCCTTGCATCGTCGATAGACAAATATCGATATATCGGAGGAAAATATCGTTATTTCGATACTATCGACTATCGATGGCCAGCCCTACTCTGGAGTCCTACAAAACATATTTTCAACACCTTGCCATTCTTGATACGAAATTTACCGAAGAAATTAAGAGAAAACTCAAATTCTACCCGATCTGATGATAAAAAGAAAATTTTTTCTTGGTTGATCATGGAAGGTTTGGACAAGTGCCAAAATTTAGCACGTATGTGAGACAGGGTAAGCATTGCTGTTTGTGAATATATAATTGATTTTCATATTAGCCGAGGCTTTAGTGTCTTTTTTTGGAATAAACATATTTATTCATTCATTCATGGTTCTCTATGAGTTTCATTGCTTAGAAAGCACTACAACACTCGGTATATGCGCAAAACACAAAATAAAAATGCAACTCATGTAGCATTGAGCGAATTTTTGGAAAATATTTTACTTGTTTTATGTTAAATTACGTCGAATCATGACATTGCATTCCTCGTTTTTATGCTTTTATACAAACGTAATAATTCACTATGCGTTAAAGCATGGCCTAACCTATAAATCGTCATTTTCTCACAGCCGGCCTAGTCGTCGGATTTCTCTCAAATTCGAAAGTTATAATCTTTGTTCCTCCCATATTAACATTATCATTTTCATTATTATTAGTTTCATTATTATTATCATTATAAGTTTCTGCATCATACCATAATGTTGCTTTGTGTGCAGGAATTCACGGCGTTTCCTTCACCGCGTTGCACAATCGGGTGCACTCGTCGGCACCTGCACTAGCTTCTCAGGTGCGATTTTTTTCCCATTTCGCGGGAATACTGCAAATCATCATTCCCATCTAAATGGCGTCCGAAGGGGGGAAGGCGCGAGTCGGGCAAGGCCGCATCTGACAGCACCGGGGAGCTCAAATTGAATTCCGCGGAGAAAACGTAATGCACCACCTGTTGAGCCAGTCTGGCTCATATTTCACCTCCGATCACGGCCGATCAATTTCCCGGTAAAACGCGAGCGCCTTCGTCGGGGAACTTTTTTTTTCTCTTCGCTCGCGTGGGAGTCGAAACACGGAAACGCTTCAAGCCCGCGATAAAACGGACGCCTTCGTGATAAAAGCTGTCGCGGCGGGGGAGAAAAAATTGTCAACTCCTTCCCCCCCACCCCCGTGTTATAGGTGACGATAGGCCGTGAGAACGGGGTACAGTCGGATTTGCCTATCAGGGAGGACTCAGATCTCGGCATGAGCTTGCGCCTTAGAAGGTGCTGTGATTAGGTAAAACTTATAACCCGAACCGATCGGTTATCGGTGACCGCTTGAATTACAATATCGTCTGGGGAGACCTACGTCACAGGCTGGACTTTGCGTGGGCCATTCTCAATAAAGAAAGAGTTTCAAGCTTGAAGCTACAAGAAAGTAATAGAACATTTTACATGAGCGCAGCGGTACTACGAACGCAAACCAATCACTCAGTACTGTAAACTGACATTTACTGGTGTCCATGGTTAGTCTTTGTTTCACGTCAAAGATCGATCACTTTTGAATAACAATATCGTCTCGGGGAGGTACGTCACAGAACGGACTTTGCATCGGCCGTCCTCAATGATTGTAAGCAAAACTTATTACTAAATAGTAAGAACTGACATTTACAGGTGTCCACGGTTGGTTTCCGATTCAGGCATGAGTGTAGGTGCGAGAGAGGAAGTAATTGACCACTTCCTCTAGAAATTGAGAAGCACAGGCACGACTCAGTCAACTAATCTATTTTGTTCCAACATTTGCTACTAGAGTGAGTTGTCATTGAGATCACCATCTTATGCACTGTCATCTTCTTTTAAGGGATGACTTATTACACTTTACTTTCAACTGCCCGTTCTACAAAGCCTACCATTGCTTCCGTCGCCGATGTGCCCCTAAACTCATTGGGCATTGAGAGCTTCGAATCCCTCTCCAGCTCAATAGTGGATCTTTAGTTTGATGCTACGAAAATGGTGGCTGTAGGTACATAACTACAGCGGCAGATCGATAATGCTACGATATTTTCCTACAAATGAATGAGATAAATAGACGAGGGAAAGTTTATACAAATGCAGGCACTAACTAATTTAATGCTGTTTATTTTTAAGCATTTGGTGTGCTCGTATTTTATTTCTCTTGCTTCATTTGATTCAAGACGTCACCCATGCCGATTTTCATTCGAAACCACCAATATAAACGCTGCAAATTCTCTCACTGGGGTATAGGTATTATTCATGATTTGAATTTCCATTAAGCTTTGGAGTGTGCGTGTTTCACAGGTGATAGAGCGATTACTGAATTTCAGGAGGCACAGAAATATGATCAACTGATCAATCCGAATAGGTATTTTGGTTGAGAACCGATTTAAGTGCTCTATGCGTATCTCCTGAAATTCAATAATCGCTCTATCACCTGTGAAACACGCACACTCCAAAGCTTGGTAGAAATTCAAATCATGAATCATTGAATAATGAAGCCCAGTGAAAGAATTTGCAGCGTTTTTTTTTTCAAAGCGATTACAATGGAGATATATTCTATTTGAAAATTTTTAATTTCGTAAGACGGATCATGCATATCAGAATGCTTCAACCCGTGTATCGGCTACAAACCCTTTTAGGAGTTCACTCCAGTATCCACATTCACTAAATCACTAGGTTACTGCGATAAAAAAAATAATAAAAGAAAAACTCTTGAGTTTGTTTTGATTGCAGTAACCTAGTGATGTAGTGAATGTGGATGCAAATGTTTGCACCATAAGGCCATACATCGGGAATGGTTTAGCTACGGACCTGGGGAGGGGCTCATTCGATTCCTCATGGAAAGTTCTTCAAAAAAAGTCCAAATTTAGGCCGCCTTGACTTTTTTTGAGGTTTTTAGGGATTTTACAAAGCTTTGAAAACCCTTAAAGGGCACTTTAAATTAAGTGAGAGTGCTGGCTAAAAAATTGGGGCGTTGTCGGACCAATATTGATTTTTCCTGAAAATTTCAGATTTTTTGCTCCAGCCGGTTTAGGAGAAATCGTGCGTGCGGCGTACGGCGGACGGACGGAAAAATTTTTATTGCAGATTTGGATTCTACATCTTTTGAAACGAAAACCATGAAATTTTCAGGGAGGGGGGGTTAATTTTTTTTTTCAAAAGCGATTTTCGAATAATAAACCAAAAGAAAAGAATGAATCAATTATGATTGGAACAAGCAATATTATTTCGTAGAAATCAATTATTTCCAATTATACTCCATAAAAATTAAATAATAAACCACGAATCTGCAAAATTTGCTTTTTGAGCAAATCATATTCAAAGTTGGAACTGGTCACAAAAAATCCATTTTTTTCCGATAAGGGATGGGAGGGGCCCCTGGTCACTGAGACCGCTAGGATCTATTGTGACGCTGTCCCCAAAATCCATATTAGTATTTATAAAATTAGATTAGTTTTAAAAATATATTTAGGTCCTACTCCATTTAATACGAATTTAAAATTCGTTCTTCTGTAAACTGGGCTCACCAGGACTCATCAGGTGCATCGTTGGATATTGGTGTATTTCGTATATTGTTACGCCTATCAATTTCTCTCCTTGTAGCTGAAATCACTCAATTGGGATCTTATTTTTTGTTTCAATTGGACTTCGTCAAAAATTGATAATTTCCCTTTTCAAGGGAAGCACTTTCAACTTTGAACTTCGTCAACAGTCATGTATCCCATATGAATCACTATCGCATCTTAGCGAATCGAAGGGTGGGCGGTTCAGGAGAGGACTGCATGAATCAGAAGAGCAAACTTAGGTGACTCTCGTGGTCACACTGAAATCACACGTCAATGTAAACATGAGTTCTAATAGATTTCCGGAAGGTGGACTCGGAGTTTCGTGTTTCCAATTACAAATGGCGTGTTGATTATGTCGTCATCTAGCCATATCATTTCCCTCTACGTTTCATGTGCAAGTAAAGAGTTGCGGTTTTAGAAAGGAGAAACATATGCAGACACTATGATTCGAAACACGCACCAACCATCAGTTAGTGCAATGGAATTTCCTAATTGAAAAATAAGGTCAAGATCAGAGGATGAACGAACGGGAACAAATAAAGCGATCATTTAGAAACGTAAGAAGGAGGAAGGGGGTTAAAACAAAATATTCGTCTTCCTTTCTTCGGCGATAACGACTTAACTCGGAAAATACAAGAATGGGAACATTTACGAGTACACCTGACTTCACATACGAAAAGGCTCATTATGCTGGTGTGGTTCTGTTCTGCAGACGTCAATTGTAGTCTTCTCTAAGTTGGGATTTTGTAGAGAATCCTTTTGAATGAAAAGCATCAACAATTCGGTTGGTGTAGGTTGTGCGCAAGCGCTATCAAGTTCGCCGGATGATCGGTCACCGTTGAGGCTGGAATCTCGGAGTTGTCCCCATCACGCTAAAATAGGAGGTGAGCGAGGGCGGCCCGAGGAAGTCCACCTTCTTGGAGCTCTAACTTGGAAGTTTCCAGGCCTCTCCTTGCCCCATATCTAACTATCACTCAACTATGTTTACTTGGTCGTTCTTGCTTCTTCTTTTCGCTACAACTCGCTTAAGGTCGAATTCTTCGGATTTTCAGCGATGGTTTTTGACTTCAAATGCTTTTCTGGGAAAAAAAAACGAAAACGACCCTTGGAACTGGGTACGATACGTTGAATAATAATTGTCTGGGTTCAAATGGCTACAAAAAATATGGAAATAATTCCATTAAAATTGTGGGAAGAGCGAATTGTGAACGAATCAAAATAGAGAGTGAAACAGCTCCATGGTTTTTTTAGAAGCAGCAAAATCGTCTAAAGGAACGCTGTGCTGTTAGAGTGTTTTATTCGTACCCCAACTATCTCAAAAAAGAAGTCTATAGTTTGCAAAAAATTGAAAAACTACTTTTTTTGTGAATGCAGGCACTACATCTAAGGTTTGTAACAAATGAACTACGTCCTGAGGGACACATCGCTTTGATAACACGTCCAGGCTAAATGCCCAGTGTTGGCAAGTCACACCTCCATTACGCCATGTGGAACATATCGCGTAGGTAATGCGTATAGGCTAGTTGCCGAGTGTATGTTACACATGAACTATATCCTATGGAACAGATCGCCTTTGAACATTTCCAGGCTAGTTCCAATGTGTTTGCATGTCACACATAAACTATGTTCAGGCAGGCAGATCTTCATGGAACCACGTTCAGACTGGTTGACAAGTGTTTGCATGTCACACATGCAACAAGTCCTGTGGAACAGATCTCCTTGTTAATACGCCCAGACTACTTGCCAAGTGTTTGCACGCATCCTATGCACTACTTTTTGTGGAACAGATCGCCTTGGTAACATGCCCAGACTATTTGGGATTGTTGGTATTGGATAACGAAAAGTAATTACGATACTATAAATCGAACCCATCGGTTCTCAATTGGACGAATAGAAAACTTTCAACATTGCCGTGGAAATGGACTCCCTTTCCTTAAAACACCTTGCCCACTTTCTTTATAACCTTGCGGATGACTCGGGACCTGAAAGCCATTAGCCCCGAAGAGAATCGAGGGCCGCCTCGGCCCTTAGAAATGTTTTAGCACCCCTGTTAACACCTCGAAAAAAAGATCGCCTGTCGAGATGAAGGTGTTTTATTATGATCTTTCAAGATCGTTAGCGGAGTTGTGATGAAGCTCCAATTCGTACGATCGGCTTTGCAGAAAAGCCGAGTTTCAACCGCAATTAACGGTCTTGTATTTTCGCTCGAGATCATTTTCATAAATTCACAATTAAAAAAAACGGGGCTCGATAAAAATGTCAGAGTTGGGATAGTTTGTTGATGATTGGGAAGGTCGAGCATTGACCTTCATCTTGCTGACTTATATTTCAAGGCTTAGGGAAGGTTCTTTCTTCACAATAAAAAATCATTATAGTGAAAACTTCCCATTTTTTTCATTGGAGGGGGGAGGGATTCGCGTCTTCTAAGAGCTTCAAAATCCATAAGGGTGACTACATCATCAAAAGGGATGTCTCTCTATTCGTAAACCATAATATTGTATATTATACGTCCTTCGTTACTGTTCCTGATTGTCGTAGGAATAACTAGGAAACTAACCAACAAACATCTGAATTTGAATAATAAAAAAACATTATGTACCTGAACATTTTTGTACGAAAACTTGTTTTTGTTTCTCAAAACATGGTAAGGGGTACATTTTTGCCAAAAAATAGCTAATAGCTAATAAGAAAACACCCAAATATCAGCTGACTCCCGGCAAAACATTCCCCATCTAAATTTTTTTTTGACAAACATTTTGGCTTGAAACACGTAGGAATTAAGTTTTTATGGTCCGTAGCTCAAACCATTCCCGACTTATGGTGCCAACATTCGCATCCACATTCACTGCATCACTAGGTTACTGAGATCAAAACAAACACAATAGCGTTTTTTTTTTTTTTTTTTTTTATCGCAGTAACCTAGTGATGTAATGAATGTGGATACTGGAGTGAACTCCTAAAAGGGTTTATAGCCGATACACGGGTTGAAGCATTATGATATGCATGAAACGCGGCAAATTCTTTCACTGGGGTTTATTGTTCAATTTCATTCATTTGGCTTGCATTCATTATTTGAATTTCTACTAAGCTTTGGAGTGTGCGTGTTTCACAGGTGATAGAGCGATTATTGAAATTCAGAAGATATGCATAGAGCACGGAAACGGTTCTCAACCAAAATACCTATTTGGATTGATCAGTTGATTGATATTTGTGTGCCTCCTCTACATCAGTCTACCTCTGGCTACATCGTTTAAATTTGGATTTGGGGAAGTTTTTACGCAATACGAGTGCTAAAGTGACTTGATAAATTATAGATGTTTTTATTGTGGGGGGTTATTGAGGTTCAATAAAAAAAACGCTACAAATTCTTTCCCTGGGGTTCATTATTCATTTGGTTTACATTCATGATTTGAATTTCTACTATTCTTTGGAGTGTGCGTGTTTCAAAGGTGATAGAGCGATTATTGGATTTCAGGAGATATGCATAGAGCACGCAAATCGGTCTCAACCAAAATAACTATTTGGATTGATGAGTTGATCATATTTGTGTGCCTCCTGAAATTCAATAATCGTTCTATCACCTGTGAAACACTTGGAGTGTGCGTCCAAAGCTTAGTAAGAATTCAAATCATGAATGTAAGCCAAATGAATAATAAACCCCCAGTGGAAGAATTTGCAGCTCTTTTTGACCAAAATTCGCAGAGTTTAGAGCGATAACTGGGCATGACTATCTGAATGCCTTCCTACACAGAAGCGGAAAGCCCTGGCTGCAGTGTTTGCAACCGTGGGACTACAATGACTCAACTCGAGAGCATTTCAAGCTGACGAAACCGATTGGTCGAAGACACCAAAATTATATTTGGGCGTAAAGAAGTTTAATGGCATAAACAGCTGATAGCGGTTTAGAATAAAACCAAAATTCGGACACTCAAACGTTTAAATCGAAAATTCACGAATTTCTGTTAATTTTTTCGAAAACTTTCTCCATTTGCACGGTTTTTCCTTGAAAAACACGTTCGTTTGATTTTTGTTGTTTGGCACTTTTGTCTAGATAGACTGAAGAACTAGGAGATTCGCCATTTTGACAGTATGTTACACTAACGAAAAAAACTTTTTTTAAGGATGCAAAATTCAGAAAACTCTCTCAGGCACTTTTTTTTGCAAATTATAGTCCTTCTAAAAAATAGTGGATGGCGAGGGCGCATTGTGTTGGCCAATTCGGAACTAACCTTGAGTTCTAATGAGGCGAACAATGTCCCTTTTTTTTCCAGTTTTCCTGCTATGAAATCAACGAATGAAAAATAAACCAACATTTCATGGATATTTGCTAGGGAATGGATAAAAAATAGAAAAATGATGATACCAAAATTTTTTAGAAAATGAAATTAAAAAATTACAGAAATGTAATGCGGAACACAACGGAAGTTCGTTCATATGGTCCTACTATATCACTGGAATTCTAAATCAGTGTGCATCAGGCCGAAAATACAATCAAATTCTCCTATAAAAGTAGGCACCTAACAGTGTGCTTATCGTTGTTGTTGTACCTGCAAGGTTTATTCCATTTTCCAACAATTCCACTATTGAAAAAGAACAGTTTAACGGAACTGTCAGTTCTTCATATCCCCTTGAACGCTTCATTATAAAAATTAGTTCTTGCATTTTTCATGCTAATCGATTTTTCTTAACGCGAGAAAACCCCGTTCCCATCCAGGCCGTAATAAAAAGGGAATTTCTCATTCTCCCTTGGATGGGGTCGGTGTTGTCTCTCATTAGGTGACAGTATTACGGCAGCAGACTGTTTGTTTTAGAGTCCCATCGGAGTATCAACCCACTAATAGGAGACGGCGATTGGTGGCGGACGTAATTGCCAGTTTTTACGGGACTTCGTTCCATCTAAATGTTAATTATTGGATGGCTCTCCTACGAACTACGAAGGATACGCGGTTTTTTCGCGCCGTTCCCCGGTAATGCTCCCTTGACGTAAGAACCCCGCGGCGTTATTGCTCGGAGCTCGGAGAGCCGGTCGATGCAAAAATGCTCATTTTCCCCGGTGGTACTTCAGTGGGAAAATGAGGATTGCTCGGATGAAGCGTAAAGGACAACGGGTTTCTTTGTCAAAGGGCTTTCGAATGAATTCGCGGAGAAAGGCGCTTGGTGAGTGGCTGACGAGGTAGGGTAATTGTACGGTGGAAAGTTGAACGGAAATGAGGGGTAGAATTCATCAATCGAAAAGTTTCTTCGGATTATCTTCTCTTCGTTAACCTTCAGTTAAACGAGTAGAAGATGCTTTCCAGTAAATTAATAGCAAAATAGAAAGCTGATCTAGATTAAGTACCTTATCTAATCTACTGTTTGGAGAATCCATAAGAAATCCACGAGTGGAACCAAAGAAATTTAACGCGGTAAACTTAAATGACTACCGACGGTTCACTTGTATCACAATTCTAGTAGGTACATAAGACTCGAAAAACTCGATTTCAACAGGAACTCTTGGAACAAAATTCCACAGCAATTATATCAGCTGATACGATCCTCACATGATACTAGGCGATTTTGGTTTATTATTCAATAATGAACCATTGTAATCGCTCTTGAAAAACAAATTCTAACCCCCCGAAAATGTCAAGATTTACGTTTCAAAGGGTGTAGAAGCCAAATCTGCAATAACGATTTTTCTTTAAGTCTTCTCCCAAACGGCTGGAGCAAAAAATCTGAAATTTTCAGGAAAAATCCATGTTGGTCCGACAACGCCCCAATTCTCTAGACAGCTCTCTCACTTAATTTAAAGTGCCCTTTAAGGATTGTCAAAGTTTTGTAAAATCCGTAAAAACCTCAAAAAAAGTCAAGGCTGCCTAAATTTGTACTTTCCTATTTCCTATTCCTTCGATATATCGAATTAATAAAACGATACTTTTTAAAAATATCGATATTCGAGACATTGATGTTCTTTGCCGATATTGATATCCCTAGTTAGTGGCCAATATTTTCCTATATATTTTTTTTTACCGATATATCGGCTTCATCTGATAATATCACATATTATGTTGACTCATAAAATAATATCGATCGTAAGTTCCATTTTTTTCACATCACACGAGTTTGGAAAATATTATGGACAAAAATGAGTTCTTCTGGCTGGAATATCGATATCTATCCGTGGATAATATCTATAGGATATCAAGTAGTGGTTTTGGCTGCGGCCCAAGTCTTGGCCCAAGACGATAAAAAAACGTCTGCCAAGTGGGTGTGGCACATAGCTTCCTCGTATCCATAACATGACTGTATAGATCATTGAAAATTATTATTGACTAAAGAACTTCGTTCAATTAGGCGAAGTAAATATTGAATTAGGTAAATTTATTGTTATGCAGGAGCATAACTTGAGAAAATAAAGGTAGGCATGTTCAACTATTGAACAAACTATAAAATATACCTAATAATAAAAATTGACATTGACGCTGAATGGATAGATGATTGAAGTGATAAATAATTATTATGACATTTCTAAAAATAAAATATAAGCATCGTTCAATGACGGATCAAATGATGTTGGGTTGACTGCAGTGTCGTTGCAAAGTACCCAACTGAACTCCCGGAGTTATGCGTTTGCGCATGCGCAGAGGCTACTATTGATCCGGGGATCATGAAACTTATAGGGGATCATCTACACATCAAACCGAACAATTCCTGAAAATTTCATCGAAATTGGTTAAGAACTCCCAAAGTTATGCTTGTGGCAAGGATTTCACGTTTGCGCATGCGCAGAGACTACTATTGATCCGAGGGTCATGAAACTCATAGGGGACCATCTAAACATCAAACCGAACAATACCTGAAAATTTCATCGAAATTGGTCAAGAACTCCCGGAGTTATGCGCGTAACAAGGATTTCGTTTGCGCATGCGCAGAGACTAGTATTGACCCGGAAGTCATGAAACTTATAGGAGACCATCTACACATCAAACCGAACAATTCCTGAAAATTTCATCGAAATTGGTTAAGAACTCCCGGAGTTATGCGCGTAACAAGGATTTCACGTTTGTGCATGCGCAGAGACTATTGATCCGACATGAAACTATAGGGGACCATCTACACATCAAACCGAACAATCCCTGAAAATTACACAGACACACAGACAGACACGGAACCAAATCAAAAGGTGGACTATGATAATTACCCCAAAAAATTTACTATTTCAATAGTTTTAAAACTTGAAAATAGAAATTAATGGTGAATTGGGTATTTTTCATCAAACAATCGGATTGTAGATTTATTGAATCTGATATAGGTCCGATATGAAATCCCGTATTGAGGAACCGCAAATAATGGAATGGGACTTAGCAGTTATGAGATTCAACCCCTTTTCCTATATTTGACTAACTAAAAACCAAATTCTCTCTTGATTTCATATCGGACCTATATCAGATTCAATAAATCACTCCAATCCGATTTGTTTTTCATTAAAAACACACCATTAACATTTTCAATTTTAAATTAGACATAGATAGACACGTGAACCAAAATTGTTCAAACTATTTCAAACGCAAAATGCGAGTGGAATTTTTGATTTTGGAGACAAAAAAATTTTCACATTCCGAAAGTGAAAACAATGCTTCCGCTACCTTGGTAGACTCGGAAGCAATAGAAGAAGAAGAGTAGTGGTTTGGAGGTTCGATAGGAAAATTGGAAGATTGCAATTGTTGACAACAACTTGTTGTTGAGGCAAATGATAATACATTAAACTGAACGTAGTTTCAATTTAAACATATTTTACCTTAAATCAGAAAAGGCGTATTTTTTTAATTTATTGATTAGTATTAAATAACTTTTATTTTTAAATCAAATTTGAATTTCTGCAAACTCAATTGTGGCATACCTATGGTCTACTATGTGCATTGAATACATAGGTACATTTTATTAAACTTTTTAACCAAATTTTCCTAAAACTATCGATTTGTTTTGATGATTGACCCCATGAATGATTGACGCAGAACTGTGCAGGCCTGGTAAAAATGCCAGCTTTCCAACGGTGTAGTCGTTTTGGTTTTAAAAAATATTTTTAGTTAAGGAAATGGTGTTCAACTGCGAAAAACGTGTGTTTTTTGTTAAAATTGAGGTTTTTCCAAAAGTCTTGAAGATGAATGCAACTCATCGCAGTCGGGAATGAGTTGTAGAACACGTAGGAGTCGGATTGTGCATAAGACCTGGGACACCCTGTATCACTAAAAAAGACCTAATGTTTGAAAATTGGGAAAGCTACGGAGGAGGCATTGTCTTGGTCAGGGGCAAGGATATGCAATGACCCGCACGACCCCCAGGTCTTGAAGGAGGGGTTGCTTTGTGCGCCGTGTATTACCAACCCAATCTGATTTGACCGTAGCATTGGGTGTTGCAATGTTGATAATTTGTTGTTTCTGACCAAATTCAGTTCTAGTAAAATTTTTGTTGACTCGAACATGTTATCCAGCTGTTGGACAATGGTAAGATATTGGGGTTTAAATCGAGTTCATACAAAGAGTTAGAGTTAAAACGAGATTGTTAAGATTTAAATTAAGAAATGAAAAATAATAATGAATTAAGTGAATGGAAACGTTCGTTTGTGATCAGCGTCTACGGCATTTCCAAGCTGTCCAGCCAAAGTCAGGATAATCGAAGATCCGAGAGACAGCTATTGTTTGTGTTCATTTACGATTGATTGCGATGATTTACTTTCAGTTGAGTAGCTATACCACAAGTGAGTATGTTGACATGATTTTTGTGTACGGTTTTGCCAATGGTAATGCTTCTGAAGCAGCAAGGGAGTCACACTCCACCTGTGTACAACTCACACCCTAGCGAACACGTCGGATAGTATGAGGAAAAAATATTGGTAGATAATACCTTCTTTACCAGGTAAACTATCTGTTTTTATCTACTAATTGTTTTTTGTCAAGAAAAGTCACGTATATCCCGCCACCAACCTTTTTTCGTCGAGACTTTTGGAAAAACCTCAATTTTAACAGAAAACACACGTTTTTCTACAGTTAAACACCATTTCCTTAACTAAAAATATTTTTTTAACCCAAAACGACTACACCGTTGGAAAGCTGACATTTTGGCGCACGTTTTACCAGGTCTGCACAGTTCTGCGTCAAGAATTCATGGGGTTTCCAGGCGAGATGAAAAACAGGAGATTTTAAGATTTTGACAAAACTGCCATTTCGCGCAGCAATCGCACACCTTCAATGCTATTTTAAAAAAAATTTTCTGACATCAAATAGGAAATTCAACGCCCTTTCCAACGGTGTCATTAAATTTGAGCTATCTCCAAAATTGAGGGAGTTATGACAGTTTTGATGACTCAAGATCGAAAACACGAAAAAAAATCTTCAATCGCGAATAGCTCGGAAACGAGGCCTCTGGCAAAAAATTGCTAGGGATATTTTAGATCGGAAATGAGTTGTAGAACACGTAGAAGTTGGATTGTGTGCATTACTCCTGGGACACCCTGTATATCGGCATCCATATTTTAACGATGATACTAACAAACATCGATATATCGATATTTCATGTTTCGATGGCCATCCCTAGTGTGGAAAGCCACTTGTTCAAAGGAAAAATGACAACTCGGTGTGTTACTGCATCCTCATCGCGACAACGCTGCAGAATAGTTCTTGGTGGGGGGGGGCAATAGTTCGCTGCAGAATAGTTCTTGGTGGGGGGGGGGACCGTGAATTGAACTTGATCTCGTACCGGACTCGGACGGGGGGGACGGGTCAGATATTGATAAGCAAACATAAATTTAACTTGTGGAGCGGAAACGTCGACGAATTATTCTAATAATTGAATAAAAGTAAACTTACCCCATTCTGCAATGACCCGATCAGCACAGCACATGAAACAAAAGAAAAAAGAATATTAGTAAGGAATATTTATAAAAGTAATACAAGATTAACATGTAAAACCAACAATAAACAACCAAATGATCACAAAATTGATTGATCACCCAGTTGAGGATCATGTTTCCAAAAGGTACTATATCCGTTTCGGTCATAAGCGAGAAATTCACGGAAAACCATTACAAGCTGAAAACTTGTCCCATGTCAAAAAACTTTCTTTTTTTTTTTTGAATTTATTTTACATTTAATATTACAAATTTCGCAAAAAGAAGCAAGTTATTTCGGGACGTCAATTGATTTAGTTGGAGCTTTGAAATTTTGATATTTTGGATAGAGTACTTTTTGGAGTCAAACCTGGCGTTTAGTACTTTTTGAAACCAAACGAAGTGGATATAGTACGTTTTGAAATCATATCTTTTCCTCCTTTCAAGGACTATACTGATCTCCCCGAAGCTGTTGCGAAGACCTTCCCAAGCTGCTGCAGTTGTACTTGTATGCAGCTGGCGCCCTCCTCCTCCTCCATACCGCACTTTTTCTATAGAAAAACAGTTTTCCGTTTCTCTTTCTATTCCAGAGATGGGCGTTAATCGATTACAAATGTAATCGTGAAAAGTATTCGTGAATAACGATTACATTTGAAGTAATCGTTATTCGTTGGCAAAAGGATTACAAAAGTATTCATGACTAACAAATACTTTTCAGCGAATACTTTTAAAGTAACCGTGATTAACGAATACTTTTTTGCGATTACAGATACGAATAACGAATAACGATTACTTTGTTTTTCGAAGTCTCAGAAGTGAGAATCTTCGAAGAATCCAAGAATCTTCGTTGTTGAGTGAAATTAAGAGGAAAGTTATGTTTTTGTTGTCATAACCCCCCTGCCGTGGGAATGACCCCGGGCTGGGAAAAGTAAATTGGACAGTTTAACCATACTTCGCTCTTGAAATTGGAATGTCCAATCCGGGACACATTCCAATCAATCAAGCGTCCAAATTTACAACATACATCGAAAACGATACCCCACACAACTTTGTTCTCAAAATCCCAATTTTTGCGCCCATTTTTCACCTTAAAACTTCGACAAAACCGTTAAGTTTCCGTAATCATTATTCATAATGTTATGTAAAGCAATAACTGCTATTCCTTTCAAGTACCCTCACTTGCAACACAAACAATTTTATGAGCCTAAAGTTTTTTCAATTTACCAAAAATTTGGGAAATGCAGAAATACCTACCAAATTCTTGAAAATTGTAACCTTATGGCTAGAATCCACTAACTAGAATGGTCAAACTACACAAGTTGCCATTTGGGTCGATTTCGCAAAGAAAAACTACTAGGTATGCCCACACGGTTATCGAAAAAGAGTTTCAGTTCTTCTAATTCTCCCAATACTTTTATTTTCTTAAATAGCTTCTTTTCTATCAAATTCGCTAAAATCAGTAGTGAACTACGTTCAATAATATCCTTTCCCATAGGTAGTCGGTCGAGATAACATGGCAAATTGATCGTTCAATAATAATGGTACCTACTTGTGATCACATAAAATTGGAACCATAAGTACCTACTAATTTAAAACCAAGAAGTTAAAATATGGAAACATCTTTTGATTTCAAATTTTAATTTTTACTAATCTAAAAACGTAATTTTTCATAAACTCATAGTCTATTTTATTGTTCTTTTATGAGCTATGCCTGCTTCTGACTTTGTGTAACATGCAGATTTTTTTCATGGTTTATTATAAAAGTCGGTTTTTATTAATTAAATTCAGGCAGAAGACCGTCTGCGACGAACATCAAAAATAAATATCAACGGCATGGACCATTGTAATCGGCAAAACTATTCGAATACAAAAGTAATCAAATACAATTGTAATCGATTACAATTGTATTCGAATACTTTTGGCGATTAAAAAAGTATTCGAAAAAGTAATCGCATCGCGCGAATAGAAAAGTAATTGATTACTCTCGTTATTCGTATTCGTTAATCGGGGACGCCCATCTCTGGTGCCCCCCCCCCCCCCACAAGCTTCATAACGCACCCCCCCCCCCCCCCACAAGCTTCATAACGCAACCCCCCCCCCAGCTTCATAAAGCACTCCTCTTCCAAGTTTCATAACGCACCCCCCCCCCCCCCCCCCAAGTTTCCACCACACAAAACAAAAATGTAAAAAATGATTGTAAGCACCCCTTATTTTATTCAAAACTAAAAGAAGCTTTATGTACTTCAAAAGTTGTTGCTTTTTGGGCATTGTTATCCCACAAAAGTAATAAAAAATGTAGGACACCATTAAATGATCATTATCACAACTCAGTGATAAAATTAGCAACGAATACCAAACCGCGGTGCAGCTTGTGTGAGTCGTCTGACCACCAGCGCACCTCCCGATGATAGCCGAATACTTCCAAAACTCGCCAGACCTCCCGGCGCCAAAATCACAGACAATATTCGAGCACTGTCGTTGTTATTAATACATTTTCAGATAGAAAAACAAACCATATTTAAATTAATTACTAGGTTGATTATCGTGTACGTTCTATCTAGTAATGCAATATATTTTTGAATGTCATCACAGTAAACACTGTTTCCACCCCCCCCCCCCCCCTTAAGTTTTTCGATAACCCCCCTCGCAAGAATTTCAATGAAGTAGTCTGCGTCATAGCCCCCCCCCCCCCCCCCCCCCCTGTGGGAAACCCTGCCACTAACCGTATAATAACTAATGATAAATAACTAACCCTATAATAATAAATAATAATCACACCATCAAAGGAAACAGTTCGAAGTGTTATTTGTGTTAGTTCAACTAAGGATAATCGTTAAACCCATGGGTATTGTAGGCAACAATCAAGCTAGTGAATTTATACATGCATAATACGTATTTAAGAACGCGTTTGCACATTGTGGGAATAGACAAGTTGGAATATATTCGTATAATCAGGGAACTATTTTTGATATGGTGCATGTTCCGAAGTGTTATGAATGTTTGTTCAACTACGGATAATCGTTAAACTCATAGGTAGTCTAAGCTACAATCACACTAGCGAATTTATACTTGCATAATAAAACTTTAAGAACAAAGATGGTTTGTGAGAAAATAGGAGTACTATCAGAGTAAAGAAAAACCTTTGGTTTCTTCCACGAATTTGGTATGAGAAAAGTCTGAAACGGATTTGTATCATGTTATTTATACCTCTTGGGCTTAGCTGGTCCTACACCTTCCCCTAGACCAATTATAATCTACTAGCCTTCTAAAGATTAATCATTGCATGGGACTTCCTCAACTTGCGGCACCTACCTAATCTCGGCCTATATGATTCTTTATTAGAGATTTTGTAGGAAAATACTTGGTACTTACCTATGTATTTGCATGTTCCCGCACTCCATTGTATCAATTCTTGAAGATTCATTCCGAATAGATGGAAGACGGAGACGGAACACTGTTAGCGCGAACGCGGAACGTAGTAGACTGCCGGAGACGGCCACGCCCGAACACGTCCACTCTCGAAGACGGACAGGATAGAACTGGTCGAGGCGGGCCGCTCTCCGATACGAGCAGGTAGGCGGAGGGTCGCCGCGGCGTCCGAAAACTTCCTATTTCCGATGTTTTAGGCGCCCGAAAACTTCGGAAACACAAACTTGTTGACGCAACTTCACAAAATACACTTTAAAATAAACTTGAAAACAGAATACCATGTCCTAATCATCAAAAACATAGGCACTACTTCTGTAATAGGTAAAAATTCCCTAGAAAAATGGATTAAAAATGACGATTTCACTTCATGTGTTGGGCCCTATGAACGATCACCGACGAATAATGATTCTGATCACATTCCCAAAGACATCAAGTGGTTTACATAGCGTGTACTGTAAGAATGTGATCCTATTGAAATTGATTTGATAGTGTTAAACCGTTCAATCTCGACTACCCTCCACATTTCCGGCAAAACCGGACCACTAGAACCTGAGGGAATGATTGCAGAGTTGGGTGGTAATTAATTAATTTCGGTAATTAATTACTTTTTAATTACCAATTTCACTACTTGGTAGTTACAACTCAAATACCGATTACTTTAATTGGAGGACGAGTAACTACTCTTTTTCAATTAGTAATTGTAATTAGTGTAACTTATTCTAGAGTAATTAATGCAATTAGGGGTAAAAATTAGGTTTTTGGAGTTACCAATTAGGAGTTGGAGTTACCTACTGTAATCGGAGTAATTTAATTACTTTCGAGTAATTAATTACTTTTGAGTAATTTAATTACCTTTGACTAATTTAATTACGAAAAATTCCAAATTTCGTACAAGGACTCAATTTGGGTTTTAGTTGTGCCCCGAAGTGCGGCAGCCTGTCAATCCATGGTTGCATCCCCTGGGTGGACATATGGGTAAAAAATAGGATTTTCGAGGCCTTCAAAGATACGTTGAAAGGGTGTGGGGTGTAGTTTTCGAAATAATTTTTGACGTAGTTTCGAATGGGCGGGGTCACGCCCATGTTTCACAAACATGGGTGCATGGTTGCTATGCGGGAAAACAGATTTTAAAAATCGGTTTTTTAGGAATATGGTCGTGTGGAGTATCGTTTTCGAAGTATTTTTGCACGTAGAATTGAATGGGAGGGGTTACAGTCCGATTCCACGTCACCTATGGTTGCTATGGGTGAAGATGGGGCAAATAGTGGGGGTTTACGGGAATGTGGTCGTGTGGGTGTCATTTTCGATGTAATTTTGGTTGCAGAATCCAATGGGAGGGGTCTCAGCCTGAGTTCACCGCCTTCAGGGTTGCTTTGGGTGAAGAAGTGGTTGTAACATGGGTATCTTTCATGGTTTTTGACGATATAACCACAGCACAGCTGTCTATATAGGTTCATAACACCTCACAGGAGGGTTTTAAAATTGTGAAGTCGCCGGGAAGAAGGTAAAAAATTGCCCTTGAGGAAACCTACAATACTTAAGCATATAAAAAAGGACTCAAAATGCAATATTTTTTTGAATGTCGTCACGCTAAACACCATTTCAATCAAATTTTCCCTTCCCAAAAATTTTTTTTGGAATCCCCCTCAAGAATTTTAATGACGCAGTCTGCTAATCTAATACAACAATGAAATTTTCTTTTACCAGTCATGTATTCTCAAAGTAGAGTCTTCCGACTGAAACATTTTTCGAATTTAAAAAAAATGAGCTATGGCATTAAATAAAAAAGCCAAATATTGGAGCAACACCATGTGACAGTTGTAGGTTGTGAGAAATTGAGTAGTTAGTCAAATATAATTAAATTCTCAATTAGCTATTTAACTCAAAGCCAGTGGATTTATGTAGGGGCCAAGGTATTTTACGCACTCGACAAAATTTCGAATTTATAGCACAAATGATTTGGCAGGCAAGGGCATGTGACATAAAATCTCACATAATTTTAAAACAACCCATATCCAGGTACTTACGTTCATATTCTCATTTATGTTTACGTTCGTTTTTCTGTTGGATCCACGCAAAGCAGTCCGGAAGGGCGCATTCCATACTTTTGAGGCACGTATATCAATAACGAACTTAATAACAAAAGTATATTTCGAAAGTTTTCAATATTCAGATTTTCGTAATTTCAGCCCTTTAATTTGACCCATTCGACTGACATGAACGCGGTCCCTAGATCCCTAATATGATTTTTGACTCAAGTTTCATTCTATTAAGTTCAGTAGTTTTGAAGAAAAGCACCGGACGGCGGACGGACGGAATCGTTTAATTTTAGCATGGTAGATACATCCGTTAGCCTTGACCTAACTGGCAAAAAGTGTTACGTTTTTGGGGAACGGTAATAAGAAACGGCATCGAGTCACGAAATTTTGCTTAGTCGATGATACAGAACTAAGGATCCTTCAACCAGGTGTAATGTATTATAAGTCAAGAGCAACGTGCTCGATCGTTTCACTATTACTTTGAATTGTTTCCGAGTTATACGAAGTAACAATAATGTTTTTTTATTGCTGCAGGATACGAACGATTAAAGGATGAAATGTTGAGTCGAAAACAGTCAATAGAGCTGCTCATAGCTTAAAACACGTTATAGGGTTGTATCAAATAATGTTGTAGTCTCAATAAAACTATGAAAATATCTTCCCATCTGAAGACTGATTTTTTAAAAGCCTATCGAAAAGGCAGAATAGGTTTGATCGCATTCTTCCAAATAAAAAAATTAAATTAAACAGAATAAGAAAGGGCAGTTAAAGCAAGTGCTGTGTTTTTCAAATTTTAGCCGTAGGCTCTAAGCAAAGAGCATCCGAGGGGTCCAGGGGCAAGTTTTTTGTATTCGATTTTTGGATTTTAAAACGTTTTAGGAAATTTTTATGGAGTTTCCGAGGATATCCGAATAGTTGTCCCCACTTTAAGTGAGCTATCCGAGGGATTGAGAAACGGAAGACCGAAAAAAGCCTCAAGAACTGTGATTCTGGCGATGTGGACTGCTCCTTTCTACTAGCGCAACTAAGTTTGTATGCCCCTCCTTAACAAACCAGACACCAGCAGACATTTTACACAAGAATTTCTCCTACAAATTATCTACAAAACAACCCGATCACCCGCATGCAGACTGAATATAACCGTGTTGCCAGCAGAGGACTTTTGGACATTTTTCATTTCAATAGGGCGAAATTTAAATTTTTTCTTTATTCCAACATTTTTTGAACCAGTCTTTTGTTTCATGCTTTCCTGATATATTTATTTACATTTAAATTATTGGTCTACAATTTCTGCTTAATATATTCATACCTATGATTGTTCATCCATATTTTACATTCACATTTATTTTTTCTAAGTGCAATTTTTTTTGTTTTGTTCAATTGGGCCTTGCCCGTGTTATTAAATAAATAAATAAATTCCTCACTGGGCTTGTCTTAGTAAATTTTCGCGAGTCCCAATGCCCGCATTTTCCTAAACCACGACTGTCCTAGATGAAAACGGCAACATTTCAGAGTCACTTTGGGCCATACGTCTCTGACTGCTGAGTGGATAGCTAATTCGAAGTCACTGAAAACAGTTTGTGATGAGTAATCCATTGTAAGACGGTAGAGGTGATTTTGAGCAGTCTTATAAGCATCGTGAGTTTTGCCTGCCTACAGTGAGAAAAAAGCGGTACGCAAATACCGTTCTTGTACTAAATGGGTACGATACGAAACCAACGGCGTTCACTAGTCAACTACAGGAGTTTTAGAACATGTTTTAAACGTGTTGATTCGAATTGAAACGAGTTGAACAATCCGAAATCGTTGAATCTCGGTCCCTCCCCTTTGACCGCAATTCGGATGTTAATTTTCGAAGACGTGACCGCAATTGTTACATCTCACTAATGGCCTGTCACCTCCTGACCGCAAGTCGGATACAGCCAATTTTTTGGATGTCCGAATTTTTTTTTTTCAATGTTTGATTACAAAGGTTCATTTATGAAAATAAGAAACGAAAAGTAGATTTTTGTAGCGCTAAATAGGATTCTGAAACACTGTGAGACGTAGAGATACCATCGACCTACTGGCAAGTCCCTTCTTCTGCCTGCGATAACGACAATTTAAACTGCATTTTCTTTTAGAGTGCCCTCATTCTAGCACCCGTTGCTCTTAAAACTCTGCTAGTTAGTGATACATAACTAATCACTGTTGACTTCATGGCATTCTCGTATACGTAGAGTCAGCCACTGCCGGGGAGAGAGTGAGGGGTTTTTATTGGTTCGCAATCACAATCCTCATTAGTCCGTGGCCCTCCGTCGACCTCGGCGGCTCTTTCCCACAGACTGCGCGGTTCCCGATGGCCGTCGTCCCACATATGGGCATTAATGTCACCGGCGTCGCCCATTATCTCTCAGAAATGCCCTCGAGGAAGAACCCGGAATATAGTTGAAAGAAAGAAAAAAAAATAAATAAATAAAGAGAATAAAAATCGGAGAGATCGAGTAAGAGGAAAAAAAACCACAATACCGTAAATCAGTCAAAGCCCGATCTCCAGGGGTCCTTTGGTGGGTGGAATCCTAAATGCGTCTACACCTTGCGACCCGAGGCCGAAGGTTTTAGGTTTTCTCTTCTCCAACCTTGTTGTCGACATCCCACTAAATGTCGCAACTCGTCCACCCGATGGCCTCAAGTCCGCTCTATATAGGGCCGCCTTCCCCTCTGCCTCCTTCCTCGCAATCATGTTTCTATTCAAATTGCGGTAGGATATACTAAACTAAATAGGAACTACAACGGCGCTTATTGGTCCGAAATCGGCACAAACTATTACACGAATGTTTATTATAGTATTTCCAACCCAAATTCAATATTCTCGTACTATTTCATGTCTGATTTCTAACGCTAAAAATTATGAACACTTCTTTCTAACGGGAACGCAAAAATATTTGCACACTACATTTTGGCCCACAACATGTCAAAAGTTGTCCATACCTATTGTAGAAGTGTATCCATCGATATAGAAGGATCAAATGATCAGACATTCAATTGAACTACTTCATTCCAATCATTGATTAGCGATTGTTAAAGGGGATTTGAAGTCCAATTGATCCAGTCCATATAATTTTTCAAGTCCACGGGAAATCGCGACTAATTTGAATATGAATGTTTAAGATAACAACTCTCTGAAGTCTCGTCTCTTTACAACCCTATTAAAATCCTACCTAATATTACAATAACACACCGTTTGGTTGGAAATATATTTAATTCAACAATTAAGTAACAGTGTTTATACGTATGAATTGTAAAGCCCCCATAAAACCCATAAAATATTCTTAGATTCTCAAACCCCACTAAAACTAAAACGTAATCAATAGAGAGAGAATCAACAAAATAATAAACTTCAAAATAACTATCCAAGAAATAAGAACACTTTCACGGTAGAATTTTGCAGAACAATATATTTTTTCAAATAAGTACAAACAACCGACATCAAAATCATATGGAATAATAGCTGAAAATAAATTTAGAGAATATCTGGCCGATACACCAATTTGACTTCTAATAAATAATTAAAACAAGTTCGCATAAGCGAACAAATACAATTTAAAAAATCAACATTTCTTTGAAAGAAAAACTTTTACCACTTTTTTACAACTATTTTATGTTAAAAACTGAAGAAAAGAAGAAAACTTTTGTTTTTACGGCCGCTAGTGGTCCATATGTGCCGTAGGTAGTGGATGGCTAACCCCCCCTTCCTTGAAGTTTATGTTGTGGGGCCTGCGAGCTACACGATATTCTGCACCCACTTATCCCCCGCCCCAATCACTCCTGCTAGCGCAGTCTGTACCCTTCTATTGGAACTTCCTACCTCTCTTATTTGTTATAAATATACATCACTAGCGTTTCGGATTGTTTTACCGGCATTTCATTTCGAATCGTTCAGTCCAATTCGAAGTTATATCGCAATAATGGCACCTTGCGACGAGTGAAGAGGCGATTTGAAATGAAAAAGCGGCATCTGTCGGCACTTGGTTGAAATGCATCATACTGACCAAAACTGCAGGAGATTCTGGAGCTCGGAAGGTCTCCGCAAGGACATGAGGGCGATTTTGACCTGGCAACCCGCCACATAAGTGTAAACAGGGTCATTTACGACTAAAAACTGACTGCGATACGCTTTTGCTAGGTAACGAATTGACCTAAAGCAGACGATCGCCATTTCTGAACCTAAAATTGACTCAACGAACCCCACGATGACACGATCAAGTCAAAAAATAATTACTGACTCCGTTTTGGAACCGTTTTTTCTCTTTTTCTTCATATAAGAAGGTTGATTTTTGAAAAAATAATCCGAAATGCGATTTTTTCGTCCTGAGAGAACCAATTTATCATAGACGTATTACATAACTGATCACTGACCCTTCTGACTGTTGGGTAAGTAAATAGAAGAACTCCGGAAGATAAACAGTTCCGGAACTGCCGGATCACGCCCGTTCCCTCCTAGTAAATCACGTTAATATTCATTTCCCAGTGGTTTTCCTTCGTTCCGTGTTTTCCTTCCGTTACGTGACGATGCGGGTCACGTGACATAAAACACACGCTCCGACCGGGGAATGAGAATTTTCTTTGTTATTGAATTCCAGTGGTCATCGACTCGCCGTGATCCGAACGTGCGTCCGAACGAATATTAACAGTTTCGACGACAACCGTTCCGGCTTGCAATTTGTTTCCTTCCGATTTCCCTGCTGACTATTTCTCGTGTTCGAGATGACACGAACGTTATTTCCGTACGGTTCAGACACCTTCGAGTTTATTCGTTTTCTGATCAGTGGACGTGGCGTTTTCAGATGTGTTTTGACTAGCGGAAACATGATTTTTAAGCTCGTAAGACACTTCGAACATGATTTTCAGGTAAAGTGATTCTACAATAATCCCTAAACCAAAATATTTTATTCCATGTTTCAAGGTACGTGAAATCCAAAAGCTGGATTAAGGGAATCTCCGTGATTCGAGTTTGCAGCACAAACCTTAAAAACGTACCACAGACACACATCAGTGATTTACGTAGAAGGGCTATTCTAATACAGAAATAATAACCCTCCGTGTAATGGTTTGCAGAATTGTTTCCCATCCAAGCGGTACATATACTTCCTTCTGGTTTTGTGTTGTTACATTTTTGTTACGTCCTCCTATTCCTGGGGTTTGCATGAGCATTAGCTTCATCTTATTTTATTGCTGGAGAACTAAAACTCCAAGATTCAAAGATAAGATGGTAAGTGCATGTGGGTGAGTAAGTGAGCAAGTCAAGTTGAATCGAATTCCAATAAAATGATGGTGGGTTCAGATCTCCATCTGGGAGGAGATCACGGCGAGTCCTTGAGCGGCCTTCACGACCTGACTCAGAGAGCACGAGCGCGTCTTCTGCCGCTTCCTGGTGCCCGTTGCCCCCGTCATAACTGCGACCCCGCGACCGGTGATGCTCTCCGCGGATGAAGGACGAGCGTGTTCCCCCTTGCAATGTCACAGGTGATGCGCCGCGCACGACCGACACTCGATGTGAGTTCATTGAAGGGGGTCGTGTTCACCTTGCAACGCACTGTTGCGAACTGCATCTAATCGCTAACACGAACAGTTTGTCCGACTTAATACTACTGATGTGAAGTTCAATAATAAAAGGAGAACTGCAGTTCGGGCAGTGCAACTTGCTCCAAAAGTGCAATGTTTCTACCTATCTACAGTGTTTCTACCAACAGTTTATTTGACTTATTATTAGTGACGTGAAATTCAAATATGAAAGGCGAACTGCATCTCCAGAGCAGTTGTTATTAGAGAGTGAAGGAGGTCATTCCCGGTCCGTCAAATGAATTATCCCATGGTAATGATTTCATTCACTCTAAAAAGTACTGCTCCAGAACTGCAGTTCTTATTATTATCTGCAGTTTACAACGTGTTCATCTTCAATGCACTGTTGCGAACTGCACCTTATGGTTAACACCAACAGTTTGTCCGACATCGTATTAGTGAAGGGGAGTTCAATACCAAAAAAAGAGCTGCAATTCCGGAGCAGTTCTTAGAAGAGTGAACAGGTCATTCAGTCCCTCAAATGAATTATTCAATGGGGATGACTGGGAATGACGTCATTTAATCCTTAACAAGAACTGCCTTGGAACTGCAGTTTTTCATTTTACTAATAGGGTGTAACTTGTTCATCTTACAACGCACTGTTGTGAACTACACCTCATGGCTAGCACGAACAGTTTGTCCGACTGAATACTAGTTTTTAGAAGTTCAATAATAAAAGAAGAACTGGAGTTCCGGCACTGCAACTTGCTCCGAAATTGCAGTTCTTCATCCTATCTACAGGGTGTAACGTGTTCATGTTGAAATTCACAATGCACAATTGCAGATAATGGCTAAAATTAACAGTTTGTACTTTCATTTGTTAATTTTATTGTTAAATTTTATAAATATGTTGTAGTAACAATCACACATACAGAAATATGTTAGAGCTTCATGAATTAACAACTTCACAGCTAAAGCCAATTGAAGGGAAAAAAACAGTTTGTGCGACCTGTTATTAGTGACGAGAAGTTCATTGATAAAAGAAGAACTGCAGTTCCTGATCAGTTCTTATTAGAGAGTGACTGAGGTCATTCCCATTGAATAGCTCATTTGAGGAAGAGCGATAGAGACACGTACTTCCGATCTACAAAAGTGTAGAAATGATAAGTGGCTAGGGAAGCGTCATGGCGGACTATCAAATCTGCTCCACGTAGATTTGATACTCTGTGACGGAGGCTGAGGCGTGACGTCATCCGAATAATACCTGTAGATATTATCCTTCCTTCTACGATCAACACAAGTCAGATAACAATTGTGGGAATGAAAGATAAGACGTATGACGTCGATTCTCGACGCTAAATATTTTCTCAATAGAACTACATAACAGATCTTGGATTAAAGGCGATTACTCATATAACGCTTGGTAACTATTCTAATATTTACTAACATTCATTGAAATGGAATGCTCCCTATTCCTTGAATGGCAGAATCCTTAATGTATATCCTCCCACATCAGCGAGAAATGGGGTTTTCAGGAATCGGTAGCCAAATCATTTTGATTTCATGAGATCAGACGCTGCACAGTGTGGCCATTTCCCTATCTAGTGGAACATAAGTCCAAATCAGCGGATTATGCGGTCAAATTACATCGTTATCGTTAATACAGATGTAATTAAAGGGGTAAAATGCAAAGAATGCAGGGAAACACAATAATAACGGTACATTCCACGTATTAAGACCCCATGTTTACTGAATTTACGATAATTAAAAAAATTTTAATGCGACTTTATTTTATGATATGATATGAACTTTAATGATACTTTCACGATTTTGATGTGAATACCATAAGTTTTTTCACTCACATACTGTGGCCTGTTCAGGACTAATTCCGATAAATTCACCTTTAAGGAAAACAAAAGTATCTTGCATGAATTTGTTATCAAAAACGTCGACAAACTTCATTTCAGAACCCTTTTCACACCTTTTGTTTGGTAAAATTTGCATTGCTTATTGTTCAATTTCGGTCGCCTTTGGTACGATTATCCTTCATACCACTATCTTGTATCCTGCTAACTATTCATGACAAGAAAATAAATTAATTCCGCTTTACTAGGAGTCTTCAATAAGTACTTGGATCCAAGAAAAGCGTCAATGACGGGCTCGTTATGACCAATCGCTTCGTATTTCCTAAACCAATATTTTCTGGTATAAACAACAGAATATTTGAATTATGACTTCCTAAGTACCTAACTGCAATAATTAAATAACAGGAAAACTAGGATTTTCCAACCACCAAAAATTAGTACATTAGTTAGTTGTTATCATCAATGGTAGGAGGATGGCTCCAATTATTGAACAAATCATGATATTGTTTGAATTAGTAAGAATATGGTTGGGGGGGGAGTTTCCTTTCCGAATTTCAGTAGTAGTTAGAACAACTTTTCTAGATCACGCTGATGTACAGAATGAGTAACCAGAGTGCTATTACAACTTTTGTGCTGTGAAACTTTACGAGGTTCCCAGTTCCCGCAGGTCGTGTTTCTTATTGATTCGGTAAGAGATCTGATCATATTCATCATGGTTTGTTCATAACTCATCATTGATTTTACGTTTTCTTTTGTTTAGTTACTGTTGGTTTTCATTTTTCTACCGAATGGTGTACATAGGCTGTAGTTTCAGCGTTTTTAATTTAATACAATAAGTGTCTGGTTTAATACAACTGGAAACTGAAAGGTGATGGTATCAACTTATGGGACGGGTGAAGTATTGGTCTTCCCAAGGTTCCATTTATTGGACAGTGGGTGGAAATTTAGTGAGAGTTTTTTCTCAATCCGCTTGCTAATTCTGGTTTATTATTCAATAATAAACCATTGTAATCGCTCTTGAAAAAAATTCTAACCCCCCCTGAAATTTCATGGTTTACGTTTCAAAGGGTGTAGAATCCGAATCTACAATAAAAATTTCTCACAAACGGCTGGAGGAAAAATCTGAAATTTTCAGGAAAAATCCATGTTGGTCCGACGAAGCCCCAATTTTTTAGCCAGCTCTCTCACTTAATTCCTACATCCGGCCTAAAATTGGACTTTTTTTGAAGAACTTTCCATGAGGAAACGAATGAGCCCTTCCTCAGGTTCGTAGCTCAAACCATTCCCAATGTATGGCCCGATCTATGGTGCCAACATTTGCGTTTTTTGTTGTTTTATTATTGTTTTGTTTTGATCGCAGTAACCTAGTGATAGTGAATGGGGATACTGGAGTGAACTCCTGAAAAGGCTTTGTAGCCGATACACGGGTTGAAGCATTCTGATAACCATAAAAAAATCGCAGCAAATTCTTTCACTGGGGTTTATTATTCAATTGGCTTGCGTTCATGATTTGAATTTCTACTAAGCTTTGGAGTGTGCGTGTTTCACAAGTGATAGAGCGATTATTGAATTTCAGGAGGCACACAATATGATCAATTGATCAATCCAAATAGGTATTTTGATTGAGAACAGATTTACGTGCTCTATGCATATCTCCTGAATTCAATAATCCCTCTATCACCTGTGAAACACGCACACTCCAAAGCTTAGTAGAAATTAAAATCATGAATGCAAGCCAATTAAATAATAAACCACAGTGAAAGAATTTGCAGCGTTTTTAGTCTGTAGCTAACAAAGACATTGGTTTAAAATGTTCAATAATGAACCTTTGTAATCCTCCAAGAAATAAAAAATTAACCCCTCCTCAAAATTAGCTGTTTTACGTTTAGAGATGTGCAATATCCAAAAATCGAATAAAGAAAATCCGTTGATCCCGTGACGGCCGCTCTGAGTTTTTATCCAAAACTACGGAACCAAAATTTATGGGTCAAGAATCAAATTTTTGGACCACCAACTGGGACTTGATATTTGGCGTAATTTTTAGTCAGTCCTAAAGCGTGAAATCAACGGGTTGAAATATAGAAAAATTTGAATATCAAGAAGTTTTGAAATAACACCAATGTTTTGATGTTCTTTATTGATGGATGTCCCTTCTGAAGATCGAATGATTCTACCCTGACTGCTTCATTTATTTGTTCGCCCTCCTTAAGGAATAAAACTTTGACAGAATGCGAAGAGGGACACGAGTGCGAATATGAACGTGCATGGACATAGTAAAGATTGTCTACTATTACGTAACAAATTTTGAAGCTCCATAAAGTATTCTTGATTCTTGGGATCGACACCGCTCCCCTTTAAAATATAGAATTGCTTGTCTTGTTTCAAAGGGCTTAAGTGAGAACTGGTCGTTATTTGTGCGGTGTAGATACAGTATAGTACAGGCACTAACAGTTACAAGTGTTTTTATTCAATGTACTATTAAGTAAAAACAAATGCCAAGACCAAGGTGGTAGATCATGATCGACTGACGAGATCAGATAGTATCCCCATGTTCCTTCTGGTGGTTTCCCAGTCGATGATTTGTACACGTACGGCAGAAATTGATCAAAGTCGGGCTCTTGGCCCTGACTCTAACGCAGTATTTCAATTGAACTTGTTCCTTAAGAAATCGCAGGAACTTGAAATCTCAGATATGCAACCATTGAAATGTCAAAGCTTATGACACCGTTGATCCATCACGCGAATAGCTCAGCTCGCAGGATATGTAACGAGATCCGACGAACGTTTTCGAGTGATAAGACCGAGGTAACTTTCGTTTTCTTTGGAGGCGTTTTCGTCGAAGGGGGTGGGACCCATGAGGAAATGAAGGGTTGAGTCTTTAGGTACGCCCCGCGTCCTGAGCACGCGATATGGTAATGCTTACAGGGAGCATCTGCCGGGTCTGGTCACGATCAGATTTCCGAAGGGGGTGGTTTTCGAATGATTGCGGCAACAATAGGCGGATTGAAGGGGCAGGAAAAGGAAGAAATGCGTCACATTTAGGTAGGCAGTAACCTACTTACCTCAAGACGAACTACATGGTCTGAGGGAGGTTTTTTGAAAAACCAAACAAGACTTTATAATATTTGTGATTATTTCAATACAAATGTCATCCTATACTTGCCAACGTTCACCATTAACATAATTTTTCTAAAATAATGTTGACAGTTCATTTCGAAATGATCACCAGGTTTGTGACCTGTTTTCATCCATATGTTGTCATTCTGCAGCATAAATTCCACAAAATAATGTTAACACATAACATAACATGTTCAGGGAAATATAGGACAGCACTTTTAGCTGCAGCTCAAATTTACGATTAGGTTAGCAGCCCTGTCATCTTTATCATTCGCATAGCAGTCTGCCAGCATCTAGTCCAGTGTACTAGCGTACCTGCCTAAACATATTTAACGTTAGTCTAGCCACCCAAACAAATTTTTCGTTAGTTTAGCCGCCCCTCAACTTCGGCCATCGGCGAGCTTTACATTACGATAGCTGCTTAGTTTGATTAACCCCAACATAGCTGTTTCGTCTACGTGTCTATTGCATTATTAAATTACGATTAATCTATAAGATTACCATAGAAAAAACCAGTTTTTTTTTTTGCTTCTGCAGGACATCCACCGATCTCCATTGGCTGCATCTCAACCTTGCTGTCTTGTCCGCTTTACAGTTAACTTAGCTTCCTAACTTCTGACTCAACATTAGCACAGCTGTCGATCAATATTCCCGAATCTCAGCTGTCTCTCAAATTTACCATTACCTTAGCTGGCTTGTTACCTTTTCCGTTAGTGTAACTGCTTAAAAAGTTTACCACTACTTTTTTCTGGCTCCTTAGCTTTTCCATTAGCTCAACTGGCTCTCAACCAATATCCAAGCTGTCTTGTCAACTTTTCCGTCTCCTTACCTGATTACGATTAAAAAAAACTTTAGGTTATTTTGCAATTTGCAGAAAATCCGCCAATCCCCACCTGCTGCATATCAACTTTGCCATCAACATTGCTGTCTTGTCAGCTTTACAGTTAACGTTGCTTCCCAGTCTGATTCACCATTAGCACAGCTGACATGTCAATCCGGTATCTTAGCTGAATCTCAAGTTTACCATAATCTTTTGTGGTTCGTTGGCTTTTCCATTAGCCTAGCTGCCTCCCAGGTTTACTGCTACCTTCACTGGCTCGTTACTTTTTCTGTTTACTTAGCTTGACAAATTTGCGATTGACTTACATAATAACTGTTCAGCTATACAATTGTGATGGAACAAAACTACTCGACAGGGTTTGGCATTGGGTCTGCTGTATAAAGTGAAACCATTACTCCCAGACACTTACTACAGACTGGTACAGTCGTTCGTATCGAATCGCTCGTTTCCCTCAAAACCGACTTCCACTCCAACCCATTGACGCTTAATTGCACCCCAATACCAGAAGTTGACGTAGTTCGATACCTGGGTCTCTACCTACGTACAACGACTCATACAACCATCATACATGGCTCGTCAAAAACTCCATTCGAGACTGAACCTCATCAAACCATCTGCTCATTTGATTCACCTCTGTCACTCGATAATACACTACTATTGACTCTAGTACGTCCGATCTGGCAGTGATGGCTGCCCATTTTGCCAGCAGATGAACCCAAATACGTTGTTAAGGTCCAGACACAACAGAATAGACGCATCGCCTCATCACGAATGCACTACGGTATGTCAGAAATGCTGTTCTTGACCTAGATACTATCGTGGCAGAGGTATCCTGTATGGTACGCCACCATACCTCTCACCACGTGTACTTGCCTTGCGCCTCGAGACCAGGATTTCGATTCACCATCCTCCCTAAAAGGACTTCGGCTCATCTTTTCTCCCGGTCAGATCAAATCAAAATCAATCAAATAATTCATACTCAAAATCAATCAAATACTTTATATCTATATAAATATCGACATATCAGTCTGCTGTTTCCAATTACTGAACATGATAGAAAGTTGAATAAACCTATTATCTGAATATTTTTATTTCTACAGCCAGATCCACAATTCTGGGCCTCTACCAGTCAGTTTCCATATCCAAAGACAAATTTACCAGTATATTCAAGCAAAACACTGTTCAGCTATACAATTGCGATGGAACAAAACTACTCGCATGTTTTGTTTGTAGGACATCTGCCATTCGACATAAATCAGAACCTCCAATTTCCACTCCCACACTACCAGTTTTCTCAAAACCTCACGGATCCCAAGCACCGATAAGTCGAAATCCGCTCGACTCCCGAACGACTCCCAAAATCACTTGCCGAGGGAAAATCACTCCGGTTATATAGATACGAGGCCCGGTAAATCACCCGTTAGAATGGACACGAGGTGATCATCGCATTACCATATCCGAAACGGAGACGATAGTTTCTCCCGTTGATCCAATAATAACAGACGCCACGAGGGAACCAAAATGGTCCCGTTTTTGTTCGGAAATCTCCTCGGATGGCCCTTCAATCGAAATAACACCTTGGTAATGCTTCCACCTGCGCCTTGATTCCTCCTTTCTGATAGGTATCTTTCGACCTCTACTGATAGCGTTTATGCATTATTCATGCTTCACGCCTCCGCATCTTTCCCAGTCCTTGTTTTAGAATAAATTAATTAAGCGTGACATTTCTTTTTTTTTATACTACGACTTTTTGTATTAGATAGCGGCCAATCGGGGTGTCGGTAATGGTGACGCGAAGACTCGGCCCAGACCTTACTTCGTAGCTATCAAGTTAATCATATAGTTTATGGTGTTTTCTCTAATTTCAGGTTTCCTAACCGGGAGTTCCAGAAACTAGGTAACTTGGAAGATTCGTTTCAACTGTCCTCAAATAAGTTCCTATTGAGAAAGCAAATGTTACCAAGTTACTACCTATATCGTTTGCTGTTGTGCTATACGTGGTTATTCTTTATTAATTTCAGAGAAATAATTCGAATTTTAAGGTTAACTACCAAATTTAAATGTAAAGCAAATTCAAATATTACCTTAATTTCCGATACATCGTAAATTGAATGCTTTTGAGTCAACCGATAGACACCGGAGGTGATGGAAAATTTATTTCTCCAATATCAAAATTCAACCTAGAATTGTACGTATTTGGTAATTCTGAACCACTTTGGTTTTTTGTCTGTCTGTGTGTCTGTCATGTGTCCTCATATCCGTGCAAAAACCATTATTTCTACAGATATCCTCCGATTTTGATGACATTTGCAAGAATGTGCGGGCTACGCTTTACATCGCTATGATTTCATCCCTCAGTAATCTATACCTCACTCTGCGCAAGCGCCAACATAAAGTCCACCAATCTTTAATTGACTCTGGTTCTAGTGGCTCACTTGAATTAGGAGGATAGTTGTGAAAGTGCTTTCTCACATGAAATCCCATATGTATTGAAACAAGATCGTACCATCACTGACTGCTGTAAGTGTGGAAACGGAAAGTCCTTGTAAAATGCCCTATTCATACCGTGTTCATTTGAATTTTTTTAAATTTAGGGAAAATATGGGGTTAACGGGTAAATAATCCCTTATGCATTTCACCGGTTAAAAAGCAATACTTCACTTTGAGCGTGAGCAAACGTTAAATCTGTCAACCATAATTTTTGCAAGTGCTAGTTGTCTGATATTGCTAGAATTTGATTCATAGGTGAGGAAAGTAGATTTAATCATCTCAGATCAATTTAAACTCAATTGAGCACTTACTGTGTCCGTTATTGAATTACAGCAGGGGTCTCTAAAGTATTTTGGTCGTATTTGGAAGTATTTGGTCGGCCCGCCGCCCGCCGACGCCAAAGGAAAAAATTAGGCTACCCCCAGAACAGAAAGAAAAGTCAGCCAAAAGCCATGTGACCCAGCGAAAGCTACAATGAAAACGTAATAATCATGCAATTAAAAAAATATATTTAACCACTAAGAGCTAAGTTTTGGTTCCCATATTAGGCCAAATTTTGAGTTTGTCCAATTTGTCTAGGAAAGCTTAAAAACCATTTTTTTCAGGTGTCTGACTTTCAAAATTTTCCGGAGGAGAGCTCCCTTCAGCTGGGAGACTAGCCCCCCAGAGCCCCCTGTTGGCCCGCCCCACCACCTCCACATTATGATACGGCCCTTGGGACAAATAGTTTGGAGACCCCTGAATTAGAGCAATAGACTAGAAATGTGTCGACTCACACATTCGGGCTGATATCGCTGATGTTCCATGATATTTTCGTCCTGTGAATCGCTTTAACAAATTCGTATTCTACATCTCTCAAGATTAAGATTCTCACAAGTTTATTTGAAACGTTTCACTCATCATCTTAATACCGAGACGATGAAACTATGAACCACATCCAACCTGAACTCTGAATGATAAAATTCTGAAACAGTCCTAGGGCATTGAACACGTTCTCATGCATATGCAGATGAAATGGTAGAAAATGTTAGTTTATAATTCATGTGTACGGAATTTATAATAACAATAATATGTTTTGAATCCCTTACTTTGGAGCATGAGTTTTTATTTCTTGGCAGATACGTTTCGTCGTTCACCGAGGAAATCATCAGTCTTATTATGTCATCAATACATGCGGAACTCCGGCTTAGACATGTTGGTGCACGACACATCCCTTCACTTTGTTTCAATACTTGTAGTATGGGCAATTAAAGTTTTTTAGTTGCTCCCTCATCCTTCTTATATAAAAACTAGTCATGATTAAATTTTTATATTAAAAAAAAATTATTTTCTTTTTCATTAATTAATGCAATGATTACAACAATAGTAAAAAATTTTAATCATGACTAATTTTTAACATAAGAAGGATGAGGGAGCAACTAAAAAACTTCAATTGCCCATACTACAAGTATTGAAACAAAGTGAAGGGATGTGTGGTGGCACCAACATGTCTAAGCCTGGAATTCCGCATGTATTGATGACATAATAAGACTGATGAAGTCCTACGAAGCTGACGAAACGAATCTGCCAAAAAATAAAAACTCATGCTCCAAAATAAGGGATTCAAAATGAATGTGGTCACCCAACTACCTACACCCACTACTAACAATAATACGGAGAAGTAATGAATTAGAGCTCTGAATTAGCTGAAATGTGAACTTGAATGTCATCAAAATATGTTAAAACGTCTATTAAGATTGTTTCAGTCATGCAACATGTGTAAAACGATTGGCGGAAAGCACAGCAGAACTGTTTTTCACATGGTTGATAACCCAAGGTCCTATAAACTGTTCCAATTTACTGACTAGTGTTTATGTGTCATGATTTTGTCTGTTATCTTACTTCTATGGTGTTTATCTTTACCTACCTATATAATGATTGTATTCTATCCATCAAATTCGTTTGGGATTGTCACTTGGGTTCATAGAAATTTATTCTAATTTAGCTATCTTTTTTTTTTGCATCCTTATTTTCTTCATCTGATCACTTTTGGGTCGTTTTTGTAAAAATGGTGTATTAGGTAATATTACCTGTTTAACTCAACTCCCCCGAACCGCACAGGGTCGTACCCTATGGTTCTTGGGGTATATTCCATTGTATAAATATACTATAATTTTTCCTTTGTGTTGCCGTATTAATTTACAACTATGATATTTTTTTTTGTAATTTCTTTGTCTTTTTTTTGGAATAAACTTTCTTTCATTCATTCATTCAACATCGGGAATCATACAATGGCTGCTGGGTTTCTTCTATAATATTTCCCAAAATTCGATCATCGTGGCGATTCGAATCCAATCACTCGGGTTCATTCTTTTTACTTTCACGTCTGTATTCTGTTGAGTGAAATCAAGTTGTAATACATATTTTCTTTCACCTTTTATTATCCCCTAGTGAGATGGCATACAAATAACGGTTGAACTGAGCGCCAAACCGTGTTATTGTTTTTCCAGCTCGGAGACCTATTTCAAAAGAGAAGTATCGTGACCTCTTGCAATCTGCGCCAGTTCTGCCAGACGATCAAAGCACGACGTTATTTCACTAAACTCCCATAGCGATCTACGGGGAGGAAAAGGCAAAACAAAATTTGATTTGACAAAAAAAAAAAAAAAAAAAAAAAAAAAAAAAAAAACAGCTGCAAAGTCTTTCACTGGGGTTTATTATTCAATTGGCTTGCGTTCATAATTTGAATTTCTACTAAGCTTTGGAGTGTGCGTGTTTCACAAGTGATAGAGCGATTATTGAATTTCAGGAGATATGCATAGAGCACGTAAATCTGTTCTCAACCAAAACCTATTTGGATTGATCAGTTGATCATATTAGTGTGCCTCCTGAAATTCAATAATCGCTCTATCTTGTGAAACGCGCACACTCCAAAGCTTAGTAGAAATTCAAATTATGAACGCAAGCCAATTGAATAATTAACCCCAGTGAAAGAATTTGCAGCGTTTTTTATTGAACCTCAATACCCCCCACAATAAAAACATCCATAATTTATCAAGTCCTTTAGCGCTCGTATTGCGTTAAAATTTCCCCAAACCCAAATTCAGACGATGTAGCCAAAGGTAGACAGATGTAGAAGAGGCACACAAATATCATCAACTGATCAATCCAAATAGGTGTTTTGGTTGAGAACAGGTTTACGTGCTCTATGCATATCTCCTGAAATTCAATAATCGCTCTATCACCCATGAAACACGCACACTCCGAAGCTTAGTACAGATTCAAATCATGAACGCAAGCCAGTTGAATAATAAACCCGAGTGAAAGACTAGGTACTTATTTACCCCTGTAATAATATTGAATAATGATCCCCAGTAATAATATTTACCTATATAATATTATTATCAGCGTTTCATACATATCAGAATGCTTCAACCCGTGTATCGGCTATAAACCACAAGTATCCACATCGGCTATCACTCCAGATACCTCATTCACTACAACTCGACGCTATCGGCATCACTAGGTTACAAACAAACAATAATAAACCAAAAAAACGCAAATGTTGTCAACATAAATCGGGCCATACATCGAGAATGGTTTGACCGACGGACGTGGGGAAGGGCTCATTCGATTCCTCATGGTATGTTCTTCAAATAGAGAAACATTTTGGCCGCTTCGACTTGTTTTAAGGTTTTTAGGGATTTTACAAAACTTTGACAGCCCTTAAAGGGCGTCGTCGGACCAAGATGGATTTTTCCTGAAAATTTCAGATCTTTTGCTCCAGCCGTTTGGGAGATATCGTGTGTACGGCGTACGGCTGACGGACGGAAAATTTTTTATTGCAGATTCGGATTCTACACCCTTTGAAACGTGAACCATGAAATTTTCAGGGGGGGGGGGGGGTTAGAATTTTTTTTCCGGAGCGATTACAATGGTTTATTATTGAATAATAAACCAAAAGTTTGGTAAGTACCTACGTAGATGCTGACATCGTTGGAGACACATTGCCGACACGTCATTACCGATGTCCGTCTTGTTAAATATACTTTAGTGTCAAAATATTCATGAATAAGACGCCGCTCATGAGTGTTTTTTATTTTATTTCTTGTGCAGATTGATGACAAGCCTGCGCAACGCAAACCGAGACATCGTGCTGCTCGACCAACATTCCCCCTTCTTTCCATGTTTATATGTTATAATTTCGTTTTTTATTCAATAAAATTTTATTAAAGAATGTTTTTTCGATAAATCTGATTTCTCTGTTGCTGAATAATTAACTGGACAGTTGGACTGATAAGGTGAAATGAAGCAAACTATATCCTCAAGTGCAATTTGATCAAAAATCTTGTTCAAACTTTAAAATTCGATTTTCTCAGTTTGGAGAAAATGAACATTCCCCGTCTTACCCTGTACTCTTCAAATGATATTATGCTAATCTGACAAATAATTTTAATTCACAGCATCTTCAAATATTTCATCAATTTATTAGCATATTTTTGTGAAGTGAACACATTTTTCGTCCTTCACGTTTTCGAGTTACAACTTGTATAAAAACATAAATTACACAAAAAAAAAAATCAGTTTTTGGCATTTATATTGATTTTTGAACTGTTTTTTTTTCTTCGAATTTCACCATTTTACTGTGCTCAAAAAGTGCTATCAAGCTATCTCATTCTTTACTTTTGAATATTTGAAGGTTGTGAATTTTTTATCTCAATCAAATATCCTTCCAGTATTATAAAACGCTACAAATTACTACAAAATGGTTAATTATTTCTTTATTAGATAAGCCTTCCATGTACATCACATAGTATGTGGTACATTACCTATCCAAACTCGGCGCCTCGAGAATTCAAATTTTTTAATTGTATTAATTGAAAAAAATTGGCCCATAATCAAAGGGCGAAAAAAATTCCCCCCCAAAAAAAAAGGTACCTCCCTTTGTATGAAACAGTACAATTTAGCTGGATTTTGCTCTGGATTTTTGGAATTTTTTTTTCCATCAATAGACCAACCTTTGTAATAGACCAAGACGAAAAAATTCCCCTCAAAAATGGTTGGTTTGCATTTCAAGAACCGCAGATTTCAAAAATCTAATGAAAAACGCCACCCTCCGTTCGAAACTAATGGAAAAAGTTAACGAACATCAATCTAGGATTTACCAGTGAGCGTTTCATCTCGATCTATCAACCCGAAGGGATCATATCTGAAAATATATCAATGAAAAACTTGATTTCTCAGAAAATTTTGATTTGCAAGGGCAGTTTTTTTGTTTAATTCAGATAGAAATTAGTTTCCCGAATCGAATGAGACCGCTCGCCGTAATGTAAGATCATCCTTTTTGGAAAAATCGGTTGGGCAGAAAGCCGGCTGAAGAAACCGTTCAACGGTAGGTCTGAGCTAGACAGCATGGCTGGCGGTAGCCCAAGTATTTTATCTTGAACGCAATTACAAGATACGGAGGCGCAAGGTGACGAGTTTAGGACAATGAACCACATATTACGTCTAATATACATAAATCAGTGATTTAATTAGACGGGCTATTAAATTATAAAATTCTGTATGACAATTTCTAGTATTTTCTTCTCCCAACTTTGGAATCACCACGTTTGAAAACCCACCGGCAACCCAAACTATTCCATCCAGCTGATCAGTGTCGTTACGAAGATTGCATTGACCGCCTACAACCCATAAAATGCCCTGACCTACATTCCCGCTTCCCCGTCCAATATAATAAAAGCCGTCCTTTCTCCCAGTATAAAACCCCGCATCCTTTTTTACATTTCATTATTTTTTCTCTCTTCATTCTTTTTTTTTGTCATAGAGGAGAAAAAAGGTGAACGCCAATTTAGAAGGATCGAAAGGGTTTGAAGGAAGGATGCGGAAGGACATCCTGCCACGCCTTCCCGTCTCAGACAGGATTTTTCTTTAAGACGGATACGATGACGTTCCTTCTGTCAGCGTCTATTCAATCCCCTAGGCAACGGACGCAAACAGTTTCCGAATAGTAAGGTGTCTTCGCCGTTGGGATGAGCTGCCTGGGTAAATTCTACCTGCATACAACAGCCACGATAACGTAATGGATAAGGAAAGAGAAAGCGACGGCAAGGATTTAACTATACTGTGCATCCTGTTAGTCGTTCTTTGATGGTTTCATACGATTTTCCCGGTAACTGTTCGGTTTAACTGTAAAAAAAGCAGCTAATTCTAACATACGGTTTTATTAATCTCAGTACAATTTTGTACGTACATCATTCTTGTTTTTGTTTTATGAATATCCACTTCGCGTTCGAGAATTCTACAAAAATAAACTTTATGCAGGGTGTCCCAGGAGTTATGCACAATCCGACTCCTACGCGTTCTACTACTCATTACCGACCAAAAATGTATCATAGCAATTTTTTGCCAGAGACCTCGTTACCTCGTTACGTTGAAAGAGCGTTGAATTTTCCATCTATTTGACGTCAGAAAACTTTAAATTGCATTGAAGATTTGCAATTGCTGCGCGAAATGGCAGTTTTGTCAAAATCATGAAATCGCCTGTTTTTCATCTCGCCTAGAAACCTCATGAATGCTCGACGCAGAACTGTGCAGGCCTGGTAAAACGTGCGCCAAAATGTCAGCCTTACAACGGTGTAGTCGTTTTGGTTTTTAAAAATATTTTTAGTTAAGGAAATTGTGTTTAACTGCAGAAAAACGTGGGTGAAATTGAGGTTTTTCCAAAAGTCTCGAAGATAAATGCAACTCAATTCAAACTCATGCAAATGAAATGAGTTGTACAACACGTAGAAGTCGGATTGTGCATAAGTCCTAACAGGACACCCTGTATCAGTAAAAAAGACCTAATGTTTGAAAATTGGGAAAGCTACGGAGGAGGCATTGTCTGGGTCAGGGGCAAGGATATGCAATGACCCGCACGACCCATCGGTCTTGAAGGAGGGGTTGCTTTGTGCGCCGTGTATTATCAACCCCGTGTATTATCAATTTGACCAAGACAAAACAGGGTTGTTGCAATGTTGATATTTTTTTGTTTCTGACCAAATTCAGTTTTAGTAAAATGTTTATTGACTCGAACATGTTATCCAGTTGAAGGACAATGGTAAGATGTTGAGGTTTAAATCGAGTTCATATAAAGAGTTAGAGTTTAAACAAGATTGTCAAGATTTAAATTAAAAAATAAATATTCAAAAATGAAAAATGAAAATGAATTTAATGAATGAAAACGTTCGTTTGTGATCAGCGTCTACGGCATTTGCAAGCTGTCCAGCCAAAGTCAGGATAACCGAAGATCCGAGAGACAGCTATTGTTTGTGTTCATTTACGATTGATTGCAATGATTTGCTTTCAATTGAGTAGCTATACCACAGGTGAGTATTTTGACATGATTTTTGTGTACGGTTTTGCCAATGGTAATGCAACTGAAGCAGCAGTAGAGTCACACTCCTCCTGCGTACAACTCACACCCTAGCGAACACGTCGGATAGTATGAGGAAAAAATATTGGAGATAATCTTGTTTATGTCACTGAACCCTCTTTATCTAGTAAACTATCTGTTTTTTTTATCTACTAATTGTTTTTCGTCACTAAGGTTTTGGTTATTACTACCAGCTATGTTCAATAGCCATAGGGCACCATGATGAATGGGAATATGCAATAGGGAAAACCTCGCTGAAGGAAATACAGCGAGGATAGGGACGAAATGGAAGGGTTGGTAATGGTACGGAAGCCTGGTTCGATAAGGGTCCACAGTATCAGCAAAAAGATGAATGCAACTCATCATAATCAATCGTAAATGAGCACAGACAATTACCGTCTCTCGGCTCTTCGATTATCCTGACTTTGGCCGGACAGCTTAGAAATGCGACAGACGCTGTTCACAAACGAACGGGTTTTTGCATCCGAAAAAAGTAACTTAAATCGTCACCTGAGAGGTCTGGCGTTGTCACCATTCGATTCAGCGAGAAAAATTACGTATATCCCGCCACCAACTTTTTTTCGTCGAGACTTTTGGAAAAACCTCAATCTTAACAGAAAACACACGGTTTTTTTTTTTCAGTTTAACACCATTTTCTTAACTAAAAATATTTTTTTAACCCAAAACGACTACACTGTTGGAAAGCTGACATTTTCAGAAATCGCACATCTTCAATGCAATTTAAGAAAGTTCTCTGAGATCAAATAGATAGAAAACTTAACGCTCTTTCCAACGGTGTCATCGAATTTGAGATATCTACACGATTGAGGGAGTTATGACAGTTTTAATGACATAAGATTGCAAACACAAAAAAAAAGTTAAATCGCGAATAGCTTGAAAACGAGGCCTCTGGCGAAAAATTGCTAGGAGACATTTTTGGTTGGAAATGAGTTGTAGAACGCGAAGGAGTCGGATTGTGCATAACTCCTGGGACACCCTGTATAAATCAGTACATAAATTTTAATTTCTGTTACCACTTTCCGATAAGGGTTTCTAAACCTAACAGTCACCCGCCTGTCTCCCATGGTGATTGGTGTTACGTTCCGTCGCTTTGTACACCGATGATAATGATTTTTGAGGATGGGTAATATTACCTCATCCGTGATGGGGAAAGTTTTACTGTAGGTTTGCTTTATCTGGTCAAGCCACTTTGGATGGAGTAACAGTTCCTCATCACTTTTCATACCTAATTTGTGAGAAAATAGATTTTCATGGGGGGAGTGTGCAGAGCAGAAATGCCCCGCATGGAATGGGTCAAATGATTCTAATGACAACGATTGAGTTAAACACGTTTCTGGTCATTGAGATGCAATAGCCTGATGTGGAAATTTAATGTACGTTACAGCGACTTGCTTTTACCACACAACTTTTAGCTCCGTGAGCACAACCGTAATCCAGCCGTAATAGGGACTCCAATAATAATGATTTTCATAATTTCGTCTAGAAAGCCTCTATTCGTTACTTTTCCCATTTACAGAAGTCAGCGCCTACACATCAAATTAAACCACATTTATTATCCTGGAACGAGTGTGGCGTAACGGGGCAGTTGGCGATATTACGCCCGTGTTTATTTTGCCGGTTAAGGCGATTGCGCAATTTATATTGTGGGCTCTCTATAATTGCCGGAGTTTTTTCAAAGAGAACCTCGAGGCGCTCGTCTTTCATAAGCCAATAATTCTCAATAATTCTTCGGGAGAAAAAGAAATCCCAGTCGGTTTTTCGGAGGTTGAGATTTCAAGCTGTTGAACTCCGAAGTTTTTACGTGACGTTTGAAAACCCACTCATTACGGTGCGTTGCCAGGAGGTCTGGCCGGGAGCCTACGCCCCCGAGGGTGCCCCTGCCGTGCATGGTTATGCTAATCGGTAACTATGGTAATGTTGCGGTCCGAGCTGTTTTAAAACGTTATCAGGTGAAGCAGTGTCCGCCGCATAAGTCGTCCGAAAGGCATTATTTGTAATACATCAGTCCGAGGTCATTACGTGGGGTTGCTCCCTAAAGTAGGAGGTGTGGTAGGTCAGGAAAGTGGGTTTGATGCCACTTGTTGAGGATTTCGCTTTGGAATCCCAAAGTGATATTTAGCAGGGGTTATCACCGACCATTTAACAGCTGGGGCTAAGCCAATATTTTTCCACGTTTCAAATCAAGATAAGAACAAAACACTTGTTGATATCTCCAGGGAATTTAAGCTCAACGTTTCTGGTGAATCGTTGCAGAATTAACAAAGGTTTATATATAAAGGATTGACAAGATGGGTTAACTTTGTAGTTGAAAATTCTAAAACGATAAAGAACTGCCACTACCATGTGACATTTCTTTAGTAAGATCTCACTAAGGGCGATCAGGTGAACTTCATGAATTAAACATAAATCAAGTTTTGTTGAATCTGCCATCAATATTTTGATGACCTGTGAGGCCATCTATATTGGGTCCCTGTTAACCAATGCTAAAGTAGCAACATCCATGGCGAGTAGATAGTGGTCTTGGCGAAATTGAGGAGTTTGCCCGAATTTCTGTCATACGATCTATTATTGATGAACATTCTCTCACTCCTCCACAACTGTTAAAAAGTTAGAAAACTGTTAGAAAGGTGTTACCTGGACGGATGTGGGACCTACATTGAATCAAATTTGTCGAATTTTATCTTCTACACGAGAGACTGTAACACATGCACGTCAATGGCATTTCAGATGCGAGCGTTACAGCGCTACTGTGAATTTGTTCAATGGTGAAATTGGACGGAAAGGATGGCCAACTTGGCCACTTTAACCTAGAAGATCCTGGATATCGACCAGACCTCCTGGTATTGACCCCTTGAGACCCATACATAAAGAAATGTTCCAGTGGTCTACGGATCAATTCTTGTCACAATTAGAAAGTTTCTTCCTCCCCTTTAACTTTGTCACTTCACGTTTCGAGGTGCATGGATTCAAAATCTGAAATGTCCACCCGACTACCGGGCTATAAAAGGCTTCAGAATTTATCGAAAAAAAATCCGTTATTTCACCAATGGGCTCCACTTGGGGTTTAGTTGGTCCTAAAATTTAGTCAGCCCTACCGCCTCTCATTCATAGATGCTTTGGACAAAGAACTGCTAAAAACGTGAATGGGGACATAGGTAAGTTGGGTGTCATTTTCAAGTAAATTTGAACGAGAAATCGATTGGAATAGGTTCAAGATTCGCAGAAATTCGCTTTTGACTTGTATATGTATGTCACAGTCAATCTGACAATTCAGTCACTTTATTAAAAGCCTAGACAAACTGTCAAATATCCGTTTTCGTTAGAAGAAAATAGGAATTTTACTAATTGCCTAGACATGTAGTAAAATGAAGGGCAGTGCCCAGGCAAACTGTAAAATGTATGAATTCGTGAACGTATAGTGTTTAGTATGAACGAAATTTGATATAACTTATTTTCATATGAAGAACATCCTTGGCAGGTTCTAAAACACAGATGATCCATTATTTTGTTCGTAAATTCACCATATCCTGGACGTTGAAAAAATGCAACTGGTTCTCGAATCGAGACATTCTTGTTAACAATTGTGGTCGGATTGGGTCGCGGTGGGACTGGACTGTCGGTACAAGTCGAGAGCAAATGGTCATTGAACATTTGACAAAGCATTTGAGGCATTTCATTAAGTGAGTAGCCATTTAAAAAAATCATTTTACTAATTGTGCTGTCAAACTGTCAAGCCTCGATGTGGGAAGAATATTAGATATTTAGCCCAGGATGTCATGTAGATACAAACTCTGTTATAACATCAGTTTTACCAGGACGGATAATAAAGTTCGTCACCCATTTGTCCCTTGGTCGTCCTTCATGGCGCCTACGTTCGCTCCGCAAAACTACCTCTCCGTCCGAACTAGTGCGCGTTATCACGCGAGAGAGCGATCGATTAAACGCCTGATTTACCGTTCTATTGTCAGCTGAACTGAGCACATGACTATCAGCCGATCACGTGCTTATAATTGGCGTTGGCAGAGAACAAGATCCCTCGCATGGGCAACCGCATTATATGCACATTGCAGCTGTAGATGCATAGAGAATGAAGCATGTACCAACCCATTGAACATCGTGATTGATATAGACATTTCTAACTCAACCAGCATAATATAGCGTGGAGCATTAGTAAATTGTAACAACCTTTATTTTATGAGACGGGTTAATGGGAAATGAAATATATCAACATCGCTCTTTGTTTTCGTTATGCACAAACACAATTGATCAAATGCCACGTTTCGTATTATGAGGAGTGAGCATTTATCTTTATATTAAGCATTCTATTTATATGAGTGACTATATTACTGGTAAAACAGCCAATTTACAAAATTTAGATGTATCAGATTAAAGAATTTAATGTAGACAATAATTATTTGGATAACAAGTGATAACACTGATCTGATTCCCAATCTGGGGGCAATCGGCCACAAGTGGGCGATTTCGATTGATAGGGGGCGATGAGTACTAAAAAACGCTGCAAATTCTTTCACTGGGGTTTATTATTCAATTGGCTTGCGTTCATGATTTGAATTTCTACTAAGCTTTGGAGTCTGCGTGTTTCACAGGATAGAGTATCCACATCGGCGTGAAGTAACTCCAGTATCCACATTCACTACAACTCGACGCTATCGGCCGGACATCACTAGGTTACAAACAAACAATAATAAACGAAAAAACGCAAATGTTGGCACCATAAATCGGTCCATACATCGGGAATGGTTTGACCTACGGACGATGAAATGTAGCAACATTCTTCCTCATGGTATGTTCTTCAAATAGGAAAATATTTAGGCCGATTCGATTAATTTTGAGGTTTTCAGGGATTTTACAAAACTTTTACACCCATATATCACTTTAAATTGACTGAGAGAGCTGGCTCAAGAATTGGGGCGTCGTCGGACCAAGATGGAGCGTTTTTTGAAAATTTCAGATTTTTTGCTCACAAGCCGTTTGGGAGAAATCGTGCGTACGGCGGACGGACGGAAAAATTTGTCATCCGATTCGGTTCTACACCCTTTGAAACGTAAACCATGAAATTTTCAGGGGGGTTAAAGAAAATATTTTTTTCGAAAAATTGCATGTACCCGCCAGCAATTTTATATGTTGTTCGGAAACACTGTAAAAAAGGGGGGTCAATCAATTATTTTGATCAAAACGCCATATTAGGTGGTTAGAATTTCCCGACCTCCTAACTATCTGGCTTCCTAGAAGGTCTCACGGGTTGAACAATTTCTCCTGGCCAAGTAGCAACATGTTTTCCAAGGGCAGTAACCACGTCGCGTTCGGATATCAGGACAGCGCAATGAATAAGTAGCTCCTAAGAATCATTAGCATTGTGATCCTCGCCCTAGATTCTGCAACCACTCTTCTTTTCTTCTCTTGGACCAAACAAAGATGTTTGTAAGCGGGCCACCCGCTGGCACTTGTGCCTTATGCCACTGTGAAACTTCATTACGTTCGGGGAGCCGGGCCTTACCAAAGAATTGCCTCCTTCGCTTTTATCGATTGATTCCTCGTCCGATGTCTACAGACTAACAAAGGTCCGTATTCAGTGAAGAGCAGCGTGCAGCCTTTATCAAAGATGAAATCTGCGTTATCAATACAAGGCTCGACTCAAGGAGGGGTTCATCAACCTCCCGCCTTGAGTAGGTTATATCTATGAGCATCAGCCAACTTCTCAGAATTAAGTGTTAGTTTTTGCAGTACCAAATAGAATCATGTAATAATCAGCTACAATGGCTATAAGATGAGGTTGCAAGCAAGATCAGGTTTCGTTACTCAACAAAGTCAAAAGACTTCAAGAAATTTACATAAAAACCAAAAATTAGTGTTAAGGTATACATACGCTGCATGTTATTACATGGAGGTTTGTTATTTCTGTACCAGAATAAAACTTCCACGCGAATCACTAATCGGCGGTTATTAGATTTAGTCTGTGGTACAGTATTTAAAATCGGAAAATCAAGCCTCCATATCTTGTAATTGCAGTCCAGATGCCATAAAAATAGGTAGATCGATTAGGGACGAGAGTAGCCTCAAGGGTCCTCCAGTTGATCACTGTGCCTCCATACCTTATAATTGACTGCTCGATGACCCAAATACTACTTCCATGAACACCAACCTCTACACTTTGTACGAAACGACATCTGATATCTAAATACCTACAACAATGCAATATACTGTATGTGGGCTGATAGATCCACGAATAGAATAATTTACATTTATCGAGATAAAACAAAACAAGTACCACCGCTTCACTTGTCCGCATTTAAATGCATGGATTTAAAAAAGCACTCTTGAGAACAAAATTCCATTTTTTCGCTATTTTCGAAAACAATAAATAAAGTTTATTAACTAATAAAGTTTATTAATTAGAGGCAATGGATCCGCAGACTCACAAATTCATGTTACTTCATGATAGTGATATATTGCACAACTGGAAGGTCTGAGAGGGCTTGTACAGCTTTTTATGGTCGAAAAAAGCTTTCACACAAGGAGTTCCAAAATCAATCTGGTCTCAAAATCAGTCAATTCTATTTCGTCCTTAAGATAATGAATGCCTACAAAATTAATAATAAATTCGCTTTTGACATTCTTCATTTTAACAAAACTCAAAGTTACTCATAAGTTCTTCAATTACAATGTCATATTACGTTTTACTTTGTTTGTTTACTTCTTTTAGGTCTGAAGTTTTGTTCTGTTCATATTTTTGTTTGTTATGTTTATATTTATGTTTTTATTTTTGTTTGTATTATTGTATTATGTTTATATTTTTATTTTTATTACAGTTTTGTCTATAGTTTTGTTTGTTTACTTCTTTTAGGTCTGAAGAAGTTCTACACAAGACGTTGAACACGAAATGTTGGGTATTTTGGTTTATTAGTTTCAATAATGAACTTTGTGACCGACCAAAAAACAAAAAATGTTAACCCCCACTCAAAAGTTGTTGGTTTGCGTCTCAACAGGAGTAGATCACAAAAAATCGAATATAGTGGTAACACCGATACTGATACAAAGAATTTTCAAAATGTAGCATACGAGGAATACTATCACAAGGGACGTTATTTTCCGAGAGATTTTCATTAAGTAATGTAGAACAGTTTCAGCGGGGAGGGTTTTCGCAAGTGTCAGCACTAAGCGAGCAAGCGACGCTACGGACTCCTTTCCCAGAGGGTTGATCAGTTTTCAACATCTAACGCGCTGCTACGCCCGCGATAGGCCGGTTCCTAACTTCCCAATTAACTGATCACTTAAACTGATATAAACTGGTTTATGTTGGATCTCTAAATTCCTAAATAGATCATGAAATCATACACGCCAGTTTCTAGTCGTTTTTATTATAAACCAACCCCCGTCACAATACGAACCCCAACCATCACCTGACTAAAAGATCGAGGAAAACATTCTTTTTGTCGTGTTTTTAGTGTATCTTGTTAAATGCCAGTTGTTCAATTCCTGGGTTTCTTTTCTGAGAGTACCTAAGGAGCATCGTGTCTGGCAGTAGAGTCCAGTTCTGGTAGTTCGGCGATCGTACTAGTAGGTGGGTTATCTAGTACAGAAATACAAAACGTTTGTGTAATATTTTTCAGCGTTTGTCTTCCTGTGACTGACACTCAACCTACCCTCGAACGAATTACTGTCAAGTATTAAATCACATTGTGTATTGACGTATCTACATTGTGTAAAGGAACTTAACGAGTGATAGCTTCTGTTTTTAGCGAGTTTGAAGATATCAGTATGAACCTACACTTTGTTACTTTTGTCTTGACGTAAAATTGCAAAGAGACCGATTTATTAATTTTATTATAAAATAGGTTCTTGTTGGCTTCCGGTTAGCTAACTTTATGTATAACCTCCAAGCAGAACTAACGTTTTCAACTCATCATTGCGCGTAGCCCAGCGTTATAAATAACGTGTCGACACTCACTCCCTTCCGCTTTCGAATAGGAACATTGAATATCCTAAAGGAGATGCGCGACCAGTTGGGCACGCGCCCTCATAAACAAGTGTTGCGCCACTTTTCCTGAGGTCTTCGAGGGGGATGAGCCTATTCTATGGGGGTTGAGCAACCCCATACAATCCCCTGACCCTGTCACCCCCAACCACCTAGCGGACCCTCCCGCAGCGCGTGCGCACTTGATAGCCTCTCTGGCTCAACTCTAAAAAACTCTTTGAGTGAATGAAATATTTGATTCCTTTGAACAGAGAAGAGACCAAAATTAGCAACAACTATATTTTTGTAAAACTTGCAAAAGAAGCCTTTAATAAAAATATCTTCACGTTATTCTCTGAAAATTTGATCTGATGGAAAGAAATATGAATATTTCGAAATGTCAAAATTGACCAACCCTCAAGACACCCAAACATCTCTCATTTCGAAAGTTCTTGTTCGGGTTTTATTTATTTATCGAATATTTCATCCCTTCATTTCTACCCTTTAGAGTTTACAGAAAGTGATGCCTTGAATTCAGATTTAAATTGTAACTATAATTAAAAATTAATTTTTATAAACATATGATTCATGTTTCATAAGCTTTGGCCGAGTAGTTTTAGAGAAAAGCTCCGTGCGGTTGAATTAAAATGTAAGCCAACCAATTTTGAGGAATCGAATTCAGGATTAAAATAATTTTTTCTTGGTCAAAGATGCATTGAAAGATAAAATCCAATATTTATAAAGCCGATATAGTCGTCGATTCGGAATATTTTTCGAGTGGGTTGTTTCAAACAGTTACTGAGGAACTCGGAACAATTTCCGATAATCACCGTTCATTCCTAAGGACAGATCGCGAGCTGAGAATCCAGATCAGGTAATAGGGGGCCCGTCGAGGGGATTGTCAGATTGTCACGTGGGAGGAGTTGCCATTCACGGGCCCAAAGTCTCATGTGACCGTGTTTGTACGTGACAGAAAGGCTGATCCATTGTCGAAGGGGGCCCGACCTTACATAATGATGCACGCCTTTTTGGCGGGCACCTTGCGACACCTTTCGGATCGAAAATCCGAGACCGAACCGAAGGCGGGGCCTTCAACCTGTCGCTGTATTGGGACAGAACTGCGTTTGAATTGAAGGTGCCAATTGAATAGGGTGTAGGTGTACATGCTCGCGAATTATCCATAGGTACAATTATAACATCGTCAGAGCCAAGATAAATAGAGTAACCACGTTCTTACTCTGATCCTGGAAATGATCTTTTGAAAAACGCAGCCAACAAATGGGTTTGTTACTTTTTGTGCAATCCGTGATTGTGAGGTTCGGCAGTATCTTCTAGGTTCAGATATCGTGAATATTTTGTATGGATAAGTTTTCATGGATCTGAAACTTATCACAATCAAAATTAGTAGGAAAATGTCACCCCAGTTGCCTATCAGTAAAAACTTAGGAAATCCACCTTTTTGATCAGTTTTTAGCGTGAACGAGTGGAGCCCACGTGTAAAAGAACGCGTTTTCCTGTATGGGTCAATGTGCATTGATATCGTCCTCTGTCGATGTCTGCTGGTAGCATATTGTTTGTAGTCGTCCGCGGTATGACCGTCAATCCGAAGAACGGCTAGTTCACACTCGTCCTCGCTCATCGCACTTGCTCCGCCCAATTGCCAGGCCATATTACTGTCGTTTCACTGCAATTTGCTGTTATGTCTTTATCTTCTCAACGTGAAATTGACGATGTGTGACGTTCGGACAGTGTATGCGAAATTCTTAGCCAACGAGGAATGTTGTTGCTAGACAAAAGCAATAACTAATTTGATGGGCATCGAAATTTGACTCCGGGCGAGATGAAGGGGAGCCGATCGGGGGGTTCGATCGAAAGTGCCCTCCTTAGACGAAAACAACAATTATATGGGCGATTTTCACGTTTACTTGTAAGCATCTAGGTATCTCGTCATTGTTTTGACATGAAATGAGTGATGTCATTGTGGGAGACTCAGTAAATCGTATAATGACGGAATTCAAGTCAACCATGTTTATGAGGCTTATTCACAGAACGTCCTACAACGGCAAAACGTATCCGAACAAGCGAAACGGAGAGCAACAGAACATTTACATGAGAGGCCTTCGAACATAATCCGTTCTTGCACAGGTGTAACTAACATAAGGTTACCTGTTTATACTGCTAGGAGAAAAATTATGCCTGCTCTTCCCAAAAATATCACTGAAGTGCATAACGTCCTCAATGAATTGAAAGTTGTTGAAAAACAATTGTCTGTTCTAGTGAACGATGTCGATCACAAGTTTATAACATTTACCTGTGACTCCAATGTTAAGTCCTTGAAGTTCTTCATGTAGAGCAAAATTATGTACGCTGAGGGCACTTCTGAATTTTTGCCCCCATATGATCCAAGGGGATGCGTGACAATCCGAACATGAGAAAAATATAAAAAATACAAGTCCGTATCAGTTTATTCTATGACCAAATCAAAAGAAAAAAAGATTGCCGTATGTGTGTGCGAGTGTGATAAATTTTGTAGACGATATATATTCTGCAATTGAATGGCTGATTGCAAAAAGGACAGCAGATAGGAGGTATTCAACTTGCAGAAATTATTTTGTTCACGGTAATGTGTTTTCTAGGGCAGCTACATCGTTTGTGAGGAAATGTCATGAGTCAGGTGGGTGGAAATAAGAGAATCACAATTAAGATGATCGCTATGGTTTATTTACCTAACAAAGTGTTGCATTCAAAGGAAAAAATAAAACTTCTCGAACCTTGAATTTGGAGTTCAAAATTTGGAAACTTACGATGTTGTGGCCAAACTATGAGAAACCTTGCCTTTCCACACATACAAGACTTGTCATTACAAGACGCATGACATTCTGAAGTTCGGGACAGATAGCTCTTACCAGCGGAATCAACAAACCGATAATTTCATCTTTGGGTTCACAATGCTCATCTTCCATTCCACCTTGTTTGAAGACACTTGTTTTTCACATTCTCCCTGGTATTCTAGTTTATTGACCCAAAAAATATACTAATTTCTGGGACTTTCGATCTCATTTGAATTTCGGCCAGCTTTTTGGGGGTTCTAGACCAGCGACGGATGGACATTCCAGATGTAAAAAAGCAAAATGACACAATTTGATGGAGGGGATGACTGTTACGCTTGTTGTTGAAAATAATAACCCGAAATGTACGTAGAACAAGAGATAACTCATCGGACTAGTTCAAGCTACGAAGATATTTGTAAATATCGATACTTTATCCGATTACGACATCCTTACATTGTTGATACAGTTGTATCAATGATCAATGAAACCTGACAACCAAATCAGCAGCCCATGTACCGATAGTTCCTCTCGAGGCTACCCCTCGTTCGGCTGTGAGGAGGCAAAAATTGAAAGATATACAAAAGAACCCGTACAGTCACCCACAAGTAAAATGAAACAAGAAGACCCGTTCGAAAAGGAAGAATCACAGTAGGGAAAGGATATGTGTGACATGCAGGGAAGAGCGTGTGCTGGCACACGTGCCGAGTAGCGAGCATTAAAGTGCCTCAGCACGAACGTAGTCAATCAGCGGGCGTCTCTTAAGAGGCAGCCAAACAGTCAACTCAAACACCGCACAAGGCGCCTTTTTGTTTGAACTCTTCGTCGTTTTTTTCGTGGGAGCGGCCGTACAAGGGGGTTTTTCCACCTCCTTTTGTTTGCAAGTCCTACAAAAGATAGCTTAAACGTCTGTTTGACAAGCGGTTAGCTATTTTCTACCGATCGCTCCTGAGTATTGCCGAGTCGTCCCCGCGACTGGAGTCTACGACCTTTGAGGCCCTAAAACACCACCGAGAAAAAGAAGGAATAAAAGTTAAAACTCATACTCCATAATAAGAAAATTCTCGACATTTTACGCATTTTATTTATGGCAATTTATTCTCATATTATTCCTTCCGTGTCTACTTGAAGGTAATGGAAGCAATTCTTTCAGTTTCGAAAGAACAACACATTTTTTGCCGAATTTGAAATATTCCCTTCTATTTAACGTTTTAAGACTTCTTAGACCTTTCTAAACCGCTTTGGTACCGTGCCAATCTACCCGTGCGTCAGCAGATCCTAGCAGCACCCTCATTTTCAACAGTTTCCTTGATGATGTAGATGAGATGTACGGAAAATGGAGAATATATGGCGGAAGATGTTCTTCCATTGGACCTTGTTTGCAAGTTCTTCAAGAAGATGGCACGAACAAGTTGTTTCAATAGTTCAGTCTTTTCCCAACCCCGAGGTAAAATGAAAGTTCGTTCGTTCAGTTTATTTTCACTATTTTCATTTGATTTGTAAACTTTTTCTCCGACCCTAGTTCTAGTTCAGTTGTGCAATAAACTACGGATATTTCGAATTTTCAGTTGGGAGGGGCAATGCAGAGGGTAATAATATTATGCAATCCAAGCAATGTTTTTACAGCTTATACTGTCGATTCCCTTCCTCTGTTTCATGTTTCCTGATTAAGACTCTGGGTCTTGTTTTGAAACATTATTCAGACCTTTATAATTTGATTATAGAAGGGGGCGGATGCAGAGGGATGCACTTACATATGATCGGGATTGGTAAATAAGACATAAGTCATGGGTCACATTGAATTGAGAATCCAAGAGACATATCCAATCAATTGCTTTTAGGATTTCCATTTTAAGCAAGGTTTCGTAAATACAGGAACCCTTATTAGAATGAATCTAATAGCAAATGGCCTATGGTCAACCAGAACACGAGAAAACCAATAGCTTTTTCATTGTGAAAGGGGGTGAATGATGGGTCGTAATTCCTTCACTATTTTAATCAAATTCTTTGGTTTCAACAACTTGTTTTTCGTTCGACGCCAAGTCTAGTAAGTGAAGCTGTCCGTAAACCTAGGAAATGTTGAATTTGTTGGGAGGAGCAATAGAAGGGGCAACAGGCAATCCAAGCGCTGCTTATACAGCTTAAGCTGCCAGAATTCCTGATTCTGTATTTTTTTTATTATGAACTTTGGTCTCGTTTTGAAACATATTTTAGATTTTCCAAATTTAATTATACAAGTGGGGGAATATAGGGGATGGTAGTAACAAATCGTTGTCGTCTCTTTTGTACAACAAACTTCTCCTGTCAGAGAAACCCCAGAAATTTCGAATTTGATGCCGTAAAGTAAGGGGGGGGGGGGGAGGGGATGGCCTATTTATTCGAACAATTATCATATTTTTTAAAAATTCCAATGAATTTGTGTGCTTTCTTTTGTCAGATTAAGAATTTTGCCTAGTTCTAGAAAATACTTGTGTGTTTATAACTTCAAGCTTATACAAACCGGGCGTAGGGACGACCCTATAATGCGTGCATTACTTGTACGTTTTGTTCAGAATTGTTTGCGTAGCGATGTAGATGACTTTGGGGAAAATTTTGAATACTGAAGACACACCGCATCGCATGGAAAGCTAATGTGATTTCAGGAAAACTTTGAAACTGCGCCCAGAGTTACGGCGCGGTTAGGCATTGTCTTCCCCAAATTTATGAATTATCTGAGGACATATACCCCGACTGAAGAACAAAACTAATTTGCGGACAGCAAACTACTGTTTCTCTTAAAGCTACTCACCTTCGAAGTTGTGATCCGCAACAATGAACCAGTCCGAAAGGCCTGAGGTTTTCTAACCTATTCTCAACGTCTACAGCTATCAGCCCCCAAAGAGGGAAGTCGGGTCAGCTGCCGCCAAGTAGCCATAGGAAATAGCAGCTGAAGGGAAATCCATAATTTCTTTCCCTGCGCACCGGTAAGTCAAAGTTTCTACTTCATCCACATAAAACCTTCTTGAACCACTAAGTTCCCAAAAAAAGGACTGCAGACAGTCAGCGGTAATGACATCGGTGTCATTTTCACACGAACGACGCGATCGTGAAGTGTAGTGCTTTGTTGGAGACATAGGTATCGTGTTGGAAATCTAATGCCAGACTTTGGTAAATATCTCTATAGATACTACCTCCTCTTTTGGATCCTTTGCAATCCATAATTTTCAATCACATTAATCCCCATTGTCCATAATCTAAATCTTTTTATTTACTTACCTTTGAGCATTGTTCAAAAAAGAGGAAGTAGACAAGCTCCTGGGGAAGCGAACTACAAAGGGGACTCCCAATTAGCCCTGGGAAACAAATCCCCACTTGCAGTTCTCCTATACGTTTTCTCGTGTTTTGGTTGTCCAACAACTCCCTGGATCGACCCTAACAGGCGAACCTTTACAACATGCTTTAGGGACGCCCTAAAGACCTAACATCATCAGAACATCACAGAGGTTCATATCTACTCCAGGCTGTTCGAACTGCTCTGCAATAGCGTGGTGAATGAAGCATCGACTTGGGTGGTTGTGGAAAGTAATTATTCTCCAGATCACCGCTCACTCCACACCGTGTTAACCTTCTTCATCCCACTCGTGTCCATGTACATGGGTGAGCTCACTTTAAAAGGACGAAAAATAAATAAAGAGACTAAAAAAATGTACAAAATCCCTCAAGAGAACGTGCATGAAGCCTCACCATTGTCTTATTGTGTAGTTGAGGCTATAAGAGCGGTTTTTCAAAGAGACCTCTCTTTTGCTTGGAAAGGAGAAGGTTGAATACACTTGTGCGCGAGAAAAAGTAGCTGGGAGTTCATCAGGATCCGTGGCTTTTCTTTGGTCCCACTAGACCTGTGTTCTTTTATAATAATTTCTTGACGAGGTTCAATAACCTCAAGTGAGTTGTCACCCCTATTCACCCTTCATAAAATGATCTTTTTCATAATCAGAACTGGCAACTGTAATCATCCTTCGTAATTTTGGTTCATCCCCTCGGTTTTTCATTTCACATTGCAACTGTAAGAGCTGCTCCTTATTACACATAATCCTATTATAGATAGATAGATAGATAGATAAATGGTTTATTTTACAATTCACAAAATAAATAAATAACTGAAATAAATTGCTGATAAACTATACAGCGTGGTTGAACAACCCTCTGCTGGAGGCTTGGTTTTTTAAAACAAGGGCTAAGCAAAAAAATGTAAATTGGACCACTGACGAGAAATATAAATAAAAATTAAATACTTGTCGATGAATCAAAACATAAAGTGAGATATGAAACTGGTGCGGTGGGTACGGGGCGATAACACGTCAACTAGCACAAGATTTCAGTCCGCATGCTCCGAAAGAAAAACCTCCAGCCGCCTAATGCCTCTTTCCCAGTGATTTAAGTTCAAATAATAAAGTATAAAGTGGAGCACTGAACAACAACTAGCAAATTTCACAACTGGTACTCCATTAAGATCGACCAACCGAACGTTTCTCAAACCTTTCTTAATACCAACCGAAATGCCCCCACTCTCTCTACCAAAAGTGGCAACTGTAATCATCCGTCGTAATTTTGGTTAATCGCCTTGGTTTTTCATTTCCCATTGCAACTGTAAAAGCTGCACTTTATTTCACATAATCCGATTAGCTTTACTGGAATATGTCATGTAAGCAAATCACTGATGTTAGTATGTTAGACGTTCACTTCGTGTATTAGTTAGCACCTTGTAGTTGCATTCGACATGCCATGAAAAGAGGAACGATTATATTTCAGCACGGTAAATTGATTGGAGAAGATGTTAGCTTCAAGGTTCAATCAGCTGATGACCGCTTCTCCATACCTTGTTATTGGCTTGTAGTTGTCCCAAAGAGTATTTCTATCAAAACCAACTTTTCCTAGTCCCTAGTAAATACCTACTTTACTACCTGAATACTCTATAAAGACGCGACATAGAAATCCAGGAATAGAGAAACTGAAATTGGACGAGATAAAACAAAATACCTAACCACGTTCCACTTTTCATGTAACCGATTCCAGAAGGAACTCTTGAAAACAACATTCCATTGTAATTATATCAGCTGATTCGATCCTCGCATAACACCAGGCATATTTTACTATGTCATGGTACATTGATATTCACATCCATGTTGCTGTTCTGGTTTCTGTCAATGTTCTGGTCCTCAGGGCGAGGGAACAGATGAACGTAAAATGGTCCAGGGAGGGTCATTCGATTCTTTGAAGGAACGTCTATCAATAATTAACATAAATAATGAGTGTTTTTTCGAAAGTGTCCAATATTCAGATTTTACAATATTTCAGCACTTTGATGTCAGCGACTAAGATCAACTGAGAGCAAATCCGAAAATTCCGTTCCAACTAGACCACAAATGTGAACTTTGACCCACTTTTCACCAACTTTCGTTCAGTAGTTTCGGAAAAAAGCTCCGGACTGCGGACAAATGCATTTTCTAAATTTGAATAAGTGAAAACAACAAATTTTGATAGAAGGTTAAACAATTTAATTTCTTGATTGATTTCAAAGTTCCATTATTGGGAAAGATAAACCAAAAGAAAACGTAATTCAATCCCTCAAATTAAAAGTTCATGTACTTATTGACCCCAAATCTAATGAAATTAAGGGCTGCAACTGGGTCAATCAGGTACTACATTCTTTAAAAAGAAGGAAAAGAAAACTCCCCTAGCAGACAATAACAAACTTCTATTTTCGCGAAGAAGCAGAAGGATATGGGGGAAGGAAAAGAAAAAATAATGAAGAATGATGCAGAACCAGTGAAACGAAAACTGATGATATCAATAAAAACGAATGGGGAACTTATCGTAATGAATGGGAAGGACTGAGAGAGGAAGTGTGAGCGAGAGGAGAGTCGAAGAATCATTAATCTGGTTGTTGATGAAAAAACTATTAATCTTCACACCTGTGGCGAAATTCGGTGGAACGGGGTTGGAAAAACAATGTCCCAGCGAGAGCAAAGGTTAGCGACACGGGATATCGTGATGTATGATGGTAGAGGGGAGGCGGGATGGCTTGCTGTGTCACGGAGGGTTGGGAAGGGTGGTTTAATGCTGCGGGAACGGTGACAGGGGGTAGTTGGGAGTATTAGAAGAATCGCGAGTTAAAAGGGGTTGAAAAAAGGTGATGTTGCTGCTGAAAGGGGGTGAGTTTTATGGTGGATGGACGGAAGGGCTGCTGCTGCGGGATCACCGGGCACCGCTCGGAAATTTTTCGTGGTAAACGAACGAACGGTCTTTTGCGGATGCGGTTGTATATTTGACAATCGGAGACCGCGTCGTTTGTTTCGAAACGGTCGGAACGCGGGTGCAGTCAAAAAGTGGGGCGATCGTTTTACGATATTAATCAAAGCTATTGCGACGTAATGCGAAAAGGGCTGCGTTCGGGTTGAAAAATGATAATGACGTTGTTTTTGGGGATTGGTGCTCTGCTCATTTATACATAGAACAGAAGGTACAGAGGATGGGCTTACCCTGCCATCAAGAGACCAAAATCGCTTTTCTAAAAATTAGAACACAATTTTAAAATGGAAATTTTCTTAATCGAAATCCGTTTCAAGACATTTTGACTCTTCGATTCAAACGCTTTTACAGGTCTCTATACAGCGTGAATACCGCTAAGATGGGCCGAACTTCAAGGGTTCAATTCTAAAGCGGATTCGCGACGTAAAGTTCCTCCTAAATTTCCTCCTAGAGTTGTGTTTTCACTCAACAAAAATCCGACTTTTTCAACTTTCGAAATTTTTTTCTCTCTAAAACGATCATAGCTCCCTTAATTCACAAAATAAATTCAAATTTGAGGATACCGTTGCAACAAAAGTCATGTTTCCTATAGGTTTGGTAGAATAAAAATGTCCTAAAGTCATTAAAATTTCCACGGGTCAACCAGTGAAAAACTTAAATTTGAACTTAAAAACTCGTTTTTCGGGCTAGTTTTTACCTGTAATAAATAGCGCCACCGTTGGGCTCTGAACGGGAAATATCAGCTCAGAAAGCTTTACACGTGAGACCGTGTGCCATTCCGTATTCTTTTACGTTTTACGATGGTGCAATATCAGCTTTCTAGGCTGGTTTATTAATTTATTTGATACTGGCAAGCCCAATGCAACATTACAATAAAAATGTTAGGGTCTGTATAAAAAAAAAATAATAATAATAATAAAGAATGCAGATAGAAGAAATGTTCAGAAGAGACGGAGTTAAAGAGGCGAGGGGTATTTGTCCAAGCTGATTACTGCTGTTCTCTATTACTTTCACTGATTGTTCAAAAACATCCAAAAGTGGACATTCGTAGATGGTTCGATTCAGCACTCGCGCCATTCTGGATAGTGGGCGATTATATAGTAAATTAGTCGGAGAGAATGATATCCAGAAGGGATCATGAGATTCTGAGCCCAGGAGAGGAACGAGCAATCTAATCTTAACCAGGAGTGCTGGTGCATCCACCGATCCGCGAACCAATCCCAGCAGAAACCCCACATCCTCCAAGAGTCTCCTAGCTGAGGGATTGAGCAGGTTAATTTCAGCAGCCAGAGAGTTACAAAAACTATTTTACGAGAGTTATTTCGGTTACGAACTCACCTGATCAGGAGTGCCCTCATCACATTTCAGGCGAGCCGAAGAAACTACATTTCACATTTCAGCATCCTAAGTTTATCAGAACAGCTAACACAATACTAAAAACTGCTTGACAGTTCTTCATGAGGCACGAGTTTATAGTTCCCTGAGGGCAGGTAAAAGTAAAGACATAGGTTATCAAGAATGCTTCCACTGTTTATAGGTAATCTCGGAAATGAAATTCGGAATCTCCAAATTCAAACTCAAAACGTTGAATTGAATCAAGTGTCATGATTTCCTGGTAAATTCACCCCTCATCGGGCTGAAATCGTGATAACTGAACCCTTAAAGCACATTTTCTTTAAGGACGAACCTCCAGAAGTCTCTCATATTTCACCCGCCTCCCAATTTGTCAAATCGCCGGAGGGAAAATACGACTTTCTGAAAACCCGTGTAATCCGGTTAATTTTTTAGCGGGTCCCCCTCCGTTCGCGGTGGAGATGACGCACGGCGAACACGATACAGGTGGAAGCCCGTCCATTTGTCAGAACCCTTGAGACCGGGAAGCCCTTGGAACCGAGTTTCAGCTCTTTTATTTTAAATATCCGTAATGTTATGAATAGGGTTCAGATTATGTGTTGACGCTTTCAAAGTGGTCCTCGTTTGTTAGGCGCGATAAAGGTACAACGAAAAAAAGGTAAGGGAGAACGTTAGGAAGCCCATGTTGGAGTTTACTGTGAAAACATTCGCTTCCCACGCAGCTCGCTTAATTTCTAATACAGAGGTAAGTTATGATTGGAGCTACATCATATCAACATGGTGATCCGAATTAAGTATAACAGAATGGAGCTCCTACGAATCCTTTATGAATCTCATATTTTCGTCTAAGTACGTTTTTATTCAGATCCCGGAATGTTGGTCTTGTAGGTTGCTGTTGTCAACATGAATATCATTCCTTCCTTCTCCCGTTGGGTTTGTACGAATAGGCATTCTTGGATTATCATATCGTTCTATAACATACCATTTTGATGAGGCAAGCGGGGTCTCACTGTCATCTTACTGAAGACAGAGGGCGGAAACCAGAAGAGAGGTGAACTTTCAATCAGGGCAATACCAGCATCGTTCTGTAGCACACCTATCTGGGAATCAATCTCAAACCAAGACTTAAAACGCGAAAAAACTGGGCTCTATCAACAAAGCTGTAGTCCTGAACAGGCATCCATTGTTTTAAGAATTGTTCACCTTAACGATTCTACAATTTGTTGACAAATATCTCCCCATTATAGTCATTAAAGCAGAACATCAACCAGCCCCCTGGATCGATGAAGAATTAGAGCAATGATGGAAAACCGGGATAAACTGTATGAACAAAATGGGAAAAATAAAGGCTCCTAAACCCATAATAAGTGCAAACAACTTTAAAATGAAGTGAAGCAGATGGTCCGAAACGCAAAAGAAAAATATTACTATTTACCGTTCAGTGAACACTAACAATAAAAAGACTTTTGGAAAATTATTCGTGATCTGGGGAACATAATTTGGCTGTGTCATTGGATTTACTCAACAATAATTTTTGAAGGAAGATTTTAAATCCACCTAAACCCGAAATTGAACCTCCTCCTCTTTTCCCAGGTGACTCGTTTAAGATACCTACACTTATCAAAGAAAAGTTTGTTAAAGATAAAAAGAAAGTCTGTCGGAGCTGATGGAATTCCAATAGTAGTACTGCACACACTCTGTGACGCCATAATCCTAAGCACAACACACATTTATAATGTTTCTTTAAGCACAGATATTTAGCCTAATGTTTAGAAAAATGCCTTAATTAAACTATTAGTAAAATTACCAATATCAGTGAATTAATATCGTGCAGTCTGATTACGTTGTACCTGTATTAGGAAAAAAACTTCGATAAAATAGTCTGCAGTGAATTATGTTCTCATGTAGAGGCACTCATCATAAGTGTTTGACGACATTCGAAGTGGTATGGATGGACGAATACTGACCATAATGGTTAAATTTGACTTTTCAACTGCGTTTGATCTTTTAATCTATTGATTTTCTCAACTGGTTTGAATATCGTATTTTACTGGAAGGAGGGAGTGTGTTGAAGGCCCTGAAAATGCCTTTTCCACAGCGGAGGACGCTTAATTGGGAAGTATTTCTGTTATTTTGTTCATAATTTAAGTAAAGACACTACCTAACATTTCCTCACAGGGGGTTCATATGATGTACACAGATAAGCTACAACGTAACCAATTTTGTGATGTAAAGAAAATCGATCAGACTGTTGATGTAATAAAGATTTGATTAACTTAGCTAAATGGTGTTTGGTCGTGGGAAGGAGATGAATGAATCGAGGGCTAAAGTAATGGTATTCGGCCACAACAAGATTTTGTTCGAAGTTGATGTTAGCAAAATCAATGAAGTTTTATATGATCGCAGCGAATTAGAATAGGTAAGTACATTCATTTAAGAATCTCATAATCATGTTGGAAGATTAAAAGTGACCAATAAGTGCAGTTTTGTTTTTAAGTGTCTTTATCAATTGAGAATAACCATGAATTTTCCACTTAGCGTGAAACATTAATTAGTTGAGTCCTTAAGACTTCACATTGTTGACTATGTGCCAGTATCGTTAAGTGATCGCAAATGTCACCTTGATCGTTTGCAAACAGCGCGAACTGCAATAGTTATTTTTCTTCCCATGCTTAAGCCAGATGTCATATAACCCCGGTATTTACACAGTAAGGATGGCTCAAAATCGCTTAATGGTTTTTAAAATTTTGAAATTTAAGAAACCTAACTATTTGCATAAAGAATTTACATGAATGTCTGGCGCTGAGACCAGAAATAAAATCCGATTACTTTAAATTCCAATTCATCGAAAAACTATACATAATACATGATTCGTAGTATAGGAGGCAACATTTTATAATAAAAACTAAACAATCGATCAAACAAAAACTGAGATTTTCAAAAAACAATAAAAAGTATGATAATAAAAAAGTATATAAACACATGTAATAATGAAGAATAGCAGGAGGAATATAACTACAGGTAGACGTAATATTAAAATTTATAATCTGGAAAATCTGGAATTCTAAATGGAAAAGGTTTATTTACGTAAAATGAAAAAAAAAAAAAAAAAAAAAAACGGTTTATTTTTTATTCGATTCAATTAGATTGTTGAATTGAATTTATAACTTAGGAAATACTCCCAAATTATCTGCACAAAAATATTTAAGTAATGATAGCTAAAGATTGTAGGATGGATCTTTGTAAAATGTACCCAGAGTGAATGAAACCGAGGTTTACAGCCCTAATTCACCTGGTGGTAATAAAAGTAATAAATTAATCTCTCTTATTCTCTCTTTCTCCCTCTCTATATCATTGAAAAATATGCTGAAAATTGCATAAAACTGATTAGAGTTGTTACACTTACAACTCTGTAAGGCATTACGGTGCCATTCTTTTTCTCCAACAATTTGCAAAGTAAACAATAGTAGAAACGACATAATAAACGACAACGAAGAATAAGAGAATGAGTAAATACAAAAAGACAAAGCCTAAATAGAAAAGTTGTTGTATTGAAAGTTTTGCTACAGGATTTTCGCTGTGCCCCTTCGGCCGTTCTCTTGTGACTCGAGAGCCCTCTAACGTAATTTCCAATCGGGAGCATCCGCTTGCGTGAAACTAGCCGTGTATAATCGTGAACTCCGATACCTTTTTTTCTCCTCTCCAACGCCGTGCCACCGTCTTCTTTTACATATATTATATCAAAGTCTTCAAGGGGGCACGCGCTTGTCACCCAGCGCCCGGGGAAAGCTCGTTGCTCAACACGGATCTCGGGATCTTCTCCCGGAGGATCTAAATTATCTTGTTCCTCCCTCTCGGTCCGGTTCTACGTAAAACCGTTTGGAAGGTCGGAGAATGGGACTGTCTCCTTCAGGCGCGGAGCCCCACGTGTAAAAGCACTTTCCGTTTCAACGGGCGACAAGGCGACAAGGCTCGGCGGGAATTAGCATCCGGAGCAATCGCTAACTGCCGATAGTTCAGCGACAGATACGTGACTTCGAATCGTCTTGTAAGTCTAGGGATGACAAGACGTGCGCTCCATTCACTCTCTATTCCCCTAATTTACGGATTTAAGCGGGTTTCCGTACCCTTTCACGAGTTAATTTGCATTGTTGACAAGCAGTAATGTAGCAAAAACCATCTACCTGTGGTAAGCAGTGCATATTGTCAGGGTTTCGTCGAATCCGCGGTAAAGTCTGTAGTAGTTCCTGGAACAGCTAAGCTAATGCTGAACGTTCCCAGTTCATTGCTCCATCTCCGCCTTCCCTCCCTCAGGAGGCGAGTTGCAATGATGAGAAGGTAATAATGTAACCAGTTAACATAACTAGTTATTGCACTTTCGGAGTTATCACGATAACCAGTAATTCGAAAGAGATGATATTCACAATAACGTCCTCGACAAAGGGAAAGTTTTCTTTGTCGCTCGTTAATCCAATCTACCTGGCTTAAGTCTCATTGGTGACAAGGAATTGGAACAAATATAATAAGGGGTATATTCGAAACCAATACAGGAAACCACGAGGGCTTGAGTCTATACTTAGTTTGAATGAATACGGCATACCGTCTATCTACTAAGTTTCAAGGATCTAGTTAAGTTTTAACGCGTCATTTTTCCAAGGAGTTCTTTCGGCCTCACCACTAGCGAATGGTCCAGTACTGATGAACTTGTGTCAAATCAGAATTTTCCAGACACATTCAGCATTTAAAACAGATTTCAGAATTTCCAAAAATCGAATACAGTCTAGGAAATTTTTTGAAAAAACGAGCAAATTAAATGAAATTCTAAAATGTGACGTTTTTTTAATGTCATAGCAAATAATGTAACGGTTTTTTTTAAACACATTTCTTTTTTTTTGTATCAAAAATCCTATTTTGTTATTTTTATTGATTCATTTCTTTTATTCGGAACCTGTTTGGCTCGTTTATATCACACTGCAGAGAATACTGAGGAAGGTATATACTAACTGTAAGGTAAACAAATAGGCAGGTACAACAACATTCCGATGGCAATTGAAGTGTGTAACGTAATACTGAAATAGCCGGTTATTACAACTGGTTACTGTTGGATCGCGATAACTGAATAACTAGTTATGAGAAAATAACCGCTTAGCCCTTTCCTTGCAAGTTGATAGATCATTCGTTCCCATGGCGACTATTAACTGGTAGATGCCACTCCATATTTTCGTTTTCTTTGAGACCCTAATTCTTCTTGATCTCATCCTGTATCAATTTAAAGAAAATCTATATTAATTTCAATCCGATTTGTTACCCATAAAACATCCATTTTACCATAAATTTCCATTTTTAAAATAGTAATATTGAAATAAAATAAATTATTAAAATTTAACGATTTTTACCCGTTTTTAAAATTTGTTTGAAACCGTGAAATTTGACCTATTTAATGTCCTCAACAAGTGTTGCCCTACGAACTCATCCTTTCCTTTAGATTGCATAATTTTTGCCAGTAATAAGAGTTTTTTTTTTAATTGAATAAATTTGTGTATGATCCTGTGATGATTCTCTAGGTGAAGTAGGAAGGTAGAAAGATAATATATTAAGCCAATAAATAATTTTGAATACGAGCTACTCGATTTAGGTTACTTTCTGAACGATAAGCTTGGCCTGTGTTGTAGGGGAAGGTCTTGGCAATTTACTCATAAACTAAACTGAAGGGAATTTTGCCATTTAAACACTTGCTTACGCGTCCACCAAAACATTCTGTATACATTAATATGATGCTATTGTTACCATAATTTCTGAAAAAAGATAATTTTAAAGAAGAATATTTTAAGAAAAAATAATTTCTAAACAATTATTGTACATTAAAACTGCTTTACACAAACATCTCGCTAACCTTTTTTCTAAACAATTTTTGTTATTTGATCTTGTATATCTTTTAGCATTTTTCACATGACTCTCTAGTGCTTTGTGGATAATGTAAATGATGAATTTTGGATTGTGAGTAGACAACGTTGATCTCAGCCTAGGTGCTATCACATTCCCTGCGACTACATACCTTGTGGTATACATTGGTTTCGTTGTGGATCGTTATCGGAATTGCAGAAGTAAATTTTCAACATATAACTGTCTTACAGTAAACAGCTTAGCAATATTATACACATATATATTAGAAGATGGAATCCGAGGAGGTAAAGATAACATAATTTTTATAATGATTTTTGGGGTTCATACTTGTGATTTATGTAGATGAAATGAGTAAGTCCCAGCCCAAGCAATTATTCCGGGTTGAAGTACAGATTGTAGCATACTGTGGTATATGAGTTTCATCGTATTTCTTGGGAGTACGTTTCGAATCGTACAAGAATGTTATAGAACATGTAGGTACATGTATTTGTTAATTGTATTGTGCGTCTAGTCTATATGTGGATATGACTAGAAACATTGGATTTCGTTGACAACCTATATTTTGGATCCTTATGGAATTTCAGAAGTTAATTTTTAACATATAATTATCATTTGCTAAACAGCACAGCAATAATTAATACATTAGCAGATGGAAGTAATTATAAAAATTTGTGTGATAATTCACAGTTGTTTCATTATTTCTTTGTTTTGGAGGATCGTGTGAGGTTAATTTGATGTTCAGCTGCATTCGGTGTTCAACTAGGAGAAGCAAAAATCGCTCTAATCGCACCCGGCCAGAATCGATGTTTTACGACACAGGCCATGAGGGCCGAGTCGATTGCTCTCGGTGTCGTAATTACCTTAACTTCCAATAACTAAACGAAGTAAAAAAGAAGCCGATCCCACACTTTATGAAGAACCTAAGACCCGCATAGTCGAGAAATCCCACCTTCCCCCCCAAAGGTGGTCTCCATATTCTATTAAAACGCCCTTTCCATTAAAAAATCGGCCTCATCCTCGCCTCCTTCGGTCGTTTTGCGTATAGAAATCTTCCCGACCGCCGATGATTTCGAATCCTCTTCCTATCGTTTGTTTCATTTCGTTTTTTTGTGCGTTCCAATGTCAAAATTACGATCCCACGCGCTCGACCGACAAAAAAAAGCGACGGCATTAAAAGTTGTTACACGCGTTTTAATTAACACGCGAGATGTTAACAGGGTGAGAACTGCCTTCGTCGTCCTTATAATCTCCATTAACCTGAAATATGATGTGTGGAGAATTTCCAAAGCCGAGGGCTCCGCATTAAATAGTTGTGGCTCTTTTATAAGGCTTAGGGGGGAAAAGGCGCTTCATGACGTTTACTCCTTTTTAACACAAGAGAATTTAGCGGGCGAGAATGCCAACTTGGGTTTTAACGTCGTTATTTAGGCTAGACGTCGGTCGGTGGGGGTTACGTGTCTGGAACCAATCGTCGGTTCCGCTTAAGATGTCGACAGCCTGCACGTAAGCGAGATTTGTGACATCCACTTTTATTTGGTAATACGTTGTGTTTCTATACACAAGAGGGTAAAATGTTGATGAGTTGTAAGCTGTGGAATATTATATTAATGTGATATTCATATCTTCTAGAACTATAATTAATTAATAGCTGCATTTCATGAAATGTAGAGAGAAATTCTTTATTTGTTCATTCAGGGACACGTTGCCTCGATACCAGTAAATTGAACAGTACCGGCGAACTAACAGTCAACAGGGGGCCAAACACAACACTTTAGAAATATCACAAAAAATCCATTAACTCCGGCAATCAGCACTCCCGAAGTATTTTTTTTAAATCTTCTTTGAATCACGCAGTTTTGATGATACCTAATTTGTTATTTTGCGAGACCTGTATAGTTTATTTCATTAAATTCGGAATTTATAATGACGAAGTGTACATAGGCCTTAGTGCGTGATCCATTGGTTGGTTGAGGTAACTTTACAGTACTGCTCATACCTGCATAGCCATAATACTACAATAAATACTATAATATAGTACTTTGGCTCTGAATGATTCAAGGAACTTACGTATTGTGTAATTGTTTCATCCTTCAGCTCTTTAGATGTTGATACTCTCCTCATTCCAGTCTCCACTGAACTGTTGGTGTCATGTACTGTCCTAACTCATTTTAGCTTACTTGTGTAGGCCTAGCACGCTGAAGCCTGAGCAAAACTCTTGATATTACGAGACTATGGAATCACCTCATTGATTGAACATCTAGGGGTTGGAAACACAACAGTTGGAGTAGTGGTAGTAGTAGTAGTAATATCTAAACAAATGGATTGAAATTAGGAGAACTGTTAGAAAGTCTAACCTTTGAATTTGCAATATCCACAGACCTTCGGATGACGGTGGTGTCATGAAGATATGAACCCAAATTCCGGCCATTAGATCTAATAAACTGACTAATATTCGCACACCCCTATTCAATGATATCGATGGTCAGGAAGACTTATATTTTTCATCAGATTCTTTGCGTCGGATTATTAGAGATCAAGGCCTGCTTGGGACCACAGATGGAGCAGATCTCGGAACTCAAAAGACGGTACAGGGTGGCTTAGATATCCGTCTACAAAATTTAAGGTTTGGAAATCACTTAGTTTGATGGAGGTCTATTCTCTATCATTGTCCAGTAGGGTAGGAACAAACAGAGACAACTCAATGGAACATTCGCCTTCGTCGAATGGGATACCCTACACGTGAGATTAAATCGTTCCAATTTAGTATATGCACCGCCGAAGCCGAATACAAACCTTTGTGAAATGGGATACATTGGGATGGGGTACAAGTGAGACTACAACACATATACTTCAGGCCTGCCCTCCAATGTTGCGACGTAGATACGCCCAAATGAATGAGACCGTGAGTTAGTTAGATGGATATGCTAGACAAAAGGATGCCCAACTTGCGCACTATAACCAAGAACATCGCTGATACCGACCTGACCTTCTGGTACTTAAACCATCGGAGGCATATATTATTGATGTTTCAGGATATAATTTGCGGATATCAACTCTGTCAAAGTTGAAAAGTACCAAGCGGATGCTCTACTCCAAGCAGCAGCACAGCTAGCAGACATGCAACCTGGCCAGATGCAGTTAATTGGTGTAAACAGTACCTGGCGAGGCGTATGGTACAAGAGGTCAGTAACTGAACTGACATGAGCAGGCTTTCCTTTCATGATTTTGGAATGGATGGCCATTAGGGTGATCACATAGGAGCATTCATATAGTCGGTGTTTGGGGCAACTCCTCCGCGCTATGTAGTTGTGGGTATGGAGCTGAACTCACAAGACTACAGAGGGGAGGAGAAATAGCTTTTGATGGCATAGCCAGTAGTGGAAATAGCCTTCCTCCACCAACAGGGGGGGGGGGGACTCAGGTCTTCCCTCACCTAGAATGTCCAGGGTCAGATCCCGGACCTTGTTCAAATGCTTCTGAACTGAACGGAGCATATTGCTCACCGTATGTGGACGATGATTATGATTAATGTTGTAAAACCAGATTTATAATGGTTGTATTATATTCAAATAAGAAAGTTAATGTACTGGGCTACCATATTTTGCCGATACATAATTCAGGTGGCTTATGTCACAGGAAATGTTTCATTCTTCATCTCTTTTGATATTGTTACATTCCACACGTCACTCTTCACTCTGCCTCCCATATCATGTACAGCCCTACAGTACTTTGACTGTTCGTGATTCAGCGATCGTATGACTTGTGGAGGTACTCCATCGTAACCTCTCTACAAATGTTGATACCCTCCCCCTTTTATTCACCACACCCGAAGAAGAAAAATTCGAGATGCCTTGCGGCACGGAAGACAAATTGATCTCGTTTAGAGGCAACAGCTCTTTCTATGGAGATGACCCTGGAATAACGATTTTGATCTAATGAGCTAACAGTTCCCTGGGAAGAATTATGTCAAGATGATGGTCCGCCGTCCCGAAACCGACCTGATATTAGACACAGATCCCGAACGGGGGGAGTCGCTTTGATGTTAATCAACCTCAAAAAACCCCGTCAAACCAGCTTCCACCCACAAGAATGTCAAACCTCTAAGTGTCGCAACCCGACCGTAAATCATTCTTTTTACTTTCCTAATAGACGAAGGGTCAAGGGCAGAAATATAAAAGGACCAGCACATTTGTTACAAGTTTTGGTTTATTATTTTCAATAATAGGCCTTTATAATCGTATAGCAAACACTCTTTATTTGTAAACCCCCTCAAATTTAATCTTTTTGCGTTTCATTCCGCCGTACAAGACAGCTTTAGAATTGAATTAAAGAACCCACCCTTTCACTTAGGGTCGCTACTTGGCCTTAACTTCTAACCAGTCCGATCGCCTTAAACACATAGATTTTACGGGCAAAAAATTGACAAAAAGGTGCCAAAAATTTGGTTTTTAAAGGTTTATGTTGAGAGGTTTTTAATTTCTTAGTGATAGCGAACAAAAAATCGATTGGGATAGGTTTCAGATCGGTAGAAGTTCAAGAAGAAAGCAAATGTTCGCAATTTCTGAACCTAAATAAGACCCCACACGAAACTTACAGCAGCAATCACGCTCTATTATACAAATTTTAACGAGTGTATTAGAATCATCAGCGTTTCGATAAGCTTTCCCCTTTTATTTATGCTACTTCCATTGAAATAATTAACCTGTTTTAGCGAATTATTGGGAGTATTGCAATCTCTCCGTAAACTTATACTTAATTTTTTATTACTACACTAAGAAACGTGGGTCACAAAAATAACAAATGGAATTTAGTTGGAACGAATTTCAAGTCATCAATGTCTGTCAATCTTGAAAGATGAAATCAAGAGGATGAAATATAAAAAATTCAAATATCAAAAACTTAGGCCGAGTTTAAATAATGTACCAGGGACTACGTCTGATATGCAGACCGGATTAACGTAGAAGGGAGTACAGAAATAATAAACCATTTTCTAATAATTTGCAGCGTTGTCAGTCTTCATTCATTGAAAATTCCACCATGTATTATTTTCATAATTGAAAATAATAAATCTAAAATAAAGGAATGTTGTGCGAGGTCGTGAACCAGCTGTTTCTTTTGTCGAATGCGGTGAACAGAGATAGGGATTACCAGGAGGGGGGGGGGGGGGAGCTTGACTCAATCGGCTGCCTTCTGTCGCAAGATGTTACTCCGACGCGGTTTGTCGACGTGCCGAGAAAGTCACAACAATATTTTCTATCAATCGTTGACCGAAACCAGATCGGTCGAGCGAACCCTAGCGCCGTTCTTCGTGCATATTATGGGGAGAAAAAAAATCGCCTCTCGCTCCGCGCCTCGTACCTAGTTCGACGAAAAAAAAGTGTTATTACTGACAAAACCCGTTTGACAAGTCAGTGGACAGTATGACATCCTCTCTATATCCCATATGAATCGCTTTATAAACCGGAGAGCAGGGTAGTGGTCAATGGAAACTTGAAATGTAAACCAACAACTTTTGAATGGGGTTCACAATTTTTTTTTGTAGTCGATTACAGAAGTTCATTATTGAAAGTAATAAATCAAACTGGTTTAGTATCGCTAAATGGAGGAAAGACAACAATTACGTTTTTTTGTTTATTATCTTTTATAACAAACCTGTGTAATCGATGTAAGAGATATTCGCTCCGTCACATGGAGCACGATAAAAGGTAGAATTTTAACCCCTCAGAAGTTGTTTCACAATGAGAAGATTTCTAAAATTAAGTTTAAATTAAAATCCATCGATCTGCTCGCCGTCAGAAACTTTTCTCCGAAACTGATAGACAAAATTTTACAAATTTTGGCTAAAAAAAATCCAACATTTATCCAGGACATCCAGGATGTGCCATTTATCTCGGGTTCTTGATCCACCAACCCTAAGGTGATTATATTTAATAATCAATCTATCAAAAAATGGAAATTTCAAAAACTTTTTATGTAAGAGGGTACTTTTTTGTAGGATTAAGATATAAATTGGTTCCCTGAATTCAATGAGACCACTCGGGTCGCTGTTCAATCGTCCGTTCATTAAACATTTGAAAAACGTCTATTTCGTGTAATGAAATAGTTCGTCTACGTTCAGGTAGACAGTCAAGCAGGAGAGCGAAACCCATTGTAAGGAAGTCCGAGCAAGGCGGCGTGGCTGGAGGCCGCTCCAGTATCTTCATCTTAACGGCCAGCAGAATGTACGGATTCGCGAGGTGTCGAGTTTTTGATAATATACCACGAACTACTGATTCGCGCCACATATTCACAATATTACGTACATTTTATGTGAGATGAATAGACTTTCTCTGTAAATCTCCATGCACGTTTGCCTGGAGTACAAGGATTATCAGATTATATGAATAGTGTTAGATACATGAGCTTTATATGATACGAATAGAACTTCTCTGAAAAGCTCAAGTTCTACGAACATTTTTCCGAAGTACTAAGATTATCAGATAGTGTGAATAGTGTCAGATACATGCGTTTTGTGTGACACGAATAGAATTTCTCTGTAAAGCTCAACTTCTACGAACCTGTGCCCGGTGGAGAATGTTTATCACATAATGTGAACAGTGTTGGGTACATAGTTTCATGTGATATGAATAGATCTTCTCTGGAGCCATATGGACGAAGATTGTCAGATAATGTTGACAGTGTCAAGTACATGAGTTGTATGTCATATGAATTGAATTTCTCCGTAAAGCTGAACTTCTATGAACTTCCCACTGATAGAAAAATATTATCATGATATACTGATAAGCAGAAAAAGAAGCAAGAAGTAGTATAAGCTGTGTGAGCATCACTTGAATAGATTATTCATTACCCCCTCCATTCCTTCTCCTGGCAGAAAATTCAAAATTCAAGAGGTTTGACGAAAATCTATACTTACATTAGAGTGTAATAAAGAAAGTTTTTCAAAATCCATAAATCTGTATGAATATACTTACAGAATAACGATGTATCACTATTCCCCCTTCATTCATCCTCTTTCATAATGAAAATTGAGTGCTCAAAAATGAAATGAAAATTATTAAATACTAAACCAAAATTCGGTCAACGACTGCAAAGATTGAGTATAACCCCCTCCAGCAAAAACGACTGGAGTTCATAACATAACAACACCAGAATTGGGACCAAACAAAACTAATAGTTTTTCCACCAATTCCGTTTTTAGAATGGTCCAAAACGGACTTGTACTCGGGTTGTTTTCTTACGTTTGGTTTGTCTCTAACCCTCCTGAATCAATTCTGATAGGGGAACCTCAGTTGATAAACACTGCTTCAATGGGAAGTGCTTAAAAATTTCCAAGGGGCAACAATTTTTGCAAACTATTTGTATGAATGACTCCCACCTTATGGCAGACCTGTTCTGTTCATTCCCAGCCCCTAAATGTACAACTAAAGACTTACATTTTGTTTATTCGCAGTATTTGGTAAATCAGCTAACAGGAACCTCTTAATTGACTATTAAGATGTAGATCGATATCAACTTAACTTAGACCACCCGAGAGTATAAACTTCAAGTGCAATCTGAGAATGAGGGTTCGGAATGTCGTTTCTACAACAGCCAACTCAACGGTAATGATGACCCGTCCCCGGTAAATTCTGCTCCGCCTTCGCATTATCCCCACTGACCCTTCTAAAATTCCGCAATTATTATCAACCCGCTGTTGAAACCTCTAATCATGAGGATTTCATCCAGTACCCGGTTATTAGCGCACCGTGTTACACCTTCATCGGGTTTTATGTGGAAGAAGGCGGTCTGAAGGTAAGTCAAGTCGTATACATATAGATGTCGGACGGTGCCTTCCACGGTTGAGGGCAGATAGCGTAGGCTTACGTTCTTTGTACAGATCTTTGGTCTAAAACCGAGATGTACAATAAACCTGAGAAACATGAAATAAATAGAAAAATGAAAAGGCAAATCTATTTCAAAAATGAGCCTATTAATGAGGGTATCGAGAAATATCCTCGTCCAAACACTTACCATCTCTATCGCTTTTAATTATTTCAATTTTTTGTAGGACATTCAGTACACCTCCTTTATGACAAAAGTGGATGAATCATAAAAACTGTTCATTTTTTAAATCCTAACTGAAATTGTGACTGGATTCTCATAGACGATTGATAAAAGCTGACTCTCCCTTGTTAACCTTAGAAATGTTTCCGTTTCTTTAATTTTTCTTAGGTTTATTGTATTATCTTTATCTGTTTTTCGCCAATACCGTTCGAACCCTTTTCAACTCCCCAACCAATTGAATTTTATCTCCTTTCAATTTCAAAGAAACCACATGATCCCACACCTCTTGACCAATGGGATTAAAACTCCCTTTCATCTGTCATCAGACTCAACTGGCCATAAGCCAGCGATCGATTCTGCGACTAATTTGCAACTACTTTATCCTATAACTCTTTTCCCGAACTACCCATAAAATCCTACTTTCTTTACTCGAAACATTCTTTTCGTCATTTCATCCTTTCCTCACTAAAACGGCCCTAACTCCCTCAATTTAATGTGTAAAATAAAATCTGATCACAATCAGATCAATTGAATTTCCTAACTTCCTGAAGCCAAGACAAGCATTTTGTAGCAGACGCAAAAGCTAAAAAATAAGTTCAAATTCTAAATTTAAAAAAATTGAAAACATTCCACTTTTTAAACTCCGATTATTGGCTTTTTTGATGTGGTGCTCTTGAATAACCGTCTAATGGAAAATTTTTTTTAGGATTTCAGCTTTCCTAGTCATTTTCAATTTTTTTAGAGGAAAATGTTTTGAGAAAATTGTGTTTGAATCAACGGTTGTCGGCATAATCGTGAAATCGTTGCGCATTGGAAGGTACATATGATACTTTCGCAAACTGATGATTTCGATGACGGCAGTTGGGTACTTTAGTTCATATAACAATGATCACTAGGAATAAGAATAATTGTATCTGGAAAATCATATCCCAATTCCGTTAAGGTTCAGGAACAATAAAACTTAAAAGTTTTTAGTCAATAAAATTTTCAATGAACTTCAGGTAACAAAGGGAGAATTCCTTGAGTATCCCCCCCCTTTCCTTCACTACAACAAACCACTTCACTATAACCATAATAGAAAATTGTGATGATTTTCACTACAACAAACCACTTCACTATAACCATAATAGAAAATTGTGATGATTTTCTATAGTGAAATACACAGCGTTTTCTCCAAGGAACCCATTTCAATGTTTATTTTCGGGATTTCTCGAGAGACTGCTAACGGCAAGGATACTCCCACGAAAATCAATCAAACGGGCAGTAAACCTAATCAAATTGTAAACAGTCGAAAGTCCATTCATCCATTACGAGGCCGTTTGAAAGACGAGTTTCTTGATCGAGCGAAAATGACTTTCGGAATTTATTATTGACGGACTTGGCCCATTAAGATTTGGAACTTCAACCCTCCAATTTGCCCGTCAATTCCGATCGCCTGACGTTCGAATGTTTGTCCAAGCTCGAAAAACTACATCTGAACCCGCCTCCCCCCTTTCCCCGCCAACCCCCCCCCCCCCCCTCCGCGCGGAATTAAAATTACACAGTTGTCATTTTGTGGGACAAGGCATCAGTGGCCCTTCCGAAAAATAATATTTACGGTGGGTGTTTCACCCGATTCGCCACTCTGGATGCGACTTTCAAAAAAATAATCATCGTCCACTCTTTCGGAGGAGGATTCGAAAGGCTATTTGCATATAGAACCTTTAATTGTGGGTATAACTGACGTTCGGGTACCGTCATCAGCGGGAGGAAAAAAACCAAAACTGGACGGATATTGATTCGAATTGAGCTATAAATAAAGGTCATTCGGGTTCCCAAAGGAAATTGAGTCATTCATAAGCTAGCGGTCACTGGGCACGGATCTATTCATTAAATGTAAAATACTGTTTGATTAAGGATCGAGTCCACCAGGTGAGTGGATCCCCTTTGCCGGATGATCATATGTACGAGTGCTCAACGTTTTGGTTTTGAAAGGTTTTCAAGGGCGTCTCTTTGAAGTTGATGCAACGCCTCGTCCAATAAAGGGGAATCTCAATGACGTTGATCGGTTTGACAACCCAAGCACGAGGAAAGAATGTCGACACACAGATCATTTTCATATAACTCTCAATACATCATACGTAGGGATACTCAACGGTTTTCTTTGTATTTGAACCATTTTTAAGATGCCTCTTCGAAGCTCAAATAAAGGGACAGGCCAATGGAGTTGATCCAGAATGCAGAAACCCAACAACCCGTTTCAAACTATCCTGAAACCGAATCCGTGAAGTGACAAGTTTCGTCCAAGCAGCCCAACGTAAAATTCAAGAGCAATTATTGACATTCTATTATCAAATTTTCTTTGAAATTAAAGTATTGCAATTGGTCCAAAATTGTTCAAATAAATATTTTTTAAATCTTAGTTCATGGGGATTTGTCACTATATCTTTGTTCCCAAAGTGCATGAATTTCAACTCGATTTGACGTACACGTAATGATTTAAGAAAATTAGCCTCCATTAATGCGTGAATCTCAAATCTACAATTCCAAACTGTCCATCTAATTTTAACGAAATCAAACGAATAGAACAAAATTGCACAAATTTCATCAACATCAAATCAAAACTGTAGAAGTAGTGATTGTTACAAACATTTTTGATCAGCGCACGTGCAGCCACTAACAATGATTCGATCATATTGAAATGATTACCAATGGAACAAAAGGTGTTTTCCCGTATAACTTAATTCTAATTTTGAGCCAGATCGGACTACTAGGCCGTGATGAAATGGTGATTGATGGATTACTTTGTCCCAAGAGCAGAATGAGGTGCGTGTTGATTTCTAAGCAGTCGATTAATGGTAGCTTCAGTGGGTCTTCTGTAACCCGACGAGTGCGCTTCTGATCGGCTGAGTGCACCAATTAGGTCATATTTAATTAATGACCATACACTCTGTGAGCCAGAAAGCTACTTTCGGTCCTAATCAACCGCTGAAATTTGAATTAGAGCTTTTGTGAGCGGGCCTCGAAATAGATGTCGTCTCTCAAATAAAGTGAAGATGGAAAACGGCATTTCCAGAGTGATATAAAACTGTTTCACAAGTAATCAAATTTCGAATCCTCCGAGGAACATTATTATCGCTCCCGGTAGGATTCAAATCCTTCAAGGAACGACATTTTTGTTCTTGACGAGATTCGTTCCTGGCCGGAGCAAATATAGGTACCGTTCCTATATTTTCGTTCCTTCGGCATTCAATCGACTTTTGGGCCTCCTATACCACAACTGACTCTCCGCAAACGGTCATCCATCTCTGGCTAGTGGATAAATATAACAAAATGTCTTTGGCAAAGGAATTAAACTTGATTTGAATCGTTAAATTTTACATAAATTTAATGCAGTGGACCCAGAAGAGCCTGTGTGCAAAATCTAGGAATTTTCGACGGTTTCCTGATCGAATAAAGTGATGAGAACAAAATTCGGGGAACGATATTTTTTCGGTACGCTCAAGATCCGTTCAGCTCAGGAACGTTATTTTTCTGCCCATTTGAATTTCGTGCCGGTTCGGACCGGAAGGTTTCTCGACTTGTAATATCGATCCTATCTGGACCGGGAACGATTAAGAACAATAATAGTTCTTAATACTGAACTGTTCAGTGATCATTGAACATACTACGATTTCAGATCCCTCACAGACAGGGTCGAAATATCGTTCCAATTATTGGGAACGTTCCTTAGGAACGATATTTCGACCCCTGCCAGTTAGGGATCTGAAATCGTAGTATGTTTCTGGATGTAGAATGACTCATGAGATTCTAAGCTATTTCGCTGGAGCACACATAGGATGTGCATTTCCCTTGAGTAAAAGGTTCGATTCCCAGGGACGTTCTAATTATCTTCACCGACGGTCTCCGCCTGAAGGTCTCTATGAGTTCAATGCTGAGTCGTAGATCTAAAGAGAAGAGAAGATCAAAGAAAAGAAGCTATTAAAACTGTTAAGTTTTCCATGGAACATTCTGGTGCACAGATAAATTTGCTGATTTATACTTTCAACGATGAAAATTACGAAGCCGATTTAGTCGAGAAATTCGCTGTCTCTTCTAGGGAAATTGTCTACCACCATAGTGTAGAACATTTGAGAAGAAAATATAAAACAGATATATATGAAAAATGGAAAAATGGAAGAAAGAATATACCTACTGATGATGTGGAAAAAGGTTAATTCTACAGCAATATTGAAGATAATTCACCAAAATCTACATGGTTCAATGACGGCAATTTAGATCACAACTTTATTAAAACTATCTGCAGACTCCGGTTTCACCATCATCGATTACCAAGCCATCTGTGTAAAATCAATGTCATCAGCGACCTTACCTGTTCATGTTCGGAGGAAGAAACTGCAGACAGTGATCATATTTTACTGCATTGCTCTCGATACAAGACGACAAGAGCAACCATGATGGCAAGATTAGTAGAAGAAGGAGTGGAACTACCCACAAGAATTAATTGCATATTGAAAAATGAAAAACTTATAAAGATTTAATAACATTTATAAATATTAACAATATTGTAATAAAAGTTGAGGAAAAAAATAGGAATGTTATTAAAATGTAATAACATTTTTTTGAGGCCCAAAAAAAATTTGTTTAACAATACTTCTGATGTAGTTGGACTAAGAAGTTATGAGAAAGAGTTGAAGGAATGCTGCAAAACGTTAGCGTTGAACAATGACTGCAGTCCTTATCTTGGGAATTCCATAGTATTTGAAAAGGAGGCAACCTTACGAGATAGCTGGTATACAGAGAATATGACGGAACTCGTGTGGAATCGGGAGGCTCTTCAAAAGTTTTTACTTCTGCAAAAAAAACCTCGATCAGCATCACGGTTTTAATAGCTGACTCCGCTGGGGAGTTGGGTCATGAGTTGGAAGGCTGACGTCAGCATTTCTCGCTTCGCCCGCTGATTTTCTTCCTTCCCGCTGTGAAATCATTCACAACACACCGCTCATGAGACCTTCAGAATTATAATTTCGAAAGATAATGTATTTTTTTCCTTCTTCTACCAAACTTTTATGACTTTGAAACCCTGGAAACGCTCTTTGAAAATATTCAAAAATAAAGTATTTTCGGACAAACAGTTCAAACGTCAGAGAGATTGTTCTTGCATCCAAAGTCTGAACAACAAAATATACACAAGGCTCAAGTGGGGAGACCCTTGCGAGACTTAAGCAAGCACACGTTTATGTTACGTTCATCTTGAACCCCCCTAAACTTACAACCAGCCATCCCCCCCATCTAAGTTGGTCTCCCCTTACCAAAACAAAAATGAAAAAAAATACTCGTAAGCACTCCTGATTTTATCTAAAACTAAAAGAAGATTTACGTAGGTATTGAAAACTATGCAGCGTACCGGCGCCAAAATCACGGAAAACATTCGTCATTGTCATTTATACATTTTCAGATAGAGAAACAAATCATACTTGAATTAATTACTAGGTTCATTATTATTTACGTTTTAGTAATGTAATTTCCTGAAAAAAAAGTACGTAAGTTCAGCTAAATTCGGACATTCATACGTATTTCACAAGCAGAATTTCGATTTGTAATTTTCAACATTGACCATAATATGGTGGATTACATATTATGTAATCGACCAATAAAACATGAAAATTAACTTCAGGTGCAGACTTGAGCGGGTTCACCATGTTGTAGACTGTTTGATTCGATCTTCGGCACTGCGTTCTTATCCTATCCATTTTCACGACTTTCCGTGAAGTTGTAATGATGGAGTTTTTTTGGATGATTTTTGCGTTTGGCATCATTTATAGTATCAATATCTGGTGAATTTTATCTATGAAGAGTTCGTATTTTTGTCTTTTGTATTATATTTTGTATGGGCTCGTTTTCCGATAGTTAATACTAACTAGTCCTCTTAGAATTACAGACATTTAATATTCCAAGAGCTAATTTTCGAATTGCAAAAAAATCTGTTTTTGGATGTAAAGTTCTTCATTTATTCAAACTGCAAGCTCGAAGAAGTGCTATAATGGTCTATCATGCATATTTCCATAACTGGCCGCCAAGGAGAGAAAAAAATAAATAAATAAAACACAGAGTATGACACTCGCCGTATTTCCGAATTCCTAGAGGAGTCTCGAGGGTTAAGGTGTTATACTTATCACGAATCTTTGGTACATCAATTACAGCTTAAGAGACACACTGGAGACAGCTGGGACAGTCTTGTGGCTAATTTTTCACCAATCGGTCAACGAAGGTGAAGTATATATTGATTCCACTACCTATTGAAGGCATCTAGTATACAATTACAAGGTTTGTAATCGCGGGGTATAGGTGATGCACCATACACTGTATTTAATAAACAGATCAGAGATCTGATGACTAACAGAGAAAGGGAATACATGAATAATGAACCTCCGTGTGATTATCTGAAGAGTTTTTTTTTTCTTGATCGATCACAAAGGTTCATGAGGTATTAAACCGGGAAAACGAAAACTAAAAAACTGTCTAATACTGGAAAGAAAATTGTGTCACTAGGTGATTTTCAATTACTCAACAGATATGGCAGGGGTGATTCATGTGATTGCTATTGAAAGAATTATCTTCGTAATGACACTCCTACAAGATTGATATCCTCTTGATGTAGAGCCCGAGCAATTATTTCTCCTTCAGCGTTCGTTTCTCTCGTTATATTCAATCCGTTCGCACCTCGACCGATCAAATTTCATATGCAATTCCCTTCAACGACTTTAAAGGAATCACCGTTGATACTGAGAAGGGGGAATAACAAAAAAAAAAGAAAAAAATAATAACAAATGAATGGATACTTGGAAGAATGAAAAAAAAGGCAGAGACCGGAAAAGAGAGAAGGGAAAATTCAAATATCCACTTACGAGCTGTAAGCCGGAACAATAATTCATCTCTGTGTTGAATCAGCGTCAACAGTAAATCATGGCGTCCCGTACTCCTCATTCAACCGTTTACAAAACACATAGCGGCATATGAGGCTGTAAAGGCCATGTGGGATATGCTGCCGTGTGATTCCCTCCTTGATCTACGAGCCCACCCACTTGTCTGAATAGAACAATAGAGCGAAGGTTCTCGAGAGATTTTTACGGTCGCTCGGCATCGCGGCTGGGATGGGAAGAATCCGGAATAACCAAGTGTTGATGCCCACGTCTAGACGGGAAGACGGTGCGATGATTGATATCTTTCGATGAGGACCTAATTCATCCTGTTTTGTTTGGTAATAGCTAATTTTCTTAGAAATTGAAGCTTCTGCACTAACTCTGAAACACTTACTATAATAAGCATTGTAGAATCCATATTTATAAAACTCAAAGTTTCTTTCTATCTATCTATCGATGTAGTATCCATCCCTGCTCCGATTTGTCTCCGAGCTGGCCGTCTGGTGGTACCTTGTAGTCGACTTCATTCGTGTTGTCACCTTGGGGAGCATTTGCTCAAATAACCAAGGCTATAAAGAACCACAGCAGAAGCTGCGTCTCCTTTAAGCGAACTTATTGTCAAAGCTAACCTTTGTGCTAGACATTGGTAGACGTACTGCAGAGAGGCTCCTTGAGTTACACTGAGAAGTTCACTCTACTGAGAGCTCATGGATAGGCTTTCCACCTATGAATGTCCCAAGTGCCTACGTCCATGCACCAGTCAAGGTCGATGGGCTCAGTATTGTGGCTCACCCACTTCCTTTCAGCCAGTATCCCTTATGTACATCGCCAGCACTTGCTAGTCCTTAGGAGCTCTAGCTGGGAGGTTGCCAGCACTGCCGTTGACCATGATTTTCTCAGTAAACTAACGAACGAGCAGCTCTAAGGTCATCTGATGAGCTAGATGCTGCTCTGCATGATTCAGTGGATGGTAAAGAACTCCGGCAGTGCCCTGAATTCCCCACTTTCTCTTTTTGGGCTGAGTGAGGTTCAGAGAGTATTTGGGTGCTTGACTATCGGCATTTTCAAACCGTTTGCGCGCTACACTGACACTACAGTGAGGTGTTCCAGAGATAGCATGTGTAATACTGGATATATCGAGTCATGCGAAGGACCCATAACCCAGAGGTCCGAGGATCGTAACCACGCTCGGCTACCATGTAATACTTGATATAACGAGTCATAACAAGACTCGTTGTAATACTTTCAAGGTAAACATGAGAATATGCATCTAGTAGTCAGTGCCCACGAACTCACGGTGTCCGCATTCTTCGTCATTATGATGTGGTCAAATAGATAGCAGTTGCATTTTTGTCCAGCGACTGGGATTTAAGAGAAACTGTGTCACACGTCTAGTGACCAGGGTAAGAAACCTCGATATCAACACCATCAAGCTCTGATTGGTCGGCCATAACCCTGTATGCCCAGGTTGTCAGTGGCATCGTTAACATGGAGCAGACTTGGAGGGATAAGATAAGTATATATGATAGGAACGACCTGCGGTAAGCAGTATTGGAGCTAAATGGAGTGGAGTCTATAACATCAAGGTAGTGGCTGCGATTGTGGTATAGCGCATAATATAGTGCGGGAAAAGAGCGACGTAGTTACTCGAATAGGGCATATCGTCAGGAATACTTCGTGATATCACTCTTACTACATTGGCAGTCACTCAATAGGGGCACTTCCTTTCATCCCTCTCTCCCTCCTCCAAGTTCCTCGGTTTCCCAAATCCCTAGAGGGCGTAGGGTGATTTTGAGAGTCCTCCCTACTTTCATCTTAATTAGTTTTTACTACTGTTTAACGGAGCGGTCTTAAAAAGCAAAGAGTGATTGGACACAGTGAAAATTGCCTTATGTGAGAATCGAATCAGCTGATGAAATCCTAAAGTTTTTCTATGTTTGATGATACCTAAGTAATAGTGAACGAGTGAATCGTTGGTAGGTGTTATATTTTATGAGTAGTACTGTTCGTGGATTTCTTCGCCTATCTATTTACAGTACATTCCACCATTGTAAGAAATTCTATATCAGCTTTTGTTTCTTACATTAGGGCTTGTAAGAGTTGGTGTTCGAGGAATCCTTGAGACACCTACAATTCAATTATAAAGTATGGAGACAAAGTGATCAGCTGAAGGACCAATGTGGCCGACGTTTCTAATCGATCTACTCTGTTGATATATAAACGGGGTTCTTTTTACAACATCTAGAATACAATTACACGATAAGGAGAGCCGAGGTTTGATTATGTACCTTGGGCAACGTCTACATGCAACGAAATAATAGATCAGTGATTTGCATAATCCTAATACAGATATAATAAACCTCTGAGTAATAATTTACTGCTTTTTTTTTTAAATTTGGTTTCCGGACTCTACTCATGTAAAACAATGCGTTTCGAGGGAGGAGGAGGGGGGAGGGTTAGTTAACATTTTCTTGTCTTTATCGATTAGTAGGTTTTTTTGTTGAAAATAATAAACAGAGATTGGGGTCCGTGATACCCCCTTTCCTCTACCGGCACGAGAAAACGATGTGCCTTGCCTCGCAATTTTGGATTCTTTCAGCTCTATAAGTAATTTTTATTCAACTAAAACTCTGGAAAACGTTAGAAATTCGTTCTTGTTGTTAAAAATCATTCTTCACTCCTGATAAACAGTGGAATACCAGAAGCCGAGATCGTTCCCGTTGCAGACTCAACAAGTGTTCGCGCTTAGAGAAACCTAACGGGTAAAAATGGCGCTAAGACCTTTTTCTTCAAAATGATTTATATATATAAAAAAAGAAGGAACTAGTCGGGCGGTAAATCAAGCTCGAGGGGCCGCAGGCTGAGCGGCGAACCTTGAGGCTATCACTGCGTTGCATGCGATCTCCGACCCGTCTGAAAACTATACCAGCTGACGTTATAAAGATCTTCACCCTCTTTCCGCAGGAATCGGGAGCGAAAGAAGAGAGATTGCTCCTATAAATCCGCGGTTACCTGACGTCTCGCGGATCACATGCATTTAAAACGGAGAACATCCATCTCCGTGGAAGCAGGCGAAGGAATCACCTACGCACTGACGGGAGCTTCTATGAAGGCTATTAACATAGAGCAGTTGCTTTTGAAAGGGTTTGAAGGTCCAGTTGATCGAGTTTTTTTTCCCACTATTCCTCTTGCTGGGAGGTGGAAGAAAGTTGAATAGGTTGAGGACGTCTTCATGATCCACAATCCAAGATGTATTGCGTACAGAAGGAAGTTGCTGTTATTATATATATATATCACTGGTTGGAATATTGATGGTGATTCGTTTCTAAACTGAACAACGATAAACCGTATGCAATCAAATTCTTGATTTATAGCAGGTAGCTACTCGTATGAAGTAAACAGAAGTTAATGAAGAACCTCCCAATTCCCATGAAATAAAGATGTAGAATGTTAAATCAATTTTGACGGACAGGAACTGACCGAACAATAGAAAGGACTGTAACTAGTAGGTGATGGATTATATACAGGAGCCCCTTCCAAGGTCTGAGACGATTAGCCTGCATCACCCAGAGGATAATTGGGATCTACAAAGCTCCAGTATACTGTAGTTTCAAGAAACTGGAAAGGGGAACTATTCGCAGCCATCGCAGAACGCAACCGAAGCAGTGCCAGTTGCAAGGGATCTTCAATTCCGTTGGTCAAGAGAAATGAAGGGCCGGGTAGTCGAACCAATCAACTATAAGCAAAATGAATGGGAGACAGAGATTCAAAGGAGGTGAAAAGGATGGAAAAGGTAATTTAAACTAGTTTCGTCATTGAGAAGGGGGTGATTCCAAGTGCTACAGAAACGAACCCATTTATGAAAACACGTATTTTGTATGAAAATGTTCACATCACCTGGCTACAAGCTACAACCCCCTTTTATTTCTTCTTCTATTGATTTGAGGGCACCGGAACATATGAAATGAGACATTTTGAACTTTTATTTTATATTACTGACAGCCTGAAAAATGTAGCATGGAATTTCAGATGGTAGATTGCTAAAACTGTGGTCCATCATGAAGTTGATGCTCTTGAACTCTCATGAACCAAAATTCTGTATTAATTTATTTATATTCGATGATTTGTGTTATGTAAAAATCCTACTTTGTTTAGACATATTCATGGGGTCAAAGTTAGGTAGAAAGGATGCATGAGTTCAAATTTGACTGATTAGGGTTACATTACAATCTCATCGATTTACTCAGTTGTCCCCCTAAAATTACGAGAAGTGTCTTCACTATTCACCCGAATTCCACGGAGTCTGTGCAAGCTATCATGAAACAAAATATGAATGTTGGAAATACATGAAGGCTGAGCAATATTTCAAAAGAAATGAAGGAGACGGGGTTTTCTCCGAAGGGATTGAACGTTTAGGGCTGGGCGGGACACCCAATATTATGCATTCCGCCGCCCCCTCATCCCAAGTACCAATTACTCAACTTTGACTCATCTGAAAAGAACTTCGGCAGGAGATAGAAATCTTTGGGGTCTCCTCACGCGATGGCCATCTCTCACAAAACTGGAACGATGAAACACTCAAGCCTCCCACTGGAGTTAACCACACAGGAACCAAGTTGATCACGAAACAAAATCCTGCAAATCATTACACAAAGGTTCATTATTTCTGAATCAGAACGCCCTGTTACGAACCGGACTGGTCTGCTGTTAACTTTTAAACGAAGTGGATGATGTAATGTCTAAATGTATGTACTCGTATATATGGATGTACGCTCCTACCGAAAGGAAACGCTATTTGGTGTTAGACAGAGGTTCATTATTTCTGTATTAGAATCAGCCTTATACGCAAATCACTTGTCTTCTGTGGTGCATTTGCTAACTCTGGGTATAGCCGCTTCAACTGTATTGAACCCTCGAAGCATCACCTAGAAATCCATTTTGAAGATAATTGCAAAAAACACGAATTTTTCACTAAACCCACTTGTACAACGATGTCTGCGTATTTTACATCCATCAACTCTATAGAAAAATTGTAACTATCTTTTTTTCATAAACATCCGTAATGAGTCTGCCCGTTCGGTAAACTCAAAGCACGCATGGCAGGAGGTCCATCAAAATGTCGAGGAAGGATTGGTCCAATTGGACAGCGGATGAACACAAACGAGCATACCATCAATGGTAAGAACCACAACCAACATCGACCGAAGCTTTGACATTACACGCTGGAATGACTTACCGTGTGACTGTTCGAAAATCAAAAAAGTGAATAGTTTGGTTTATCTAGAAGTGACGTTTGATTGTAAGTATTGCTATATGTGAAATGAACCCACCACATTCAAAGTTTCTGTGAAAAGCTAAGAATATAGGCACATTCTATATTCTACATGAAATCAAATTTCTATCAGAAGAGCTAAAGATCAATACCCATCAGGGGCTGTTTGAGTCAATTTTACATTATCAGATCGTAATATGGGGAAACACTTTTAATTACCTAATTGATTAAATTTTTAAGATTCAAAAAATGTCATCAAGGACATTATTCAATAAGCCCAGGCGCTATCCCACCAATACATTATTACAAGATTAGAATTTGTTAACTGTCCACCAATTGTACACATTAAACATGCTACCTACCTCGATCATCGGACATTATTCAATTGAAGAACATAACATGTAAAGGAAATGATATAAGTAAACTGTCTATCTCGTGGAGTACATATAGGCACATATTTTATAGTACTCCATTTTTAATATGTTCATTGCCCGACGAGATGAGATCTACATCGAATTTTTCTCGATCCAATTACAATAAGAAAATTGTTTACTTTGCTAATTTCCTGCGGACTTGAGAACTCCATAGATGCTCTCTCCAGCATGTATGTACTTTGAACAACTGTCTAGTTTTAACTGTTTTTTTCGTGATTTTATTTATTGCATCTGATTGTAGGATACGCCATCTAGCAATATTTTATCTCATAAATGGGAACGATGTGCAGGGTGAGATTTCAACAAACCAACCCTTCACAGCATCACACTGTTAACTGAAACACACTTCACTATAACTTGAGCAGCACAGTCAAGTCCAAGGCTTGTTTCGCTTGAGGCGCCGCAGTTCTCCTTCGTTGCCCAAAACGTTGAGCATCTCCGGGTTCTTGTGCTGGTGGAGGCGTTCTTCGTGCTTCTATTTTATGATGATTTCGTTGACTGTTTCCATCCTTAGGTCACGATGAATGTTATCATTTCGCATATACCAGGGGGCACCAACTATACTTCTCAGGATTTTATCTAGTTTTAACGAGTCAGGTATATTTTGCTTGTTCTCTAAGTTGATTGAAGGTGAGTAGGTAGGTCTGAACTTGTATTGTGTATATATTTTCCATGTACGGTATTGTATGCATTTGGGATTCGAAATAAACTCAACCCTCATCCATTTCATTAACTCATACAGCTTAGGAGCCATTGTACTAATTTAATTTTCATAAAAAATACGTTACAATAGAGGATATTATCAAATTTTTTCCAAATTTTGGAAGGAAAACTATAGATCAGGTATGTAGTGCGTTACATTAAAACCGTACTTTGGAAATCCTTCTCGCCCTCTTTTGAATGAACGAGAACGGATCAGGCTGAATCGCTGATTCCCAGGTTGCGGTCAATGAATGAACCGCTTTTTTTCCTCACCTTGAAGCTAAACACGGAACGAGAAGTTTCAGCTCTCGCCAAGCTCAACCTGCTGACGTCAGCCTTCCAGAGTCACCCGACACCTTCAGTCGGTGGTTTCTCCCACATCTTTTATAGAAGGTACCGAATCCTCATCGGACAGAGGGGAGAAAAAAAAATCGGGCAATGTGGAATTTTTCCGCTGAAACCAGGTTTTGTTCATTAGACTGTTTTAGAAGACAACAACAACGAAAAAAGATTAATTTGAAGATAATCAGCACATGTGGCCGCAAGCTGAGTGGGCGATGTTTTCCTGGTCATTGGAAGGGGTCGTTTTACTAGGTGGGCCTTCTCCAGTGGTTTTTCCTCATTTCTTTTTTTCTTTCATGAACGAAAACCGCGGAATCAGATGTCATTGTCTTGAACGGGCGCCCTTTGAATGGGAGTATCTGACGAGAAAGCAAAAGTCACGAATGGTGACGTCTCGGAACGTTTCGCCTTTAAGCTAAATACGGGAGGGTTATAATTGAGAACATTTGCGTTCTACGTGTAAAATTTGACAATCTTTTACCATCGTTATCTGAATTGGAAGTGGGAATTGGAATTATTCAGGAATAAACCGTTGTATTCGCTAAACCATTCAATCGTAATATAATGCAGTAGAAAAAATTGAAGCTTCTCCAACTCCAAGAAACCCTTTATTATGAATGAACGAATGAAATCATGTTTTAACTGTAGTCATAACAAAAATATGCGTTGCAAAATTGAAAATACGTGTAGTTATCAAGATCAAGGTGACCGAAGGATGGGTTAGTACCTTTTACGCATTAAAAACAATTCACACGGCTTTACATCCTCAGTGATATTACTAACATAACTTGTGCGGTGGTTGGTGCTGTGGTAGTACGGTGGTATTAGGTGGTAGTTAACATCAAACAAAAAGAACCGTTGAAGAACTGGCAAACAAAAGATAAACTTTAACAATTGCAAACAAAGTAAGAAACCTTATGTAAACTTGAATTTATCAAACGGAAACAAAAAACACATTAGGGGTCTAGCATTGACTGAGTTCTCGGGAAAGGTCTCAGCCAGTCCTAAAGGGTGAAATAAAAAATCCGAATTATTAACAACTAGAATATTCAAAACTTCAGATGTTCGCTATAGATCGTCACTTCACCGAAGCAAAAGAGTCCACCCGCGTTTCATTCATCCGTTCCCTCTCCCTAACGACTAGAATTTTGACAGAAAAGAAGAACATCAACACGAATGTGAGTATGACCTGCTTGGACGTGGTAGAAATGGACCAGTATCATGTGATGATAGCTGATATAATTGCTTTGGGATTACGAGGAAACAAAAACAAGCCTCAATCCTGAATTTTTTGAAAAAACAATTTTATAGGCTATGTAATTTTGGAACTTCCATTAAAAGCCGATTTTATTAGTCCTTTCGCTGACCTTAGAACATTTTTCCATCACTTTTGCTTCTGAAAGTATTTATAAATTTGGTACAACTCCAAATTCGACTATTTTTTACAGTATTTATAAGGCAGAAGAGGACAGGCAGAGCCGAAGTGCCTCTTTATTTCTGATAACGTTATTGTAAATTCTTTTTACATTTCATTTCTGCTAAAGTTCTGCAATTAAGGAGTTGCCTCCTTATGTCATTTGTGACGAGGGGTACTATCCATTGATAGTCCTCGTATAAGTAAGTAAGTGTGTGAGTTAACATATAGGTTTTAAACAGTGATGAGGCGTGACATTTGGGGGGGGGGGGGGGGACACTCCCCCATCAAAGCAGGGTCCTCCCCCGGGAAATTTGGAAAAATTACCTGTCAAAAACGCCAATCTAAGGTGTTTTTGACGTATGAAATTCACAAACCCCGCCTTAAGGTTGAAAATCGCTTGCTACGGTAACCCTATCGTTATGACTTTGAACCGAAATTCCACGGACGCCACCAAGAAGTCAGGAGAGCTCCCGAAGGTTGCCGGATTCGCTCGAAGTTGCGTGTTTGAGCACGAGTCTTGAAGCGATTTGATTGGTCGATATTTTGGAGGGAGTAAGATGAGGGGGCCCCCTGTGGTGGGTGCGGGGGGGGGGGGTTCTTTTTTATGAAGATGAAATTGTATATTAAACATTAGTATTAACTAATTCTTTAAATTTATTAAATATCTGGTCATCGCCGAATCCAGAGATGACCACAGGCTTCGCCACTGGTTTTAAAATAAAGGCAATGAGTGCTTAAATAAAATTGAGATAAACATATCAATAACTAAGAACATGATCAACAATTATGAAGAAAGAAAGTTAAATAAAGTTTTAGAGATAGTATAACAAAAACACATCAGTGGATAACGTAGATTTTAAGTATTATTATTATACGTAAGTTTTAAAAAGTTGACTAAGTTGTAGATAAGCTCTATTGTTATTGCTCTATTAATATAGGGGTTGAAGAAATCAGAAGGTCGTTTCCGTTTAAGTCGCCTTAGGTGTCTTGGAGGTGGTTGCCTCCTATTTCATAAAACCGTTCATCCTCCCTTAACTTATCCATATGATCCACAACGTAGAGTAGACATTCACAAATATAGTATGATGAATATTTTAAGGTCAGCAAAAGGTATTTTATAATCGGCTATGAATGGAAATGCTAAAAAAACACAGCCTACAATTATTTTTCAACCGATTTAGGGTTGAGACTTGTTTTGTGTGATTTTTTTTTTAGAGCAACTGCCAACATAATAAATACTTGAAAACTAAAAAAGGTTCAGATAGTAACGATATACAAATTATATGGTGAAGGAGTCTGCTGCATGCAGAAACTTGTCGAATAAGGAAGGCACTAATCTTATAAAGCATGGATGAATATACCTTTTCAACACTTTTGCTTCTGAAAGTCCTACTGGCGTTGGTAAAAGATTTAAAAATTTGGTGCATCTTACATCTTGGTGTATGCTTATAGTATTTTGGGGTAAAAGATAAGAGGCAGAGCCGAAGTGCTTATTGTTTCATAAAATTGATCATCCGCTCTTAAATTATCCATATGATCTAAAACGTGGAACAGGCCTTTTCAAATATAATATGCAGAAATGAAGAACATTCCAAGATCAGCAAATGGTCTTCTACAGTCAGCTTTGAACAGAAGTCCCAAATAAAACAGCATAAACAAAATTTTTCTCAATCAATTTTAGAGTTGAGGCTTGTTTTTGTATATTTTGGATATTTAATTTAAAAACATTGTGCACACCATCACTGAAGTTTTGAAAATGCGTCAATGGAGGGAATGAGGGATTCCCCCTAACTTTCACCTACAGGTTACTTACCTACTACATTAGCTCGTCCATTTTCTCGTAATATTCCGCCTACGTAGAAGGCGACCTCCTGCGTTCGGCCGCTTTAAAATGCAATTAAGAAAATTGGATTGGCTTCATCAATAATTCTCTAAGATGGGAGAATAATTGGGGGGGCCATTATAAATTCGAGCGGGGAAGATTAACGGGGATACAGTTCAACTAACGGTGCGAACCTTTAGCTTTGAAGTTACGAGTAACAGTGACTTGTGGCACTATAGCATTACTTACTTATTAGAAGTTCAAATACAACTTGATCCAACTTCAACGATAATTCGGATTTATTGATATTGTTAAGCGGACCTTTCAAAGTCCGTCAGCGAGTAAATACTTTCCAGCGAATAAAAACGAAGTAAGATGGAAAGTTGTCTATATTTCCACGAAAGTAAAGAGTAACTGTTAAATCGAGCGGTGAACATGAACTTTGGTACTGATGATGACCTAACCGTCGAAATCGATTCAACAGTGTAACTCCTTACTTTCGTGGAAATATAGACAACGTTCCATCTTACTCCGTTTTTATTTGAAATGGGTTTCCACAACTTCGTCGCGAGTGACTTAGTCCGTACTTTCCAGCGGATGATCGCCGGCAGACTCGGTTCGTTTGACTCCTCATATTGAGTAGTTTCAAAGACCAAAACTTGGGATGTCCGCTATAAGTTTTAAATTTTGTCCAAATTTTTGCAAACTTTCGAGCGACGCACAGTGAGGCAGATAGTGAATCTAGCTGGACAAAAGTCCAAAAATGAAGTTAGGAATATTGAACAAGAAAGTGTTTGTTCCGACAGGTATGACTTTAGTGAGAGTGAAAACGCAGGGATTACCTGGGGGTAATGTCAACAGAGCGTTAAAATAAACAACCAACTAGTCAACACCTGGTTTTGTATCCTTTAGCAGGGAGTTTGCGGTCAGTACTCGATATTGTTTCGTGCTCCCTGTTCCTGGGAGAAAAATTTTTACTGATTCATTTTTGTGCCCCAGAATGGATTATAATCAAACTGGTAAGCACTTTTTTTGCTGAATATTTCGAACCATACTTTAGACAGAAAACTTTCATTTAATCGGCTATATCACGCAAACTGCTGTACGTTTCAGTCCACAACTTTTCTCGTATAACATCAAGCACTTTAAATTTTATTTCTGTGCATTCAGAAAAGTGTAAAGTAAATAATAACACTACACAGAAATCCCCGTTCTTCCCCGTTTAATTGTAGCAATAAAAACTGTGTTACAGGTCGAACACCGGTTGTTAAACCTGGAACTTGCTGATGCGTTTAGACTAAGTGGTTCACGTTTATTTATTTATTTTTAGCTTAGGTGCATAGAAAGACGATGTTTGTATCTTAAAATAGCAATGAACGATCAGACAGAATAAATGTTTTAAATCTCCCAGATCTAGTTTAAACATCTGTTCCGATAAGTTACTTACAGTAGGGGTGATTTGTACATACTACAGAAATATACTGATTTTGATATAGGAACGGTTTAGTATCATTTCTATCACCTTTTTTTTAGCAACTAGAGGTCCGTCTTAATGGGAAATGATAATAGATTATCAATATCATCGGTCCTAGACTTTTGTCCAGATAGATTCACTATCTGCCCCACTGTGCGACGTCTGCCAGTTCCCAGAGGATGATCGCCGGCAGACTCGGTTCGTTTGATTCCACATATTGAGCACTTTCCAAAATCAAAAATTGAAACGTCCACGAAAAGTTTCATTTCCCGGTATAAAAGTACCAATTTTGTCTGAATTGATATTATTTAGCCTACCTCTTTTATACTGTCTTGATTTTTTGAAAATTTCTCTGTATTGGGTTTTGCCAGTATTGTATTAAATAAATAAATTTTTCTGCCAGTGCTTTTCCGGTGGATTTGGGGCGGCAGACCGAAGTATTTGTTACAAGTGGACTTAATAGGAACTACTATAGAATTTTCAACCGTCCAGAAATAAATTCGATATTGAGTGTTTTTTCCGATTCAAAATGCCCCCAGATTTCGAATGGCAGACCACCCATTTCATGTACATGTAGATGTGTTTTATGAGATCTGATATAAAAAAATTGACCACCTTTTCCGACAAATTTTCGGTACGGGCTCCAGGACTATAAGACATTCACACCGTCTCCTATCTTTACCAGCAAAATTTTAATTACAGACCTATAATTTACTTCGTATTATCGAAAATCTAACGAAATATAACAAAGGCAAAAATAGAAAAACTATAAAAATTGTTAAAACCTGAAAAGCAGAAAGTTGTTTTTTTTTCTTAATTGAAAATATACCTTTTCAGAGGTTGCGAAAACCGGTGCCTGATTTCAGGGTAAGTTTTCCCCACAAGGAGCTTACTTTTTTTCTTGGCTAATTACAAAGTTCATTATTGCAAATAATAAACTAAAATGCTGAGTACTGTTCCGCGTTCCGTTACTGACATACCTACCTAACTTGGCACAAGAACTAAATCGTGAAGAACAGGTACTAACATGTGAAGACCAACCATCAAGAAGTGTTAGATTTCAAAACTTAGTGGCAGCGCCCACAGCGCATTCTCACGGCGTGTTGCACGAACCACAAGCCGACACCCCCATATCTCAAGGGGACCATTAAATTTCCCCCTTCTACCCCGAGCCTCAAGTCTCAAATCAGCCGCCGAGCCCTCATTTCAAAAGGTGGGTACGCGCTTCGAGTATTTTATATTATAAATAAAATTGGTCCGCTTTCACTTCCTCAAGTCACGCCACAGGTCTGTGCGCTACGGGGCGTTTCCGAGCAAATCATAGTTCCAGCCTCACTACTCCAGGAATCACCCCATAATTTCCACTTAGCATTCCTGTTATTTACAATATTGCCGCACAACCTATTAAATGTTCACTCCTTCGCCGAGTGTTTTTCTCTCTTATTCCACTCGGAAGGCAGAGGAAACGCGTTTTCATTAAGCTGGTCGTCTAAATCAATATGGATCCCGGTAATGAACCCTCGTGTTGCAGTTACCATTAACATTGTGTCCACCGCTCTCTATTTTTCGAAATAAATTCCCTCCGAAGGTTATTTATACAAACATTTTTATACACGAACCCAGCCTGGAAAGCAAACCGAGTTAGATATATCAGGATAAACGTTAATTAAAAAAGGCAGGTAGTTTTCAATCGATACTTAACTAGAAGGAGAAATCTAGAGCCTAACGTTCGTGTTCCAGATACCAATAACATTGTGCCGACAGCATGATGGTTCATTACTTTCAATAAAAACATGTTGTAATCGACAAGGCTAATATTTTTTTTCCCTTCCCCGATGTTAGAAACCAAGAATGAAACAACTAAAATTTAACGAGACAAATGGAAATAAAAATAACAATTTAGAATAAATCATGAATGTCATGAAGAAAATCGATTTCACAACGGGCTCTTGAAAACAAAATTCCATTGCAACTGTGTCAGTTAATATGTCTCAATTAGCGAGTCATTGATATTTATCAATTGAACATCAATTGTCGAAAGGGGTTACACTAGAAAACAGCACTTTTGAAAACACACACGTAACAATACATTATTTGAATTGCAATAATATTAGACTTTACACTTAATCACTTAATATTAACGCTTTACTCAGATTACTAAACTCAAGGTATTGAAACTAGGGATATAGAAAGGTTTGATTTAAGAAGATCAGTTTACAAGGAGAGCAAGGAAGTCAGTCCCATAAACTAGATATTTTACACAAATTACGGCTTCACTACTGGTAACGCCTCCAAAAATGCACTAGAGAAGGGGCAGTTGACATTAAAATGGGGAGCCAATAGAAACTTGTTATCGCTTAGAAAATCGTTAGAAACGATATCACTCGCACAAGAGCAAGATCTACCTACTTTCACGGAGGGAAACCCGGATTTTATTGGACTCAAGTTTTCTTAAAGAATGGATAAGAAAGGAGTGGCTTTGACCGATTGCAAGGAATTTCTAAGTTGCATTGTTACGTGTGAGTATACACGCTACTTAGTAAAGGAACCGTAACAATAAGCGAAAAATAAGGAGTTCAAACAGGGTTTGAACACGTGCTATTTCGAAAGTTTTCGATGTTCTGAGTTTTGAATTTTCAGCCATTTGATTTTGCTCCTTAGGATTGACAGACGCTTTTGACAACAACTCAGTCAAATATGTGTTTCTCTAAGCAAGTCCATCGAAACTTGGTCCAGCAGTTTCGTTGAGAAACTGTGATCGGCGGAGGGTGGACGGACGGATTTTTTAAATATAATTTTTGGATTGAAACGAATAATAACAAATTTTGAGAATAGTGGGTGGAGGGGTAATATTTTTTTCTCTCGGCCGATTTTAAATATTCATTATCGAAAATCATAAAACTAAATTACAAAATATCAAAAGTTCATCCGTTTGCTTCTCGTGAGGGTTCCTTGAGTCTGAAGTTGAAGTCACAAAGTCAACAGGAAATACCTTGATTTCTTGCATAGAAAGCGGTAGCTCAGTGAATGGATGCCGCCAGGGCACAAATCTTTACAGGTAGGTATGTAGCGGATGTATTGTTTTTGTTTGTGACAATTTCAATGGCTATCTTTTGGTAGATGCCTCCGTTCGTATAGTCTTACTCAGATACTATAATTACAACAAAGAGGTGATGGCATGGATTAGTTGACCTGTGGACTGAGGCGAAATGCTTGCAGGATACCACTGCAGCTAGGAAGCTCTAGGTTAATGCTCAAACGTAACATATATCATAAACTCCATTTGTGATTATCTATAGACCAGATGTCCGCGTCTGTCAAAGCTGCCAAATCCAGAAATAGCATCCCCTTGTGTAACAATTTGTATCGTTTTTCGAAACTAATTCTCTCCATGGTTAATCACATAAAAACATCTCTAAGGGTAATAGCAATGGGGAATAACCTAGTGGTCGTTAATTACAATTGCTAGTAGTCTCTAATCGAAGTGAGTCCAGCAGCACTGGTTAATCACATAAAAACATCTCTAAGGGTAATAGCAATGGGAAATAACCTGGTGGTCGTTAATTACAATTGCTAGTAGTCTCTAATCGAAGTGAGACCAGCAGCACGAAAAGCTTAAGTAGAAGGAAAAAACGTCGCATGTAACATGTATAAGTAGTTGCGGCGTAACCACAAATGGTCTATAAAGTTCGCGCCGGAATTTCCATTGTAGAAAATTTCATGATTTGTCATTATGTGTCGAGAAATGATGTACTCAGCGGGCATGTAAACCTTCCTATGACTTAGCTTAACGAATCTCCTATTAAATCTCTGAAAAACAAATGCGAGGGTCAAGTCAGTAACATCCAATAATATCCAATTGATGGCCCATTAGCTGATTGGAGTTTGATATACGAAGAACAAAGCTATCAAACCAACAAAGCTAAATTCCCACAAATCAATAAGGTAAGTTCTGCATTCATTCAAGTCTGTCTGAAATAGTAACGGAAGGTAATCGTTCAAAGATAAAGGAGCACCAGCTACTCATAGCACTTTATAGGAACATTGGGACAACACTACAAGATTTGTTAATTAATGTATTCTTGAACAATAGGAAATACCTTGATGATGGGTCCGAACGAGAAGTAACTTCCCTTATTATGAACAGATTTCATAGAAAAGATAGCCTACTACTGTATTCAAATGGGAAAAATCATTTTATTATTTGCCTACAAGAGCTTTATTACAGGAATCATTATTGAAAAACCAACCATTACGGGCAATGTTGCGAGTATATTACCTAATTAAATATATAGTGCTTAGATACATATTTACGATTAGGAATGAATCAAGCAATGCACACTTTCTATTGAAGTTCAGTTGGGTCTCATCGTATTGACAATGTTCTAATTCGCACATTCACTTAGCTGATTTCCACCCCAATTCACATTAAACAACTGTATACAAATAAACAAATACGGAAATACATGATATTTTATTGTACGAAGTCTGCTACAAGACGATGTACTTAAAACGAGATGTATTTAAGAACTAAAACAAAACTGGAAGCAGAGAGCAGAGGAACATGAAATATTTTGAGCTGTGACTTGTAATTCAGGTGGTTTCTACAATTCTGTAGGAGAGAGCAGCACTGCCTGATTGGAAAATCAAGAGCTGATGACAGATTAAAATCAACCTGGAAAAGACTAAGAGCCGTTTGGCCAATATTGTGTGTTTATAAACACCACCCGGTTCACTAATCAATCATTTTCGATGATGGCCAATCAAATTAATTATCAAATATGATTGATAAGGGGCAGTGGCGTATATAATATTTTCGGGGGGGGGGGGGGGGAGAATACGGGGGGTCTGAGGGTATTCCATAGGGAAAATTTTTCAAATCAGGTGTCTAAAATTGCATGTTTAACTATTCTGCCACTAAAAAAAAAAACTGATAGAAAAGTGGTTCTTTTTCCACGGGAAAGCATATTTTAAGCCAAAATAATATCCAGCTAGTAACAGGAAAGGTGTAAAAAAATACATGATTGATCCAAAGGTTCCTTTTTATTAACGTTATTTTAGACCGAAAAACACAATGTTAATTTATATTTTCCAAATTTCGGGGGGGGGGGGGGGGGGTCTCGGCTCCCTTTATATACGCCCCTGATAAGGGGTTCGGGAACGATCTTTTAAAAGTTGCGACGAAATGTTATTATGAAATCGTCCAAGTTTTCCATTTTTCTGATCGACGGAAGGATCGTCGGAGTGTTAGTTGTTGTTTTGTGTCCCGCGATAGAAGTAGGTGTACACGTTGAGTAGCTGTTAAAAAAGTGACCAGATTCCTCTTGATAGATGAAGCCAGATGAAAAAACAACGTGACCGGAAATTCGAGATCAGCAGTTTTTCTGTCGAAGCTCGAATCTGAAAAGTTTTCGAATGATTGATGGAGGCGGTATTTGGGATGGTACAGTTTGGGAGTATTAGAGGGTTTTGTGACAGTGACGTGGGTGAAGACGTACCGGCAACGAACAGTAGGGTCGGACGTGGGCGCTCCTCAAGGCAACAGCTAAGGAAGATGCCTCCCCAAAAAAGAAATCAAAACAGGAAAAGTAAAGACTGCAGTAGGTGTTTCACCTGTGAGTGGACTGGTGATTGATATTATCAACAGTTAACCGGCTGTAGTAGGGAAATCGTGGGCTGTGAAACCGACCCGTGACCTTCCAGACGTGATTGAGAAGTCCATCTCTGCCTGAAGGAGCAGAGGGTATGCTTGCCCGAAAAAGAAATCCTGTGGAGTCATCAGGAGTAATTCCTTCGACAAAGCTTTGTAACGCTGATCTATTTCACTCGTTGCTTCTCTTTCGCTCTGGAATAATAATGATGATTGTTCACGTTCGGAGGTTCATCACGGGGAGTTTCGGTTACCCGGGGGCGGTACCCTCAGGGTAACCATCTCGAGTTTGGTTCACGCCCGATACACCTTCATCAACGCGGGTTCTGAGGTCCTCGGTAACGACTTCCTCATTTGCCAAGTTAACGATCCGCCGCTGTTAAAACCTCCTCCCTCCCTCTTGATTAGCCCTTTGCGATGCCCGAGGAGTCGACGTGTCCCGCCCGTTCCACGTCTGGTTGATGGGAGAGCAGGCCCGAGTACAAGGAGCGAATCACAACAAGCACATTTTGACTTGGTTTATGTAAACGCTTCAACCAGACATGAGAAGAAACGAGGTGATTATAGCGAAAATCCTGAACATAAACAATGTGTGTACCACATGTCCCCAGGGCAGTAGGGAGAAAACCCAGACCTCGGCCAAATACCTTATGATCACCTTTAAAAGTTATTGTTCTTGTCATTGTGTGGTTTGTAAGCGTAAATTTCATGTTCAGAAATGGCGACCATTTGATACAGATCAATTTCCACGGATCTGAAACCTGTCCTGTTTCTTTCCTCTTTCTTCCAATCTTTCTTCAAAAACCATTAAAAAATGAAATCCACATTCCTTTGTCAGTAAAACCCCCCAAAAGATATATGCATGTGCGGCGAACGGGCTAGTTAGTGGTTAGGGCCGATTAGACCGCAAGTTAAGTCCGTGAATGGATTTTATACATAAATTCCGAGGCCTTTTTATGTCTCAAACACATGGCGGATACGCATACGGCGGATGGACATTTGAATTTCAGCAGGAAACATCCAAACTTACCTTTATTTAAGTCAACGTTCGAAAAGGAAAATCACGTGTTGGATCATTTGCGGTTTCGGATGTTGTCTTCGAAAAATGCAAATTTTGACGTTCCCCTCAGACATTCGAATGTTAAAAAAAAACTCTCCAAATTATTACAAAGAGGTTACTTATTAGAGGTTATTAGACTTGGTCTACGGTGCACTACGTCAACTAAGTGCCTTGTTCCTCAATAGTACGTTGGAATTTTATACTGCATACCTTAACAGTAGTTCCATTTATATCTCTGCACGGACTGATTAGGAGAGAAATTACTCAAAAATTCTTTCAATTGATCAATGTGCATCCCATCTTGAAGTTCACTTTAATGTGTACAAAATACTATAGGCCTACTTTTTCATAAAAATAACTCTCTATACACTAAAACTTCACTAGTCCCGTAGTAGGTACATAGCGCAGGCGGATATCAAAATGGTACAATGGTGCAACGTGATCTATTTTTTTTCCGAATCGATTGTCAAGAGATGTCTTCAAGTGACAAACAAGAGTTATTTCGAAAATTTTCGATTTTATGATTTTCTAATGTTTTCAACTTCTTGATTTCACTATTAAGGAATGACAGAGTCTGATGACTTGAACTTAATTCCATCTAAATCCCATTAGTGACTTTTAGACCCCTTTCAATGACGTAAGTCCAGTGGTTTCGGAGGAACCAAGGCTCAGTTACGGGGGGGGGGGGGGGAGGAGTTAGGTGTGAAATTAAAAAAAAAAACTTGAACTGGTCGAAAAACAAACTATCTGTAAGTAAGTTTGAGTGCCTCAATAGTAACGTAAATGTTACTTCAAGCTAGACGTAGGTTTAGGGATAACGAATCATGATATCCAAAGGTAGCCTAATTTGGACACAGATGTTTGTCGCCGAGCGGAATAACTTGGACCTCATGGTTGACCATGTTCAAGTTCTTCATTGACCTACAGAAGATAATTTCCACAGCAAAACGGAGTCAATTCGCACCGATGGCGTGAGACTCACCTCAATCCTGTTATTTAACAAGCCTCGTTATTACCCTCAAAAACGTGTGTTTTTCATAATCACCCGAGAGCTCCTTGAACCCGATCAAACGGGAAGCTCGGGGTCCGAAAGCGAGGGAGGTGAAGGGAGAGGTGTGGGGGAGGTTACCCGAATTTGAATTTCATGGGAGTCCCGTGAGTCCCAATTATGTCCAATAATCGGCGTTAAAATGGCGTCGATGAATAAGAACGACCGATCTTGAGGAGCGCCTGAGGGCGCATTACTCAATCCTTGTCAGTGTCCACGGAGACCCCCGTCTAGTTATGTGATTTAGTGGCCACTTTGTACCTCGGCGTCATCTCCAATTCCCCTCTGCACCGCCTCCACTCACCTCAGCAACCTCACAACCCCCTACGCCCGTGGATACTGACGAAACCACATTTACCTCCCCGGTACGTGTAATTCGTTACCACTTATCGAGAAAATAGAATAATTTCGAAAAACTAGTAATAAATGAGGTGAAACTGCCATTGCATTCATCTGGCAAGGCGATCATAAACTATCATACCTAATACATAGCATCTGTCATGGCCATGAGCAATTGAAAACGACAACTCGCTATGAAAAAAAAAAAAAAAAAAAAGATAACGCTATGAAAATAGATAACTGTTCCTGCGATTAATTCACTCTTAGATACCTACCACAGAGTAGGACTATGGGAATGAACAATATAAGAATCCAACTCGCTACTTTAGCAGATGTTAGAACTATAAGTTCGATTAGTTCAGTTGGTAAAGTAGATAACTGTTTGTGAGAGTAATTCACTCACTCACCGTAGTTATCACTAGGGCTATTTACCAATTATCAATCAACCTCCTTCAAAAATGAAGCAACAAGAAAAAAAGGCTAACTATTCAGAAATAATAAAGCAAGATTGGTTGGTACCAACATAAAAAAGAAGGCAATCGTCATCGTCATCTGCTTTCAGGCAGCTCACAATTAAGGGAAAAAAATCCTGGAGTCTAGATAGAATCTAGCTCCAAATTGCAATCCAAAAGTTGGAAAATACTCAGGGGGACGTTGCAAACAAAATCAAAACAAAAATCCCAGATGTTTTCAACAAAAATCCGGGATGGAAAGATATTCTGCTGATCGCTGAAATCCTCAACGGAAAACAACTAACAGACCAGTTGAGCGTAGAACTCACCCCAAGCGATACAGCGGCTTTCTTCAGTGCCCCAATTACGTCTGTTGATGTCGGGAGATCTTTCAGCAGATGCAAGACCATTTTGTGACCCGACCGTAGAAGCTTTTCGTTTGAAAATTTGAAAAACCATGTGGTGGTAAATGCAAATAATTTTGATTAATAAAATTCCCTTTGCATTCAGTGCAATTGGCACCAGTGTTAATGATTTTCGATTATGCATATTTTCCATTTCATTTTACATATTTGGCGAAGATAAATACATATTTTGTGTACATATTTTGCATTTTTAACTGCATATAAATCCTAGCACTAGTTATCACTAATCTGGATCTGCATAGTTCAATATGCAAAGTAGTTAACTACGTGTACTCCACCAACCCACCGTACCTATCACAAATCCGTTATCGTGGCCTGGGAATGAGGAATTGACTTATAGGAAACCGTTGCTGTATTTACTTCACTCGCTCACCATACCTGCCACATATCAGTTATCTAGCATGGGGACGAACAATTGACAACGCTAACTCGCTCTGGTAGCAGATACTGTAACTGCTGCATTTGGTAAAGCAAGCACGCAACAAGACCATAATGGTGGGAGAGTGGGGCACACCTAGAAATAATCATCTACATTACCAACTAAACTGTTGTGTTACAACATCTGCAACCTTTGAATATACCTGTCAGTTGAAACTAAACTGTTTGCTACTTAACCCTGTCATACGTCTCTCACAGACTAGTAGCCACTGTCTATCTTTCACATACAAAAGAGTTTCGTGACTTTAAATTATGAAGGCTTTTGTTTCACGAATGCTGTACATGTCTTAAGATACATGTTTTGATCGAGGGTATGACTGCCTTGATAAGTGAACCGATGTGGGAATAAGCTGCATGTGTTCTGACTCCAAACGTTCCAAGGATCTAAATAGACAGTGGAAAATATAAGAAGGAGCTGATAAACCTCTCTCTCAGGACCCTCCTCCTTTTATACTGGGTGCAGGGTTTGGACCCTTTTTAAGCGTGAGTACGCTGTTGCGACATAAGGGTTCTGCCAGCAAGTACAATGGTTCTTAAATGTAGGAAAGTATGGGATAACACCATCAGAAAGCTAAGTTGATGAACTTTTGGACATCACCAGAGTGAATTAGGTATTCATCATCTCCGAAATTGCGAAACAATTAGAGAGGTGGGTGGAACTACTTACTGACGATCTTGTGTGTGTGAGGTTTATGAGGCCCCCAAAACGTCAGTTCAAGAAAAAACAAACCTAATGAATAGTTTTCATAGTCCTTTCAGATCGCCTGAAAATTAAAAGATTGATATTAAGATTATCGTGTAAATGACAACTTGCACAATCATATTTGAAAGCCTTGATGAGTAAAATAATGCAGGAACGAATTGCATGGGTTCTGACTCCAATATTCGTAAGGATCTAAACAGAAAGTGGAAAGTATACGAGGAAGCTGGAATGCCACTCTATCAGATGACTCTGAGTGCAGTATAAATGTTTAGAGGTCAGTAGTGAAGTAAACCTCTTGAGGATTATGCTGTTGCAGCATCATAGTTAAGGCAGCTAATACAAAGGTTCTTTAATGATGTTGGACATCACCAGAGTGAATTATATATTTATAATTTCCAAAACTGTACAAAAAGATGGACAGGTGGGACACTGGAGGTGGGGAACCAGTTTTGGAGTAACTAATTTTAGACTCAAATAACAAACCTGTTGAATAGTTTCATTGACATTTCAGATTGCCTTAAAATTGGAAGGTTGGTAATACGGTTCTCGTGAGAAGGACCTCGAGCGCAATTAAGATCTTCGACTCCGAGTATATGACGAATTCGTGAAATCATCGCCCGGTGCGGCAACAAGACGCATTTCGCCATTTGAACAGACTACAATAGCTGTAACGCAATTACTGCCCCTATGAATTATGTCGGCCTCAACGGAGTTAGTGAAGATGACCTCGAGGCGGGACGGAGTTATACGACAGTTCAGTAATAGAAAACTGTTCAGGAAGGCTCATTGGGGGTGGAACGCAGGATACTTCTGCATATTAGTGATCCCGGCGATGAAGTGTTAAACGAAGCCTCCAATAGCCTCCAGGTATTGGAGAGTTCGGGAAGTCTTTCATCCCACGCCTCGTCCACGCATGACGATAACTTTGCCTAGCTTAACGATGGAAAATTATGAGATTGAGGGGTTAGACGCATTCGTTCGGAGACTCCCAGAGGCATCGAGAGGAGAGAGCATTAACTAAAAACTTCTGCCTAGTGGGTGCGGCAGAGCTCCCTCGGATCTTTAGCAAAGGCTGCATAAATCGCTAATCAGCTAGTTTTTGCTGCCACCATGGCGGTTTTTATTGCCCAAAGTTACAATAATACTTGAATAAGCCAGCAAATCTCCCACTTGTACTAGAACACAATTTAAATTTAATTTTTTCTCAATTTTTAATATCCACTTAATGGAAACTGTGGAATAGGACAAAAATCAAATTCTAGAAAAATGTTGCCTCGCAGCAACATACTAATGAAAAAAAAATATTTCAAGGACACCATTTATAGAAAGTTTCACAGAAATGACAAAAGTGTCAGAACTTTCAGGAAAATCTTAGTTTTGATAGAAAAAACGCTACAAATTATAACACAAAGGTTTAATATTTCTTCATTAGATAACCTTCTACGAAAATCACTCATCTATGTTTATTATACTTGGCCTGTGGTACACTATCTGAACTCGGCGTCTCCATAACTTTTGATTATATTCCAGACGTCATAAAACTATTTTTATTTATGTTTGAGCACACTACAGTGGTTAGAAAAGGAATTAGCCACAAGGATCCTTCAGCTGACAGGGTGTGTTTATACTGTTACATATTTATAGAATGACTTCGTGTATAATGCCACTCCTTGAACACCAAAATTTACTAGACCCTTTCAACGAAACAGAAGTTGATACCAAAATACCAATAATCGTGCAGAATACTGCATTTGACCCGACTTAAAATCCAAGAATAGAACAACTAAAATTCAGCGAGATAAAATAAAACACTGTCCTCAAATATTATATATTTATATATGTATATAGTTCCATCACGAATGACGTACTGGTAAGTTAAAAAAAACGCGATTTCAAATGGAGCTCTCGAAAAATAGAATTTTAATGGAAAACTGTTTATATCAGCTGTTTTGATCGTAGCACTTCCTAGGCGGTTTTTACATTGTTCAAGCAGATACATGTTCTAATTCGGGTTTATGAATTTTTTTCAACTCGACAATCCACAAATCATAAAAACCACCAAAGTTCTGAACGAGAACAAAAATGAGGAATAATGGGGAAGAGGGGAGGAGACCAAGGAGAACAATTCGGGGTTTCCGACAAGTAAAAATGAGAGAAACTAATAATTTTTCATTTTGTACGTTTCTTCCCTAATTCCCCCACTACTCTGGAAAAGAGACTTATTTGGTTCTTGCTGATTTTCAATTGTAGCTGAGAATGAATTGGCGAGAGTCCTGCCATCATGGGCAGCGTCCAGCACGGACTTGTTTCATTCTTGTGGAACTAGATAAGAATATGTTTTTATTGCGAAATGTGATCATTCTGATGCCTCCTGCAGGCCTCTATTGTGCTTTTCTAGCCCAATAACACTTTTCACTAGATGACACTAGATGTCATATTCAAGTTCCGACAGTCGCACCAATCTGGATTTTTCATACATCGCAGTTATCCTGTTCTTGTAGGAAACCTCTCAATCATATTAGACGTACTGACGTCAACGATAAAACATTCCTGAAGATGACAATACAGGCGAAAGTGGTTGAGCAATAAACGATCAGTAACAAGGAAGCATTATAATCATCCCTCTCCTGAATGTTTGCCAACTCCTCACCATGGATTTCTTCCCTCTTTCTCAGTCAGTCGTGTTCCAGTTTGATGAGTTGACTAAGTAGTGGATCTGGTGCTACGTTGATCCCTCAATACAGTGATCGACAAGTACATTTCGGTCTAATATTTTCGACAATAACCCTTTGTAATCATATAGCAAAAATTGTGCGTAACACCACCAATCAAAATTAGTCACTTTACGATTCAAAATCTGCAATGACCGTCCGCCGTCCAGAGGTCCAGATTCCAAATCTACCAGACCAAAACCCAAAAAACTCTCTGCCACTTATTTCATCGGGAGTGGGTGTAAACTGACTGTAATGCGTTAGGAAAAGTGGAACCGAAGAAACAGGTGGGTTTAAGTTCCACACACTGACTGTGGGACGCACGAGCATGAGCCGCTCACTACCGTCCCTGTATTTTTACCTCTTCACTTCAGTCATATTTGGGGGGTACTTCAGACGTCTTAGAAGAATCGCCGCATAATGAGCTCATCCAGTACAGTTAAGTGCAGTACTTACTACCCTAATTAAAGTGTTTAAATTCATCTTTCTAGCAGTTGAGGGTTTATCAATATTCATCAAAAAGTCGTATGTATTGTTTACCTTCAAAAGCAGTAAGTTAAAGGGGGCAAATGGGAGCAACGTATTTACAGACCAATCTTAGTACATAGCTGTCCAATTCCATGTAAATTTACTTTATCGCCTACCTTTACCTTCTCTTAGAGCGATAATATTTTTCGTTCTCAGAAACACTACATGTACTAGGAGAAATGGTTATTCCAGCGATGAAGAAAGCGACCAACTGGATAATAATGAAAATTGTTATTTTCGCATACGATATTTTGGAAAATTATTGATAAAATATCTGCGTGATTTTCACGGTCAACGACGATCAAGAGAAAATAATAAATGTGCATTTCTCGACAGACTTTTCATTGCTTATTAAGGACAACTGCTCTACCACGTGAAATCTGTTTATTGGTTGGGTCTATCTCAAATTTGACTAAGCCACCGTTTTGTTCATTAAAAAACCCATAGAAAAACATAAGATTTATCAACGCATTTATGACAATAATCGTTGCAGAGGCTTTGATCGAATAGATTTGAGTTCTGGACCACTGTGCGTCGTACGGGTCACAAAAGGACTTAGAGTTGATGTATACAATCCGTCCTTCCGCAAATGGTCTCCACTTGAGGTCCAGTTACTCTTAACTTGGAGCTCTCAAATTGGTGGAAACACTTTGTCCCGAAAGATTAAACGAGGGCAGTCTATATTACTGGTGGTTCACTTGAAGACGATTTTCTCGTGATTCGATGCGAATAATTGAAATTTCAAAAACATAATTCCTGAGATACGATCCACAACTAGACTGAAATTGGAATTGAAGAAGCTAACATTCCTGAAAACCAGTTTAGAATTAAATCGTGAGTAGCGGCAACAAAATCCTAAAAAAACGAGATTTTTTAGCGTAGTTACAACAACAGGTTTGAGTACAAAAGCTGTGGCGAATCAGTGGTAGAATTGATCCCTGAAGTTTGGCTAGCCGAGTCGGATAATATGGAAATTATAAACCATAGAGTATTAATTCGAACCACTTTGTTACTAAATTCGGTGAAAATTCCGTTTGTTTTGATTCCGAAAACGTGACGTCTGGAGTCGGGGGCCTCATGAATGAAGAGGAGGGGCCGAGGTAAGTCACGACTCCGGTAGCTCGTCCGAAGCTCGTGCCCGGCGCACCTCCGCAACCTGCTCGACAAATCGGGTCGACCGCGCGACCCTCGTTAGTTGTTCTTATAGTCCGCACCAGAACAAGGTAATAATAACCAGGCGCTATTACATCCCTATATCCTCCCAATTACATCATAAGAACAACATACCATTCTCGGATCACGCGTGTAAACGCATAACAGCATACATGTGTACATACGAATTTACAAACAAGAGTCAAGTTTACCGTGAATTGTGGGAATATCAAAATCCAGACAAAATCTTGAAGCACCCAGCGATGATGATCCTCTGTGGAGGTAAGTAGGGAACCCAATATGTATTGACTCTACTCCCGATGAAATTAACCTAAGAACGACACTGTGGGGCCAAATGATTAGTTCCCAACCCAGTTTGGCAGGGATAGGCAATCTATGGAAAGGTGTAGTAATCGGCAACAGTAGTGAAGAAATCATAATAGAACGTGGGTTCACAACGTTAAATGGGTAGCCTCCCATTACATCATAAGAACAACATACATGCTCGAATCACAGGTGTAAACACATAAATCCACGATGTTCGCCAACCAATGACGCTCTGCGCTGGAGACGGGGTTGTGAATAAGGGTGCTCCTCCAACGATCCACATGTTCGATGGAACATCGAATGAAAATCATGTCGTCTGATCAGGTAGTGACGTAATAAGAAGATTACAGACGTCCTTCGCGTTTTGGGCAATCAAATTTTTGCAAGGAGAGAAAAATATAATGTAGTACTGGATCTCAAGTCTCAAGAATAAAGCAGTACTACCGAAATTTTTTGAGAACGTCATCCTCAAACTTTGAATAATTGTTTAATATACTCGTAATTGCACAGTTAATCAAACGGAAAAGTACGTCCTAGCGAAAGGCTACATCATTTCAAGATAGAATAGGAGCAACTTTGAGATTTTTAGCAACAGGCAGTAGTTTTACAAATCTATCGTATTTGCTTAAATTTTCAAAACAAAGTATAAGCAACATCGTTCTAGACGTTTATCGGGCTCTTGGTCCTGCATTGAAAAACAACATACAAGTATTACTAATTACTAAAATTAATCCTTTTTGACCAATGCGACTGCAGTGAGCTGCTAATAATAATAATGACGTGGATGAATGTCCAACAGAAACTGTAAGTAATTAAAAAAAGGTAACTTATTCTTAGGAGTATTAATATTATAATGTAAAACCCTGTGGTGTGGGGTAATCTAAATAATATTGAATTATATGTTGTCCCCTAGATCCCCTGATGATGGAGTGTTTTACCACTCCGAAACGTAGGGAAAAAGAATGAATAAATGAATATAAAAAAATTCCAGCCTCCGTGAAACAACACCCTGTTTCCTGGTGGATAACCTATAAAATTGTACCATTCATTATTTATTTATTGTACCTGTGACAATCACATTCTGATCTAACCTTTGATTAGCAAATAAAATATACGGGCGGAGTTTACGCCCTACAGGGGAAACAAACCATTTTGACGTTTTTTTACTGTTTCAAAAAAATACATTGTACATCATGACACTATGTCTATTGTCTATTGAACTCGTATTGGGATCTCTTTGTATTTGGTTCTTCGGAGAGTTGTTTATGTCCATGTTAAAATATATGAATAGGCTTCACTGGCCATCTCTCTTGAGTGACGTTTCGGGACGTATCTCTCTACGTGCGCTAGGTACTCATTAGGCACATGCAACAGGCAAACCACCTGATCAAGTTTCACGGTCATCATTAAAGGGTTAAATTAAATTACCTCAAATCGTAAGCAATGGGAAGACTAATGATTTTAATGTAACGTAACGGCAGGTGCCAGTAGCAGGTGCCTCAATGCCGATCAATCTGAATATAATTATGAGACCCTGAAAATTGTCCCACTAGGGGTTGAGTCGATTGGATGTAGCGTGCACAGCCAATGTAGAAGGTACCTGACATATTCGTTTTTTCCGGTGAAATAACCTGTGATCATATGATGTGTAGTCTAATTTAGGCGGGTATAGGAGGGAACCCAGTTAATGAATATAAGGTACCCTATATTCTGTTATGATTTGTTAACTACTGTTGCTGATTAACGTGAGATGTTATTAATCACATTATTGACCGGCCAAAAAATGAAAATAACGAATTCATAGTTTAGAAATTGATGGGTAAAACGTAGATGCTGAAGGGCGAGGTGATGTATCTAATAAATATTATGTGAAAGTGGGCTGGGAGCTAGCACACGTTTTCAACTAGGTACGTGGGTCATTTCAAATTTTCGGTCATATTTGGGTATCGAATTTTCTAAAAAAATATATAAACTTGGTCAGTTTTGTTGTTCCTAATCAATCACTGTGGTTCCCTCAGCATATAACCCAAGTGAGCACACATAATATTGGACCGTAGTGCTGATACTCCATTTTCAAAAAAACTTTGTAGGGAGTGAGGTATATACTACTATTTTTTCCCCTCTTGAGTCTCCAACCTCCCATGGGAATCACCGCTCAAGTCTTTCAATTTAGGTGAGTGGAACGGCACAAATTAGCTTAATTTTAGCTACAGTAAATACTAAGGTTTCCTTGCCAAAATCTCACTTGCTACAAGCAGATCTCACTCCCTACAATTTAAGGGGCTATTGGCTGGATATTCTAGGGAGTGAGAGAGTAGGGAGTGAGGTTATAGCCTTTCACCGCCTGTACAGGCCACAAATTAATTGAAACTGGTTGAACCAAAATGTTGTCAACGAACTTCCAACAACTACACTAGTCGTTTACAAGTGCGATCAAGTTTCACTTGCCACAGTCAGAATGTTATTGGAGTTGGAAGTGGGAGATTCAGTACCAAGTTATATTTTTCTCTCCTAGTAAAAATAAATTGCCCTAAACGCGGAGGGCGGCTGTAATCCCCGCCAAACAATTATTGCGTACGCCGTACTTGTCACTACCTCATCAGACAACCTCTCAGTTCGAAACCTCGTGTCCATGTCTCGGGGAGAGTGGAGTGCAGAGCGCCATTGGTTCGTGAATCTCCCTCCCTCATTCGGTCATTTTACGTTTTAAAGAGCATCGATTCCAAATTCTCTGCCATACGGCCTAAGAATTAATGTAAAAAATCCTTTCACTCGCACATGGACGCCAGTAGGGATCTAGCTGGTCCTAACTTCCAGCCAGCCAGCTCCCTTCACAAGTGGGGATTTTTACTGACACACCAAGCGGGGTGCCATTTCCAAGTAATTTTGGACGAAAAGTTAACTGGGCAAGCCAAGTTATTTTCTGCGCCCGATTGGTGAACCATTCGCATGCATCCTTCCCCTGCTGATTCCTGAGGGGAAGAACTTTCTTGATGTTGTCCCAGATGGAAGGTCGACAAAGAGCACCGCCGCTAAATCAAGTACCAACCCACGCTAAAAACTGGGAGTATATTCTATTCCAGAAACAATGGAATGAAATTGTGCAGCCCCCCCCCCGAGGGCCCTCAGTTCATCGAGTTTATCTCGTTGTTCCACGGTTGTCGTCAAAATAGTCGACAAGCAACTGTACAAAATATTGGAGTCACGCCTGTCGGTGAAGCCATTGTTTAAACGAATACGACTGCCGTCAAACCTTCTGGAAGCCCCAGAACGGTTTGGAAAACTCATTGCTTTCTCCGCTATTGATAAATACCAACGAGACAGGCCTGTCCAAGATACCAAAGCAGTCCTTCCACAACCTGAAAAACTAGTAGGTGTACCGAAACTGATGGCTCCACTCTCTATGAATCAGGCTGTTTCTAGACTGACCATCGCAGATCCTGTAAACAGCAAACCAACGAAGTCTCCGAAACCTAAAATCTGCTAAACGGCAAAAAATCCACCTCCCCGAAATGGCCCCACATAAAACTCTAAGTAACTCTGTACCTAAAGTGACCACCTTAACCACTCAATGACCCGCAGAATCACATACCGTTCGAAAAGCCTATACGTTGGATTCGGCAATGTTTATGGTTATCCAATTATATGTTTTCGGAATTCAAATATTCCTAAAATTGGATTCTTCATTGGACTCACTCAAATGCTGCAATTATTCGCTGCAATGCCATGTCACACTCCTCGAATTAATCATATTTATAGGGCGGTAATGACGTTTCACGCATTTCACACTTAATATCGTATAACAATCCCAGAAGTAAATTATTCAGTCGGGAGCATTAACTCGAGGCGGGGACTTTTAGTTCATTTGTCGTCAGTGGTAACATAACACTGAAAAATTCAGAGGAAGATAATGCGGAAAAGTCCGTGCCCTCTCGCGTTGCTCTTTCCCTCACGTTCCCGTCTGAGTCATGAATCATGAATCGTGATCATTATTAATGAGAGCCACCGAGTTAAGTAACGAGGTTTCCTGACATTTCTTTACGCTCAGACCGAGCGAATCATTCAGCGTCGACCGTCTCATTTATTAGATCCTTCCGAGTTCGGGCATGGGAGTCTCAGAGTCCTTCGCGCTCCTCCGTGTCGAATTTGGATGATTATTCCACGATGAATTCGATAGCTCGTGTTAGGTGGACTATTTGTGTGTTAGATAGCTCTTTTGCGAGAGAGAGAGAGAGAGAGAGAGAGAGAGAGAGAGAGAGAGAGAGAGAGAGAGAGAGAGAGAGAGAGAGAGAGAGAGAGAGAGAGAGAGAGAGAGAGAGAGAGAGAGAGAGAGAGAGAGAGAGAGAGAGAGAGAGAGAGAGAGAGAGAGAGAGAGAGAGAGAGAGAGAGAGAGAGAGAGAGAGAGAGAGAGAGAGAGAGAGAGAGAGAGAGAGAGAGAGAGAGAGAGAGAGAGAGAGAGAGAGAGAGAGAGAGAGAGAGAGAGAGAGAGAGAGAGAGAGAGAGAGAGAGAGAGAGAGAGAGAGAGAGAGAGAGAGAGAGAGAGAGAGAGAGAGAGAGAGAGAGAGAGAGAGAGAGAGAGAGAGAGAGAGAATTGAATATAAAAGTTGGCAACTCAAGCTCGTCAACACAGGCCTTGCCCAAAGACGAGCTATAATTATCCAAATAATTATATCATAGATGTTATTTTTCTCCTTCCTATGTAATTTCTGAATGAATCTTACTACCCCTCTCTGTTCTCGCTCTAGTATAGAATTAGCTATTCTCATCCAACTAGATAGCTGAAATGTTGAACGTAGCTTCTATAAGAGAAATTATCATGTTTTTGTGGACCTACTGAACAATACTTAACATCTCCTGCGACAGCTAGGCAATGATGATCACAGATTTCAAGTAATCCAAACGGTTTTCAGAGTTTTGTAAGGTTCCTACAGGTATAACCGAAAGTTCTTCAACCTGTAGATGGTCATTATTTGAATTTTGCAGGTCTAAAAAGAGGTGCAGTCTGGATTGGGCATCAGGAACTGAGAGGACCCGCACTACTTTTCAAAATGTATAGATGGCTATGCATGGCTAACAATGATTTCTGACTTGGGAAGGACTAAATTTTCAAAATCCAATCCCGAACCGTGTCCAGATATCCCTGCCGATTTTCAGGCTTGGCTCCTGGACTACGACTCTGGCAGGAACGCGGAGTCGGTGCGGGACGGCGCACGTGGCGCACCGCTAATTACCCGACCACCTCGACAAGGCCCCGAGGGGGGACCTTTTTCTCTCTTTTTTTCGTCTTCCCCTTTTCCGTCGAGTGGGAGGAGGAGGAATGCTCTCTAGGCCCACGGCCCCGACGACCCCACCCAGCCATTGTCGTCTCTAATCAGAGACACCCACAACCGCCTCCGATCTGAATAATATGTCACCTTCTACGCTCGCCCTTTTTTTTGGTCCGACAATACAAACAGGGACGCTGCCATTCATCTTTCTAGGTTTGAAATAAAGACGTGTTATTCATCCCGACCCTAATTGCACTAACAAACAAACCAGTATTTCTTAACAATAGATAGCCCATTATGTGAATTCAGATACTGGGATGACAGTCAGTTTATGAAGTGAAGGGGACTCTTCTCTAGGACCGATTCTAGAGAACATTTCTGATCGATGATGTGCACTTACATTTTTTTAGCATGGAATGTTTAGCATTGGACTAACTACACGAAGAACTCGACGCGGGAGTGGAACGGCGGAGTGTCACACTGACCAAAAGGAATGGTAAAGTTGCCCCTTCCATTGAGCTGCATGCGGTTTAAAGCAGCGCCACGCTCAGAGGATGACCCAGACGCTTGAAGGCATCTGATTCATCTCCCAAGGCGACGGCTCCTAGAATCGGGAAGGGCCAACTAACCATATCCATCGCACAGCAGAAAGCCTTCCAACAGTATACAGGTTACTGTACAAAGACCGCCAAGAAGGGTGGGCAGTGAAAAGTTTCTTAAAAGTATAAAGGGACTTTAGCCACCAAGACTTTCAAAGCAGTATAAAGTCCCTCAAGAGTTTGAAGATTGCAGTACAGATGGAGTGAAAAGAAATTTCTTCCTTATGAGGTAGTAGTTAGCTGAAGCTGTTCTATGTATGTTGAATTGTAACAACAGTTCAAACTTTGAAAAAGAAAAGCATCCGGGTCCAGGGGCTTGCTCCCTAGCAAGGCGCGCCGAGTGCTGTTATCTCGTTTACTATTTGAGTTATATGTCCGTTATAAGATTGATTTTGTGTTTTCGACTTCAACTTTTGACATTAACACAACTCCTTTAATTGAATTAATAGCTTCAAATTTGATTATACCGTTTGAAACTCTTGGTTGCTCTTTGCTACCGAATCTACCTCCAGGTAGCAGGAGCTTTATTGTCACTTTCGCGAGTTTTTTATTCAAAATCCAAATTTTCAATCTCATCGTGCGTTTTAGATCGTTTTGAACAACTTTCTTTTCGTGTCTCTCGGTCTTTCTGTCTGTCCACATGTTCACAGATCCTTGTAACGAGCCTAATTACGACAGTATCCATCCCATCTGTATGACATTTTCAGAGTATGTTCCAGCTAGGCTGTGCATGGTCCTCCATCGGCTCAGAACCTTACAAATTAATACAACATCCTGCGCATGCGCGAATGTAAAATCCACCAAAAATTATTCGATCAGGTTCTAGTTCTAGGTTCTGCTGTTGCATGACATATAACTCGCCTATCTTATTTATTTGTTACTGTTCTTATTTTCCTGAGTTTTTCGTATTTTTATTAAGAAAAAAACACGATTTCAACAAGTACTGATCAGTAAATATTTAAGAAATCGGTGCAATATTCCTGAGAACTCAATGGAATACCAGAAATATTGCTTTTTTATAAACTGTGACATCAAATTAGGTCAATATACAGTAATTATAATTAAACAGCATATTCACCATCTCCGCACACAAGACTTGTCTATGCTAAATTTGCGCCTAAATGTCAGCTTTCGGTATAACCAAAAAATAGTTTAATTAAGATAATTTATGGGAGACTTTTACGGTTTAATGTGGGAAATGTAGGTTTTCAGATTGAAATCCACGTTTTTGTTTCACAATCGACTTGCAATAAAAAAATGAGTTATGGTTTAATGTTTCTTTATTTCACTGAATCTAGACCCTCTCGGCCCTCCTCGCTCATCAAATAAAGATTTTTCATGATCCTTTCCTCTGGTTCGACAGCTGGTTTACCTCTTCAGACCAGAGGAAAAAGGCTGAAAATCCCTCAAATATGCTAAAACTAATCCGTAAACACAAAAATATATTTTTTGCTGATGTGAGACAGCGGCAATCAAAATCTTACAGACTCAAGTTGCCGAGAGTAAAAAATACATTTGCTCAAATGACGACAAAATACAGAGGCATACAAATAGTTAATAAAGATTTTGAAAAAATTAGAAATCTAATGAAGATAAACAATCAGCATCTATTCAAAAAAGAAACCTATAAACTAATAAGAGATAACCCGTATGAGTACTTTATGAACTAAAATTAATGAATAAATAAAATTAGCAGCTATATAAATGGCGTGTATAGTAAGTACATCATTTTATGGAAGTGAAATCTAAACTTTAACAATTAATGTGGTGTAAATATAGTGTTATAGGAACGTACTTCATAAAAATTAGATGTAAGAACCAACTCCGGGCTGGGCCACAGTGTTACACTATCCAGCTCGGTCATCAGTTATTATTCATGGCGTGTATGGTAAGTACATCATTTTATGGAAGTGAAATCTAAACTTTAACAATTAATGTGGTGTAAATATAGTAGGAACGTACTTTATTAAAATTATATGTAAGAAAAGAAGAATGTAACGTGTAAAATGATGTAACTATCTATCTATCTATCTGGTGTGACAGGATGCCTGAGAGGGTCACCACATCATTCAGCGAAAAAAAAAAACATAGAACCGGTGTCGAACTAATTTTTAGTGGTAAGTCGATTCTTGGAGAAAAACCCATAGATTCTTTCCAATGAAACGTATCTAAATGTATTCCCCTAACATGCAGCGCAAAATAATTTGATTATACCGTTTGAAAACGCGTTACGTTTTCCAGCTCCCTTATGGAAAACCAATTTCGTTTTAAAAGACAAAACAGATTATACATAAACTTAAGAGCTCGCTGTGATCCACAGGTAAACTTTAACCTGTACCCCTTAAAGTTGCTATAAAATGTCAGCTTTGCAACGGTATAATGAAAAAATACGAATGAATAGGATGAATACTGTCGGAAAAGGATCTGTGGACAAGTGGACAGAAAAACTGAGAGACACGAAAAGAAAGTTGTTCAGAATGGTCTAATACTCAAAATGAGAGTGAACATTTGTATTTTGGAGAAAAAGAGCTCCCGTAAGTGACAATAAAGCTCCTGCTGCCTGTACGTAGATTCGGAAGCAAAGAGTAACCACTGAACGGTTGGATAGTAGAGTTTTATTCCCTATAAAAATAGGCAAAACTTTCAACTTTCACTCGGTGTAACCCACCACCAGAAATCAAATTTATATTGCACCTAACTCAAAATGGCCATTTGATGGTGATAACAACAAATTGCTAATTCATTATGCAGGTTGTGAAATTGCATAATGGAAACGCTGACTTGACTGTGAACTTCGAAATTCGTACTATCATCCCCCCGATTGGATCTGAGCGTGCACGGAGGTCAGAAGCAAGTTATATTCGCTTGTAATGGAGCCGTGCACATTTCCGATGCAACATCAATCACGGAATCATTGGCAATGGCGATTAAAGAGTGTTTTTTATGATAATGACCGTAATATGGCGTCGAAGATATCTGAAGGCACCTTCGAAGCAGCGCTGTCATAAATAATGCAGCTTTCGAGCTGATGTAGTCATCATGAAACCAATCTTGTGCCCGTAAAAACCATATTTCCACTCTTCAGCGGGATTTTCTGCACGTTTTGAAACATATCGACGAATGAAAATGATGACGTGCAGTAATTCACTTGTAAATTCCATAAATCTTGATGGGAAAATTTGAAATGGGCGTTGGATAACAGTTCGCTGCAATGTGGAGTAGTGCTCTGTTGCCTGTTCTGTTAAGATTTCAAATTAAATCCTCTTGCTGCATGACGAATTATATATTACCGACTGTTGTTTTTGAAGGGAGCTCAATTATGCGAGTTTTCTATCCATCCATCAGATTTTGGTGAAATTTTCTAAGATCTTACCCGTACCTTGTTTTAGAGTCTAATTACTGATCAATAAAAAATTCAGCCTGGCCTTGACTAACGTGAAATGCATTAATCATCACTTTTTCTATAATCTCGTTCAAATACCGACTTATGAACAGTTTTAATGCTGTATCATTAGTAGATGCTAATGTAAACTCCTTGTAACAAAGCGAATTCCATTCAATTTCAGTAAGATTTTCTGAAAATTAATGGTTTAGACTGAGAATGGTCTTCCTAATTTCATGACACAAAAATAGTTGGTTTTAATTGCACAAGCGCAACCATAAACACAATTTAGCACCATTTTCTGGCCTATTAATCCAACCTCGCTCCAATTTGACAGTTAGTTCAAAAATGACGATATCTTTGAAGTCCATATGAGTTTAAGTCACAAAGATTTAATTAGCTGCCGCGCATGAGCTAATATCACATCAAGGAATGGGGAGCATGGATTTTACAGAGTTCATCCGATATCAATGAAATTTTCAAAATTTAACGGTTCAGGCAGTCGATGGCCGCATTTGAACTTCATTGTTCTGGACTCAATGGTAGCGTTGATCGATTTATTAATAAAGAAGAAGAACAAGCTGAATCTATTCCTTCGGCGTTTACTTGTCATTTTCTATGTTTACCTTACATTTCGCACCTTGAATTTCGTTTGTTTTGTAATTGTAATTTGCTGAATCGTCCTGGAAATACCACGTTCAAAAAACATTTTCAAAGTAAACTATCGCAGACGAAGTCCACGTACCTTGCTGGCCGTGTATTACCCACTTTTATACTCTGCATCTTCGTAGGGTTCACCTTCAAACTATTAGATGTAAACCATAGTTCAGCTCTGACAATTCGTGCTTCCGATTTCTGTTCCAATGAAATTTGAAGTATTGAAAGCACGAAAGATGGATTCAAACTAAGATACAAAAGGCTTGTTGGCTGGAAATGCTTGTAAAGTCAATTTCTGTAAGGGTTAGTTTAAGGCATCTAGATACAATAGCAAGTGAATGCCTGAGAGACGCCTCAGCCTTCAAAAGCACATCAGGAGGTAGAGGATCTGATATGTGTCAATCACGGATGTGTATTTACCAGATGATCTGTAAGCAGTATGAAGAATATCAAAGCAGAAGCGTCAATGCCTTGAAATCCAGCCAACTAAACAAACAACCATAGAGTTTTTCTGAACCAGGATCGGGCACTGCCAATGAACCAGCATGGAAGGACTCATGACCCTACCATCACATTCAATGAATGCTTTGGGTTGAAGGTTTTAAAGAAGATGCCACAACCAACCAACGACATTTCGATGCAACAGTCGGAACGAGCTCATCGGTTGGAACTGGGATCAATGCAAGCTCCTGGTGTCAACCTCAATAATAGAGCAACATATGAAGCCATGTTATGTTTACATGATGAATAGTATCCACGGTTTTTCACACTATTCAGAAAAATCACTTTTCTTCTAATTATGACAGAGATTTAATTCGAAATATCAAATTCATCTTTTCTTTTTTTATCTGTGAAATTTCTCTAAAAAGTTAGTAGATAATGTTCTGTTCTGGGAAGGCGTTCATAGCTGCTTTTTCGAAGCCCATGTACCTTGCCAATCTCATCAACCTACATAGCTCATAAAAGCCCACACAAAACAGTCGAAACTGAGGTCCGCTGAGAGCCTCTGTAAATCAGGTTGAGTTGGAGTTGCTGTTGTAGCGAAAGAAACAAAGAAACGAAGGAAACACGTCTGTACCCGAGTTGACATACTTGTTTGATGTAGCTAAAGTAATCCACCACTAATGATTACTTTGCTAACAGGTTTACTACCTACATGTAAGTTTCTATAATTTACATTGATCAGTGAGTTCACTAGAAGATTTATTCTGAAACAGAAATACCTTTGTTCCGTTGTTAGGATCACTATCAAGGTCTTAACCTCAACCCCAGATCTAGACATCGCCCCAGACGGTATAGTCAATTGAATGTTCTCACTTGATCCATTACAGTAGTAGACGTATCTTTCATCATTAGCACGGTACCTCTCCTTTCCGAGACAACAAAAAAACGAAGAGACGAGAGAAATGAATCAGAGCTCCGGCGAATGCGTTTTGCACTGGGGGGCTCACGCCCTGATTTACCGCCCGGCCAACACATCTTCTCTTAACCGAAACCCATTATCGGCGTATTATCGGGACCATTTAAGTAAATTTGTGGGAGCCGGCGTAAATCACGGGCCCGGAGTCGGACTTGGTCGGGGCTGCCGGGTGATGTATGGGGATTTGGTAGGACTTGACTTTACAAGCACTTCCAGCCTACAGGCCCTTGGTATCTCAGTATGACTCCATCTTTCATGTTCGATTTCCATTCATCCGGTCGCCGGAGCCCCATCGCCAAGGTGGACAATGTTAATAAACGTCGTCGCTGCAACTCAATTACATCTCTGCTTTAAGTACCTTTGCATCAACGACAAGAAATATTCTTACTATTGTTTCGCTTTAAGAAATACCATTGCGGAAAATTAAACAAGTCTGTCAAATCTCATGCAACATCGTCTTAGGCTGGATCGGGTACAAACGTGAACCCTCCGTTTCTTTGTTAGTTTAGCTGTAACAACGAAGCGTCCTAATAATACAACTCCACCTGATTTACAAAGACACTCTGTGGACTTCAGTATCAAATGTTATTGTTGAGAACTTTTATGGGCTTTTACGAGCTATGAGGGTTGATGTGATTGGCAAACAAGGTATATTGGCTTCGAAAAAGCAACTAACAATGCCTCCTCAGAACTTAACCTACTAATTACTTTGGTTACTAATGTAATAATTATTATATAGCTTCCAAATCTAGTTGAAACATTTTCCCCAAATGGGACTACGAAACCTTTTGCGTTGAATTACGATACGACTCTAGCTTTCGTGAAGATCAAGTCTAACTCATAAAATCCCCCAAAGCAATAGCTAAAAATTCAATCGGTAAAAATTCGAGCTTTTCTGCGCTGATCACCAATAATACTATAAACGACTTTAAATGAGCTCCATTGATACTTTAGCAATGTAGAACGATCATGAAATGATGAATTACTGAATGATTGAACATTGTTAAGGGTCACTCAGCTGATCAGTGCGTATTTTCATGCGATTAAATCTGGATGCCTTTGTAAAACTTGATTTTACAAGCACTTCCAACACATAGGCCCTTGGTATCTTAGTTTGACTCCATCTTTCATGTTTCTTGTTTAATTGGTACATAAATTGGAAACACTAATTGGGAGAGCTGAACTAAGGCTTACATCTTACAGTTTAAAGGTGAACAATACGAATATGCAAAGCTTAATAGTGTATAATAGCAAGAAACTTCTAGGCTTCCACATAGACTTCTTCCAAAACCTCTCACTTCAACTGTTTCTCAAACTGTACTTCTCAAAACTTATCACGAGTTGTTTTCCTCAGTCGTGTAATATAGAATTATCCTTTAGGGTGAAGCCTCAAGCGCTCTAGGTATTTTCAAGCTTCAAAAGTAGACTATGAGGGTTTTTACAAAGAAGCCCTATGCGTCTTCAGCTAAACCTATTTTTGAGAAGTTTAAGATAACTATACTTAGAAGTTTAAGTTTAGATACTATACTTGTGCACAGAAATGCATAGAAGTGGATAGAAACGTGCACTCATTTCCGAAATGTTCGGATGTTCATTTTTATGGAACCCGATACCAAGAAAATCTGGATACGTCCTACTTCCGACTTTCCTGGACTGCTTAACCATTCAACCAATAAAATATATTCATTCTTTAATTACATTAATGAAAACGCCTATCAGGAACGCGAATAACACAGATACTGACTAAAATTAATCGACTTTAAATAGTATCCATTGGAGAATACGCAGACCTCTCCTCTTTCTTGGACATAACATACCAAGCACTCAACTGATAATGACCCATCCTCTACGTTAGATACCGCCATACCGCGCTCCCCCGCAAACAAGTCGCAGTCACAAAACAGCGTGGTGTTCGGTACCTACCTTCCAACATTCACACATCTAATTCTCTCAACAAAAAATTTTTTTTTCTTGACCCCCCCCCCCCCCCCCCCCCAAGAATTTAAATGACGCAGAACAGAGCTCCTCCATGCCCTATCATAGTAACTTGAACGACTTGAAGTTAGATCCATTGGATATTTAAGTGCTGAAGATCGAGTAGGAAATAATTTTGAAGAATTCCCTGGAGAACAATTTATTTCCCACTCTATCTACAGTGCTGAAATATCCGCAGAACAGTTGGCTTCCATGCCTTGTAAAAGTTACGTAAACGACTTGAAACGAGCTCCTTTGCTATCTCAGCACTGTAGTACCGAGTATGAAATACATTTTAGGAATTACCTTGAGGGAAATTCATTTCCTACTTGATCTACAGTACTGAAATATACACAACAGTAGTGGGCCTCCATGTCCTGCAATGGTGATTTAAACGACTTGAAATGAGCGCCTTTGATATTTCAGTACTGTAAACCGGGTAAAAAATACGTCTTCCTCAAAAGAATTCCTCAAAATTGTTTCCTACTCGATCTTCAGCACTGAAATATCCAAGGAGCTCACTTCAAGTCGTTCAAGTTACTATGATAAGGCATGGAGGAGAACTGTTCTGCGTCATTGAAATTCTTGGGGAGTAAAGTTGATGGAAACAGTGTTTAACGTGAAGAAATTAAAAAATATAGTATATCACTGATAGGACGTGAATAATAATGAACCTAGTAATTAATTTAAGTATGGTTTGTTTTTATATCTGAAAATGTATAAAAGGCAATTATAAAGCTCGAATATTGTCCGATTGGGTTTGAATTTTTCAATATCTATATAAATCTCCTTTATGTTTTAGATAAAATAAGGGGTGCTTTAGAGTATTTTTTACATTTTTGTTTAGGGGAGGAGGGGGGACACCCCTGGCTTATGTAACCCGTAGTAATTAGACCAATGGTCAGCGTCGAAGTACTACCTGATCCTGGAATAATAAAGTTTTATGTGATTATTTTGTAACGTTTAGAAATAATAAACGGAGATGCCGGGTTGGAGAAGGCGGTGAGTATCAACAGAACCGCCGCGTCTCCGATGCCCGTCGCGCCGGCCTTGTGACACCTGCTGAGCTCCGAGTGAAAGGTCAAGACGGGCCAATAAACAAGGCTGGCGACAATGACGTCATCGCTCCTTCCCCGAGCGTGGGCGTGCGCCTCAACGCAGTCTCCCACACTCCCTCCTCCCCCGCAGCCCCCGGAACACCAGAAAAGAACCTATATATATATTTATATATATATAAAACCAGAAAAAGAAGGAGCGAATTGACGGGGAGGAGGAAAAAAAGGACCCTTGCCAAATGTGTTCACATCCTCGGGATTACCGCGCGTAAAGTCGACACTAAACTGCTTAGCTGAAAAACATCTCATATCGAGCGAGGAGATGAAATCTTCTTGACAACCAGTTTAAACCCGAACATTCACCAAGTCATTAAATTAGACACCTACCGGTATCGTTCCCTCGTTCGTCTGATATCAAATGTTGTGACGCGATTCGTGAAATGAGACTCGGGGGACACGGCATTTCCATTATCCGTTTCCTGAGTTCGTTTTATCTCATCATTCCGTTGTGTATGTGAACCTGTGAGCACCCAAAACGAATTTATAGCATCGTCTAGAACTGTTTTTCACTAAAAATATCATATAATTCTTATTTTCAATTATTTATATTGTTCTTTCTGTTTTTTCTTAAATGTAACTGATGACGATTAGTTTTATCAAACGGCGTAATCAGTAGTAAGTGATTCATTAGATAGATAACAGTTTGTGAAAGCATAAAACAGGATGTCATGGTTCGTACATGTGTCTGCCCATTCACAACACAAAGCTTTGCTGTAAAATTTTCAATAATGAACATTTGTAACTGACCCAGAAAAAAAGTTGAACCCTCTTCAAGAACTCTGGAATCCAAAAACCGCCAGAGGGCTTGAAGGCGTCTGATTCATCTACCAAGGCGACGGATTCAAGAATCGGGAAGGGCCAACTAACCATATCCATCACAAATGGCAGTACTCATATGAGGAAGATTCCCTTTGAAAAAAAGAGCTTACCATTTCCAGATTATGGATAAAGTGACATCCAGACCTAAATTTCCACAATTGAATCTGAAACGGCGAGACTCGATGCAACTGCTGAGAGTGAAAACTGGACACGGACAGATCAACAGGTGTTTCTTCACCTAGCTAAAACTGCCTTTTGCGAGTGAGGATCAGATAGAAGACGTAGAACACAATATGTCAATCTGCCTGCAGTATGAGGAAGAGAGACGAGCCTTTGGGCTGCTGAGCAACTACCAAGACCTGCCAAATCTGATAAAAAAGTGCCAATTATAAACAATTGGTGAAATACATGAAATGCAGTGAGATAATTTTATGGAATGTATTCACTTCCGATGTATCTTGCTTATGAGCTTTTATATATAAATGAAGCAGAACCAAAAATAACCGGAACGAAGGTTATAAAACCGGTCAAAACTCATATTTGGCGTCAGGCGTGGACCGAATTTCTTCATCTCAGTCAACCCTAAAGGATGAAATCAAAGGGCTGAAATATTCAATAATCTGAATATTGAAAACTTTCAAAAGGACACTATAGTTTTTATGTTGGTTATTGATAGATGTTCTTTCAAAGAATCAAATGAGCCCACCCGGACCGCTTTATGTACATCCGTTTGTTCTCCTAAGGACTTTGACTGAAAAAAGAACGTAAACATGAATGTGAATGTGAACGAGCTTGGACACGATATAAATCGCCTAGTGCCATGTGATGATAAAATCAATTGATATAATTGCTATAGAATCTCGTTTCAAGAGTTTCTGCTGAAACTGAGTTTTTCATGTCGCATGTAACATACCTAATTGTGGTAGAAGTGAAGCGTAGATTGGTGTTTTATCTTACCTCGCTGAAATTCACTTAACTTACTCCTGGATTTCTACGCCCAGCCCGTATACCGCATATCGCACCATTGTAGGTATTGCAATTAAATGTCCCTATTTCAGCTTCTGTGACACATCTGAAAGCTGGCAAGGGCGCTGTTGATCACCTGAGTGAGCCCAAAGTCATCCAACTGTTTTCTTACAGTAAGTCTGACAGAATCAGAAATAATTTCCTTGAAATTCCATTTGTTCCTTAGTTTTATAAGTAGACTGTCAGTTCTCTGGGAAACTCAAAGTGAGAATCCACTCGCCTTCTTCAATGTCCTATTCTGTCCAGACGAACAGCATTCGCTTTTAGACAATTTGCAAGAATAATTTAGCTGCGATTCAGAAAATGATATTAAAACTCGGCGGTCAAATTCGGAATTCAAGAACCATGGAACATGCTTTAGCGTCGCTTTTTATAACACAAATTATATTACTATTTGTAGGTATGATGTTGCCATAGTGATTTGGTGATTTGCACGAAAGATTGTTTACCACCGGTCTATAACATCGCACCACTGGATTAAGCAAGTAAATGTAAAACTATGACATAAAAATGCGAGATAATTCGAGAAATTTCCAACAAACCGACAACCGCACTGCGAAAGATTATGAGCTTTTCTGAACAATTGCGAACATGCACTCATGCTTCTGATAAAATTGGGCTATGACCTATGAGTTACGAACACTTATATGGAAGGAACAGTTATCCGTGAATGGCTTTTTTATTTCCTGGAAAGTTTTATTTGTACGTTTACAGGCTTTCGCATTGTGGCTACTGAAATGGTGAGCGATGAAAGTATGTCGCTGGTTAGTACGTGAAAGTCCTCAGGAAATTTGTGACAGTTCTTTGTTACCAGAACATCTTTCGTGCGAAAATGACATTCGCTTACCTAGTCTTATAAGGCTGTCAGTTTTCTTGCGGGTTCTTGAGTAGGAATCCAATCGCCCTCATCAACCTCCAGATTGGCCGTCCTCAGCTCCTCTGCTCACACCACTCGGTCTACCAGCTCGCCTATATTATTATCCGTCGTTAAAATCCGAAGAAGCTGAATCACAGTCAGATTGCCGCCTCTAGTCATTCTCACCTACATCTCCCCTGGTGGGTACGTCCGCCCACTCGATGCGTCTTCCGAGCCCTTTAGTGAATCCCCTCTCTGAGCGCGAGGTGGTCCGGTGATTCACCGATGATTCCATACAGCCAAGGTCATTTACCAGCTTTATGCTGGCGTACTGTATGGATATCTATATTTCCGTTTATGCACGGATAAAAACATCTGTAAATATAAAGTTCACTTCGTATTGCAACACTGAGAATAAAATTGTCTGTCTTGATGGCCTAGGCTGATTGCTCTTTCTTTTCCGGAACATGAATGTTCCAAAAAGTTTAAAATACTATAAGGGGTCCCTAACGTTCGGATATGTAAATTCGGCCGACAGTAAAAACTCCTACCTAATACACTGATTGGAATACGATATTTTGGAAGTGTCAGAGAGCTTGAAGGATGACAATGGTGACGATGATTAAGAGGTGGGATTATTAACTCAATAATTGTAATAACTGTGGGATACCGAGTACGATGAGTGAATCCAAAAGAAGACATCTAGCCTGCGTTGTACCAGTTGGTACCCATTACAAGGCTTCTTCGTGAAAACTTACAGTTTACACTCTTTTGTCGCAACTGTAGAGCAGATTTAATATGAGGTGATATGCTGTAAGTAATTGAACTGAAATTTCGCCTTCACAATGTGAAATCGACTGCAGGTCCCATACATTGCATCTCCAAGTCAAATACAAGATTTCCCGAATCAAATTCAAGATTTTCAAAAAGGAATTAAAGATTTTCCAAACAAAATTCAACATTTTCCATGCTAATTGAAGCTTCCCAACCAATTTAATTACATTTTAATCTGCAATAATGTGTGTACCATGATTTGTGATGTAGTAAGTGAGAATAAAGCAGTGAAATATAAATAAATAGTTGATATATACTTAAATTAGGATTTGTTCGACCAAACTAGACTTTTAGTGGTTGTATCCATTTTATTTATTAATCCAACGTTTGACCCTGGGTCTGGGACCTAATCATGGTGTACAGTGAAGGATTTTATTTTTGAATTTCTCGCCGCATTTAAACCAGCGAGGTATCGGTGGAAGCGGCAGAAGGAGAGCGCGCTCCAATCGACCTCTCCAAAGGAAACGTGAAATTTACGTTCTCATCTCCTTTCATGCCGTCCTTCGGAAATGCAGAAGAATATATATTTTATTTTAATTAAATTTTCCCCGAGAAAACAAGCGTATTTCTCACCTCAAATTGAAAGTTTTGAGAACTGAACACATTGCGGATTTTCTCGTCAAGGCTTCGCTGCTTTTGTACCTGTTTCGCCATTTTTCCGACGCCATCTCGTCACGTCTTTGTCTCCCGTTCTTCCCGCTCTAGATTTTTAATCCCGTATCCCTGTTCCGACCGCGAAAATTATAGTAAATCGTCCCGTCGTTGGCACCTTGAGTGATTGCGGAGATTTTCCTTCAAGAAACTCCTGGAGCTTTCATCACAGGACCGACCGACTGGTAAGCTACCCACCTGTTGGAGCTTTTCATGAAATAATAATTTGGATCAAGAATTTTGGTTGGAATTATCCTCCCATCCTCCTTACGTTCTCAGATTCTCGTCTTCGTCGTCTCGTCGAGCTCTCTTCTGGTCGTCTGGATTCTGTCTTCGTAGTCAGGAGTGGGAAAGTATTCCCTTCTCTCAACTACTTTCTCGTACCGGTGAGTCCCATGCCTGATTCAACTATTCCCCTTTTCGAGACGCCAGAATTGGGCATAAAATTGACGCCAGTTTTGTCCGTTTGCTCAGTTTCAGTTGGAGGCTGGAGACTACGCATGCTACTTCGCCGAAATCCACTGATTTTCTGCACGTCTCGTCTTCGCTGGCTTTCCCTTCCCGATCGAAATAAGTAAAATTTGTAAAAGTAGCTTAAAATTTTCCACGGCCGTTGGACTAAGTTCGAAAAACAACTTAATATTACAGCTTAAGTGCCTACATACCGCATAATTGGATTTATCTGTGAGATAACCGTTCAATTTATCGTTCGTTCAATTTATCTTTTGGAAGAAGAATACCCAATAGTTGAATTTTTTTTAATAAAATTTATTTTCGTTTTTTCAAAATTTGAAGACTCAGTCATTAATTTTTTTTATTTCCTCTGGGTTCCTCCCCGTCCAGTGTCAATATTCTCGTCACATTGGATATCTACAAATAAATAATGGAGTTGATTTGTAACGAAGAACACAATATATATTGACAAGAGGGGGACAGGTTGTCCGAGCTAGCTAAGGCGTCAGTCCTCTGGCTGTTTACTTTCAGTGGGAGTACTGATTTGCCCGGTTCGAATCTGGCAGCCACCAATGATTAGGGCCAAAATCCTATCAAGTGTAGTATACCTGTCCTGTCGTTAGATAGCTCACCTCTGATCACGATATCACGTGAATCCAAATCGCTCCCAACCCAGGGACGTGAGGCAATGGGAAGCCACGACCGAAATCGTCAGACCTAGTTCAGATTAGGGATGGGTATCGATACCCGATATATCAAAACATCGATATTTTTGTATCGATACTGGGGTCTCCAATAATATCGGATATCGATACTTCAATCCGATATTTCGAAATAATATTTTTTCAAGCTAGAGAGAAAAAATTGGTTTTAATATTTTTCTTTGGTTGATTTTCTTACTAGTCAAAAAACCCACCAACAAATCTTTGGACACTTGTAATGGAATCTGGAAGGTAAAAGAATAGATGCTTTAATACTAGACGTAAAACAGGAAAAGGAGAAGAAGTAGGAAGGCAGCAGTAGCCTCAACCCAGGGGCGTGAGGCAATGGGAAGCCACGAGCGAAATCGTCAGACCTAGTTCCGGAAAATGGCAGATGCCATTGTTTATTCGTCACTGTCGACCTAATATGATGGGATGTACTGCCTGCAATGGATTGTAATATCACCACAACAATATTGAATCGACTGGAGGTTTCATGTGTATCAAAGTTGAATGGATGGTCGTTGGTGATGATGATTTAGTGGGGGAGTTACGAATTCAAGGATTGCAACATCTCTGAGAAGCCGAGTATGCTGAATTTAGTCTTTTAGCCTGGGTCCATTGGATGGCACCCATTATGGGATGCCTTTAATGGGAGTAGGAGGTTTATGTATCCAAGCTGGTGGTGCTACCTGTTCATATGAAAGACCTTTGCAAGTATTATTAGTTTTGATAAATCAGGTGTAATGAGCTGTGATAGTCCAGTAAATAAAACTTGTCCATCAATTTACAATCTCCCTACTCCTTATGTAGCCTCTTCTTGGAAAATTGCAGTTGGCATTATTTTGTCACAACAGTTAACAAAATATGATGTGATGTATTGCATGTAATGGATTGTAACTGAACCATAACAGTATTATATCGGCTGGAGGTTTCATATAGATCAAAATTGAAGCCAGGACCGTAGATTGTAACCCTTGTTTAGTTATTACAAGACGCTAATATTATCAAACACAAGGTGCGACGATTTTAATCAATGCGTTGCGTTCATCTTGGAATGTGATATCTGCTTAACACACAATCCCTTCACCTCCATAACACCTCATTTGCCAATCCCACTAAAACTGAATGGAACAAGAGAAGGTGTAAGTGTCAGAGAGGTTGTAGGACGATGATCATGATGACGGCGAAGGGTGAAGGGGGGGACCATAAATTCATTAATTGTACTGTCTCCGAAGACTCCGAACGTGCTAATTAAATATAATTAGACCCCTCGCGCCTCCTCTCGAGAGGTCTCGGCGAACAATCGTTCTCTCCCCCGCGCCGGGCGTTCGGTCGGGGGTCCGGAGCCCGCCCAAATATAGCGCTCGTCGTTCCGGAGCTCGGCACCGCTCCATTGTCCCGGAATCCGCCTGGGTGTCCCGTAGGCCGAGCGTGGGCGTCCAGTCCTGACGTCCTCTTATTCCCACCTACAACTCGAGGGCATAAAATGACAATCGTGAAGGATGTGGGTTTGGAATGATCGCTCGTCCTTGTCCGGGTCCACCCCTCCTCTCCCCTCCTACACCACCTCCCCTACATCCCCCCTCCCCTCTTCACCACTTGATGCCGACCGCCTCTAATTGGCTTTCTATCGCTCCGATTTCACGCTCATTTTGCTCCTCTAGACAAAGAAACCGTCGGAGAGTTGGTATTGTATTCGTATTACGAAGGTGATTGAGCCGTTCGGGAATTGAAGAGAAACAATGACTCCTAGAACGATAAATATAGACCAGGAAAGGTTCGTATTTAGAACGATAAATTATACATGAAGACATCCAACAATCAGCAATTCTTCAGAGTTGTTAAAAGAGGAAAACTCAAACATTAATACCATCAGCAGCCCTAAAAACAACACATTTCGTCTCAAACACTCATCAAAACGTAGGTACTGACTTGAAATCATTGCAAGATGATCCATATTCAAAAATCATCAAGAAATTGAAAATTCTTTAAAATAAAAACTGGTTAAAACTTGAAAGTTGAAGAAAAAAAACTTGTTTAACAACTTTTTTAGCATTTTTTGGGTAAATTTTTTAGCATAGTTTAATGAAATTCTAGCACTTTTTGAGCAGATATATCTACATACACTATATAGCATACAAAGGATTCAAATTTCAACTCAATTTTACACGATTATGGCATGATAATTTTGAAGAATTTCCTATATGACTGCTTATTGCGTCAGGCTATGATACCAAAATTAATTAAAATTCTTTAGGGAAACCCTCTCGGAAGGACCCCTTTTAGACATTCGAAAACAACTTCAAATTTCATTTTTTGCCCGGTTACTCCCCTCCCCTCTCCTACACTATTATGCTTGCTGTCGGAGAGTTGGTATTTTAAGTATTCGTATTACGAAGGTGATTGAGCCGTTCGGGAATTGAAGAGAAACAATGACTCCTAGAACGATAAATATAGACCACGAAAGGTTCGTATTTAGAACGATAAATTATACATGAAGACATCCAACAATCAGCAATTCTTCAGAGTTGTTAAAAGAGGAAAACTCACATTAATCCATCAGCAGCCCTAAAAACAACACATCTCGTCTCAAACACTCATAAAAACGTAGGTGCATACTGACTTGAAGTCATTGCAAGATGATCTGTATTCAAAAATTATTGAAAAGTCTTTGAATTAAAAATTAGATAAACAATTTCAATTTAAGAAGAAGAAACTTGTTCTAACAATATTTAGCTTCTTAAGCAAAATTGATTTTTTTAGCATTTACTCCGCACCCCTTATATAATACACCCTGTATAACGATTCTGTAGAGTATCTATATGGTTTATTCAATAAAACCTTAATGAAACCATTATGTAAAGCAATGAGTGACTTCAGAAAGATATGAAAGTTCTTCCCCAAACTACTACACCATATTTAAACAGTGAATACGCCAGGCCATAGTGCTGAGTACGTGGAAAGTAGTTGCTTTACTCCCAGTAAAATTGAACAGAAAAAATTGTATCTGGTATCAAAAAGATAGGAAAATTTAACGGTCTTTCCAACGATTTCTCCAAATTTGATATTACTCTTGAAATGAGGGAACTAGGTCCGTTTTGACGAAGTAAGGTCGATAACACGACAAATCATGACCTAAAATCTCCAAAGAAGGTGAGAATACCGATTTGGAAAAAAATGGCTATTTGGCCTTTTTGCACGATTTATGCTTTATTTATCTCGATCAAACCCTAAAATGAGTATTTCCTGTTGAATGTGACAGCAATTTCTTACATTTTGACACCGTATAACACATTAGTACCGACCCACAACTACGTCGCAAGATGTGAAACGAAAGCGCCAGCCCCGGAGCATATGCTCGTCTCTGGATCCGAAGAAAAAGAGGATTTCGAACCATCTGCACCCGCATGATCGGGGCGCAGGAAGCGTGGCGGACTTGAGGAATTAAAATGCGCAGCGCGACTCCGAGGTAGAAAACTTATTAATTACAGAAGGATGTATGTTGAGACGCGTGTGGGCCAGAATTTATCATTTGAATTTCATAGGCCGCGCGAGCTCGTGGGCGTAACTTCACTGAGGCTGATACGCGCTGAGGAGATAACTCGGGACTCACTTCGAACACCTTCGGCTTTGAAACTCGCACATGAATATTAGACCGCCAGTAAAGTGCACTCAGCTGTTATGCTATAAACTGTGAAAGAAACTGCCAAAGTGGGATTATGCCACGAAACGACAAACACCTATCTGCATTGCATGTTTAAGTAACTGAAACAATGCACTCATGAAAACCTTTAGTAAGCTTCAAGGAAACAATCATAATATTGACATATTATGTCAAAAATAAATAGAACCTTAGGTAAATATGGTAACATATTTTACTCTTCAACAACATGCAAGAAATTGGTTCGTTAGTAACAATGAACTGAATCCTAAAAAACTACAATAGCTTTCCCCATTGTTAGCTATCGTTTTCAGGATTCACTTCTTTAGAAGACAGAACAAAGCCCTGAAGCTTTGAAATTAATTGTACACAGCAAATTTTTTAAATAGAACTCACTTACAGTCATGTGACATTTTCCAATTTGGTACCTGGAACAAAAAAATTAAAATTAAAAAAAAATTATTGAAAAAAACAACAACAAAAAAAAAACAATTCCTTTAATTTTGAATAATATTTTTCCCCCACTTCCTACATATGTTGATTGTCCCGAAGTTTTAGATCATTATCTTACTGTGATTTTTGAAATCATATACTATTATTTTACTAATGCGGAACTTCATTTTTAATTAATTAACTTAAATGACCAATTATAAATTTTTCTTTCTAGAATATATATCGACTTTTCCGCCTTCTACATCTTGGAATGATTTTGTTTTAGTTTAAAATTTAGTTCAAAACCACTTTTGAAAGAATATGCTGGATGAAAACAGCTGGATTCTCGTTTTCAAAATATCTATTACTCATTAAAATTCATGAAATATGAATTCAATCATTCAAAATTGTATACTGTTGAAAGTTTTATCTAAACATAATGGTAATTATGTACCAAATAAAGGGATGTCTCTAAGTTCGATTCTTATATGATCATACTCATGAAACTACTTACTTTTAAATTAACTTAATTGTAAACCCTTGTTTCGTTTGTTGAACGAAATTCGGATAGAAGAAATATTTAAAAACAGGCGAAAATTGTGGAGGTATAACGATTTACCACTATTGCCTCCTTCATTAACCCCTTTTCATAATTAAATTTTTAAGGATCTGAAATATGTTTCAAAACTAGACTACAGATCTTACTCGAACTATGACAGGCACAAGGAAACCGGTAGTATTTATGATTGAAATTATTCAAGCTTAAAAACCGTAGGAACAGTTCTTGAATTGATTGTCCATTATCCCTCTTATTTCCCCCCTCAATGAAAATTCAAAATGTCCGAGGTTTATTGCACCACCACTCTGAAATTTTAGTAAAAAACAAAAAAAAAAAAAAAAAATGCTTTTTCAAATAGTCAACAAAATATTGAAGAAATAACGATTTATCACCATTATCCTCTCCATTCACCCCCCTCGTAAAGAAAATGGAATGCGCTGAAATATGTTTGAACACTACTGAAATCTCCACTGAACAAATAATGATAAGCTTCGGCCAAGAATTCTAACTTGAGCAGTGATTAAAAGGTTTTCATCACCATCCCCACCCGCTCCTGGAAGCAAATCCAAACTTCCGAGGTTTGTTAGACAACTAGACTCAAATTGGGATCAAACTAAACAATATTGATGAAAATCGATTGAGAATTGCAGCCAGAAAAGCTTCGATCTTGTTTTGTATTTTAAGATGTTTACGTTCGTTTTTGTATGGACATTTTTGATGAGAGAGATATTCCGCACAATGTTTCCAAGCTGTGGGATCGGGTACCAGTTTGTCGGGTACTTTTCATTTGACAATTTCGCGGATTTTATGCGTCTTGCTTTTGCATCCAAGATGTTCACGCTCGTTTTTTATGAAGACATTTGTTTTTGAGCTTTATGCAAGGTTAGGTGGTATCTGAAAACGAAAATTTTGTGACAACTCTCCGTTTCGCAATAAAAATAATAGTTCATCTGAAAACGTATTATTGAAGCTCCGAACTTGAGGATAACTTCAAAAGAGAACATTTCCAAAGTTGTTCAACAAAGCGGAGCATTGACCATTCAGGAAATGTCGATACACTACAGTGAACATGAGAGTAGAGATCCAAAACATTTTCATGCGCATCAATAGACATTTTCCCTTTTGAAAGTAAACTCCTCACGTACGCCCAGACATACTACTTTTTACGGATTCGGCTTTAGAATGGTCTGAAATAGATTTGTATGCAGCTATTATAATTTGTTCAGGGTTCGGTTGCCCCAAAAACCCCTGACTCGACTCTAATAGGCGACCCTTCACTGACATACTCTTGCTTCAGACGTCTAAAAAAACGACAAATTTCATTTAAATGTGGTCAATAGTAATGTTTTAAGCGAATTACGGTTATAAAACATGGTGGTATTCCAATTATTAAATTATTAAAACTGAATGTGATTTGGAAGAAGAAGGAGGTTACTTTTCAAAGCAATTAAATGTTAGTGAATAAGTGGTCCGTCCGCGAAGTAACTCTACCCCCTGGTTAATGAGAGGGGGTTGAGGGAGGAAGTGATAGAACGACTGTCGGAGGAAGAGAAAGTTGAAGTAAATAAGAAAGATGATGAGGGACGTAGAGGACACAGCATTCGCATTGAATAACTGTAAGGTAATTACTGTATGTACTGTAGGCAGGTACACAATATGTCATGTAGCAACGATGCGGTGAAGGTACCCACACACGAGCTCTCTCCCTCGACATTCCTCGAGGAGCCTGCAAGAAAACCATATCCAGATAAGGAGATCCAGAAAGCGACATCTGTAAGTCCTCCGGCTCCAAAACCCTCGCCCGTAATCGAATTAGGTTCTTCGATTTGCGGTTGCTTCAGAGACAAAACCGAGTCGCAGTCCATTTTTTCTCTGGTCGGTTTTTTGTTTGTTTTTTCTTTGAAGAAATCGACGTCACAAAAGGAGTACCCGGGGGCACTTACTTGAAGGAGGACGCCGGATCACATTGGAATTACCATCATTACTTTCCCGACCTCCCAATTTGTGGAGGAAAGCTTAGTTAATAGGCAAGGAGAACGTTGCAAATTATTACACAGAGGTTTAACACCTACCTACGATTCATTTGTGTGTCGTAATAAAACTATCAATAGGATGAGTACGCTATGACCAAAGCAAACATTAAAAAAAAAACAGACACGCTTGAAAAATAGGTATAGGTAACTACCTCATTTTAAAAAAGGATTACACAACTTACCATTACGACTAAACCAACTGTGCTATGAGCATGTTTTTTATTGTAGTTGACCCAGTGATGTGGATCCAGCAAAATAACGATTATTGTTATGTAAAATATTTAAAATGAACCACGTTGTCATTACAACCACGGTATCGTCACCAATCAAACCCGCGTAAAAAATTAGCCAGATCTTGTCTCTCAGCGAGAAAACACTTCCCGTCGTGAGGTAGTCATTTTCCCCCCCAAAACATTTCCAGAACCCTTAATTTTGCCTTAAAAAACACGCTTTCCGAGGGGGAAACGGGATTTTCCCCATACTGGCCTGAGCAAATTCAAATTTAAGGATACCGTTGGGAAGCTGAGCTTTTTGGTCAACGTTCTGAGTATCAGCACAAAATGTTCATGCAAGAGAATTAGGTTTTGCAGGATTTTAAAAAAAATAGTAATTTCCCGGATTTGACACAGTTTTCACTTTAAGCTAATGTTTTACTCAGTAAACCTAAACCAAAACTTTTGATTTGGCATCGGAAAGCTGGGTAATTTCATGCTCTTTAAAGCGGCATCCTCAGATTTGAGATTTGTTGGGAATTGAGGCAATTACGGCTGTTATTGTTACGGAAACACGAAAACTCGAAAAAAACTCAAACCATGAATAACTTGGGAAAGAAGCCTCTATTAAAATTTCTGGGAGGCACTTTTTGCCACAAATTAATTATAGAATGAACCCCTAGCCGAATGACCACCCTTAAGTGGGACATCCTGTGTAGATAACAAAACTCCATTGCGAATATAACAGTGGATTGACTCACTTGCGACTTTACAAATTTTCCTATGTCCACACACGATCACATTCACATTCATGTTTTTGTCGACGGAGAATCATTTGATTCATTGAAGGGTTTGTCAATAACAAACATATAAAAACATTAGATTTATATAGAAAGTGTTCGATTTGCTGATGATTTCATTCTTGATATTTCGGCGCTTCGACCTTACTCTTTAGGATAGTGTGGGAGTCATGAAGGAGGAGGGAAAGAGGGATGGAAGGAAGTGCACCTGTAAAATGACCACCAATTTAGAAGAAAACCTCAAAGGCTTCACAGAAATCCACGAGATAAAAGAAAACAACAATGTAAGCTTTCCCTGTCCGCAAATATATTTCAGCACTGTAGATCGATTAGGAATAAAATTAAGCAGAAGGGCCATTCAGCTGATCACTGAGTCTCCTTACCTTGTAATTGGCTTCTAGACGTCATAAAAACAGTTGGGTGACTTCTTTTTAAATACCAATCCGAGAAAAACAACCTTTACACGTCTCTTTGCACGAACAATATCTGATATCGTAATACCTACATTAGTACAATATGCTGCATATGGATGCGAATAGAACAACTGGAATTTCACTAGATATAATAATACATCTACCTCCGTTTCGTCTGTCGAATGTAAAAGGAAAACATGAAGACAAAATTCCATTGCAATTATAGTAGGTGATTTTACCCTTACATGATACTGGGCGATTTGTACAATCTCCATGGACGTTCACATTCACATCATTTTCTTCCGTCAATGTTCTAGCCCGTAGGGAGAGCGAACGGGTGAACGTGGGGCTCATTCGACTGTTTGAAAGCACGTCTATCAATAACAAACTTAAAAACAACAGCGATATTTCGTTTCTGGGAGTGGAGGTGACTCTCGTTGAATCATTTCGTTTGCTATCAAAGCGGAATTAGCAAGGTATTTAGATATTTCAAGGTGTTTCCATGGAAGGGTAAATCTTCGACCAATGGATACGGAGGCCTTTATTGATATGCTGACGTACTTCATTGCAGTAGGTCATTCACGAGTGGATTTCTCTTCATGTTTTGGCGAATGGGAAATTAAAAGATCAGTTAAGCTCCCCACCTTGATCCTCGAACCCATCATTCTCCAGCATCAGTCGCTAAATCTGTCCGAACCTTAAATCACATGTGACGCCGAGGGTTGTTTAGTGGGCCCCTTAGGGGTAGTTAGGGGTGTGTTCCCAACATTAAAGTCTTCCTCAAACGCGTAAATCCTGCGGTCTTGTTAAGAAATACCGCCCAGGTGTATTTCCGTCCCGCTCTCTTGAATTATCCGAGGACCCACAGAAACTCGTAATTCTTAACAATGGTCGGTAACGCATTGCTGAGCCGTATCTATACGTTATTCCCCGGCCCCGAGAAAAACTACCGACGCATTTAGTGACAACGAAGGTCCTGCAAGCCCGTGTGAGTCCGAAGCGACACGATTCCTGCTTTCCAGTAAGGACGGTTTTAATGTAAACGCCCCCTCATGCAAATGTGGAGTTCTGCAAATTATTTATCCCAAATATCGCACCTAGCCGATAGACATTCGAGATTATTGATCTGCCAAAAATGCCGACATTAACTTTCGAAGAGTTTTTAAGAAGTAGACCAGTTTCACCTCCTTTATCAACACTTGAACCATGGAGTCGAGTATCTGACTAGATCCAGCTTGAACGATGCAGTGACTATGAGGTGTAGGGGTGAAATGTTGAATCTGAATTGGGAGCCACGGATTAGATACAGAACTTATCTTTTCGCTCTTTGTAACTGGGGGGTAAATGAGTCCACAGAAAATTTCTTGCGCACTGTCCTATTCTCAGCTGTCATAGAAAGACGTACTTTGGCAAAGCGGAGTTGTCAAGGATCGAATTGATCAAAATTTTGAATGGGCGAAACTGGGCACAGCTATGTGGGTATTTTAGAAGGGCCTGGCGCGATAGAGAGTTTTTTGATTTGTTTGTTGTCGTGATCCCTCCTAGCTTTTGCACATCGGTGCCCTTCAGTATCTATTTGTTGTTGAATATTGTTAACTTTATCAACATTCGTTTTCATTTTTTTTTAAATCTAAGATAAAATATTTATTGAACAATTAGAATTGTACAGTGGAACTCCCGCTGACGGTTTCCAAACCATAGCGGTTCACGTGTATGTTTGTTCAGTTTTTGTTATTTTATTACCTAATAAATGTGCCATTGATTGATTGATTGAAATGCCGACATTCAATAATTCCGGATGAGTTCGTTTCACAAGACTTTTTGAACAGAGTCAATCCGTCAAATTAGTTACATTCACTGGAAATGGCAAATAACAATGGAATGGAAATAATTTCGCGCGCAAACCCTGGCCACCATTCGCTTGTGTATATTATCCCAAACTCAATTCTTGAGAGATTAGCAGAATTATAATTGTTGACCAATTTTACTACGTAACCTATACAAACCATCTTTTATAATTAGCCATTCTTCATTTGCGAATATAATCGGTCGACATCCAAATTGTCTCTCGACCTGTTTGACTCCCAGAAGGATTTGCTAGCCTAATTAACCCTGTCAGGGGAGCTCACTCGGCGAAAGCCAGACAGACTAGGTATCCTAGAACAAAGAGCTCTGAAGGTTATTTCAATATTCACGGCAATTGCGGTAATTCGTGGGGATTTTAATCAAAACCAATCAGTGTTCGCAAAGTTGGAACAACACGATTATTTACAACGCTTAAATGATCGTGTAGATGAACGCATTATGTTACCACACCCAACTTGGCTGATGTTTGTTAGGGCTATAAACGTCGTGTGGTGGAGACTCCTTCAAGTGGACGCATGAATCACGAAGATCGACGATTAATAAAGCAGAAGAACTGAAAAATCCACTGTCGGCAGAATGCGGTAGCATCAGATCTGTCTGAAAGAGCCACATTGAAAAGGCGAAGAGAGACGGCACACCCACACTATTTGTTTATGTGGTCTCGGCGGAACGTCACGTAAGAGGTCCAAAGGCTTGATGGAAGATAAAGAAGGACGGAAGCTATACGGGAAACCTCCAGTTGGTTAAGATACGTGCAAGAATCTTCCCCTCGCGTTCCGCCGCTTTCGAGGCCCTGGCAGGTTGAGCGGGGGTCTTATCACCACAATGGGTTCGCCTCCGCTATCGATCATAGGTCCGATCCATCAGTAAATTACTTGTGAAAGTTTCCCTTCCTCGAGAGGCTTTTAATTGGGTTTTCGGGGAGGTCCTCACGGTTGCCCGGTGGCGAAAGTCACACGATATCACGGGCGTCCTCTGCGGCAGTTCACTTTTTAGGAAGTCCCGTCTGAGGCAAGGCTTCATCAATACAGACGCCTAATAGAATTGATCCATCTGGAGAGGAAAACCCAAAACTTGAGAAGAAAACGTAATACGATTCCGTTTCAGACCGTTGTAAGACAGAATCCGTGAGAAAAATCCCTGCCAGTTCCAAACCAAGGGTTTTCAATTTTTTTTATATTGCGCGATCGCTTGTGTTATTGTGAAGTTGAGGGTTCACTTTCATGTTCAGAAATTGCGGTTATCAGCTATTTGGGAATTTTTTACGGATCTGAAACCTATCCCAGTCGATTTTTCATCTAAAATTACTAGAAAATTACACCTCATTTGCAGTGTTAGTAAATACCCTGAAACCCCATATTTTTGATACGTTTTTTATTAGTTTTGATCCAGAGTATATTCTCGTGTTGGGCGGCCTAGAAGTTGCGACCAACTGGTCCTCAGTAAAGAACGGATTGTTCTTTCGTTCCTTTCATGACCCATTCAGCGGACAGTGGACGGACATTGCAAATTTTAATTCACGAACCTTGAAACGTAAAGCGACAAAGTTTAAATAAGAGGGGTTTTAAACGTATGTACGAATATGAAGGCTTATTAATAAAAATAATAAAGCAAAAAAAACCGATGGGTGTATTTGTGCGAGTGTCAGCGTGTAACTCAATTAAGGTTATGGCCACAACCGTGGGATGGGGCGAAGTGTGGTGCGGGAAAAGTGCCGCGGTGGTATTCGGGTTGGGTATCTACTCAGGAGAGCATCGTAGTAACACCAACCGCGGCCTTCGAGGCTCTTTCCTAAATTGGTGGTGATTTTTCAGGTGCACTTCCTATCGTTCATCCATTCACTCTCCCGTCAAAAACGACAACATGTGTACGAGCTTGGGACATGGTGAAAACCGCCTACTATCATGGGAGGATAGAATCAGCTGTTGCAATTGGAATGGAATTTTGTCATCTGCTTCTTTTCGCAACCTAGTTTTTCATGAAATGTTTGTTTTTTGTGGAAAAGTGAAAAGTTTTTTGTGCTCTGAAGTAGGTATAGTGCACTACTGCGGATATATTAATAGCAGCTTTTGTTTTCCACAATGGGCATGGTAATGGTTGGTGTTCACGCAGTTACATTTCACGAAGTCATCTAGGTAATTGTCCTTTTCACATCTAGAAATCAATTTTGAGGTATGGAGACTCCGCAATCAGCGCCTTGTGGCTAATCGATCTACCGTGCTAAAATATATTAAAATATATTTGCAGACAAGTGAAGCGTGAGTAGTTGTTTTATTTTATCTGGTCAAACATCAGTTGATCCCTACATCTTGTCTATATACAGCCATATTTTTATATAAGCTTTCGTTTCATAGATTGGGACTAGGAAAAGTTTGTTCATGGGGTTATTTTCAACATAAAATCATCGTACAGTTTTTAGGACATCCTGGAATCAACTATAAAGGAAGGAGACACAGGGAACAGCTGAAGTAACCTGGTGGTTATATTTCATTCCTAATCGATCTAACGTGCTGCAACGCAAACGGGGCTCTCTTTATGGCTGAAAGTTTAGATGATGTACCAAAGACTACGTCTAATATTCAAAGATGTGTAATTTACGTAGAACGTCTATTTTATTGGCTGGATCAATAATTTATTTTTCTCTGTTGAAATAATAATGACATGAGTAATATTAGCAGCATTTTTTCATCTGGTGTCACCTACTTAAAACTCAAAGGACTCAAAACAAATATCTACTGTTGTCTTTCCAGTTTACGATTGGAACGGATTTCAGTAAGCGAGCGCATAAGCTCCCCAGAGATATTTCGTGTTTGCTTTCTTTTGTCGGACAACAAGCTTGGAGAAGTCCCCCGTGTTCTCTGGGAGGACGTCGAAAGAGATTAAGGTGCGTTGAAAACCCGACGAGAAGATGAAAATTTTCACCTCTCGGATCCTACGGCGAGTCGAGATAAAGAGGCCTCGCTTTGAGAAAGGCCCTTGTAGAACACATCTGCGTACAAGTGCGACACGGGAAGTACACAGAACCCCGCATTCCACGAGCCCCTCGCGAACGCCTTCGCCCCGGCCCCTCACCCTCAGACGCATCAGCTGGAGATCCGGAATGGTCACATGTTCACCGGTTGTGAACCGAAAACGCGATGTGGGCGTTTTCACTCGGTTCTCGCTCAGCTACCGAAAAGCATCACTTGGAGCTTTCAGAAATGACGCAATATGCGGGGTAACATCTTATATGTTGTTCTAGTTCTACGTGCCTACTCGTACATTTGCAGCCAACTACGTCCGCAATAATCCTCATTATTTATACAGGGTTTCCAACAAGACCCCCCTCACTCCCAACTGCTAAAATTGATACCTATTTATGGACTAAATATAAGTTAACAATTTTTTTATCTTCATTTTTTTTCCTAGGATCTCAAATATGTGCAAGTTCTGCATCGCGCACCTGCCAAAATTTGCGCAACACACACCAACTTTATTCATTCAAGTAAGAAAACCCAATTTTTATTTGAGATTCGGATTCTACACTGAATGTCATGAACAATTACCCCTCAGCTCCCGCTCAGAAATGCTCAACTGCAGAGTTTTGCACCCCTCCTAAAAAATTATTTTGGGGGCAAAGATACATATTTTTGTTTTATTTAGCGATCTAAAATATGAACGCGTTGGCGAGCGATTAACATTACCCGAAGATGAGGTTTTTCAAATGGAGAGCGAACAGATGATTGTACAGCTCATCAGATGAGCTATCAGGAAGTTTTTGAGATTTCGATATTAAACAACAACAACGTTTGAGTGGGATTACCATTTTTTCCGCGGTCGATTGAAAGGATTCATTATTGGAAGTATCTTTTTAAAAATGTTTTGTTTCAAGTCCATATTTAACGGTTTTAGCATTGGGATGGGGAGGGAGGATGTCTTGTTGGATTTAATCCAACCTATTACAGATTAGATTATGAAGTTGGCAACTGATTTAGGAAATCAGTTTAGTGGATCCTCGTAGAAAGGTCATCTAATACGGTGTATCGATTTTCAACTTTTTTTTTGTTTTCAAATTCCAAGTTGAAAAAAAGTTGCTACTAGGTACTACAAATTACCACAAAAAATTTTAGATTTTTAAAAAAATGTTTAGGTCTCCCGCACAAGGCCTAAAGCTTAGAAATTTTGCTAAAAAAGTCAATTTTTACCAAAAATTAAAATAACCTAAAACATGCGTTTTTCTAAGTTGCAAGTTGATATTACACTAATAATAACCACGAACAACTATATAAAAATTATCTCAATAATGTAGCACATAATTTAGGTCTCCCGCACAAGGCCTAAAAGTCGTAGATTTCGGCCGATTTTAGCAATTTTCCATTACTTGGATATCATTATGGTTCATACTTCAAACCTTAAATGTAACTAAAACCTGGTTTGGCTTGGTTGGAATTGTTGTAATAAGTGAAAATTTCATTATTTATTTCATTATTTAATAATGAAGAACAGTTTAAGGAAGTTACTTGTATGAAGAATGTGTTGAAATAAACTCTTATGTTATTTGCTGTCACTGTTGTTTATTAAAAAAAATAAATTAAAAAAAAAGGTTATAACATGTCACAAAGTTTAGTGTAGTTGTTAAAAGTAAAAAATATTGTTGATTTTTCCATATGACATAAGAGCCTTAGCACTGTGAGCAAGCGTTTTATTGTTCTATTGCAAATTTAATGGCTTATATGTATTCCTCCTTTGATCTTCGCTTCAAAACCTGAAACCAAAGTTATACAATGTATATAGTATTTATGCACTGCAGACCTACTGATTTAAAAAAAAATCATGAGAGCTATTACGATTTCCTGATGAAATTTTAATTTAATATGGAATACAGTAAGATAAAGACGTTATTAAAAAACATTGTATCCACAAATTAGTCTGTACACTTACTTGAATTTTATTCCTTTACAGACGTTTTGTACTGGCTCTTGGTCTCAAACGTTGGTAGCTCTTTACGGTCTTCCAGTCTGGCACATATGAAACCATGTCTTTCGATAAGCCCACGTACTCGTTTTGAAGCTTCGGTGACTTCTTGCAAAGAGAATCGAGAAAGCTAGTGCAACCGATATGAAAGGGATAAGGATATTTAAACCCCCTCATATCAATGTTGATGCCAGAACATTATATAGATATGATTGATTGGCTATCCAATTCGGTGACCGAACTGACATAACTGACTCTTGTCACTGATATAAGCCTAGAAGAGTTGAAGTCAATTGCGGGAACTGGCACAGGTGGAAGGGTTGAATTTAGAATTCCTTCTCATACTCAAGCGGTGGAACGAATTGTGAAAGAAGTCACCGAAGCTTCAAAGCGAGTATGTGGGCTGATCGAAAGACATGGTTTCATATGTGCCAGACTGAAAGACCGTAAACAGCTACCTACGTTTGAGACCAAGAGCCAGTACAAAACCTATGTAAAGGAATTCAATTCAAGTAAGTGTACAGACTACTTTGTGGACACAATGTTTTTTAATAACGTCTTTATCTTACTGTATTTCATAATTTATTTATTTTTTTTTTTTAAATCAGTAGGTCTGCAGTGCATAAATACTATATACATTGTATAACTTTGGTCTCAGGTTTTGAAGCGAAGATCAAAGGAGGAATACATATAAGCCATTAAATTTGCAATAGAACAATAAAACGCTTGCTCACAGTGCTAAGGCTCTTATGTCATATGGAAAAATCAACAATATTTTTTACTTTTAACAACTACACTAAACTTTGTGACATGTTATAACCTTTTTTTTAATTTATTTTTTTTAATAAACAACAGTGACAGCAAATAACATAAGAGTTTATTTCAACACATTCTTCATACAAGTAACTTCCTTAAACTGTTCTTCATTATTAAATAATGAAATAAATAATGAAATTTTCACTTATTACAACAATTCCAACCAAGCCAAACCAGGTTTTAGTTACATTTAAGGTTTGAAGTATGAACCATAATGATATCCAAGTAATGGAAAATTGCTAAAATCGGCCGAAATCTACGACTTTTAGTGGGGCCGTCCACTGGCACCGATTTCGGCCGAAAACACATCGGCCGTGCACGGCCGAATAGGACCGAATGATCCCACAACAAGCGAACCAGTTGACGCGCGTCCACTGCATCAGAGCTATTCGGCCGTCATCGGCCGTGCACGGCCGATGGATTTCTAGATCCGAATAAATTGGGATTTTTCGGACGTATTCGGTTGAGCTAGCCCGATGTAGCAAATCGCACGGTTCTCTCCGTCACTTCCAACAGCTCTTGGGCTTAGCTGGTCTTACACCAAGACCAATGATAATACATTATCCATCTATTGATCAATCACTGCGTGGGACTTCCTAAACATGCGGCACCTACCTAATCTCGGCCTATATGGTCTTTTATTAGAGATTTAGTAGGAAAATACTTGGTACTTACCTGTGTATTTGCATGTTCCGGCATTCCATTGTATCAATCCATGAAGATTCATGTTCCCAATAAATGGAAAATGAAGATAGAACGGTATTCGCGCGAACACGGAACGAAGTAGACGGCCGGAGACCGCCACGCCCGAACGACCGGAGAGAACTGGCCGAGGCCTCGACGCCCGAAGACGAACAGGAAAGGACTGGTCGAGGCCGCCCCGCCCGAAGACGGACAGGAAAGGACTGGTCGAAGCCGGCCGCTCTCCGATACGAGCAGGCCGGCGGAGGGATAGGCGGTCGCCGCGGGGCCCGGAAAGTTCGTGTTTTCGAAGTTTTAGACGCTCGAAAACTTCGGGAACACGAACTTTTTGACGCAACTTCACAAAACACACTTTGAATTAATCTTGAAAACAGAGTACCATGTCCTACTCATGAAAAATATAGGCACTACTTTTGTTATAGGTAATAATTCCCTCGAAAAATAGATTGAAAATAACGGTTTTACTTAATGTGTTGGCCCCTATAACGGTCATATCTTCACGTCCTCAGGAATTTGATATCGGACTGATATCACAGCTAAAAAAAGGCTTAATTGGTTACCGATATTGCTTCTGCACAAAATAAGACATTGGTTTGATAGTTTTTACCATTTGGGTATACACAGTACCTTTTCTTTTTTATTTATTCGGATATCTTATTTCGTTTATTATTCAATAATGAACCTAAGTTAAAAATGGGTTGTGAAAGACTAATTAGTTTAGTAGAAGATAATGTGGCACTGTGGGATATGCGGGACAAACGATATCATCGACGAGACATTCAAATGAAGTTGTGGACAAAGATCGCTTATTATTATTAATCATAGTCGAGTCACCATGTCGTTTATATTATTCAAAATTTAATATTTTTTATTCGGCTCATTTTAAATCAGTATTGAATTTTTAAAATTGGCCTTATCTTAATAGTTTTAATAGGTAATAATAATTATTATAATTATAATTAGAACTTTTGGTGAATAAGAATTTTAAGCTCAAAACCAAAACTAAAAACGCTGTTATTTTACGATTTTCGAGAACGGTCTGCATTTAGACTTATCTTGAAATTTTCAATGATAGTTAATAATGTTTGTGTTAATAATTTTAAAATATGAATCAAGTTAATCCATTATATGTTGCTTACTGTCCGATGAAAAATTATGTTATGACAGGTAACATATGCAAAAACCGGTAGATTGAAAATAACGGTTTTATTTTAAATAAGTCAAAGGAATTTGGAGTTCTTGACCGCAAAATAAATTATCAAACCCCGGACATTATTTATTATTAATACTTTGAAATTTTTTTTGTTATTTATTCGGATATTATTAATATCAATAATGAATTTGAAAAACCATTGTTAAGTTATTAAAAATCACAAACCAAAAATTTAAAGTCACCATGCGTTTATATTATTCAAAATTTAATATTTTTTATTTGGCTCATTTTAAATCAAGGCCAGTATTGAATTTTTAAAATTGTAAACACGCGGAGTAGACTTATCTTAATAGTTATACGCTAATAGGTAATAATAATTATTATAATTATAATTAGTATAATTATTATACTTTTGGTAGTTATGAAGGAGGTTTATTTTAAGCTCAAAACCAAAACTAAATACTTGTGTTATTGATGAAAAATGTCTTAAATTTTTCTCGTACGAAATAGGCTGCATTTACACATCTATTTTCACCAACGGTAGCAAAACGATCACATGTTTGTGTTGACGCAGGAACATCTGAGGGTAAAATCTGAGATCCTTCTTTATCAATAACAATGTTATGCAACAAACATATGCATTTAATGATTGTGTCAGCATCTTCTGGATTAACGTCTATAGCTTTGTGCTATTTTCAAACAATATAACATCATCAAAATCCATTATAATGTTGCTTACTTTGTCACGAGACACAAAAGCACATGTAACATTTCACTAGCAACTGACGAACTGGACTGACAAAAACCGGCTCCAGTGGACGCGCGTTTTCGGACGAAATTTCGTCCGGCGTGCCGGCCGGCGCGTCGGACGATCTGCCGGCTGTGCAGCCGGTTCCAGTGGACGACGGCCCTTAGGCCTTGTGCGGGAGACCTAAATTATGTGCTACATTATTGAGATAATTTTTATATAGTTGTTCGTGGTTATTATTAGTGTAATATCAACTTGCAACTTAGAAAAACGCATGTTTTAGGTTATTTTAATTGTTTGTAAAAATTGACTTTTTTAGCAAAATTTCTAAACTTTAGGCCTTGTGCGGGAGACCTAAACATTTTTTTTAAAAATCTAAAATTTTTTTGGTAGTTTGTTGTACCTAGTAGCAACTTTTTTTCAACTTGGAATTTGAAAACAAAAAAAAAGTTGAAAATCGATACACCCTACTGCCCACCCATCAAGGCAGACAGATTTTTCCTCTGTCAACTATTAACTTACTCACTTAATCATAATCAAAATGTTCAACGTCCAATCGTTCAAGGGCCACGTTTCAGGATGGACTTTAAAACACCGAATCCGCTAATAGTGTTACCTCGCCATATTAGGGAAGTGGACCCCGTAAAACCTCATGATACTCGGCTACCGTCGGAAACCTCACGTCTCGTTATTGTGGGCAATTATTTCGACTGAGGAACCTTCGACAATTAACTCGTGCCCCCGTGAATATTAATAACGCTTTAGAATGGCGAACAGAAAGCGTCAATGCCGCTGAAAATCCGAAAATAATTGCTACGTCGGAAGAACACGAGAATTTCGTCATGAAGTTTCATCCGTTATAAACTGTGGTATTGGTTATCAAAAGTCAAAAACGCGGCCAATTCTAACAGGTGAATTCATTTTTTTTTTCTTTCAATAATGCGTGATTGCGACGTTTACAGGTTCAAAAATTGTGATTATTTGCTATGGGTGAATTTCAACGGATATGAAACCTATCCCAGTCGATTTTTTCTCCAAAATTAACAAAAAATTAATTCCCACTTGCCTTTAAAAAAAAAAAAAAAAAAAAAAAAAAAAAAAAATTAGGCACATGTTTGTTCAGTTTTCCATAGTAGGTATCTATTCGTGTGAGCCGATCATACTGGCTAGAAGTTGAGACCAACTAGAACCTTGTTTGAAAGAATGGATTTTTGACATCAATTCTTGTTGTAGGTTGCACTTTATTTTACACTCTGTGATCGATGGACCTATTCATATAATTTCTTTTTGATACACAGATCAGTATGCCACCACGTTCTTGTTGTTCACTCCAAGCTTCTTCTATGATGATAGATGTCCTATCTTAAATGAACTAGTTCATTTATTAATATTAACCCACAAAATTACAATTCAAACACCTTTTATGGCCCGTAAGGTGGGAGACGGGCATTTCTTTTAATTTTTGCTGCATTGATTTTGAATCTACGCACCTTGTAACGTATGACAAAGTTTCAGGGGGTTGATTTTGCGCTACGATTACAAATTCTTGTAATTGAAGATAATAAATCAATTATTGATAATAATAAACCAAAATCGTGAATCAATTCTTTTGACTTTTTCATGTTGTTACCAAGACCTATGATATCGAAGAGCGACCCCAAAACCAGCACAGCATTCTTAGTAATTAGGCCGCGTCACGGAAATACTTTTCATCTGACGCAACGAGCAAAATCTAGATTTCTCTATCGTTCGATTCTTCTAGACGAGTAGAATCGATTTACTTGGAAGATAGCGTCGTATTTCTGTCATAAAATGATGTATTTCTGTTAACAGCTGAATGAATTCGCAGTTACCGACAAGTTAGGCTAATTTTGTTTGGTTTAAGTATTTTAATTTCTTTGTCAATGCTCGTTAACCATAATCTGACAAATTTGACACCCCAAACATTCTTTTTAATCCTCTCCAGTGGTATTTTACGGTAATAAAGGTTTATATTAAAATGAATTATTTATTAATTTGAACTGAGAAATATATGATATTTGTAAGTATTTATATTTGTCACTCTTCATTACATAATATGACAATAAAAAACTACTTGAGCGCAATATTCCATCCTCATTCTGTACGCATTAATAAAGGTAGATTTTTGGATGATATGTATGGAGAAAATATTTTTGAAATAACGGTTACCTAAGTAATAAAACTATAATTTCATTATCATTGTACGATAAGTAAATATTTGAATGTGGAGAAGGACTAGCGCTTAGTCGTCTTGGTTTTTCATTATTTAGGTTAATATAGATATACAATAAAATAATAAGCGACAAAATGGCGATTGTTTGGCTCGAGGATAACTAAGTTGTAGCATTTTTTGGTTTTGCAGAGAGCTATCAAGCGACAAAACTGTTGATTGAGCTAGTGTTGAGGATCTTGTTTACTTACGATGCCGTCAATACACCAAGACATTTTATTACTAAGATATGTTAAATTCAGACGAAAACAACGCTCTCAAGTAGTGCAGTAGGTCTACATTTTTTCTCGATTTTCCAAAAACTACTTCGCTGTTGCTTAGGAGGTATTTGCATACCATTCTCACCATAGAACTTGAAGTACCAACAAACTGTACAGAAATGGGCCGTTTTCAGAGAAATTTGGAGATAATATACCCTAATGTAACTATCTGTACCGTTTTTTTTTCTTTTCTGAAAGTTTTCATGAAATATGTGTGCTACCAGAGCGGAAAACATCTAAGAAATCAGCCAATGCACATATGTGTTGACTCTGTGCTACTAGAGAGGGGAAATTGAAAATAAATCGTTGATGTTATTGTTAATCTATATATGTGCAGAGCGATTTATTGATTTCTGAGCGATGAACTGATAGAGGACCATCTACAGTGTAACCCAAATGTTCCCTGAAATTTTCAACTACATCGGATGAAGCTGTAGGAATTAGGTATATTACAAGATCTGCGGACACTTGCACAGATAGACTCGAAACGATAATCGTTCAGAATGGTTTAAAACGCAAAATGAGAGTGAAAATTTCAATTTTGGAGAACGAATTGTATCATTTTATCATTTCCCGAAAGTAATAACTATGCTTCCTCTCCCAACACGTAGACTCAGAAGCAACATACTATGCAAATTTGAGAAAGCTCGTACCACTAAAACCTGAGAAACGGTGATTGATGAGTGTGTGCTCAACTCTTTCATTGAAATCAATATAAGTTGATTGAGCGGAATTCCATAGGCAAGATCTGAACCCTGAATGGCATCTAGAGTAAACGGAAGTTGTTCAAGATGTTATAAAACGCAAAATGCGATTGGATTTTTCGATTTTAAAGAAAACACATTTTTCATCTCCCGAAAGTGGAAACTAAGCTCCCGCCGCTACTTTTAGGTAGACTCGGAAGTAAAACCTTTCAACCTTTTAACGTTTGGTATGACTGTGGAGGTTGTCCCAGCGTACCTAAGTACAGGAATCACGTAAATGCAGCAGTAGGTAGGTGGCCGTCATGTGTTGGCTCCGTGCCACCAGAGCGGGGAACATCTAAGAAATCGGCCGAGGACGTGCGGAACATTAGGGCGACGTAAGCCCGCCGTAAAATCTCTTTAACAGCAAATTAAAAGTCCCGCCGTTGATGATTCCTTGTCGTACTATGCGGACTTTAAATTAAAATTCGCTCCGTTCCGTTTAATGGAGTCAGAGAGACGAAGGACGCGCGAGACATGGCGATCCAATCGTACGTTCCGAGCATCTTTGGCGTATCCGGATAGAACACCTGGCGTGAAGTTGGCGGCACTGAATGTCAGGATTGGAGAATTTTATTGGGAGTCGGGCTCACAATGAGTGAGGGATGTCGTGATCAACTCCTGTCGATTATACATACCTATTGGTAAGTAATGATCCCATTGTAATCGTACATTACAGAGAGGCTGCTTGGTAGTTCTGGTTAAGTAGTTTCAATGATAAACCTCTGTAAGGGACAGTGAAAAACTATGCAAATTATTACACAAAGGTTTATCATTTCTGTATTAGATAAACCCCCTTTCTCGGATCATCGGACTACCAGAACTGAACTGTACAATCAACGTTAATGCTTTTTACTTACACTTGAAACACACATACAAATCCAACTGAAATTTAATGGGATAAGGATGTTTCCCGTTTCTCCTTAACTGAATTGAAGCTTGGGATATGGCGTTATGGAGAGCATAATGGTATAGCATCAACCTGTGCAGCGGTGTGCGACCAAACGAGTTTCACTACTTGCTTTGGTATGCAATCAATAAGAACTCGAAAATAAGTTCAGTTGAAGCGATACTTTCAATAATTCATGTTTGAGCTCATGCTACAAAGTGGGGCGAGTGCTCGATTCCGCTAACATCTCAGTTTCACACCCTTAACAATTTTCTTTCGACACGCAACCTCGGTCTTGTATGTTTTGGTTGTGTTGAATCCGTATCAGAAGTCGGTAGGACATAAAATTTTGCAGATACAGCCCCGTAGGCTGGAGTGAACGCGAGAAATTATCAACTTCCGATTCCGCTTATTTATGGGAGCTTTTTTCCATGAAAGTCAACGATTAACACGAATATGTCCCACATGATGGGTCTTAAAAGATCCCATGCCGGGAATGGGCGTATAACATACTCATTCTGTTTTATTATTTTCAATTGAATGCCTTAACCATACAATTTTTGTAACTCCCCTCAAATTTGTCTCTTCACGATTCGAAATATGCAATATCCATCCATCATATGCCGTAACTGCATTTACGTATGTATAAAACAGTGTTTTAAGGTTTGTTGCGTGCTTAGTCAACTTCACCGTTTCCCCGTGAAATGAAAGAATATAGCTAAAATGGGGTTTGAAATTAGGATTCTGCACCTCATGTATCACAGAAAGGGTAGTTGAAATTGAATAATTATTTGGGATTTTTGAAGTTCTACCTATTTCTAACACTCAAACGCAGCTTGAAAATAGGTAAAGATATGTTCTACAATTCGATAAATAGATCAGATAGCGAAAAACGGTAAAATTCAAAAGTCAAATAATTGAAATACTCTTGATTGATTGTGAAGCTAACATCATAAAAAAGGTGTAAAGCATTAAATTATTTAATAAAAAAAAATAATGATAATAATTAAAAAAAAGTAAATCAATTAAAAGGTGTAAACCAATAAACAGGTGTAAACTAATAAAAAGGTGTAAACCAATATATATTAATTATAACTAACATTTAATGACATGGCTGTATAACTGATGTTAATCGGAAGCTTTTGTGATTTATAAGGAATTGTGTTCGTTTATTAGCAAAATTGGTTTAAAAATGTAATTTAATAATATTTAAAGGAAAAGAAAATAAATGATTAATTTTATGTATACAAATATTTAGTTTCGTAATAAATGCTTCATGGCTATGGCAAGAGCTAATGCCAAGTGAAGGAAAAAAAAACGGGTTTCAGATTTGGAGTAAGCATACTCGCTTATTATTATTATTATTAACAATACATCAATGATGATGAGATGTTGTACCTCCACAGACCGCTCCATTTAAAGTGCCTCAGTGCTATCACAACAAACTATTGCGATTGTGGTAAGCAAATTTGCGAGCAGCACCAAAAGAAAAAGTGCCTTCAGCCCTAAAATTACTGACGTTTAGTAGCCTCCATTTAATTAAAAATTGCTAGTTCACAATTTTTATTTACCATTTTCCATTTTGAAGAAAAATACTTATTTCAGTTCCATATTGTTACTACGGCTACATCTAGCGAATTAGTAACAAACGTATATCAGTCTGTCAACAGGGTAAAGTGCTAACTGTCTACATACTGTGATTGTGCTAAGTCATTTTAGTACCACTAAAAACTTGTTTTATTGAACACGAATCCTGTCAAATTCTTCATTTTTTCAAGTAAGTGTGGATATTGGGTAAAGCTGAAAAATATTCACTAAAAGACTGCTTAAATAGTTATTAATTCGAAGTCAACGTTCAAGGACTGTGATGGAAAAGTGGTTGATACTTTATTTATATGGTTCGAATTTGTTTTGAAAATGAAATTTATACAGTTTTAAGTATTGCAGTTTTTATGCTTTTCTCACACCTCAAGACTCAAAAGATCGCCATGAAACAAGGACTTTTAGTATTCTACGTCATTTTTTGGTGATTCCTCAAATGAGGGCAAATTTGTGTCTACCACCAGTGGTATTTCACTCATTAGGCCTACTATCTTCATTTGTTTTCCTAACTGCAGGTTCTGACTAGCTCTTCAATACCGTTTGGCAACAATGTGGCCACTTGGTTTTCAAAGAAAAGTAAATAGTTCATTTACCTACCAATTCACATTGTCGTGATTCGTCCAAAAGTTGAATACTCTACTCAGCAGTTGATTTTCATGCACCTATAAATTTTCTATGAACGCAATTTTTTTTTTTCTCATTCAAGTTGAGGATCTTACACCTTGACAATAGGTTTTGCAATGCTCCTGTAAAATCATGTCGGCAATTATGATCAACGAAAAGCATGTCTACAACTTCCCTTAACATTGTCATGGCTGAAAGAGATCCGCTGTATGGCAAAGGGGATTCGGAATATTTTGGAACTTTTTTTACAAAATTTTTTCCGATCAAAATTGCCCCGTTTAGGAATCACCCTTTTACGTAGTCCACCTGTAATATACGATTCTGAAAGTCCACCTAGTTAGGAAGATTAGGAATAATTCTATTTATCACATTCGAACTATTATTTTGTGTGGCATTTTTTGAGGTTTTTTTCCACAGAAAACTATTGATATCGGAATATTTTGACCTCTAAAGGAATTACAACTTTCAACCCTATACAAATCCCACTATTGAACACAATAGTTTTATTACGTTCTGGTGTACATCATGTAATTATAAGTAAAAATTTCATCCAAACAAAAGAAGGTTTAACTAATGTAGATTTCTATATTCCCTTCCAATTTCATTCGTCATTGAAACCAGGTACTTTTTTAACACCTCTCTCATTATATCGACAAAAAGTGAGGAAGCTATACTGCCCGCCCTGCTTGGGCCTGCGATTTATTTTCGACGACATCGCCACTGACGAGGTAAATCCGCAGGGGCGCCCGTCGACAGAATGAGAGATCGAAGAGGTCGGTAAGGGAGTCATACAAGGTAAGGTAGTCCCCCTCCCTGTCGCCCGACCATCTTCCACGATAACTCATAACCCCTGGCGAAGACTAATGTTTTTTTGAAAAACTCATCCGCGAGCCTTCCCTTCCCACCTCCTTACTCTCGTCCCGTCTTTAATCTCGGATTACTTGATTTAAATTTGCCCCTTCGGTTTTATTTTTTTCGCTCCAAAGGTCACCCACTCTTCTCCTTTTCAAGTTATGTCCCGCCGAAGACATAACAGGTGCATTCGTCCGTTTTGCCCCCTCTCCGAGCTCACACCGAGAGGTTTATCTGTTTTTGAGAACTAATATGTGTCCCACACAAGCGCCAAGCGCAGGGGAACTTCGTGTCTTGTAACTCAGAAAACGTGTCCCGCGACAAAGCAAATTATTTACCAATCGTTTCTTTGTTCCAGCGCGAACTTCTCGTATTTTCGACCAGAGTTTATACGGAATGTCGCACTAAATTAGCCCTGTTTTATCTCATGCCCCTGAACATATAGTTTCTGCAGCCATAAAATAAACTTACGACGACATCCTGACTACGATTTATTCTCTTAAATTTGTAAGATCAGCTGTTCGCAGATCATTCATGAGGAAGCGGAATTATTTCTTCGAGTTGAAAATTAAAGTTCTCTCTTGCTGTATGACCATGCAGATGAATCCCCTCATTTTCTTCTTTTGCTCCCAAAGTCTAGTTTAGGTTTCTGTAGGAAGACTTCTTTTCGCTTATGGAAGATGAAATTTGTTTTCTTTTCCAAAATAAAAATTGCCGCTCTTGATAAGGGTTTTAGACTATTCTGAACAGCTTTCGTTTCATGCCAGTCTGTTTATGTGTCCGCAAACCCTTGTAACGAGCCTAATTCCTACAGTTTTCAGCCAATTTTTTATGGAACTTTCAGGGAATTTTTGATCTGGATGGTTAATTGCCCGGAGATGAATGCACCACTCTAGTCATGCCCAAACCCAAAATCTGCCAATATAAAATTTCCTCGGGTTCTAGCGGTATGATCTCCCTTCAAATTTGAGAAAGGTATCGGGGAAAACAATTCCATGATTTCACATAAATTTCAACGCAATGGTATCATTAGTCATGTACAATGTATCTGCGTATGAGCGAACATAAATCCTAGTGTTAGACTGATTCCAACAGTTTTTATCAGATTGTGATGCAATTTTCAGAGACTGTGCGATTTAGGATGTAGAAGGTCCCCAACGAGTTCAATTGATGTGAAATTAATACATCCTCGGTACTTATTATATCACAAGCGCAAACTAACCACCAAGGGTCATCTATTCTGGTCAAAGTGGTTTGATGGCGCTAAAATCCAAGACAATCAGTCGATCGTATCATCATTCTATCAGTTGTACAACTGACATGAAAGATCTGCAATACATGTCAACTACCCATTGGAAGGCGTTGAAGTATGCTGAAACATGTCCATCTCCATTTGTGTCCCAAGAATCCTTGTATAAAAGTTGTATTCTACATCTTTCGAGATTACATAAAAAATTTCAAAATATGAACCTATTCGTTCATGTTACCTAGAAGAGGAAGATGGATGGTCATGAACCAAGATGACAAACGTTCACTTCCAATTAGGAACGTTTCCAAAGTAAAAGAGAACTAAGAACCAAAATTTGATGAAATTGGGGTTAGAAAACACATTTGTGGTTTAGTTGGGACAGAATATTAATCCTGAATGGCAGAATTGGAGAGCTGAAATAATACCAATCTAACTTCTTGTTTTTAGCGAATTTTCATAGAAAATAGTTTAGAAAGGTTTAAAACACAATTTAAAACTGTTTAATGGAAAGTGCTTCAAGTTTTAAAACGATTCCTGGATTTCAATACTTTTTAATATAAATAGATATATTTATTTGTCATTCCAGACGACAAATCTCAATACGACCGCGATAAAAACTTCACCAAAAAATCAAGCATTCCAAAAGAAGTGAACAGTTCGTTGGGCAACACTTTTTGAGAATATTGAATTGGTCAAATTTATAAAATCTACTGAAAAAAATCGTGGAGAAAATTATAAAGGACGGTTAGTATAAGTTAAATATATTTTTAATTAATTTTTTTTAATGCAGAATATTACTCAACAAAAGTTTTTGAACAATGAAATATGTCATGAATGCTGAGTCATTAATACACTCAGTAAAGAATGTCTCCGTACACCCAAGAAATCTGTCATTTTTTAATTACCCAGGCAGGCTAGTTCGGACATTTAGGTTGCAGCTGATTTATAACATTTCTTTTCTGATTCGGAATCTCGAACCCAAAAGCCATTTGTTTTAGATAAGGGAAGAACAAAGTCTCCACGAACAAACTGGAGTTCAGGTGAATAAGTACAGGATCAAGACTCCCCCCCCCCCCTCCCGCCATAGCAACTACCAGAGGTCTAAAATCATAAAAATTTCAGGATCAGCATTTGTTTCGATCGCGGTCTTGGACGTTTCACAATACAGGGAATTCTAACAGAATTGATCCACGTTAGTGAGGGTTAATACGATAATGAGAAAAAAAACATCTGATTAAAAATCCGTTCCAAATCACTCCATGACCGAAGATGGAAAAAAAACTATAAGTGTTCCTAAACAACATTCAAAAACAGAATTCCTAACAATGTTCACGATTTTTTATAGTTATTGCTCGTGTATTGTATTGTTATGGTATTGTATGTACTCCAGATACCTGCGTGGCACGAGTGCTCGCAGATACCATCCAGTATGACTCAGAAGTCACATTTGTTGGATGTTATCAAGCAAAAAGGAGGGCCCACTAGCTATTAATCCATTTTTTGCTCGGGTTTTTAGTGTCTTTGCCTCTACAAAAATGAATTCGTGTACGTTTGATGACAATTTGGCCTGGTTTGTTTGGTTGGAAAATTGTTTGACTTGAAATACGTTATTTAAGACCTCTGTAAACATAGTCTTAAAATTAGCATCCAATTTTTCTCGAGTCTTGAGGTCCAGCTACAATATTCGTGAAAAGCCAAGTAGGTGAACGAATACATTTTTCATTGAGTGTACATGCTAAAAAATTGGACAAATTCTAGAAATCCAACATTTTGGTTTGAATGGAACAACAATTTTGTTGCTATCAAAGTTCTCAAATTTCAAGCTTAAGACATTCTACTACAATATTTATGGTGTTATATTTATGAGGAAGACTTTGGAATATCTAAAAGTAATTTATTTCGAAAGTTACACGTGTTTGCTGAAGGACCATAGTCCTAACTTCTTCACCAATCGACCTGCTCTGCTGGAGCTCTTTCCAAATCATGAAGAATACAATTAGGTAGCACTAGGTGTGTATGAGCGTGGTTCAGACAACGCACGGTGCATTTCGTCCAATAAACAGATGAGTGATTTCCGTAGAAAGGTTGCAGAAACAATAAACATTCATGTAATTATTTGCAGCATCTCTTCTTGTGGACTGAAGAAAGAACTGCACAGCTGTTTCCATTTACAATCGGAATTCACGTTGCAATAAAAATCCTCACACAAAAACGAAATGACGAGTGCAATTACACTGATTGAGAAGTTGATTAGTCCGACTTACCCGGTCACACAAGAAATGAAACACTAACCCACATTCAACTTAATTGTAAGTTGGGGATCTACCAAGGACGCGAGATCTACCTCCCTTTGCCCTATTGATGGGAAACAATGCGGAAATTATTCCAAGCAACGTCTCAGCCCAATAGTTAGAAGTCCACATAAAACTGAGTTCCCAACATTCCTGAACTGAGTTGAAAGCAAACTAACTGATCATTATTTTAGTTCACTATTTCCAATAGTTGTCCTTTGTATGTATTGAAACCAGAAACAATCGCAACGTACCAATCGTCGTGCTGTAACTTTCGGAATTTACCGCATGATATTGTTATGGATTAGATATTTAAATTTTGCCATTGAAAATTTTCGGCAATGCAAATTCTATATTTTTCTATTACAGTTCAATTAAATCAAGTTCACAACTTATTAGGAAATTTGAAGCTGGTTCCTATTAACTACAATGGGGGCTCCCACTAAAGGTCCAGGGACAAACGGTGCGATTGTGGCACTTTTCGGACGTGGAACAATTAGAAAATACCACGTTTTGCTTAACTAATTTGAAAATTGAACTTCTTTAATCCATTAACATTTGTTAAAATGGAGGGTTAACCCATCAAAATTTGTTGTTTTACTTTTCAAGATGTGTAAAATCCGAAACAAGAATTTAAAGAAATCCACCCGCTGTCCAAAGCTACTGGAACTACTGAACCAAGGTTAATGCAACTTGCATGAAAAATCACGTTTGAGGTCTAGTTGAGACTGCATTCTTATATTTACGCATTTTTTAATTTATTCCATACTCATTATCTTATATGAATTTATTGTATTATTATTTTATGTATTATACATGACATAATGCATTTCACATACCATATGAAATTAGATCAGATTCCGAAATCATTCCAAAATTCTTCAAAAATGGATTCCCGTGAAGGTATTCCTGGGGAATTGTAAAATTGAATATTTTCGAAGCCATTGCAGTTCCGTAATGATGCATGACCTTTCGCTATTGATAAATCAACAAGATTCTCATCATTATTTTGATCAGAGGAGTGGAAGGGTTGAACTCAGATTGTCCGAGATTCGATGGACAACGGACCGAACGAAACTAAAACATCATTATCTCGGGATGTGAAATACATTAAATTCCCGTTTCTCAATAATTTGCATATTTGGATCACCGAGGCCGAGTGCGCTGAATCCTCGAGTAGGAACGAAGGCGGTAAGTCCTTCCCCCAGTCCTTAATAGCTAATCCAACGAGAGCCTAACGAACTGCGGTAGGTAGCTGCGGAAAATTGGTTTTAATAACGCAGGCTTTTTAATGTTAGTCGTAGTCGGAGAGCGCATTACGCCATATACGACCTGATTCATGACGCCGTTTGAGAGGTATCTTGATTATAAACTAGCATCCAGTCGTAAACGGGAGGTCGTTAACTATCTGAACAAAAGAATTTCGGCTGCGTAACAGCCTTGGAACAAATGACCTCTACGTGATGGCTTATCTGTATATAGGGAGTTGTGCTACATTTTAAACTACTGGAGTTGGTTGATCTGTATCAACGTTCAGCAATCTGTGACAATTCAATCATTCTCGTGATTAGATTTTCTACGTTTTTCATTGCATTTTGATATATTTGAGTATTATTTGGGATAAAGGTTAAATAAGTAAGGCATAAAAGTTAATAACCGGAAATATTTTATCATCGACTCATTTTATTGGCCTCCAAAAGAAAGGCCTCCGGGAACAGTATTGAATACACTTCAATAGGGGTAAAGTGGTACCACACTGAGGGGTAGGTGTGTAAGGGTAGCAATTGGTTTGGTAGAGTTATCGTTAATGGTTTACTGCTCAATGTTGTTATAGTTTAGTTTTCCCCTTGTCGTTTTGATTCCAGTTCTTCTTGTAAGTGAAATGCCTGGTTACGTTGCCCAAATTTTCCTGAAAGGGCGTTCAGCAGACGCGTGTAGCTCGTTCTCTCCACCACTGGCAAATCAGTACAGATAGTGTCAAACCTCTCAGGACACTTGCTAACTTTTGTTCTTTTCGCTCATTAGTCCACTGCTGTAATCTCCAAATGGATGTGATAACCCTCCCATAGTAGCTTGCCACTAAACAGCTTAAGGATTCCCTCACGTACAATTAGCTGACTCTGAAACCTCCATTTGGGCTAATGAGAGTATTGCAGGTGGGCAATAGATGATTGAGGAATAGCAAGCTGAATCTGGCAGAGAAGATTCAGCTGCAGATCATTTCCAGTTAATATAGACCGCAGGGCAGCATAAAGCTATCGGCTATGTGAGTGTGGGGGCTCTCAGTGCTCTTGATGGTGCTGAAGTAAATATTCAGACACCTCTCCATCCCCAAAACGCGTTGAGGCACAAGTGCGTGGAATTTTCATAGAATACAGATCCCGGACGGGCCCCCAAATTTTAATGAAAATCGAAAACAACAGAGCGAAATTTTAACAACGTAAAAACATATAGTAGAATTAAATGTTTCCAGTAGTATTATATGATAGGTAGTTGCTACATGCACAAAAGAGAGATCCATTATCTTGGGAAAAGCTGGGACTGGTATAATATGGATGGGCAGTATCTTCGAAATTCCTCGAAGTTCGAAATATAAAGCTACTCTATTTTGTGAAATATCAAATACTTGAGGCATATCTCAGCTCTACAATACAGGGTGTAACAAACCAAATGATCAAAATCACGATCTCGATTCTAGAGATAATTTCCAACAAAAAAAACTTCGTACACTTTTCTTTTTAGAGGCTTCGTTTCTGAGTTATTCCACTTTCACATTTTTTCGTGGTTCGTACAAATCCCTAAAACTACTGTTTAAAATCAATTCCCATCTCCTTAGGCTAAAATAAGAAAATTTCGACGTGACAAATTATTCTGAACAAAACATTTTTGGGATTTATGAAAAAACTATATATTTTCATCTTTTCTCTTGCTCGTGCTTGCAACTCCCACTTCCCTAGAAAAACTTCCTCAGAATCTCAGCTTTTCAATAATGTAAAGATTTTGGGTTAAAAAAGTCGATTTCACGTTATAATTCCACGTTTTTCTCCATTCAAACGTGATTTTTAAACTAACAACTAATTATATGAGTTTTAATTAACTTTATGGATCAATTGATTTTTTTGGTAATGAACATCGATCTGAAAAAATAAATTCAATCAAAGAGCAATACAGATTGATATGTACTGAAAACCCGAACATCACGAAGTGTGTGTTCTGGCTAATAAATGATCGAGATCCTTGGTGTAGAACCTTATTTTTGATCCGAACAATTTTCAATATCTCATTTCTAACTTCGTTCGGAGGATCGAAAACTCACAGCAAAGTTCTATACAATTAGCTCCCTTCAGTAGTATAACGCCTCAACGCGATTTTCAAAATTACGCTCTCAGGATTCCAAAACACCTCGAGACGCGAGAGAATCTCTCCAGTTACTGTGATTATGTTAGTCGTATTTATTTAACGATTGCGTTCCCTTACAGGCTGCACCTGCCAATTACCCACATCGAACCTCTCGAGTATGAGATCAACTTTCAAAATCGTTTCGTTTTCGGTGGTACCAATCGTCGGGCTGTTACCGGCCCGATTCTTTCAAAATTTTGAGTTAAGCACATCACAGTAGTTGATTACATTTTCTCTCGTTTCATGGATGATTCAACGATCGTGACAAGCCAGGTAGTTTAGATCACAATTTTTAACACCCTGCAAATCAATCAAAATTTGTCGATTTCTCCTCATTGGTCATTACAATACGGAATAAGTTCGAAATATGAAGCTATTCCATTTTAACAGTGAAATACCAAATACTTGAGGTATCCCTCAGCTGCAGAATACAGGGTGTTACAAACCGAATGATCAGAAATCAAAGAATCGATTCTAGGTATAATTTTTAACAAGAAAGTCCTCAAAGACTTTTCTTTTTAGAGGTTCCGTTCCCGAACTTAGGCCTTCATTTCTCGACAACCTGGCATTCCAATATAGGAGGCTGGATTCGAGCCATAAATACATATTTTCAAGAAGTACGCATTATAACGTGGAGTTCAGACGATCTTCGACGTCAATTCATAATCAATTGTCCTCCCATCGTTCTACAAGCGTGAACACCTAGGTTTGATTGTCTTATTACATCCGACACGTCACTGATTCCAATACTGCCAGCAAAGAGTGCAACTACGAAGCCCGATTTATCTCTGGCCATTTGCACTTGAGCAACTGTTCCAGACAGATTCGTGGAAGGCACAACCCTTTAAAAAGACATTGACTCTTTGATCAGCAGCTGGGTGTGGGGCCCCTAACTATAATTCCATCAAGAACCCAACTGATACGGGCTGTAATTTCACATATACCTTCGGATCTACAACAATCAAATTGGAACATATGTTTTTGTCTTTTTTGCAGGAAATCTGATGGTGGAAAATGACTTCCCTTCCCTCCAGCAAGTTGCACTTGAGATTGACGAGTTTCAACAACTGTTTCGGACAGTTTCGAGAAAGGCACACCTTTGATCAGCAGCTGGCTGTGAGGCTCCAAACTACAATTACATCAAGAACCTAACTGACAAGGGCAGCAATTTCACATTTACCCTTTACCTGTAATTTTTCCCTGGAATGTATTAGAATATTTATATTCACATCTGATATATCAATGGCAGCTTTTAACTTGGGTATCTAAGGCCTTACGTGTGACATAAATGATGAAGTGACGGTCACAAATTGATATTAGAAAACTAAAAACGAATTGTTTATGTAAATTAGATGTTAGGTGTTGTCAACTCCATTATTCTAAAGATCGTAACTCACTCATTCTTCGCTACATCTGAGGAGCTATTGTAAGATGCTTTCGTAAATCGAAATTTTGAATCCCTCCCACATAAATTTGTCTGCTTTTGAAACGATATTTTTATGGGAGGGGAACCCCCGTTGAAATTTTCGAAAAAACATAAACGCTACACCGAAAGAAGCCCGCGCTAGTTTTAAATCACCATTTTGTGTTTTATGAGTCGGATTCGACATCCTCGAGAAGGCGAGGGGCCCCACTCCCACACCTCTCTAAATCCTTCGCCACTTCTTTTTATTCCTTTTTCAAGCCCGAATGGCCGAGAGAGAGAAATCTCTTATAATATTTTGTTTGCTGGTGGGAACGGGGTCAGTCAATGGGAAAAAATATCGTGCGTTTCACCTCTTAGGCTCGAATCGGCTGCCTAGGCTGCCCACGCAATGGGTCCACTCGGAGATATGATTTTGTTTATTTGTTTTTATTTTCAAATCTGATCAATTCATTTTGTGATTGAGAATTGAGAAAGCTTGGTGTCGATTGGTGTCGATGTTGTGTCGATTGGTGAATTTTATCGGAGACTATGTAAGAGCTAACTAGCAGAAACATTTGGAATTTCGGGTTAATTATTATTCGGCTAATATTCGGTATATTCGGCTAATTCGGGTTAAAATTTAGTCTGGTTTTTTTGAGTGATAAAGAATTGGCAGACAGACATGGGATCAACATAGACCAGCAAGCCTGAAATTTTGATTTTCTGATAAATCTTTCCGACTTTTTGCTCCTACTTGTTTATATGGATCTTGTTTAAGGAAATCTCACAATTCTGTAAATAACATACTATAAATATTGTGATACTGAGAATAGAATCATTGTAATAACTGTCCTGCACTTTAACTTAATCATGTAGTTCCATGAAATTTAACAGCACCTAGGCCAAGATTAACGTTGCCTACTCACAATCAAAATTCATTGTTTACATTACGCACCTAGCGCTAGCGAGTCATATGAAAAATGCTAGAAGACACATCAGATCAAATACAAAAAACAAATTATAACCTGGATTGTAGAAAAGAAGGGTAGTGGGACGTGAAACTGTATTAAGCAGCATTTATCTACATAAATTATTTAGAAATTATCTTTTTTTAAATTGTCAATTATAAGAACATTGTAGCCAAAACATTGTATAACAACAGTATCGTATTATGAAGGCAGAACGTATTTTTGTGGACGTGTAAGTAAGAGTTCTGAATGCCGAAAGTTTAAGTCGTAAGTCGATAGATATTCCCCAACAACAAGCGAGTAGCTCATGTATCCATTTGTATCAATTTTATTTATGGACTGAATAAATTATTTATCTATCTAAGGTTTGGGAAATAGGTGTACACTTCAATTTTCAGAAATCCAAATTTTTTCATGATCCCCTCTCACAGGGGAGTGGTTTGAGGAACTTAAAAAACGAAATCTTTGTGAAATAATTTGTTTCGTTTTTCATTACCGAGTTATTATTAATCATTAGAAAATGTTATTAGAATCGTTGAAAATTATCGCTTTGAAACCGAGGGAAAATAGCAAATATAAGAACTTATAAGCTCTACACCGGTCGGACAACACGTTGGCTGATATATGTAAAGACAGGCGATTCATAGAATCCAACTTGTTGTCCAGGTCTAGTAAAGGCTGCTAATGGAATAACGGGCAGACGAAGAATACAGGCACTCACCTTCCCGGGCAGGAGTCTACAATTTCAAAGAGACAGAGTTGGGCTACAGGCCAGAGCATAATATGGTGCCATCGATCCGCTAAAACTCAGTATTGACATCAGATGATGTCACGGGGATGGAATGGGTAAAGAACTATGCTGCTCAGTCCTAGGAGCATTTGAAACCGAATCCGATTCCGAATGTTAACATTTTGGGTTGAAACGACTGAGTCGGTCTGCCTCCATATTGATGGAGGGAGGACAGTTCTAATTCTGGCTCAGCCATCAAAGACATTCCATTTATCCTTTGTACCTGTTGTGAAATCAGGACTCCAAGCCGGCCGGTCATCGCTACTTGGCGGGGAGCAGTCGCCCTGAACGCCTACCACATTTACGAAGCTCCTGCAAGGACCCATGTGGTCATCCATTTCAGTACCATGCACGGGAAGCCTGTTTGTGCCAGCTTAGTTACTCACCAGTTGTACCATACGCCTGACTAAGTAATGGCTGCTCCAACTACCTTTATCTGGGCTGGCATGAAATATGCTGGCTGCGCTTCTGCCCGGAGTAGAGCATCAACTTGGCATTTCTTAATTTTGGCCAAATTGAAAACCGCAAGCGGATTCTTTTCTGAACCAGGAACAATGAAACATTAATTATGTATGCCGATGATGGCGTCACTACCAGAAGGGCAGGTAAGCAACCACGATTTTCTAGGTTAAATTGGGGTTTTCGCCATGTTGGCCATCCTAGCAACCCAGCCATCTAACAAACTAGGGTTTTAGGTCACACGATTGAAGTGTAGCTCCAGCGAAGTAGATTTCAGTAGTAAGAAAGCAGTAAGATGAACGGTGCATTGTCGTCTGTCTGGAAGTACCACATTACTTCCTTCAAGTGTTTGTCGGCAAGCGACTAATCAATTAAGGCTATTTTAGATAACTCAGACGAAAAAGGCCCAAGCAACTGTCAACTTTTCAACTCCAATTCTAATTGAAATTCTTCCGGAATGAGTGCGTATATCCTGACATCAACAGAAGAATGCAGAACTCCATGTTTCTCCCAATGTTTACGAGAACCGACTGATTTACGGTTTTCATCTGTCTTTTCAGAATGTTGCGTAACAGGGCGCTCGCGAAAGTCCACGGAATGAGTCACGGAAATGAACTGCTACCCCGATAAATGAGCCGTTCTTTTTCAAGATCAGGGCAGAATAAGTTTTAAGGTTTGTGTCAAAACTCCGAGGAATCCCTCAGGGCGCAAAAGGCGACGGCAAGGCGCCAAAAACCCCCACCACCTCTCTCGTATTCTTTCTCCATTCTTTCTTTCAAGGGAGGCCTTTTTATGTTTTCTTCTCTCGCTCCTTCGTTCTCGAGTCTTTCCTCTTAATTTGTGGCCGCCGTACTTCATTGGGTTCCTTTCGGTCACAGATTTACCGCCTCTCTGGAGGCAGTCGATGAAACATTTAAATATAGATGAATAAAGAAAGGGAAGAAAAGGTGACCTGAGGTTACGACTACAAACTACGATCCATTAGGGCGAGCTCTATTTTTGTGGTCGCGTGAGTAGGATTCTTCTCGAGGTGCTCGGAGGACAGCCGAAATTTGTGTTTGCCGGAAGAATTTCTTCCTGACGAGTGTCCATAGAGAGATGACGGGTCTCAAGAACAACAGAGATAACTTAACGTTTATTAACGTTTCCGTGTTTAAAATAATAAAAAAAACCAATCACGATAGCACAAGGTCAGATAGACCCAAGTGACGCATCACAATCAGTACGGTTCGATATTTAGCAAAGTGTCGTAGATTTGAACGTACACCTGAAGCGGTGATTGCTGATACCGTTAACTTGGACATTCCAGATGGATGTTCCCCTGTAGCAGCATATGAAGGGGACAAAAAATGTTTTCTATCGATTTTTGGGTTGGGGTTTACTATGAAGAGGAAATGGAACTGGCACACTCCTCAACTGTTCTTGATGTCGTAGTTGACGAAGTCATGCCAATTAATTTGACTCAAATTCTTCATAAATCCAAATTTGGTAAGAAAAACGTATTATTCTTTACTGGGCGGCTTCATTACGATAAATATCAGCTTTGGTGGATGTCTTGGAATGGCATCTCGTGAATTCAGTAAACATTGGACATGGGCGAACCAAAGTGTTCTAGAATCATGGTGGTTTGGTCTTAGTTGGTCTTCCACTGTATACCAGAGATCATGGATACTGTTCGATTGGTGGTAGGGTGCTCGCATATGCAACCATGAATTTTAGCCATATTCATCAAGGTATTACCATTTATAAATATGTTTTACTGTTTTATTGTTTTATCGAGCATTGTCTCGTTTTTTTTTTTTCAACTAATTCTTCACATCCATGGGACTACGTCTTTGGATGGATACGAAACATGTACTCACACACATTATTGCCTCCAAATGGTAATACCTCTATTGTACTATTGTCATGACAGTTACGGCTTTAGTTCTAGTGTAGATATAATGATGGTACGGTTTATTTGATTATATTTATTAGTTTGGAACTGATAGGAGATAAAGCACACATAACAGCGATTCCAGTTTGACTGTATTCAAAGCTCGAGAGAAATCAACTACATGTGACACCACGGTAATCCGAATTTAAATTTAAATAAGTGTTTTCAAAAACGTAAAAACTGAAAATTTAACTTAAGATTTTAGCAAAAACAATGTCTTTCACCTTCTTATGAGTGAAAACGATGTCCCACCAGGAAACGAAATCCAAATCTGAAACTCTTTTATCTCCATCAGGTCTTGGTTTTTTTTTTTAAATATATAACCCACTTACTGTTAAAAATAACACTTCCCCCCACCCACAACTAATTTTTCTATTTCAACCACACTTTCTATGTTTTATGGGGAGCAGGATCCGGATTTTAAACTCAATTTCGGCTATCTTCTTCCAGTATTTTATACATTTTTAAATGCAGTTTTTGTATAAAAACGGCACAGAGAAAAAAATCTGATCCCAAAATCGGATTCAGTTTAAAAAATCGTTCGAGAATTCCTCTCTTTCATTTGTAAAATTTTCAAAAAGTGTCGGTTTTCTGTGAATTAAGTTAACCCGACCTAGATACGGGAATAGGTACTGAGTTTTGTCCCAGAAATTGTATTGACAATCAAAATGCAAATGTAGACCATGGTACCTCCTATTGATGAATTCCAACAAATATCAATATACTGAACATACATTTTTAATACCTTCTAATTGATGTAATTAAATTTTTTAAATTTTTAAAAAATTTTGAACCAATAACCCCCAAATCAACAAATTTTCACCCAAATGAACAAATTGAAAAACTCAGATGACACAGATACGTCCGACCCTTTTTTGAGATTTGACATGTGAAAAAGGGTAATCCTTACAGGATTTTTTATGCTTAGTCCGATTCCGGAATAAGTTGTTTTCTATCTGCTGTTGTGTTTTCAAAAACGAGGTTTAAAAAGGTTTTTTTTTAGTGTACTTGTACAATTTTAACGCTTTTTCCGTGGAATGGAAGAAAAAAAGCTAAAATCGGGTTTCAAATCCTGATTTGCTACTTCACAAATCATAGTAAGAATGATTGAAATTAATGAAAATTAATTGGGATTTTTTAAGTGCTATTTGCAACAGTCAAACGTAGCAAGGTAACAGTTTTAGAAGCCATACCTACTTCGAATACTAGACCTGATAACGAAAAGCAAGTTTCAAATTTGGATTCGGCACTCCGAAAAACTGTAAGACCAACCCTCATGTCCCTGACACCAAATAACGTTTTTTTTTAAAATGTGTTTATCTTTGATATGAGTAATGATTATTTAAAAGAAAGATCAAGTAGGTTAGGTTGAATGCAATAAATTTCGTTAGATTGAATTTTAAAGTTACTTGACATTCCGAGAATAAGATGAGATTCGAATTGATGGGTCAATCTCGGAGCGATAACGCGCAACAGCAATTTACGACTTCCATCGGGACAAAGGCGATGAAGTAGTGCAGTCGCCCAAGGTCGGCCGTCGGAAAGGACATCACCGCTGCAGCTCGGATCCCGTACATAAATAAATCCCGTCCATTAGCCGCTCTATATCAACGGAAAGATATCTTTTGGCGGCGAACCAATTTTTCGGGGCACCGTCGATCGAGCGGTAAGCCGAGCGGGATGACTTGACGTTACCGCTGTTTTCAAACTAATCACGACGACTGTGAATTACCTCGGGGATATTACGTCCGCATCGGCGACGTCGGCCTCTATTTGTTGTAATCGTCGTTATTAGTCCTCGAGCGTTACATTTCGAAGGGGAAAAAAACAACTGTTACTTGCAAGTTTAATGCCGTTCTCAAAAACACCGATCCCCCGACATGTTTTCGCTTGCAGGGAGTTTTGATGGAGGATGTCGACCTAGATCTACATTTTCTGGACCCATTTCGCACTGGGGTTCTCCAAACGGATTTCAAGGTTAGAAGCTCATCAATGACATTCCAAGAAGACGGGAAAATTTAATGATTTCATCAGTAACAGATGAAAACCCCCTCACACTCAAATATCACCAGGGGCTATCGCACAGAGGATAGAAGAGACGTTTTTCTTAGCCAAATACAAATTCCAATTTGTCTATGTCTCGTTGTCCCACTTCATCCAATGCCGTTGGAAACAAAAACACAATAAACACAAAATAATAAAGACGACAATAGGTAGGGTAAAGTTCCCTAATATGGCACTAGTGGTGGGTTCCTAATCTGTCACTAGTGCCATATTAGAACAAGGTTAGTTTTTCATCTCTCCCTCTTTTACTGTCCGCCAACCACGTTCTTTAATGCAATGCTGTCTTCAATGCAATATTTTCTTAGAAAATAAAGCTATTGAAATGGCGCTAAAAAATTTTAAAATGAAAATTAAAAAAAAATGTTTCAATCGAAAAACACACACAACAACACACAATCACACATCATCATGTTGTCATTCTTAAACAATTAAACATTGAATGATTCAAGGATTTTTACACTTTTTGATTTGTATATATACAAGTATATACATATATAAGTAAATAATTCATATTTTTAATCAAAGAATGACTCAAAAAAAGTTTATCAGCCAAAAATTAGGTTATTAAGGAATGGAAACTGAAATTTATGATGAAAATCTTACTTAAATTTATTTTAAATGTGATAAAACATCGACTAAAATTTAAAATTATCCTAAAATCCAAAATATTTATTTGAATAGATGAATAGTGATTATTTAGAACAAGTTTTTTTTGCAAACGATTGATAAAGTTCTTCTGCCCAAGAATTGCTCAAATTTAACTGAATTTAAATGCGTGTTTTTCGTATTTTACGTGTTCTTTTGAATAAAGAAAAACATCAACTTTATTCGAACATTTCTCCTGAATTGTATTACTACGAGATCCAAAAATTTAATTAAGTAATTCCATTTCCCTAGTTTTCTTCCAGTCAACCTTTTTTTTTCTCCCTTTTGTTATAACAGCAACTTTATTCGAATGTTTCCCTCGAAGTGATCATTAGTCAAATTCGACTATGTTATTGCAAAACCCTTGGTGGATCATATTAGGCAACCAGTATTTGAAAAAGGAAAAAAGGACATTTTTTGTAAAATGCTATTGCATCCGATGCGGCGCAGACCCACCCATCTTATGTACCCACCTGTTCATTCCCCTATGGCAGTTGACATCAAATGCAGTTTCAAAAGCATGAAATTGAAACCTGTCCACAGACCCAGGAAATCACCTTGCGATGTGTGGCATATCGTAACAAACTCTTAAATCCTGAATATACAGACAGCGTTATGCTACAGAAACCAGCTGATAACAGTAATTATATGCAGCTTTTCCGGTCTGATTTCTGACCACATTGCCATCTAGTACGTCGAAAGTGGCGAACGTTAAGGTGGAGCGTTTCTCATCAGTGTCCTCAAGGTATCTTGTAACTCATCAATGTCTTCAATATATCTTGTAAGGTTGACTCAACCAAATCATGGATCAATAAATTCACAACCAATTTCGAGATTTGAGCAGCAAAAATAGTTTTCTGTGTTCTTTAAAGAACATATGGCTCTTTCCCCACAGCAATTCACTATCAGCGTCTCAATCAAATATGATTTTAATAGGAGGGGGGTATGATAAAAGCCTATGCATAGACTCTGGAAATCTGTGGCACCCAATATGTGGCTTATAGTGACAATGCCATAAGATGTAACTAAACAGACCTGTGTTGAGACCAGTTGATTAAAGTAATTATGCGCTAACATAGTTGGGAAGATAACCATCGGGCGGATAGAGTCTCAGGCTCGCGTGTCGCAGCTTTTCCGGCCAGATAGCTTCACCCGACCACCTTTCCATCTGATTTACGACGGAAGCGGCGCAGTAGTGGTACAGCTCCTCCTGGTACAGCCCACTTCTGTTCCATTTATATTCATTAATGCTCTCTTCCCCCCTACCCCAGGGATGGGAGGGGGCCGTTATTCTTAATGAATTGCCCGCCTCCATTCGCTGGCCTCCGCCATTATTTCGATCCAACGAAAAAGATAATTGTATTCATTGATCCATCCATATGCTTGTCACCCGCGGGGGTGAGAAGTCGAGGGTTTCACCTACAAATCCGGCATCGTTTGACTACCTTTCTACTCGTATAATGATTCTGGGCTGCCGTTAAATACGAAAATTATTCGGCAATATGAATTGGCAGGCGATCGAGACTTCTGGTTTACGAGTATTTTACAAAATATATTTCACCTGCTGGCAAATAATCTTCCCGGTGGCCTCGCGAAGGTGGTTGAAAAAAGGTCCAGTAATGCAGAATGACCACATGAGCGAACTCTCTAAATTTAAAGACATGGGTACAGAAAAAGTTTGTTACACAGTTTATGGCAATCAGCACGTTTTGAACTCTCCCGTTCTAATTCCAACCCGTAAAACTAGTAATTAATTAATTACATCGCTGCGTACAAACCAAGTTTGGGATTCTACGCAACTTTATGCAGTTTCTATCGCATTTTATTGAAATTTAGATTGCTTCTTGTTTCAAAGGTCAATTTTTACTGGTTCCATCAGATGGACTGTTCCCATTTTCAATGAAAAAGATATTGAATGTGAGGGACCCCATCGCTTAGAATTCAGTACCCACTTCCGTCTACCTATTCTAAAAATCTATTGAACAACATTTTCTCACAATTTAGTTAATAAATCTCGCTCGCATTGGGGGATTGGGATGGTAAACAGATGAGGACGTTTTAATGATCTAAAGTATCACGATCTTATCAATAACAGCTACTGTGCATGAGCCAATATGACGAGTAACAAGTCTAATTTAAACAAGTGTCATCGTATTTTAATCATTTCTCCTTCCACCATTGAATTCAGTTAATTGAAATTATTTTTCCAGTTTAAACCCCCCAGCTGCATGTTTTTGTAACCCTCCCCCAAAATATTGTGTTTTCTTAATTTGTTATTTTCCACTCATTCGAATGTATTGTTGATTGTGAATTGGGCTTTCCCGTATGTAAATATAAATAACTAAATTGCGTAAAGTAAAATCCATCAAATACAATTTGCTCACGTTTTAGTTGAGGTAGAGCATGTCACGGTTAGTAGAAGTAGACGGTAGGGGTCATTAGGAAGCGAGTGAAGACCAGACCAGGCGCTCCGTTTCTTTTGCATTAAACTAAACGTTTTTCGGGAAAGCGCCGTGTGGTGGCTTGTTCTGCTAATTGTATTGTATTATGTTTAGTATACTGTAGTATACTGGCTGCATCCATTTATCTACTGTACTCCTTATCAGCAGTACCTGCACATACCTATGAGGTCCTCTAACTATTTCTTCGGTTGAATCAAAACATAAATCACCATTAATTTTCATCTCATCAAAGCTGATTACTACGTCTTTCTCGAACTCGGAAAACACTTGTGTATGTGCTTTTAAAATATTCAAACTAAGGTGAATCTCACTGAAAACTGAAGAATCCGCCCTTGATAGTTGAACTTGGAAGTGGGTAATTTCAAGTGAAATGCTTTATATGACAAAGAGCGCAAAAATGAAATCGCGATATCATTTTTACAGTTTAACAGCTCTTGCTGCTGATTCGATGAAAAATAGCCATCAAAAACCGATGTCATGTTTCGAAACTCAGCTAATTCTTCCGGCAGCTCTTCAAGACGTAGCTTTAACATTTCATTTTCTTTCTTCAACCTCATATTTTCACTAAAAAGGAACAACATTTTGATGGCTGTTTTTCTCAATGGATATCGTGGCCACATTTCCGTCTAAATCATTCGTAATCTCATCCACATTTTCATTTGATTCTTTTAATGGTGATTTGATCCTTCAATTCTTTACGCGCATTCCGTTTGTTTGTTCTTACTTTCCAAGCCAGAGAAGAAGGTGTATTTGAATCGCCGAATAATAGGACTAAATTGCATCCGTTTAGCTCAAATTTAGGAAATTCATTTATCAACGAATGTAGTCCGTTTCATCAAAATGAACAGAACAGACACGCGAATGATCCACCAAAAATGCTTCAAACGTTTTAGTTGAGGTATTGAGCAATTGTGATAACTAAATGTCATCGTTCACCAGACACGATATTGAGCGTCGAGCACGCCTTCTTCCACTAACCGTGGAGCATGTGATCTTGTCATCGTTTACCGATATTGAGCAGACTGATTGGCTATGAGTGAGTGTTTGCGAGAGGATTTATCAGTGTCTTACGTTATTCTTTTTAGAAAGCTGGAGAGATTTGGTTTCTATGGTTCTCTTCTACATTGATTTTCCAGCTAATGCCTTATCCCAGCTATTCATTGCGTCGATAGGTATTCCTCAGGGATCTTACTAAGGACCTTCGATAATTTTGGTATCTAAGGATGGTGTGGGGTCCGTCATTGGGAACGGTGGGAAGCAGTTGTTATATGCTTATGATTTCAAGATCTCTAGAATAGTGACATCGACATGACGACTACATGCGTATTCAGTCATCTTTAAATGATCGTGATGTAGAACAATTGAATTCACCCTCAATATAGATAAATTTGTTGCGCCTTTCTACCCCAAGCATCCAGAGAAGATTGTCACTGCTCTTCCATAGCTGGGAATGTTATGGAAAATAGATTGAAAATCAAGGAGCTGGGTATCTCATTTCATTATCGCCTCAGCTTCTTCGACCGTATTGAGGACACGAGTTTAAGGAAAATTCGTGTAGAAAAGAGTCCCCTATTATGGAGAGGTTTTTTCAGAAGTGACATGTGCTCTCATGGGAGCATAATTCCACAACTTTAATAATGTCGACTGACGATTGAAACGGTTCATTCAAACCGTATGGCTTGTGACTTATCTTCAGCTATGACACACTCAGTTAGAAATAAAAACAATAATTAGAAATGAAAAGCAAAGAAAATTGTAAAATGTCAATAATCTGTACATTCCAAGCTATTGGAATAACCCTAATAGTGGTAATTGAAATAATTTTTAGAGTAACCAAACTTTGTTTTTTACGGTTATACACCCATCATTCTTTCTGTCCGTCCGTTCGTGCCATCGAGATGTCAGCCCCAAGGCCACCAAGAGACTTTCGATTTTGAGTAAACGGTAGTGAAAACGGTGTTCTTTTTCACTGGTGCGTGATGGTTTTCACCCTAGGACGTTGAAAAGTGATGGGAAGCTTTTCTGGGGCAACAAAAGATTAATGAAATGATGTGCTCCATCCTCATCAACTGAGTGAGCTAAAATCGCTCTTGTCCACTGTAGTACGTCGAAAATTGGTAGGGAGGTTCTCTGGGACAGCAAGAGAGAAATGGAATGATGTACTCCATGCTGATCAACTGAGTAAGCTAAAATCTTTCTTCACTACTCTAGGAGGTTGAAAATTGATAGGGACGTTCTCTGGCACAACAAGAGATGGATGGAATGATGAGCTCCACCCTGATCAACTTATTGAAATCTCTCCTGTCCACTCTAGGACGTGGAAACTTGATAGGGAGGTTCTATGGGACACCAAAAGACGAGTTAAATCATGGGCTCCATCCTGATCACTGTTTTTACCATGAGCCGAAAATATAAACTTAAAATATATAAACAAGACACGCGGTAACGACCATGTAATGAGTTTTGAAAGTTTTTGTTTTCTTTCTGTTTATAAATTATTTGAAGCAGTTAACTAATCGAAAGGAATCCAGTTTAATCTCTTTTTCCGTTTGAGTCAGTTAAAAAGAATTACGCAATGATAACCATTTCAAGGTGTTCTTCCTGCGGATCGCTCAGTAGTTAGTGCGTCTCCGTGAAACAACATCTCGACCGTGAGGCGCCCGGTAAAACGCCGTGACGCCCCTGCACCCTCAAATCGCATTCAATCAACCCAGATTCACTTTCATCCTCTTTGAAAACGCCTCGAGTTATGAGCCGCTACAAAGCAGTTACACGACAACCTCTATTTCCCCGGTGATCGGTCGCAGCGCCGACAACTCGGCCGGACTAGTTGAACTTGACCCCCTTCCGAAAAAGACCGCCGTCGGAAATGTGGGTTCTATGGAAAGCAATTTGAGGACCTTCCTCCAGAAACGGGGAGAGAAAAAAAATTATCCAACTCGAAGGTCCCACAGGGAGATCCTAAGGTAGCGAACAAACACCTTTAATTTCTCGTAGGTGCTAATCATCAAAAGTTGACGGTTTGCCAATGGGATCGTTAAGTTGGTGAAAATTGGAGGAGAGAGACCCGTTACTGGCCTTCGGGTCAAATCGTTCGGAAGAATTTTGGAGAAAAACGTCGTGGGTCGTAAATTACAGTCGTCACTTATCTTTTCGAGCTCTCCTTAATAAAGATATAACTGGCCGTGGAACAAGTTTGCTTTATGAGGGCATTTTCAGGGAATCTATCGGACGTTGAATTATCACACTTTCTTAAACTTCAGGGAGTTAGGTCGTGATGCTTGGTTTATGGATTTGTTTATTTTATTATTTTTTCCCCCTTAAAAATGTGTTAGATCCTATCCAAATCATCGAAAGTAGGGAATCGTGATAAACATAACGGGTAATCAGTCGTAAAGTAAGTCGCAAACTGTTACACAAAGGTTTATTATTACTGGACTAGATAGATCCTCTAACAAAATTACAGATTACTATAGGTGGACTATGGAATGTTATCTACATAAACCTGCTAAGAGGAATTTCATTAAATCAAATAAAACACGTCAGATATCCGGATATCCAAGTAAAATGATTCATCCGAATTGAAATACCAACTAATATTGATATAGAATTAGAACACCGCCTAGTTGGGTGGGCAGATTGACTCCTCGTATAGTTAACATAGATGTGTAGATCATTTAGACGGTGTAAAGAATACTAAAAGATTCTTATTCCCAAAATGTAGAATGTACGCACATCCTCATGCTCTGTATCCTACTTGGCTATGAAAGAATTTGAAACGGTAAATCTAAATTTAAAAAAATTAAAAAATGGTTATTAATGCAATGAACATACAAGAAAACTGCATTCCTCCTTGACAGCTTTGGCCCAAATAAACGGAATAACGAAAATTTGTATGTGACAAAAATACATAGGTAATTTATTTAATTGTTTTGATTCTAGACCAATGAAAATCGAATAAAAAATCAAACCAAATTAAATGGCAAGGGAAAAACGTCTAGCAAGTCATGTCGTCCAGGTAATATAAATGTATATTTTAAATGTTTTAGATAATAACAAAACATATAACAAAAACTTGTTACAACAGTTCAAGGGAAATTGCAGAGGGACATGTTCCCGCCGATATCAACGCCTTCAATTCAGTGGGTCGACATATATTGCAGGTCTGTCGCACAATTATAAGTCGGACACAGTAACGGTATCATCTAGTTAATTTGTATTGGTTTGAAAAGATTAAAATCTGCTTTTCCTACCTACCCTTCAAGTTTCAGCAACATCGAATGATTAGACGTTTGCGCAGAGTTAAGTATTGATTTTTGAGAGTCAATATTCATAGGTGATCATCTACAGTTTAACCAGCACATTTCACTAAATTTCATCACAATCAGATGAAAATTGGTGTATTCATTACTGTTACGAGGATTTCACGTTCGCCCATGAGCAGCAGTTACTAATTATACGATCGTGTTTGAGTTGATATGGGAGCATTTAGAAGTTCTTCGACTACCCTACAAATTTCAATGATCTCGAACCGCGGGAACCTCAGAAAATTATGCCTGTGGGATTTTACGTTTGAACACAGGGAGAGTGGTTCATTTATTTCGAGCAGGAAAACTCAAATGAGCCTCTGTCTTCAACCTAACCTACATAATTCTCAAAACTGTAATCAAAATTGGCTGAAAACTGTTGAAATAATGATTGAGGATTAGCAGATACAGGGAGATACATAAACATACTCGTACGAAACTAAAGTTGTTCGGATTGATCCAAAACGGGGAAAGCGAGTGGAAAATTTTGATTTTGGAGAGAAAAACATTCGAAGCAAATTAATAAAACTGGTAAGAGTCTAAGATTTTCATCCAATTAAATCTTTATCAGTGGTCATGAAAGGATTGTCAGTAATCAAGAAGGGAAGCTCATGTGAAAAACCAGAAAGAAGAACTTCATCTTAAACTCACAAAAATGTACTGGGTAAGTTCATTTTGGTGTTAAGGAGCTGAGCTTGGAGGCCATCCGTCTCGATCAAACCAAGACATCATTCTAAGATTCTAGAACACTGTGTTAAAGAATATTGCCTAAGCAACTTTGGACTTTTGAAACAGCTTCAGAAATCGTTCGTCATGAGAACCAGATCGAAACAGTAAACTATGCTACAAAGCGACAAGCTGTCTGACCCCTCCAAAGGCTAAGATTTCACATCAACAAGGAAGATGTCCGTATCCTTGACTCAAGTGATATCGTCAGTAAACTACTCGACCTTGCTAGCTTGTGAAGCAGTGAAGTGCTCCTCAACCTGATGTCAAGGAAAAGGAGGAAGGGCTCGGTCTTAAACGCAGAAAAATGTATTGGATACGCCCAGTTTGCTCTTATGGGGCTTGGAGGCTGTACGTCTCAATCAAACCAAGACATCATTCAAAGATTCTAGAACAATGTGCTAAAAAATATTTTTAGAGTAACTTTGGACTTTTGCAACGTCTTCCTCGTGAGCTTCAGATCGAAACAGTGAACTATGCTACAAAACGACAAGCTGTCAGACACCTTCAAAGGCTAAGATATCACATCAACGAGGAAGATGTCCGTATCGTTGACTCAAGTGATATCGTCAGTAAACTACTTGACCTTGCTGACTTGTGAAGCAGTGAAGTGGCAAGACATCTTCCAGTGATTCTTGAACAGTGAGCAAAAAACTATTGTCTGAGCTACTTCGCACTTTAGAAACGAATGTGTCCATTATCAGCTCCAGATTAAAACAGTCAACACGTTAAAGCTGTGAGACGTCTCCGTCGGTTATATCCAAGTTATCACGTCAAAGGGAAGATGTCCGTATCCTTGACTAAAGTAGTAATATCGTCAGAGCAGTGAAACATACCAATGTATTTGACTTGTCCTTGCTTACTTGTGAAGCAGTGAAACAAACATCATAACTAACAAAACTCTGTGATGTATTTCAGTTTTGAATATTTAGCTACTTTATAATAAAAAAATATTATTAATACGTCATACTTGGTGTAACAATGAATTCATTTAAAAAATAAAAATAATATGATCGACAGAGGTTGTATATTATCGAACCGCCTACCGCAAAAGTTACGAATGGATTTGCCGCATTTCTTATGAACTGGTTCGAAAATTTTTAATCGCCTTGAAATGCCAAAGATTAGTCAACGAATTTAAATGGCTTAGGGCATCTCAATTTCTCGTATCTACCGCTATAATGAATCAATAAAGAGGTGTTGGGGAGAAATAGCTGCTCGCCCGAGAGGGCATCCGAATCTAAAAGAGGGCCTCTAATTTTATTGCCGTCTGGCCGACTTACTTAACTGACCTTTCGAGAGAAACCTTCAATGGAGCGTCGAAAAAATCTCTTCTGCGTTATTTTGTGGGGTTCAGGCGACAGATTATAGTCGGGGTGGGAACCTCGAGAGTTTCGGGAGGTTTTGCTTCATCAAGTCCGAGTTATGTCATCTCGCGAGCGGTTTACGAACGGAGCGGGCGCTCCAATTAGCGGTGCCGGGCCCGGACCGGGGGCCTTTTCCGATGTTTTTAAGTCTTGTCTTTTCGGACACGGAAGAGGTGTAAGTACCGAAACAGACAGTTAATATTGTACTTCTGGCTTTGGGAGGTGACAAGTTCACCATGAAAGAAAAAACACAGCAACCTACTACACGGAAGTATATAATTATCTAAGAAAATAAACCTTCTACTTAAATCACGGATCCATGTACATTATACGTAGTCTGTTTTGTATTATCAAAACTCTCCGCTACGCGTCTTCATATCTTATAATTCTAGATAACATAAGAAGGGTCCCATTTATACGTCAGCACGGCAGGTAGATTAGCCAACAAATTAACAACAAGAACTTGTTCATGACTTGTTGAACTTGTTCCTGTTTGTTACTGATGATGACCTAACCGTCGAAATCGATTCAACTGTGTAACTCTTTACTTTCGTGGAAATATAGACAACATTCTATCTTACTCCGTTTTTATTGAAATGGGTTTCCACAACTTCGTCGCGAGTGACTTAGTCCGTGTCATACTAGGTACTTGAAATGACAACATTCGAATGATTATTGGTTGCAAGTTATTTGTGTTTACTAGAGGACAACGGACGGAGCGATCACGAGTCAATGGCTTTTGTATTCCAACCAGGGAAAACCTTATCCCATGACAAGCTTGTTACCTATACGAGAACGGCCCATCGAAAAAACGAACCGCTCCTACGAGTCGGACATATTTTTTCTCACTACAGCTACCGCTGAGCAGGAAATTATGATGTTTCCCCGCCTGAGAAGCCGCGGTGGGTCGTTCTACTTGTTTGTATCCTCCGCCAGAGCCATAAGAAACCAAATCCAATTGGCGAATAGTTCGGTTGAAGCGGACGTGGGAAGGCGACCCGCGCTGTCCGTGCACATGCGGTTTGAGGAGGCCGGGGCTGGATTCTCCGGGAGGAAGAGATCCACCGTTTTTATCGTCCCGCAACCATAAGTAATAACGAGGATGTCACAACCTTTCATTTTCTTCTGCCTTCTCCCGGGCACATGTGGACAGCGTGGTCCGGGCTGGGTTGAGCCGATGTGCTACCTCGTCTGCGGCTATTCCGTACAGCCTACAGTTCATTTGTCTTATAGTCAGGTATGATAGACCGTTTTCCATGAGCGACTTGATTGATTTCAGTATCCGTTTTTGACAGCCTTCTGTATCAATCTGGGTCACACTACAACTATGGATGTAGTACACTTAGATTGACTGCTGTCTCGATTGATATCAGAGGAAACTTGTTTGTAAGATCGATACTCTCCCTCTATTTTTTCCACACCTTCACTGCGAGGGGTTTCGCCAACGATTACCACGTGGAAAATCAGTCAAAATCGTCACTAGAGTCAAAATCCGTGTTTCCTCCGCGTCATCCTTAATTTAAAAGTATTTTCGCCAATTTCAACCAGTGGGGTTTTTAAAGGTTTTCTATTAAATAAACCTCAGTTCCCCCTTCAGGGAAAGATCTTGAAAGGCACTACATTTTTAATTTGTGAGATCTACCCAACATTCATTTTCAAAAAAACTGTTTTCTCTACTCTATTTTCTACCAGATAAGCCCTTTTAATTTTCTTTGGTACGTCAATGCTGGCAGTGTGGCACATAACTGTTCTCTTCTTATGCAGGCAGTTGCTTTGTTTGTCAGAGTGGACACTCAGCATATATATGCAAATATTCAGGTAAAGAGGATATTTTAGAATTTTCCAATTTTCCGATAACATTATACTAGCTAATGAGGCCGTCCAACACTATGCAGTTATAAATTGGTGTGTATATTTTCATTGTGTTTAGAAATTATTCCAGTACCCCACAGAGATGGGCCAATTCTGATTATTAAGACAGCTGTCTCGATTATGAGAGTAGAAACTCAAGACAGTTAGCCTCCCTACGCGTTACCGCTGGCTCGCATGATCCGTTTGATAATCAACCACCTCCTGTCAAATCTTCATTCACGGTGTATCATTCATTGAGCCATAGCGGAATGACCGCCCACGTTTTTCGGCTCCCTTTGAGAGGAATTCGGCCGCTGGTGGTCGGCGAGCTTCGCCAGAAATCACTCATTCACTTGGCGAATTCGCAACCTCACTTCGCCTGTACGCGTCTTGGAGACTAATAAATCCACCCCAGATGTACCTGATAGGGAGATCTGTATCGAAACGTGAGGCCTCCCTTCAAGACACAGTTAGCTACAATCAATTTCAAGCAGCATTTGTGAAACATTATTATTCATTTGTGGCCAGGTTTAGCTCAATGGTTGGAAAAAAGATGCAGCACGTGGTAAGCTAAAAACATAATGGTTAAGATTTACTAGGTACACACCACATGATGAAGACACTTGGTTGACCTTCACAGTCAAAGTGCAAAACTGCACTGCTTCCGAGTCAACCTTTAGGGAGCGAAAGGTTTGCCATTTCGCGAGATAAAAAATGTGTAATCTTCAAAATGACAATTTCCACTCTCATTGTGCGTTTCAAACCATTCTCAACAACTTCCGTTCCGAGTCTGTATCTTCGCAGATCTTTGCAAGACGCATGATTTCTACTGATGAAATTCTCAGGGTTTGTGCGGGATAGTCTGCCCTAGGAGTTGGATCACTGATAAATTAGTACATCAGCATGCACATGAGGAAATGTGAAGTCCATAGTGCATCATTTTTACAGGTTCTACAACCCCGATCGCGTTCAGATTTTTAGCGTAGCTTTATCTTTCGAAATTATCAAAAAGATTCCAAAAGATCCTCCTGTTTCCATCTGAGTTTCTCTTCACTTTAGTAAGGATAGTCTGCAGTGCTTGTAACATTGTCATTGGGTTTCATCCTGAGCCTACATGCGTTCGCAGACTATGGTTTCTCTCACTTTTCCGGTAGTGTCCATGTTAGCCTCTATTCAGAAGCAAGGGATTCTTCATGGATAGACAAGTGAACTACGTATAAATTAATTAAGTCAACAGCGAAATAATTCAATTCTGTTTCCAAGGTTATGATAAATTAATTGTTGGTAAACAAATCGGGCTTTGACCCCCCCAATTAAATTTCTGACTTTTAGCTCACAACTGTAATTGATTTAGAAAAAAGCGAATTTACGTCATAAGTGGGAAGGTGGAACCCTTCTCTACACTGTTAACTAGCTAACTTCAGGAGTATGTTTAGGACATTTCCAAGCAACCGATATCCCCAGTATTGCGGCTTATATTATATTGCGATATGTCAACTGGTGGAATAAAATAAACCAGTGAAAATGCCTATTTCTTTCTTCCTGTACAAGTTGTCGCCCCAGTGCTTCCTGGACGGTGTATCACTATGTACAAGTACCCTCATTTCATGCCGAAATTTACAATCATGTCGACTCTACTTCTTAATTTATTAATACTATGACAGGTTCTTAATTACATAGCATTGGGAAATGAATGAGGCAGTTTTGAGATGAATACGAATAATTAACACTCACTGAAACCGTAGAAAACAGATGAGTTTCAAATGTAGGCAAGAACATTAAAAACAGAAACAAGTATGGAATTTTACTAACTGAGATAAAACAATAAGAATTTGGTGTAGCCACAATAAGGCCATATTTCCGTGGCCTGATAAAAAGCAGCATGATTCCCAATTGAAAAGAATGATGCCCCAGCCGCTCCCCTACCAACAAACGTTTGTAGTACAATTGAACCAGGATCATACGGCCTAATAATTACAAAGAGTTGTTCTTAATACCACATTCTTGTGCAGCATAGTAGATGTATAGAATCTTCTATTGCTACCTATTCCCGCAGAAAAGCTTCGCGCTAATGTGACATCAATTTCGACCATCCTGCATCTCGGCTGACAGGAGTTTACCTTTAACGAGCAAACTGAGACGTCAATGAAGGCGGGGTTCGGCGGGGGATCTGCCAAGACGATGTCACGTATAATTAGATGTGGGCCAGACGATTGGCATATACTGACTCCCACTCAGGTCGCGGCGGGGTGTTCCAACTCACATTACAACGCGCGCAACATTTGAATCGGCCTTACGTGGGCAGGGCATTCGGCACTGCACACAATAGAGTTCTCAATCAAGACCCTCCGGAGCTCCGCGTATTTCAAATTCAGAGCTTTCAAAACCCCGCGTTCACGTTTCAGGGCCCTCATAACAAAGTGCTCGCCGAATTCGTGTTTGAGCGATTCACGGTGCCAACTATACGCTTTTTTATTTGACTGTTGTGAATGGAATTATCATACTTGCCTCGCACGCTCCGCTCCTTTGACTCATTGTTGATTCCGGGCGGCACTACATTCCAGGGTTCGGTTACTAATTGAAAAGGCATCGGTGAACTCGAATATTGGTGCCTTACAGACAACTGTTTGCAACTTGGAGGTTATTGATGGGTATCTGACAACAACAGCTATGAAATGACGGCGTTAGTTGAATGTTGATATTCCAAGAGAAGCATTTGCATTCAAGTACACTTTAACATGACAAGAATGACACCGCACTTTATTGGATGACTTGAGAATGCTGATGTGAATGCAGAAATATCTGTTTTCACTTACATCAATAATCAATACACCAAAACAGCCTGAAGAAAACTTGAAAGTTTCAGCTTTACCTCAATCCTGTTTGGAACAATAAATGTCTACATGGTTCTGGCCAGGAGATGAGGAGCGGTTCAGATACAAACAAATTTATGAATTTGTTGCTTTTGCACCGAGTCTCAGTCAGACCTCCAAAGGGTCTACTAGACAGCCAGTTCTTCCACGTGAACCTAGTATAGCGACTGATCGACCACCTTGGCTTCAGAAAGAACTTCAAAGGCATCAAATCGCTAACATAACATCCTAATCTCTTATCACAAAACACCATGGTTGGGGAGGGGGGGGTGGAGGATACTAAATCACCAGAGACTTGTGTACGGTTTATGAATCTCAGCATGTAAGTTTCGATATAAACTCATGTACCAGCTTCCTTAGTTGGTAAAAGCCAGCTAGAATCGTCGGCTTAACTTGCCGTGCCTTGGAAAGCAGGTACCTTTAGCGGAAATTTCTTGACTAGTTCTACCATCTGTTAGCAGGCGGAGGAAACAGGCCCAGTCCCAGAAGAATGATTTTAGTTACCAACTATTAAACGAAACTATGGGAATAAAACATACTGGTTGTGATATTTTATTGGATTCCCATTACCTGTTTATATCTTGTGCGTGAATAGCATAAAATATAATGAAGAGGAAAAGGTAGCCCGACTTAAAGCATGGTTTCCGAAAAGCAAAAGCAAGCCGACGAAGTCACCAGCTAGAGACTGCTTCTCAAAACCTAATACATTAATTTTCCTCGATGGTTCATTTCCATGGACATCTCATTTTTTTATACAGGAAACGGTTACATATAGTTACTTAATCAACAGATTAGGCTCTGGGCATAATTTCTTCCTTGTTCTAAATGCGATGGTTAACACTTAGCGCCCGTTGTATTTTAAACGACCTTTTGTGCTGGCTGTTATTATCGGCTGACACTAACCGAGTCTCACACCCATAGAAAATAATATATTTTATTTTTCAATCAAAAGATTCGTAATTTGGTTTTCAAACCCAACTGTGAAGAGTGCCATACTGGTCGGAGGGAGGTGAAAGCTTTTCTAGCATTATTAATGGTTTAACCTCCTCCGACACCTGACTATCCAAATAGGTGAAAATCTCGACCTCATCAACTTGTTTATGACAATGTGAAGTCAGTTGAGCGGGGAATATTGATTGATTTGGTTTTTGACATATTAATATTGAGTCCTGCTGGCTCACGATCTTTGACTGATCATTAACAGTTATCTTTTTTCTCCCCATTATTGCCGAGGACAAAAATTAGAAGTTTTTGTTGAAAAATGGTGTTTGCACCATATTGTCTGCGGTAAAGCCCTCCCAGAAAACTGTCATGTTTTGAGAACTGTTCGAAAGTATCAATTGTTCAAAATGAAATGTACCTTCAGTTTCATAGTTACTAGCGATAAACTCTCTGAGCTCTTAATAGCTTTTCGGGTAATCAGAACATACGTCATCAATACACACTGGTAAAAAGGGACAAACGCAAGTAAATGGTTCCCATGAACATGGCCCATAGTCTTCAAGCCACTAAGCACTTTGAAGCTTTTCGGGTAACGTACATAGGGTTCAGCGTTGTTGACTCATTCCCGTTAAGGAGGAATAGGATGATTCTATCTGTTTATGTGAGCATATCAGAGCATAGAGCATCCATACTTACTGTTAAATAGAATTAACAGACATCAATACATTCTGCTAAATAGATTCGTATATAGGAAAATGTGGCCTATGAAAGTTGGCCTAGTCTTTTCAAAACACTGCGCCCTTTGAAGCTTTTGTCGTAATGTCGTTTACCGGGTTCAGCGTCCCGTTTGACTAAAGGCCCTTCGACGAAAAACCAGATAACAGGATAATTTCATTACGTGTCTCCGGTAGCGGGGTGCATCGCCTCCGCGTCCACTCAAATTACAGTTGGTCAGCTTTATCAGATGGAACAGGAGCCGGGTGACGACTCGAATCACGAAACTGTGAAATCGAAGGCTTGGAAGAAACTCCTTCGAAACGGGTCGCTACCCAAAAGCAATCGAACGTTTGGCCTTTTCTTCATCTGTAATCTGATATTCAAATCCACCTGATGAACTAGACGCCCCACGTAATGGAACAAACTTCGCTGTTAGTTAATTTGTGTTTTCAATAATCATACTCCACATCAAAATTTCGGAACTACTATTCCATATGTTTATATATACTCATTAAAAAAAAACATTAAAATGCACAATTTTAACCCAAGACAAACTTTGTTTCATCAGAAAACCTGTGGCCTATACTTTGCATCGGCAAATTTTAATGAATCATTGATATAAATGCATATTAAAAGAGTTCATCTACGTTTTTGCGACTTCTTCCAACAGAGACACTGTATGTTTGAGATCACGAAAACCATGAAAAACAGGGAGACTTTTGATATAGGTAATAAATATCCATTTGAAAAAAACGATCTTCTGGATTCGCTGTAAATAAATTCTATAAAACTAATAAGGTGATCATCGACTAGTTATAGAAACTCTACATCATTCTATAAAACGATAATATCATTCTATAAGAACGTTCTATTAAGTTTTAAAACCATGTCTTTAATCGATAGGTCTTGAAGATGAACGATTTTCGAAACGTTGGCGTAATGAGAAGAGTTTTCATTGATCGACCCTCAACATTCACGAAATTTATACATACATGATTTCATATATAAATGTGACAAATGAATACACCGCTCAATTTCATCCGTTAAAACTGTCTAAAATTTTAATTCGGAACTTGAACGTGCCACAAGCTTTGGTTCCTAAGTACCGCACGAATCCTTATCCAAACGGTCTTAATCAATTGGGCTAATTTCAATCCAGCTCAAGTGCGGCAAGGTGCAAACGACCTGCCATTACTGCAGTTCTGGGAGGTTCGGAAACTTGATTAATTGATAAATACGAAATGCGATCTCGATTAAATGGAAGAGAGATACACGTTTAATCGTAGCTCGCCTCTGATGATGTAGTAATTAATGGCCTCTACTGGGCATCAAATCGTAATTGCCCTGTCATAACTGAGAATGGCAATACGTCCGACTTTGATGGAAATGTTAAGCAAAATGAGAATGTCACGATATGAACAAGATTTTTTTTGATTACCTACACTTCTAATGACCTCTTCGTTGAATCCATTTATAATAACAGCATTCGGATGATTGAGCTGATCGAATATTTGCGGATTTTTAATGAATTCTGTAATCATTCGCGTGTCATTACTTAGTTCATTCACTTACAAGTAGCAAATTACCATATAATACATGGTAATATTATGTCAGTAAATATAACATATTATTAATTTGCAATGTAGGAATCAATGGTACAAGAGCGGTAACGTGTTTAGCGTATATATACGCGTATATATAGCGAATATATTGTAATTGGCAACTCGAAAACGCTGCCGATTCTAACACATGGGTGTAATATTCCATGAAGAATGAGTGATCCCTCGCTGCACCGTGAGGTATGGGGGTTCACTTTTAAGTTCAGAAATTAGTATTATTAGCTAAGGATGAATCCCTACGTATCTGAAACCTATTCTAGACTGTTTTACTTCAGAAACTGGGAAATGGCATCCCACTTGCCTATCAGTAAAAACTTCAACCACTTTCTTGTCCCATAGCATACAAAGTGTCAGGATATTTGGCCAGTTGATTTTGAGTTAGGACCAACAAGACTCCAAGTGGAGTCAATGCGCGAATGAACCGATTTTTAACGTCAATCTAAGGCGGACGGAAAATGCTGACTTGGAGTCTATGCAACTTGAAACTTGAAATGTAAAGTTCTTGGACGGTGTAATAACAGTTAGCTGAGAGGGTAACTCCATGACGCTCCAACTCCATATATTAAATGTTTTATTCTCCGCATCATCATGCCAATTTTCCAGTTACACACTTCGTACCGCGTTGTGATGAGTCTCTTTCATTATTAAAATAGTATTTTTCAATCAATTAATTATCCATCTTAATATTACATGGTCTCAGGTGGTGGCCTCGTTTGGCCAACAAAACAATTTGAGTTTCGCGAACCGGAAGAAATTGACTTTAGCAACTTCACTGTCTGTATCGGGCCAGATGCTCTACATATTTTCAATACCTTTACATTTGACTCCAAGGAATCATCACTCGTCGAAGATTCAAAAGAATTTCCCAATTATTTTCTCCCAAAATGCAACATCACCTATGAACGATATAATTGTCACATCAACTATGAACGTCTTCAATATGTTACATCAATATGATGATAAAAGTTTTGAAGAATTTCTCGTAAGGTACACATGAGCAGAGCCCAATGAAGGATAAGGTATTAGTTGGAATCAACTACATCGAGACCCGTAATAAATTGCTGATCATAACGGATTTGACAATCGATGAAGCAATCTGAATGTGTGACTGCGTAATGACATACGAACGATTACATAATATATTCTGTCTACCAATAAAATTGGTACAAATGCATACACGTGGATGGTACAATTTTGAATATGAGCTACTCGCTTTAAGTTACTTTCCCAAACATAGGCTTGGCCATGTTATTGAGGAAGGTCTTGGCGGCTCAATAATGGCTTAAACATGAAGGACATAATGACATTTAAAACATCGATGTACACGTCAACAAAAAATACGTTCTGCTACTGTTATATAATATTATTTACCATGTATGGTGATTTGCAGAAGCAGTAAAACGCAGAAAATTATTTTACAAAGGTTTATTTTTTCGACTCCCTTCTCATCTAATTATCAATTTCCAGGTTTCAGTGATTGGATTAGAGAAAAATAGATTCCTCCGTGAAATGATCGACACCGATGTGGATCGACAGAACTAATCGAATCAGATTCAAAGATTGGATGTTACAATTGAAGTAGTCTCAGTTTAGACTTTTTCAAACCTCATTACTCTGAAGCCTTTTGACTAACTCCCGATTTTGTTCTGACTATTTGGAAATAAAATCATTGCACGTCACCACTTAATTTCGGCATTCTTATTTTTCAACGACATTTTCTGGTCAAGTCGTACAAACTACCCGTAATCCTGTCATTCCATTCTGAAGTCAGAAAACTACAATTTTCATACTGCCCGGCTGAATATCTATACAAGCCATTGTGTGTAATTTATCGCCGTAGATAAGCAAAAGCCATTGCGTAACTCTATTCAATATATTTACTAAGAAGAACAGCTGGGTAATTATATTTGCAGCAAATTTTACCTTCCCACATCGGTCGGATTGGAAACAAGACTGGCGAAAAGGAGTCTACGCTACATTTGAGCCACACATTTTCGGTTCGAAAGGTTTCTTAATCGGTTTTTGGATTACTCGCAATAATTACAATGGTTTCAATTTCAAAAAATTACCTTCGTTAAAGCCGTTTTGTTTTGGTTGGTTCAAACAAGGCCTTTTCGTGCGGTTTTTGGACCTTTCTTTGCCTGAATTTAGCAATATCACTGAAAATCTCTTCAAAATCTTGTAGGAAATTTATTGCAGATTCTGGATATATACTTAGTTTTATTCTGAACCCGTTTTAAACCATCAAAAACCTCGAAAACTGGGAAAAATGGTCAGGACTCGCTCCAAAAAGTCGTGGAAAAACCTGGGGTGACGTTTTGAAAGCTTAGACTTTTCTGAACAGACAGTCTTTCAGAAGAAGTTTCAATGAAGTCTGTAATCACTGAAGAATTCAGTGTAAACAAATGTTCAAAAAATCAAACAGCTGTAAAAAGATTAATTAGTTGTAGCAACTAAAAAGAACAGCCATCTTTTTCGGATTCAGCACTCTCCAAAACCAGAATTCGTAGGTATTTTTGCGTAAACCTGTGTTATGATTGCTGGAACCGTCCAACTTAGAAGACATAGTGTGGGTAAGGGATGTTGAGAGATATGGAAAATTCGATGCAGTTACTATGCCTCATGATTATGTATAATGAAGGCGTAATGGTCGACAAGGGTCCAGCAAACAATCAATTATTATTTGACTAATTTTATAATTACGTCAAATCCCCGCAGTCAAAACTGATTTGAAGACTCAATTTCAAATTAGTTATCAGCAGGCGGCGAGACGGTGATTCGTATTCATTTTCGTCTCAGTATTTAGATGTAGAAATTTTCATCGTCGACGCCAATCAAAACTCGAGAGCTCCGCCGGACTTGCTCTTTTAATGGGACCGTTGTCGAATAATTTCCGCTTGCGCCACGTGCTCCTTCGTTGAATTCATTATATTTCAACTCCTCACCTTTTCCAGAGAAACAGTTTTAATAATCTGTCGTTTAGGGAGAGAGATAGAGAGGGAGAGAGGAACAAAAATTAAAATTCACCATTCGGTGAAATGGTGTTAGATTGAAGAGGGCGGAGAAACCTGAATCCTCACAAGAGATCGCTATGAATATTTATGCAAACGGCAGTGTTGATGTTGTTTTTTTGAAAAGTTTTTCTTGTTTAATAATGGATTAACGCGGCATGTATGACTATGGGTTAGTACAACAGGGATGAGGTGGGCGGTACGGGAGGGGTTGTATTCCCCGTAAATATGTCCCGGATATGATAAATTAAATTGCAGTTACGATAACGGTCTTACAACGACCTTTTTGCCGTTTTGCTTCCGAATGGGATCTTGAACGATAAACAATATCGACAGCGTGAGAGGAGGGAAAGAGGAGGGGAGGCGAGAGCGTAGGATTAGAGAGAACTTGCTCGGGTTTGAGACTTAATTGAATTGTGAATCACAACAGCTGCCATTTGGAGCCGTGTAAATTGGAATGTTCCCCTTGTTATCTACGATCACGTGATCGTTTTCCGAACCGAGAGTTGAGAGAATGGAACGTTTCATGAATCCCCACTGGGCCATTAACGAGTCGGTTCTTCGCTCCTGTAAACTTATTCCGGTTGATTTTCCCGGAGCGGGCTCGGGTAGCCGTGAGGATTATGCTACGGTGACATAGCTAAGGACGACTTTCCTACAATGACTTACGACCGTACGACTTAGTGCTCGTAACTTGTAAGTCACCGTAAGCACCTATAGATTGTTTCACGACAGTTTTGCGAGTTCCAGAAGTGCAGACTAACTCTTGATCGAACATGTTTGATGTTGCTTTACCATTTTCAATAATGAACCTTTGCAGTTGACAAAGAAAAAATAATTTTCAAGTCCCTCAAAAAGTTGCTGGTTTACTTTTCAAAATATTTAGATTTCAAAAGTCGAAAAAAATCAGTCCGTGCGCTGTATGCTTTTTTTTTAAACTATCTTATTTTATTTATTTAAAAACTTTTAAATCTCCTTAAAAAAACTTTAGATAAATGTTCTTTGTTTGACTTAAGTTCTAGTCTAGTTCTGCAACAACTCCGGGAATTTCGAATTTTTTGTTTGGAGGGATGATGGTGGGGGTAAAAGTAAATCCATTCAAAGGCCGCCTATACACCAGAAAATGCCTATTTTCCTGATTCTTTTTCTTTCGATTGCAAACTTTGATCTTGTTTTCGAACAAATTTCCGATCTCTCTAATCATCATTATGAAAGTTGGTAAATGGAAGGTGTATCTTGTGAGGTCATGGAATGGTATAGTTGCCCCTTCCAGTGAGCTGGATGCAATGATGCCCGTCACGCTCAGACTTTCTTTTTCGTTCAACATACCTTTTTTTGTCCAATAAACCTTAGATATTTTGAATTTGATGTCATAATTGGAGAAGGGGGGGAGAGGGATGACAGGAGAGACTGGCTCTGGATTCAAGTGATCCTCATTAGTACTAAAATTTCCAACAAATTTTCTCGCTTTTTCGTTCGTTTAAAATGTTAGTATAGTTTTTAACAATACTCAATTTTTGCTCATAATTATGTTCATAAACGTGATCATATGAAGACCGTACATAAGGACGTCTCTGTAATGCATGCATTACTTGCAATATGGTTCAAGATTGATATATCAAGGTATCAACCTCCCCAACCATTACCTCCTTCATATCCGATCTGCAAGTAGTCTGATTGACCACTACTTGTTCCCTCATTTTGGCAATCAAGAAAAATGTAATCACTTGAAACAACAATTCTAATAGGTGGCAGAATTTTTGAGCTTTGAGATATTCTCTGTGATGGGAATATACAAACGCTTCTACAACCATCCGGGTTTATCCAGGAAACAACATTTCCAATGTCTTGCAATACACAAGGAAAAATAAAGAATACAACTGAAAGGAAATGAAACGAAGTAATAAATGAATAGAGAAACTAAACACCTCGTCCTCTGAAAATAGGAAAGGAGAAAATGGAATAATGACTTCCTCTGATGAAGCTAAAAAATATTAAGTACCAATAAAAAGAAAATTCTAGCCACATGAAATGCTAAAAAGGAAGAATAGTCGCTATTTTCCCATGCCAGTTAGCTCTTCTGGCGAACATTTCATCTCCAGCGATTCATTCTTCGCAGCCATTCTAATTAGAGGCATCTTCTATCTTTTCATTTTCAGTTCAGTTCATTTTTCTATTTTCACTCTATACGGCAGTGTCGATTATTCTTTCTTTTCAGCATTATGTCGGGACAAATGTATCCATTTCCATTTTGTGGGTCAGTTAGTAGTAGTCACTGTTTCATTTTCTCCTTTCTTATTTTTAGAGAGAATGAGGTGTTCGGTTTTTCTATTTCATGTTCTACATATTTGCTAATAGCGTTTCATTTCCCTCAAACAGTTTTTTTAGGAGAAACCCCAACAATTGAAATATAACATGTGGTTAGCAATAAACCGACGAAGGACGACTCAAGAGTCGAGGATTATGGGTTTCTCGGTTTCGCCGGAAGGGATGGAAAATCCCACACGGGGTTTAGAACACCCGTATAAATAAGCCCGGACCGGTACAAGGACATTCATGCAGATCCTTTCTCTTGATTCCGTCAATCTATCCTAAAAATACGCTGCTCTTTCAAAATTTAGCCCTGAATTCAGTAGCTGCTGTGCTTGCTCCACCTATCTCTACTGGTCGTAGGACGTGTTGTAGCTGACGCCTGAAATCTTGATGTACTCGTCTTGATGTCGTCACTCCTTCAAGGAAATACGTAAATGGCCATCATGTTCAAATACCTATTTATTATCCAAATTCAACTCTTCCAAATTTCACCAGTTCAAAATCCATCCGTTCAAATTGGATGTCCCCTTAAATTCACAACAACTGTATCACAAGGCATATTACAAGTCATTCTGCAATATTCTACAGTAATTTTACTGTTGAAAATTAAAATTGCTCTACTCACTATTGTAATTCGTACGCACGGAAAATAACGATGATTTTATTATTAGTTTATTGGTTTGCCCCTTAAGTCACATACATCATTCCTGACTTAACACTGAAAGTCTCCGATATAAGCAAAAACTTGATTACCTACTTTGAAAGTGATTTGCCGAACTTACGTAGTTACTTAACCGCCCCCTAAACCCGATTCTCTATCGAATTCCCGCCGGGATTCTCAGTCAAGGCACGTATCTCCCATAAAACCTAATCTGCCCTTTTTTTTCTTGCCGACGCACTTTTATTCTAATGTGATCCGAAGGAGACACAAATGACCTTTCCAGATAATTCAGGCCATCAAGTCCTTCAAGTGGCAACATAAATGCAAAACGCTTCTGCTACCGGTTTCTTAGTGATCTATAAATTATCTCTCCTCAGTCATCGAACAGTTATGCGGTACAGACAATCGTCGGATAGGTTTTGGTTCCATTTACTCAAGTTCAAACCATAATGAATGATAACCATAACTTACACTATGAATCCACATTTTGCAAGCAATAACTAGTAGTTTTGCTTAAATGTAACGCAATTACGATCTATTGGTTTATTATTCAATAATAAACCATTGTAATCGCTCAGGAAAAAAAAATTCTAACCCCCCTGAAAATTTCATGGTTTACGTTTCAAAGGGTGTAGAATCCGAATCTGCAATAAAAAATTTTCCGTCCGTCCGCCGTACGCCGTACGCACGATATCTCCGAAACGGCTGGAGCAAAAAATCTGAAATTTTCAGGAAAAATCCATCTTGGTCCGACGACGCCCTAATTCTTGAGCCAGCTCTCTCACTCAATTTAAAATGCCCTTTAAGGGCTGTAAAAGTTTTGTAAAATCCCTGAAAACCTCAAAACTAGTCGAATCGGCCTAAATATTTTCCTATTTGAAGAACATACCAGAGGAATCGAATGAGCCCTTCCCCACGTCCGTAGGTCAAACCATTCCCGATGTATGGCCCGATTTATGGTGCCAACATTTGCGTTTTTTCGTTTATTATTGTTTGTTTGTAACATAGTGATGTCCGGCCGATAGCGTCGAGTTGTAGTGAATGTGGATGCTGGAGTGATAGCCGATGTGAATACTTGTAGTGTAGTTTGTAGCCGACTTAAAACAGTCTAAGAGGGATGTGAATACTTGTAGTGTAGTTAGAAGCCGATACACGGGTTGAAGCATTCTGATAATATATAGGTAAATATTATTCAATACTATTACTGGGGTTTATTATTCAATATTATTACTGGGGTAAATAAGTATTCTTTCACTGGCGTTTATTATTCAATTGGCTTGCATTCATGATTTGAATCTTACTAAGCTTCGGAGTGTGCGTGTTTTACAGGTGATAGAGCGATTATTGAATTTCAGGAGATATGCATAGACCACGTAAATCGGTTCTCATCCAAAACACAATTTGGATTGATCGTTGATGATATGCCTTGAATTTCGATTATTGAATTTAGTATTTTTCAAATCATGTATATTTAGAAATTCAACCCTGAAACACCTGAATAATAAACCCCAGGAAAGAATTTGCAGCGTTTTTTATTTATATTCATGTTCTGTTAATATGATGTTCATAGATTTAATGATCAATATGAGATGAATAGTACAATGTGATTAATGAACAAGTACAGTTACTGTTCTGTACAGTTTCAGTTCTACAGTACAGTTCTGTACTCAATTCCAAATCCAAACTTACAAAAAAGCGCGTATTACAGAAAAGAAAAAAAAAACACCTGAGAATGACCCATACTTGCTGAAAATATTTTATGGTTATCAATCAATCAATTGATTGCGATGGGGACTTTTTGGGACTGAATTCTCAACATCGCTCTCTGACAATCCGAAAGAGAGAAATTAAAGGGCTAAGAGGTTTAAAAAGCGCATCGAAATATTGCAAACGTTTTTTTTAAATGCTCGTTATTGATAGAAGTCTCTTCAATAAATCGAAAGAGCCCGGTCACTCTGGTTCACTCTCCAGAACGGCAAGAACTTAGATAGGAAAAAAGCTCAACACGACTCTTGTCACTGTTCAGTGTCTACGTAGACACGACGTTGCAATCTACGAATAGAACAACTGAAGTTTTACTAAATCATATTAAACACCTGGATATGCTTCAGTCCACCTGTCTGCAAAATATCTACAATGGTGCAAAGCATACTACTGTAGAATTTTGATATCATCTTTTGTTCTGTACAAAGGGGCTATCCAAGGTTGGTGTACACGGATTTATATTTAAGCCGGAGTTATCCAACTCCGTCTTTGGGACATATAAGTTTCTATGCCTCGGTATTGTGATTAGCTTAAGGGCTCTGTCACTAATTTCGTTTCTAACTGACCAAACGTACTGGTGTGTAAATGGCTTAGAATTTGATGGTTTAGGCACTGTACCACAGACTACATTAGTTATACAAAGATCAGTGATTCACGTAGAAGGGTTATTCTAGTATACAACCAATAAAACTATGTATAGTCTTAGCAGAGTTAACGATAACTAAATAACAGCCGGTTAATTTTTACTCGTACACTATTAATAAACAAGTGAATCAATGATCAATGATCAGTTTGGTGAAAAGTTACGGAAGATAATGGATAATGTTTGACTGATGACAAACGGCATCTATCTAAAAAGAATAACGTTATTTTTCCATTGAAAAAGGAATGTTTTTTTTTAAATTAACTATGTAGATAGAGGAAAAACGGAGTTTAAAAGCTTAAAATAAAGTTGGAAGCTTCTATTAGAAAACATAATTTCCTTGTAACTAGAATTAATGTTAATTCAATTTTTTCATTAACAATGAAATGCATGTTTTTGGCATTAGTTATGAGTTAGGAAAAATTTCTCTGGTGTGGAGAGTTGAAAAATAAAGCTGCAAATTATTGCAGAGAGGTTTATTATTTCAGTGTTTTATATCCCTTCTACGTAAATCAATTATCTTTGTATATTATATGTTGTCTGTGGTATATTATGTAATCTCGACTCCTCGCGTCCTCTTGCAATTGCATTCAACGTGAAAAGAAACATGGGCTCAATGGGCTCTGCAGGCCATCTTTCTAGTTCGACCGTCTACAAGGCCGTGGACAACCGATTTTCATTACCCGAAGATGAGGTTCTTCAAATGGCGAGCGAACGGACGATCCTATAGTAACAGCGATTGGTCTCATTCGATTTACGGAACTAATTCCTTTATGAATCCTGCTAAAAACTCCCTCTCACCGAATGTTTTCAAGATTTCGATATTTTGAAACTTTAATCCTTATTATAATCTCTTGCCCGTGTGGGGTCTTTGAAAAGGATTTTGATAATCTGAAGCACGTCCAGCTCGTTCGTATCCTGGAAGAAGTCGGGATTGATTTCAAAGACCTGAGGCTGATCAGGAATTTATATTGGGGGCAGAAGGAGCAGGTGTGTGTTGACGGATCACTCTCGGATCCAGTGACTATGGCCAAAGGCGTCAGGCAGGGCTGAACTTTATCCCCGCTACTATTCAATATTTACTCAGAGCAGGTTTTTAAGGGGGCTTTGGATGACTCCGATATTGGCATATCTGTGAATGGACTATCTGTGTCTGATTCAAGATATACGGACGACACAGTGCTACTGGCCCATTCTGAAGCTGAGTATCAAGCTCTCTGGGACAGGGTAGCAGTGGCTTGTAGAAAGTACGACTTGGCTATAGACGTAGGGAAGACAAAGTCGATGGTCGTAGCTACTGGGATCAGACTGGTAGTGGACGGACAGAACATCGAGCAAGTGGCGAAGGTTAAGTACTTGGGAAAATGGGTGATGGAGGCGTGGTCGTTGGGAGGAGAGTTGCACAGTCGGATCGAAGTACCGCGCGGTGCATTTAACAACACACGTAGTATATTGTGTCGCCGGCATTTGAATTTCGCACTGAGCCGGAGCGTTGTCAAGTGCTACGCCTGGTCCATACTCCTGCATGGAGGAGTGGTGGACATTAAAAGCCAAAGATGTTAACCGGTTAGAGGATTTTGAAATGTGGCTTATCCGGCGTATGATAAGGATCCCTTGGACTGCTCGGCTCCGCAACGACTATATTCTTCAACAAAACTCCCTGCAGCGGGAGTTGTTGCTTACAGAAGCCCCAAGTACCAATTGATACAAACAATAACGACGGGAAAATCAGCGGACGCAGGGGAGTTGCACGGAAGCGGGCGTCATGGTTGTCCAACATACGGAGCTGGACGGGGATAACCGAGCTCAGGGCCGTTAGTGGTTCGCTAAAATGATGGTCAGCCTTCGATGACGTAGATGGCACTTGAAGAAGAAGATAATCTCTTGGGTTTGATTGGTCACGTCGCCAAGCTTACTGGCACATCCAGGATCAATGTTGGATTTTTTAGCCAAATGACCTAAAATGTGGTGATTAGTTTCGGAGAAAAGCTTCAGACGGTAGACACCAAAGTACAACGGACAGACAGATTTTTTTTTTCAAATTCTACTTTTGAAATCTAGGTATTTTCAAAAGTAAACCAACAAATTTTGTGGGGCGGGGGGGTTAAACTTGTTTTTTTTTTTTTTTTTTGTAGTGGGTTACGAAATGACTCAAGTTCATTGATAATTGAATACATAATTTTACAAACCCTTAGCTTTATTTTATATTCAACTAAAAATGAAGTCAGAGATTTTGATACTATTTTGAGGTTTTACTGTCGTACTCATTTTCTGAGCTAAGGGAGTAGCGGATTATCTCTTGACGCACATAGGAGGATCTGTGGGAATCGGCTTTTATATCCAACTCCGTAAAACTCGCCCGCGCCCTGACTAATAATAGGAAAGTTATGCTCACTTTGGGTCATCGTTGGGTAATGTTATAAACAAATTGAGTAGGCGTGTTGATTCCCTCGGATGGCTCGTCGCTCTCAGAGATAAAGTGCAGCCAGGGATCGCGGTAGGTTAAGGCTCTCTCCGGTATAAATAGACGGGTTTGCCCTCCAGAAAGTGTTTTGTGGGGGAGTGCGGGAGAAGTAGCCCTAGGTCGGGGTTTCGGGGGCCCTCGCTCTGCTGCTCGCAACTGTTGAACATCCATCACCGCCCTTTTTCTCTCTCGTCTATTTGCGACTCGGGTGGGGGCGGCTGCCGTCAACCTCCTTCACACGATGCAACGTCCCCACGATGTTTCGGTTTCAATTTATTTTGATTTGTAATATACGACCTGCCGAGCCACTGGTTTTCGTATACAACGGTAGTCAGATCCAAGGGTGGAATATTTTGTCACAATGGTTTCATAACCTGAATATTTCAAACAGGTGTAAAAGGCTTTATAATGCCCCTTCGAAGAGCTGAGCCGATATACCTGCAAAACGTAGAGGATACTCCTGAAGCTGAAAAGTGTATGCTAAGGCTTACCAGATTCTATAAAAGAGTGGGTTGAACTATCAATATCCGTCAGACTTCCAGGATTTCAAAAAAGTGTGGAAAGCCTGAATGGGACAGGAGGAGAGAGCCTTCAACAAACACGGCAGTGGTATTACTCATTTTTAAAGATTAGTATTTGAAGGATGTTGCCCAGATGATGTTGAATGCTCTTACGATCGTGTAAGAAATGTATAACAGATGAAAACGCTGTATTATCCCGGCCAGCCTCTGAATTGGCCTCTGAATCGACTTACTAGAAAATGAGGTATTTGAGCGATTCTTTAATATTTTGTTATTCCGAGCTGCAGTTGAATTAAGACTATTGATATTATCACTTCGCGCGAAAAGTCCCACGTTTTCCGTCAGGAGCCTGACGAAATGAGGATATCTGGAAAGGCGCGTCCGGCTTACGACCTCTTAAGCTGGAGCGGCACCCCGTCTACGAATTTTTTAAATTCTTAGGCTTCCCTACGAATAGTCCTTAGATTACCTTAGTGATGGATAGATAGATAGTTTATTTTAAATCTTTTCCATTTCATGTTACATTCTTCTATTGAATTATATCGGATGACCGAACTGAAAACAAAACACTGTGACCGTGTAGGGAATTGGTTCTTACTTCTAATTTGTGTCAAGTTCCCGTAACCTCAATATTTCAATCAGATATGAAATGCTTCATAATGCGGAGTTGATGAAATGGTTGCCCCTTCAAAGGGCTGAGCCGATATGCCTGCAACACATAGAGGATACTCCTGAAGCTGAAAATGATGTGCTTAGGCTTGCCAGATCAGGGAATCTATCCGTATCCATCTTCCAGGATTTCAAACAAAGGGCGAGGGATGGCTAAATGGGAGAGGGAAGGATTGCAATAAACAATGTAAGGGTATTACACACACACACACACACACACACACACAGTACTAACATACATATATATAGTTAGGAAAAAAAAAGAAATCAGATTAGTTTGGCAAAATCAATTTGAATTTTTGGCATATTATCAAATTGAAAAATTTTGGCAAATTAATTTGAACCTTTGGCACAAATCAATTTCAATATTTTTGGAATCTCAATTTAAACTTTCGGCGACTCAATTTCAACTTCTGGCATACCACTTCGAGCTTTTGGCATATCAATTTATACTTTTCACAAATCCCAACTAACCCAACATTCCACCCCATATTATGATCAATAAATGTTTTTTCTCTCTCTCTTTAAAAATGTAAGGGTATTACGCATTTTTCAAGGTAACATTTAAATGAGATTGATGATGTTAGATGTTTTAATATATTTTTAATATTTAATATTTATACCCAAGTACTTATAGTTATGATTATAAGAATGACCATGAAAATTGGTCCCTGTAACGCAGTACTTATCGATGTGTTTGATATAATTTGCGCTTAAATAGTAATTCTTTAATGAATACGAGAAACACGCTTTTTTAAAAATATTTTTTAAAGTTTTGACTACTGAAACTTTGTCTGAGGACCCGTGTTTAGGAGAACTTTTTTTTCTGCGTTAAACTTTCCACAAAATTATTAAGGGTAATTGTTTATTTCTGGGGACACCACGTATGAGGAACCCAACACGCGACCTGGGGGGAAGCTTCCGTTTCAATCCGACTAGCTTATCCCTATCATTTGTTTTTTACGTTTTTCGTTCGAACGTAACTCCAAAGTAGATTACAGGTGGTCCCCCACCCTCCTCCCGTCAACCCTCAACGCCACCAATCAGTAATTGAGCTGCCCCCTCTTAATTTTCCCCGTTGAAAACCAGCCAATGACAAATGAGCCCTAATGAGGCACCTCGTAACTCCGATAATTCCCTCGTTGTTCTCGAATTCTCGAGCACGTTTCACTTGCGGTCGGACTTCCCCCCCACGATAGTTATAGACTTTCAATCGAGGATGTGTCCCTGTGATTATACGGAAACCTAGGAATTCTCTTCGATCCTCGTCGTATATCTGTATATCGATTCGTCACTGAAACAAGTAGCTAATTCCGGGGTAATTCCGTCATTAGCGTCCCGTTGATTGTTGGTCACGATCGGTAGGTGGAATTACGCCGTTGTATCGAAAATGTGTTCATGGACGCACATCAAGGAAAACAGTAGATATGATCCCATGATCATCGTTTCGTGATTTTTTATATCGACTGATTTTTGAATGTTTGGCGCTTGAACTTAAACTTCGAATATTAGTATTGAGGATCGTCACTGCGTATGCTCATGTCGAACCAAAGAACCAAAGTGTCCAATTGGCTTTGTTTACATTTTCTGAACATTATCTTCACATAACTAAGTGTCGTATTAGCGCGTTTGTAATTGTCTTGACTGTCGACAGCCATCCCAGCGGTCGAGACAGCTAAACAGTAACATTGAACACTCAACAACTTAGAACATTGCCGAAGTGAAAAGGGAAACCGCTTTAATCCGCGAATAGCGCTGTTAGCAAGTCACTTCATTGGGTGAACAACAAGCTTACCATCATTGGTACGAAGTCGGTCTTCATTGATATAGCAAGAAAATAGGTCTTCATCCGCCTAACTGGTTAACGCTTTAACAAAACACAGCAGTAATGACTCACCATGTGCCTGTTCGAAAATAAAAAACGTTTATAGTTGAAGTTATTTAGGAGTGACGTTCGATTCTCAGATGAAATGGACCCTCCACATTCAAAGTTTGCGTCAAAAGCCAAGAAAATGTGCCTACATCCTGTATAGAATCAAATTTCTCGCAGAAGAACTGAAGATCAATATTTATTAGGCGCAGTTTGAATTAAGTTTACATTATGGCATTGTAATATTGAGAAGCCCTTTCAAGTACATAATTAATAACATTTTAAAAATAAAATGTAATCCCACCGATAATTATTTCATAATTTGAATTTGTTAACTGTCCATCAATTCTACGCATCGCTCAAACTTGCTCGTAAACACAAAAGTATACATTTTTCTGATGTGAGACAGCGGCAATAAAAATTACATAGACTGACATTGCCGAGAGTTAAACATTTATTTGCTCCGAATGACGACAAAATTTTGAGGCATGCCAAAAATAAATTAAGATAAAAAAAAAAAAAAAAAAACTAGTCAACTAGTAAGAGATCAACGAAGTTCATCATTCTAGGTAAGTGGAATTACAATAAATAATTGAGAGAATGATCGTGATATAGATATAGTGGTGTAGGAAATTTATAAAAATTTGAAGTAAAAACCGACTGCTTGCAGGGTCACAGTGTTGCTCTATCCAGTTAGGTCATCGGTTATTATTCAATTGAAGAAAAACAGTTGAAGGAAAAGATTTATATTAAACATTCTATCTATTCATCAATATGGTAAGCTACGGATTATTCGTAACGTAGCCTACGGATTTTAATAATCCGTAGACGGGTCGTCGCTCCAACTCGAGGTCATTTTTCCGTCCGATTTTCATTAGGAAAGGGGGAAGGGTAGTGAGGAGGTAATAATGATGAATCATTAATTCTTCATTATTTTCATCTGATTTTATTCACTATTTGAAAGAAAAATACGTTTAAACCAAAACTGTAGTCGAGAAGTGCAACGAACCTGGAAATTTAGCATTTTCTGTCTGGACTGGGGATGGAGGGGGTAGTAGACAATAAGCTTATTCAGCTTATACGGCCGATTATCTTGAATCTTTTTTGTTCGATTAAAAACATTGTTCTAGTTTTGAAAAATAATTCAGATCTGTCAAATTCGACTACAGTATAGGATGTTTTGAGGGGGTAATCCTGAAAAATCGTTAAATCGTCAATATTTTCATGTTTTTTTTTTTTTTTTTTTTTTCAGATTCTGGTTTAAACTCTTTGTACAATAAACCTCGGAAAGTTTTGAACTTGTTGCCAGGGAGGAGAATGGAGGGGTAATGGGATATATTTAATCGGTGCTCACACCTATTAGAATTCTCAGCCGATGTTCGTTCTTTTTTTTTCCCCCAAATGAGATTTGGTCTAGTTAAAAAAAATTATGAGTATTAATAATTATGTATTTAATTATGGTCATGTAAAATCCGGACGTCGGGCAAGTACACCAACCCTGAAGAGGTTGGCAAACGGATCAACATCCGTTGAGAGGTTCGTGCCACTGTTCACAACTCCTAAGAGTTTTCCTCTTAAGCTCAATCAAGGTAGCCAAAGTTTCAACACAATGAAGGTACCAGATAGGGCCAAAAAAGCTTGGAATGGTGCAAGTGAAATTTTCTCCAAGTAGGGTACATATAGCCAGGACACTAATAACGTTGCAAAATCTTGAGTCCACTAGATCAGTCAGTTAATGGAACGTATATTCCAAGCAGCAGGTGAATTGTATACATCAATTAAGGACCAGAAACAAGAGCTGATGTTCATAAGAGGTGTGAGCTAACAAACTAGACATGCAACATCAAGCTGTAGTTTCACTGGAAGAGCAAATTGTAGAGAATTCCCGCGATACATTTTTTAGAGGAGTTGGAGAGGACACAATCCATCAAGGATTACCCGAAGGACTATCAATGTCGGGGGTAATCCTCAAAAATGAGATAACAAGCTGGAAAAATGAACTGAACGAAACAACAGACCAACTAGGAGGGAAAGTGTCATCCATATCTGGTGGATTCGAGCGGGTTAGAAGACCGAATAGTCGTTGGACGGAAGGCTGATTTCACAAACCGTCATGTAAAACCGATTACCATGTCAAAAAAATGAGGATGATGCAGAATGGAAACAGCGGCTTGCCGTTTATCTCCATCCATCGTTTATCTGGATCATTCACAATGTGGTGTAAATATAGTGTTGTAGAAACTTTATAAAAATTAGAAGTAAGAACCAACTTACAAGGCTGGGAGACAGTGTTACACTATCCAGTTCGGTCATTGGCTATTATTCAGTTGAATAATAGAATAGAATTTTAATAATTATTGTGGTGTAAATATAGTGTTGTAGGTAGGCACTTCATAAATATTAGAAGTGGGAGCACTACTATCCAGCTCGGACATAAATTATTATTCAATTGTAGAATGTAACGTGTAAAATGATGTAAATAAACTATCTATCTATCTATAGAACGCCACTATATTGCATGCATTACTCAACGATATGTTTCATGTTACCACTGGGCGGTTAAGAGGTGAGGTGCAGATGAGTCTGGACTAGAGAAACGGTTTCCACTCCGAGCCCATCGGCCTATTTTGTGTCCTCCTCAGAATAATTGTCGTTTAAACGTCGTTAAACGTTTTCACTGCTAAAAACCCTCTCTCACCCGCGCCTCTTCATCATCGTCCATCCCCCACCGAAATCGGCGGATCTCACGGTGATTCGAGACTGCTAGGGAGCCCCGACCCCCCTCGTCACCCTCATTATATTATTACTCCCGAGGAGGTGGCGATAAAACGATTTCTCGAGCTCCGCCGGGTCCCTAACTGAAAAAGCTTCCCACCTTCCTGGGGCACCTTCACCCGAAAATTACCCTCATCAGCCACCTTCATCCACCCCCCACCCTCCTGTCCTACCCATCAACTACACTCAACCACCTTAAAGAGGCTAAAAAAAAATAATAAAAGAAAAAAAGCTTTTTGGAGACTTTAACAGTGTGAATAAAGTGCCGCAAAAAAATCGCTTTACAGCTTGGGCAGTTTGCCGGAGCACTTCTTTGTGATGTCTTAACTTCTTCACCGTTAATCGGGCGGTTCGCGTCCCCACTCCCCATTCTCACCATCAAGCGCCGTTCTTGGATTTCCGACTTGTGCTCTGGGATAGACCATAAAGTTTAAGGTCCCGCCCGAAATGTTGGGAAGCGCTAGTTAGTTTCCGTACTCAGATCAGGAGCAGGATAGCGTCGCGTCGGGCTCCAAAGGAATTTAAAAAATCTTGAAATGAGAGCCGAAAAAAAAAACGTTTTGTTGATTGATTCCGTTTCCTAACAAAACAGCTTGAAGCTGCTGAGACTAAGATTCTCGCCCGATTCTCATTATTCTTGATCGATCCCAATTGAAGTCTAATATTTTCAACAACCTTGAACTGTCGATTTTTACGAAGAAAAAGAGAGATTTGAGGGAGCAGGGAAAAAAGCATTTTATTGATTGATTTTGTTCCCCTTTACTTTATGAAAAAATTAACTTCACTAAACACTAAAGGAGATTGCATTTTTCGGAAATTATTTGTCTATAATTTTATCTGCCTGACGATTATTTAAGATGTAACCGCATTTGAAAAACATTTTTTTTAAACATCGATTTTCTATCTATCAATATTTCATTACTTAGCACACTTATATCACACAGAGCTTATTACAGTACTTTTGGGATTGTACGACTTAGTCAAATGGTTCGTTTCTCTTGAGGCGCCAAAGTTCCGCAGCGTTATCCAAGACATTGAGCATTTTGAGGTTTTCGAGTTTGTGAAGGCGTTGCTCGTGCTTCCTTGCGCACTTCACAGTTGTTTGATGGGCAGTCTCTTCCTCAAATCTCGATGAATGTCATCATTTCGCATGTACCAGGCGGCACCAACAGCACTTCCCAATACTTCGTTTTGAATAGTTTGGATTTTAAGCTGTCTTTGAATTGATGGCGAGATTCACTCAAATGCGCGACGGACCTGTGACTGCGGTCGCTCTAACCGCGGACTGTCCGTTTTATGTAAATCCGAGCTGTGTATGTGAAGACCGGGAATCAAGATCAGAGTAAAAGTGATGAACGTCGGTATCTACGATTCCCAATCGGCTCGGCTAAGGCGCACGAGGTTCGCTAATCTTCAAGACCGACCTATTGTGCGGGTTGGCAATACAAGTCAACACGGAGCTCTAATGTGCGATGATCTCCCCCAATTATATAGATGATTTTCCAGTGAATCAATTATCCTTCATTACGACTGAAGGATCAGTATGAATGACTAATTTGAATCCAATAAATTTCCTCTAAAAACGCTGCAAATTCTTTCACTGGGGTTTATTATTCAATTGGCATGAGTTCATGATTTGAATTTCTACTAAGCTTTGAAGTGTGCGTGTTTCACAGGATAGGGCGATCATTGAATTTCAGGAGATATGCATGGAGCATGTAAATCTGTTCTCGACCAAAATACCTATTTGGATTGATCATTTTATCATATTTGTGTGCCTCCTGAAATTCAATATTCACTCTATCACCTATCGGCCGGACATCACTTAGGAAATTCAAATCATACAAGCCAATTGAAAATAAACAGTGAAAGAATAATCCCCACAATACCCCCCCAAAATAAAAACATCTATAATTTATTAAGTCCAAATATTGCGTTAAAACTTCCCATAAATCGGGCCATACATGTCGGGAATGGTTTGACCTACGGATCTCCTGGGGAGGGGCTCATTCGATTCCTGATGTTCTTAAAATAAGTTTCCAGTAATAATATTGAATAATATTTACCTATCTATTAATAGGAATAATACTTATTTACCCCAGTAATAATATTGAATAATATTTACCTATATATTGTCAGCGTTTCATGCATAACATTCATGCCGGACATCACTAGGTTACAAACAAACAATAATAAACGAAAAAACGCAAATGTTGGCACCATAAATCGGGCTTGGCTTTACCTACGGACCTGGGGAGGGGCTCATTCCTGACTTGGACTTGTTTTGAGGTTTCTAGGGATTTTACAAAACTTTCACAGCCCTTAAAGGGCACTTTAAATTGAGTGAGAGTGCTGGCTCAAGAATTGGGGCGTCGTCGGACCAAGATGAATTTTTCCTGAAAATTTCAGATTTTTTGCTCCAGCCGTTTGGGAGAAATATTGCGTACGGCGTATGGACGTAAAAATTTTATTGCAGATTCGTATTCTACACCCTTTGAAACGTAAACCATGAAATTTTCAGGGGGGGTTAGAATTTTTTTTTCCAGAGCGATCACAATGGTTTATTATTGAATAATAAACCAAAATACAATAGTAGCACGATAAAAGAAACCAATTGCTAAGTAATGTATGCATTACAGGGACGTCTGTATATCCATAATCGGCCAAATATGAATTCCAAATAACCGAGTAGATTGTTTGGAGTTTTAAAGTTGCCCATCCACTGAATTATCATTAATTACAACATGATCATGTTGTAATTCATATGGGGTGATCCCTTTTCCGTACACTCCTTCGAGTTTGGGCACAGTCGATCGGACGATGTGAGAATTTAAGATGATACGTTCTATTTATATCAGTGCATACAGAAAAGTTACGCCTTAATGGGGTCCTCTGTATCTTCCACCGCTAAAAATGTCATCGAAGTCAAAAGAAAACTGTAGAAGAATGTAAGAAACTCCTTGCTCGTCATGATAATGTCTTAATCGAGCATGCGCACCGACTATCAATGATAAGTATCAAATTTGCCTCATATTTATTAATAGTTATTAATTTTTTACTATTACCTATTTGCTTCAAGTACTCGGCTTTGCCCGGCTGAGGTTGAGATAGAACGAAACCTATTTAGGAACCTTCTCCATGTACTGTTGTGTACGTGTACCAAATTTCATGTTTTTTTATAGTACCGATCATGAATTGTAAAGGAACATACAGACAACACATTCGACTTAAATTATATACATATTACATACCTATATTTTCTTGATAGAAAGATAACACTTCCGCTATCTACCTTCAAGTAAACTCTGAATGAAAAATTAATAAAATAAAACAAAATAATAGTGAGAAATTATTCAGTTTTTACTCTCTCAATTTTTGATTGGTTTCAATAATGTAATTTTTGAATTTGATCCATATTCATAAAACACAATAGGTAATTTATCTCCATAAATTTGACAACAAACAAAAATTTCTGGAAAGGGCGCTCAGCAACGAAAACCTAATTCTGAAATTTTAGGCATTTTAGCCCTCTTAGCTGTTTCAAAACATAACTTTCCATTCAAAGACATTCTGAGTTGTCGAGTGTCAAGTTAGTCCATATTTATCCATATCATGCTAATGCCACAATTTTGCTTATTGCGTTTCCAAATGATAGGTGTCCTCCCTATTCGGATGACAAACCCAGTTGTCGACCTTCTATCATCAAGCGACCCTGGCCAATCAGAATCCGATAATCCTACCATATCTTCAGTATCTTTGCGTATAACCAGCTCTTGATCCACGGTCATGTCAAGTGTCAAATTATGTTTTAATTTTGATGCTGCATAGGTATCTATAACAATTTTCTATAGACATTGAAGAAGAAAGCTAATTTATGTACATAATATTTAAATGTATCAGTATGTATATGATAGATATGGGTCTGAAAAGAAAGTATAGAAGTTGAATCATTACTTCAGACAATTTACCTGTAATAATAAATCATATCCATCTGAGAGGGAGAAAATAAATCCGGAGCCCTGGGGAAAAAAATTGTATACCCCTGGTGGGACTCGAACCCACAATCCCCGGTTTAGGAGACCGATGCCGTATCCATTAGGCCACAGGGGCGGTTACTTTATACGGATGTTGCAGCCTATATCAAGCCGCACCTTCGTTACATGGGTCAATCTTAGGATAAATAATAATCATCATACATATTATGTACCTATTTAGAATATAATGTTACTATATGCAATAGGTACTTATATTATATTGAATTTAAAAATCGTGGATTTCGAGTTGTTTTGAACCTATTCCCATGAATCTTTCTTTGTCTGATTTTATGTTTATGCCATTCATCACCTATTTGCCATTGTGACGGATATGAATTATTCCCCCCTTCTGTTTTTCGGAACTGTAAACCATATGCATAAACCTGCAGCTTAAAAAACTATAAAAAAACTAAAAGTCTCAGGAGTGTCCTGTGAGTGTTGCAGGCTTATTGCCTCAGTCCTTGGAAGGTGCAACTAGTTCATTCCATCATTTCCTTGTTGTGGTATTCTCACCAAAATCTGATACAAGTAACATATAGGTCCGAATTCATGCTTAATTTACCAATATGATTCGCTAATTTTGTGGCACTTGATTTGGAATTTAAGCATCTCTTATGTTGAAAAAGTGCACGCTTCAAATCTACCGTTCATTTCGGGATGTGGGAAATTCTGCTCAAAATTCGACATCCACGCTCGTAGTATCAAGTTCACAAAAGCATTCCACTCAGATAAGTCGTTTTCTATTTTTTCGCGTTACCTACCAAAAAGCCGATGTGGATGGTTGATTTATCCGAAATTTTTCGCCACTTTCTCACGTCTATATTTACTTTTTCTTTAGGCGACCTTTTATAATAGGAGGCTGAATAATACGCCAAGCTCGGGAGAAGAGAAAACACAAACTATTTCGAGGGGCCACAACCCCTCCCACTTCAAAGGAACACAAAATAAAGTTCCTCGGTGTCCAACCCAATTTTTTTTCGTCCACCGCACCTCAGGTCTGGACATTATTTCGTTCGACGAATGGTGACAAGGAAAATTCGGGGTTTTGACTTTTCAGAACGTGAACAACTAACAGGAGACGTTGTGTACGAAAATGGCCTTCGGAGGTTGGTGTTCCTCAATAAAATCATTATCTTATTAAATGAGGTGAGAAGAGAAAAACGGACAGGAAAGATTTGATTTAGGAATTATTGTACCTAAGAACCGTAGATTTGGTTGTGTTTCAAAAATATCCTGTTCTGAACTCGCATAGATTTTACAAACGGCCTCCAAGTTGGGTGGTTTTCTCGGAATCTGAACGCTTCCGTTAACCAATCTTGGTTTTGTTTATGCGCAATAGATGTAACCCAACTATTAGCAATTAAATGTGTGGGGACCCACTCAGTATGCGGTCGTCTACTACTTGGAGGGAGTAGGTCACCAGTTCACTTAGCAGTAAGACATTTATCAGTACAGGTCAACTTTCAGCCTAATTTTTTATCTAATATGTACATAACTATTATCTGGAATCTATATTATGCATTATCTTTATTCGACCCAAATTTCCCCCTAAATACGCAACAAACTTCAGAAATTTCGAATTTCAAGACGGAGGAGAGGAATTAGAGGGGTAATGCCGAAAAACCCTGTTTCCCAACCGATTTTTATTTTCTTATTTTGTTCGATCAAATTGTCTAGAACCTTGGAAATTTCGCTTTCGCTGGTAGCGGGAGGAATGGCGGAAATTTTCTTCTGAAGTCAAAGAATTACCTTGCGAGCAGCTTTATTGAAAAATTGTATTCCAATACACTATTTTTAAAAGCTTACATTCCTACTGAGGTAAAGTATTTATAGCTGGAGAATCTAAAAAAATTAGAATGAAATGAATGTATACAATGATAGTTGACTGCAATGAAAATTTAAATCAAGGAAACTACAAAAATCACATAGGTATTTGTTGGGGATTAAAAATGAATCATTAAGTTTGATACTTTTTTAAAGTCACAATTTGTTTAAAAGAAAACGTAAAAAACAACGTGAAGCGATTGACAAGTAAACCGCCAAAACGAACAACGAAATGGTGAACTGCTTAGGTTGGGAGGAATGGACACCAGACTTGAGGGGTAACCATCGGCAGTTCACTTGAATTAGGTCTTTGTGGCAAGGTCACTCACTTGCTACCACCTCTAGCGTCAGGGGTATAAATCCAGTTGTCCACCTTGCTTCTTCAAATGAAGCAAATGTTGTACGTACTTTCAGTTTTGGAAATAGCCCTTCCAAACAAAAGGGTTTCTGTGAAAAAGTGGATCCAAAGAGTGAACTCTCACACGACACTGCTCTGCAAACTGTGGTAGTCTCACCAGAAGGGTCCTGAATTGTTCAAGGATGAGTGAAGAAAACTTGAAGAACAAAACGCCTACATCTGGTTTTACCGGTGTTCGGCAGTTTGGAAATTACACCAGACTATCACACTATCGTCTTCTAACTTTCATAAAAGCCGACAAGCAGAAGATGATGTGTTTCACACTTTCTCCGTCTGTAATCAGTGGGAAACATAGCTGCATAGAGATCTGGAAGTGTCATCTCAAGGCATGTCACCAGAGATGACAGTAGCTCAAATGCTTGAGCTTGATGCTATTTAGCTGTCTATATTGAAGGTATCCTGAAGAAAAAGATCATCCAACAGCGCGGACAGTGAAGGTAGTACTGAAACAATCTCTGAAGGGCTGAGCCTGAAGTAATGAGTTAAACAGTTCCGGACCGAGTTCCAACACACAACCTGACGGGCGTTCCCTTCGGATATCTTACGAGATACGATCTTAAAGATTTCCTATCATGCCTGAAGAGAAAAAAACAGTAACAGGGTTCTTTCCGATACAATACAATGAACCGGAAATGGAATGCGGTTTACAATCCATCTCCAATCGTGGCTCAAATTTTGGGTTATCATTTCAAAACCGTCATTTACAATCTGTTTTAAAATTGAAGGAAACTATTGAGTTTCGAAGCAAGCGGAGCTCGCGCCTGCGGGCGAGCTGACCATGTGGTGCGGAGAGCAACTGCGATCACCATCCGACAGACGGTCCACGCATGTCATCAATGTAACAACGAGTCCTCGCCTGCCCAACACACATATCTTCAGACCGCTGCAACTGCAGTCAAAAACCTTGCGACTAATTGATGAGGTTAATCACTTACGATTTTTATCGTGGACAGCTAGATAGACAATTTAGAGACAGAATAAAGGAACATCAATAAGGTTTTAGTGATAACAAGGGAGAGTCAGCATTTGCCAATCATCTATTTAAATCCAGCTACAATTTCAGTTTTGATTAGAAAAATTGTAGAATTCGTTCACTTTTTTCCAAAGGGAGGGGTTTTGATTATACTAGAAAATTTTGAAATAATTAAAAGCGATACAGGTGGAAAATGTTTGGATTAACATATCCCAGACACATTCCCCCATTAAGTAATAGGTTCATTTCTAAAATAGCTTTGTCTTTCCATTTTTCTATTTCCTTCGTTGTTCTTTCACCTTCGCGAGAAATAGAATTGTATCACCTTTCACTCTGAAACCACATGATTGGATGTTCCATCACCCCTCTTGGCCAATGGGATTGAAGCTAATTCTCACCTGTCACTATATAACTGATTTCTTGATATCGCCGTAATTATGGTTGGTTTCATTATATCAAATAATAAAGGATATGTGTCCAGGATTTCTATGCTAAAATGAAAGATGAACGGAACAGTAAGATAAAGATCAGTGGAATCATGAAGTTGAATCGAAAAAAATATATGCTTGGTCATTCAATTTACGTTTACAGCTAGAAGACCACAATTTGTAGGAGGTTGTATCTACTGAAGATGAAACCACATTTGCAAGTTCCGCAGAAGAAAAGAAACAGAAAGCCACCGAATGATTACAAGGACCATAACTGAAGAAATCCATAAAGATATTTTGGATACCCCAAAAAACTTTGATCGAAGTTAGCTTCAAGGTTCCAACCGATGATACGATTGCTAAGGCTTAAAGCACCCTAAAGTCTGCACTCCGCCAAAATGTTTTCTTGATATCGCCGTAATTGGGGTAGGTTTAATCATATCAAATAACAATAACCACTGTTTTCTCGAGTTTACATTAAATTATTGGGTTGCTACTGATGATGACCTAACTGTAGAAATCAATTTAACTTGTAACTTTTTAATTTTGTGGAAATAGAATGCGTTTCCTATAAAATTACAATGTTTTTATTTTTTTTTTTTTTTTTTTTTTTTTTTTTGTTTTACGTGGAGTTGTGAAAGCAGAGGAGTATTCTGTATTCTATTTAATTATAAATTTGTTCATTTTATTGAGTCCAGAAGGCATTCGTGGGAGAGGAAATACTCTCTAATGTTATCTAAAAATGAATCCGTTGGGTTGCATAAGAGAAATTTATCATCAATGTTTATTGAAAATCATTTCCAATACTCGAATTGACTCCACCGAAAACACCCAATACAATATGGCAAGAACACTTCTCCAATACGTTATTTGTATGTAAAATAAACCATTTCTCATTATAATCCAAGAGAAAGAAAAACTCCGATTAAAGAACAAGCTTTAAACCCGGGAGTTTGATGAATGGACGTATAACAGCTTCAATTTTGAATTGTATAATTGGTTTCGATTATCTCGTTATCTATTACCGCTCCCTAGTCGGGTTCCAAGATCCGTATCAATGTAAATGAAGAGATTTTGAACTTGGAGGTTTGATGGCTTCGGAGGAAGCCCATAAACTCGGCCCGTCCGTTGTCCCGCTCGGTCGGAGCGATTCATCAAGCGACTGTTCGCACCTCGCCATTGAGAAAGCGGGCGGTCGCTTCATTTTTCAAAATTTTAATTGCGGCGATACGGAGGCCGCGAGTTATTACTTTTTTTTCTTGATTAATTGATAATTCGTCGTCCGGGATCCCCGCGAGAAAGCGGCACGGCTGAAGGGGGATTTTGTCGGCGTTAGCGGGGAATCCAGTCCGTGGATTCCGCGGATTTTCAAAAAGCGTTTTTCTTCCCTGAAGCGGCGATGTTGTGAAAACGAGGCGTTTAGTCACCGTGCTAACACATATATCTGGAGAACTTTACGACATGTATTTATGACGATGTAGTTATAGCGTTTTTAACATTGCGCCGCACTTGAATGATGAGATGCCGGCCAATGAACTATGGCTAAACTACAAAGAAAAACATGGGACATCATAATAATTATTATGTCCTTCAAACATCAATATTTGAACTGAATCAAATCGACAGGAGATAAATCTGGCGGAGTGAACCACAGTTCGTGCTGCTCTTGGTTCCCAAGCTGTGTTCCTGAATTTTTTTATCACTATAATAACGAAGTATTATTTACTTATGCCAGACCACTTTTAGGTGATTCGAACAGAATCATATTGACACGTGATTGAATTTTTGGAAAGATCAGTGTTTCTGTGTTTACACGAGAAAACGGTGATAAGACAGAAGTACTGATTCGTGACCAATGAAACTTATAGGAGACCATGTAAAGCCTGTCCCACTCATTCTCTAACAACCAATCGATTCACCGATTAATTAAAATTAAGTTATTCAACCAATCGATTAATCGGGAAAAAGTGTTTGATCCTATAGGCAAATTTTCCCGGATCATGTAATAATGAATCACTAAATGATAATAACAATATTATTATTATGTTCAATCGTGTTGATATTTAAGCCCTTTCCGGGTTAATATACTCTTAATCTCGAGGCAAAAAACCTTATTCTAAATATTGTAATATCCTGCAACTCAAATAAACGAATTTTTACTTTTTTTTTTCATTTTTATTGATTTTTTTAGTACATGATAATGAAATGTACCTTTTTCAGCATGAGCTTCACCGTACATTTATTAATATTCCAGTTACCTAATTGTTGGCAAACTTTCTTAGAGTTATATTCTGGTTTAAAATATGAATTTAACAATTTTTCGGTGTTGTTTTTACAGTTATAGTGTTTTTCTTTAGGACGTATTTTAAATTGATAAATTCCGCATGCTGAGATAGTACTACGCTACAAACCCATTTATTTCTTGGAATGTTCGATTTTTTAGCGAAAGAACGTTTTATTCTCAATTCTTATAAGAGCTATCGTCTAAAATGAATCATACTCAGATACATTCATATTTGTATATTCTTGGAAGGGGTTGCAACATGTTCATGTGGTGAGAAAATTCGGCAAGGGAGTACATTATTTTGAAAACAAAACCTTGGACAACTCTGGTCTTTATCAATCGTACTCGTCTTTAATGAACTCCGAAAATTGAAAGAAAGACCAAAGGAATTTTACGAAAATAAAAAATGGTTTTTCTGTATGGCTCTCGTTAAGTGAAAATAACAAATAATAATATAACAACATCAATAGCAATGATGAAATGGTCATGCTGTGAGGATCCCTAGGGCTCATTCCCTTTGATGATACAGACCTAATGAGTCACTAATTGGTGGACGACATCTCTTCATTCCGTTAAGAACGTTTTTTAGAGAATAAAATGTAAGAAAAGAAGGAAAAACTTGAACAATTGAGTCCGATGAACCGAACCCATTTAATGGGTTACCAATTGATCAGGCCGGAATAACATCGATTGAAAATTTATCGGTTTTAGAGGCTTTAAACCGATTATTCCGATTAATCTATATCCATCAATAGTTTTGTAACGATATCTTCAACTATCAGTGGCAAAATGAAACAGTTAACATGTTCCATTACAAGTAATCATGCAAAATTTATATATAAAACTGTAATGCTCCCTAGGCTTTAACGGCCTACTCCATGGTAAGAGGTGAGTCCTCCCATACAGACCGTGTGTCGTGGCGTGTAAAAATAATGAAAGGAATTGAGGAAGTGCGGGGCGGGACCTCCAACATCGAAGGCTGCAAGTGTCTAGACGGTTTAGCGAGGGTGCGAAAACGATCCGGGAGGAAGGAGAATTTTAACAACTAAAACGAAAGAAAAAAAAGTCCCGTGTTTGAGCGCAGCGAGCGAATTATTTCCAGCTGGGGGAGAGCGGAGGGGTTTGGCCGCGATCCCATTCGGTCCTAAAACAAAACTGCAGTTCGGGGTCCTTCGAAAGTCAAGGGAGCCCTATTAAAGACTGATGTTGGATTTACGCGCGACCTTAGTTGACTCTCGGAAGAGTTAATGTCATCTTTTACCGTGGTGGAAATTGACGGTGTTTTTCATTTTTCGTACAAGTCTAATGGTCAAGAGGTGATGGTCACATCTCCAGCGTATTCAGTCAGAAATATCGCATTGTATGAGGGCGCTCTTAAGTCTAACTTATTTTGTGGAAGATATCAATTTTGGTTTATTATTTTCAATAGGTAATTAGCCTTGGTAAAGATACAAAAATTTCAAAAACCGAAAAAAAGTCCGTTTGTCCGCCGTTTGCAGTTTTTTTCCGAAACTACTGGACCAAATTTTGAGAAATTTGGCACAAAAGTTCATTATTAATCCGCAAGGTACCAGTGATTTCGGCATCTTTATCAATCAACCCCAATGAAATATTTAATCTATCAAACAATCAAAATTTCAAAAACTATCGATTTAATAATGTACTTTTGGTTTATTTTTCAATAATAAACCATTGTAATCGCTCTGGGAAAAAAATTCTAAACCACCCTGAAAATTTCATGGTTTACGTTTCAAAGGGTGTAGAATCCGAATCTGCTATAAAAATTTTTCCGTCATACGCACGATTTCTCCCAAACGGCTGGAGCAAAAAAAAAACTGAAATTTTCAGGAAAAATCCATGTTGGTCCGACAACGCCCCTATTCTTTAGCCAGCTCTCTCACTTAATTTAAAGTGCCCTTTAAGGGTTGTCAAAGTCTTGTAAAATCAATAAAAACCTCAAAACAAGTCAAATCGGCCTAAATATTTACCTATTTGAAGAACATACCATGAGGAATCGAATGTGCCCTTCCCCACGTCCGTAGGTCAAACCATTCCCAATGTATCCCGATTTATGGTGTCAACATTTGCGTTTTTTGGTTTATTATTGTTTTTTTGTAACCTAGTGATGCCAATAGCGTCGAGTTGTAGTGAATGTGGATACTGGAGTGATAGCCGATGTGGATACTTGTAGTTTATAGTCGATACACGGGTTGAAGCATTCTGATATGCATGAAACGCTGATAATATATATTTAAATATTATTCAATATTATTACTGGGGTAAATAAGTATTCTTCCACTGGCGTTTATTATTCAATTGGCTTGCGTTCATGATTAGAATCTGTACTAAACTTCGGAGTGTGCGTGTTTCACAGGTGATAGAGCGATTATTGAATTTCAGGAGGTATGCATAGAGCACGTAAATCTGTTCTCAACCAAAATACCTATTTGGATTGATCAGTTGATCATATTTGTATGCCTCCTGAAATTCAATAATCGCTTTATCACCTGTGTGACACGCACACAGCAAATTCATTCAGTGGGGTTTATTATTCAATCTTATTCATTTGAGTTGCATTCATGATTTGAATTTCTACTAAGCTTTGGAGTGTGCGTTTTTCACAGGATAGAGCTATTATTGAATTTCAGGAGATATGCATGGAGCACATAAATCTGTTCTCAACCAGAATACCTGTTTGGATTGATCAGTTGATCATATTTGTGTGCCTCCTGAAATTCAATAATCGCTCTATCCTGTGAAACACGCACACTCCAAAGCTTAGTAGAAATGCAAATCATGAAGCAAGAAAATTGAATAATAAACCCCAGTGAAAGAATATGCAGCGTTTTTGTTTTTTTTTAAATTAAAATATAAGTTAGTAGCCTTAATTGAATAAGATCACTTCGGTTGCTGTACGATCAGCAACATTTGAAAAACCGCATTTTCGGATAATGCAAATCAGTCGTCTACGGTCAGGTAGACGGTAGATATGCATGGCGCAAGGTGTCAAGTTTAAATAATGAACCACAGACTACGACTGATTCATAGATCTATCTAAATTTATAAGTGATTACTACGTAGAAGATGTCTAATATATGAATAACAGACATCTGTATAATAAAGTACAGTTTTTATTTTTTCCAGCATAAAACTTTGCATTTCATCTCCCCCTCCATGAGAAATGTTCTTGACTGCCAAAAATTTGGATTTGAAAAATTGAAATTGTTACTTGTTTTCAAATGAGATTCCAATTCAGATGACCTCGTAATGGTCTGGAACCCACCTGAATCGATTCGATGTCAAAAATTACTTGAAAATGACACCCCACTTGCCTAGGTCAGGAAAAAATACGTTTTTGAGCCGTTTTCCCCCATATCATCTGTACCTGTGAGATCATCGGGCTGGCTACAAATTAGAACCAACTAGAGCCCAAATCGAGTCTATAAGCGATAGAAAGATTGTTTAAATCAATTCTAAAGTCTTTTATGGCCCATGCGGTGGATGGCGCATACAGGAATTCAATCATCAAAACAGCATGTGCATTATTGACTTACTTAGTTTTATTACCTGTAGAATTTTCCGTACTTATAGTTTTGCGGTTGGAGAGGGCGATTAGTTCAGAATTGAAGCTGACAAGTGAGTTAACGGTTTTTTTTCTATTTTCGAAAGTTTATATTTGGAAAAAATAACTTTCTCTTGACTTGAAATTAGTCTCAAAAGAATTTCGTGCAGTACAATTACTGAGGCTTTTAATTGGAAATAATAAACCAATAGTATTAAGGTAAAAGAGCGACAAAGATACCTGGAGGTCTGACTATGCCATCAGCGAGCCATAAGTTTCCTTCTACAATGCATACTCAGTATATAGATAGAATCTATTTAGACAGCGGTGACAGTAGTTTTGGTACTTAATATGCACAAATATATGGTACACAAATTTCATTAAAATGTGCTAAAAAGTGATAAAAATGCAAAACTTCTAGAAATCCAATATCTTTGTAAAATATATGAATATTATTAAGAAACAATTTTCCCCAATAATATTGATAGTCAAAAAAAAATATTTTGTGACACAATGTGCTCAAATTTCCAACTAATTTAATTTATCATGACGATTTTCAATAACTGAATAATTTGGTGATTATCTGCCGAGTGTATAAAAATTCGGAAAGTAAATTTTTCTTGGGAGACTCAATGAATGTTGAGAAGCCACTATGTCGAACAGTTGTCTGGTACGAGTGGCACGACGTATTCGATGGCACTAACAACAAACCCTTCCACCAGAAGATGGAACATCAGCAATCCATCAATATCACAGGCTGAACGCAACATCCGAAGAACTCCCACCACAAAGTCTTCTCGCTTTTTAAATCCGTGTTCTCCCTGACGTTACAAGAGAACGTCGAGATTTCCGCCCAACTAAATGACGGCCTGCGAACGTGAAGATGGAGCTTCCCTCGAGTCAGTGAGCAGCAGGCCGCCCTGCCAAGAGGTAAACAAGCCGTTAAACTCGTGTCCATCCGTCCCAACGCTGTTTTTTATTGGTGGGTCGGACATCGGTGGGAAGGTTGAGATCCGCCTGGTTAGGTGTCAACTATTTTCGAAGGCCTCCGCCATGTCGGGCAATCGTTTACCTCTTGTCGGGCCGATAGAACAACCAAATTTGCAAGGCCATAAACAAACGATTCAGTAGAACCGAATGAAAATGTATGCAATTTCGTTATATCAAGCAAAACCAAACTATTCCAATTATTATCAACGTACGGACGGGCTACAATGTGACAAAACCATGTCATCTTAGTTTGTGAACCAATCATGAAATGCATCTTGCTAGTCCCTCCCTCCGAAGCAAAAGCTGATATAAAAAAACAATGGTGCAATATACTGTATATGGACACTACATAGAAATCCACAAATATAACAATTGGGATTCGTTAAAAAAACCTACCTCGTTAGTATAGTTCCACATTGGTTTTATTTCTCATAAATCACAAATCAATACATCATTTGAGCTTGAGAATACGTTAACTCCTTGAAGGATAATCTTCTCTAGACCGATCTTGCTCCAACTTGGAGGGAATTACAGTAAGAGGGTTTAATCGCAGGCAAGGGCTACACCTCGGAGAGGGGGTGGACCATTTCTTGACAAGAATGGTCCTTTAAAATGCCCCAATATCCGATGATGAGGTGTGACAATGGCGAGTAAGTGCTGCCACTTAAATATAAGCACTGGTCTGGCGGGATGGCTCCTATAGCTTTGGGTGGCGACCATGTAAGGGACTGGAGACCCTGACAGAAAAACTCCCCAGTACTCCAGGCTTGGGGGTTAGGAAAGGGGCCAACTACCCCACCCCGTAGAAAGACAGCAGTTACGAATCCCGAAACGGGAAGCCAGGGGCCACAGCGGCCTGTAGAGCTCGGCGGTAAGGTAATCATCTCATTTCACTTTCAATACAGTACGCACCAAATCATCTGCAACGAGATTGTGGACACCCTTGTCAAGAAAAACACTGAGTTTGTAGAAGAAACGTTGTCTATTTCCACAATGTTCGACCTCTCTTCCACCTCTCCTACCAATAGAATTGTATCCCCTTTCACTTTCACAGAAACCACATGATTGGATGTTCCCCACACTTCTTGACCAATGGGATTGAAACTTCCTTTCACCTGTCACTGTACAACCACTAATTTCTCGAATGAATATTTAGTTACTGTGCTGTTACTGATGATGATGTTTCTCCTACAAACTGTGTTTTTCTTTCAAAACCGGCATATCGTTGGCCTAGCATACAATACATTTCTTGCCACATGAAGCGTTTTTCATCCTAGTTTCCAGCTTGATGTCTACATTCTTAGATATTCTTTGAGACATTTTGTTGGTCCAAACATTCATAATACGGAGATGCTGTGTGCGACACCCTACTTGGCAGAATTGTTAAACTTTGTTAAGCCGCGTGTGACATAGTACTAGAATTTACGTGGTAGCCATTTCGGAGAGAGAAAGATGGACCGTGGAATTGACATTCAGCATCGGTTCCCTCCGGATGAATGACACAAGGCCAAGCTTTTTGCGGATCTCTCAATGAAGCAAGAAGGTTGATCTGTGCGTCCCAAGAATAAAATATCAGGATATGAGGCATCGCTCAGCTTTACAGTGTCGTTCCGGGCGAACAAGCGAGTTCCTGAGTTTACCGCGCATTGAGAAACCGTCGAATCATCTCATTAGGCTTGTTCTCCGCGGATTTATGTGAAAGCCTACAAAAGACTCAGAGAGAGCGACTTTATTAGCGAGGAAGGCCGAGGGGGACAACGACGTCCGAAACCGGGACGAGACGTCGAAATTATTGTTCGGCCCTATTTGAAATACTGGTCGCTTCGGCGGGATTGTAAATTTGACGTTTTTATCGTCATCACCTGGAGGACGGCCCTAGTTATTTTTTTCCTTCGTCCGTAGGAATTCGGGACGTACAAATAAACGCGGACGCCAGAAATAGTTTTCGTGATGTGGCAGATATGACAGCGGAATTATTATATATAGGGGGAACGAGGGGACCTTGAGGGCTCCGTGGGTCGGCCTTTTCAGAACAAAAACGGATTCGAACGTGTCGCGTTAGGGGCCATCGCGTGGGTGAGAAATGTCGGGAAAATGTGAATTAATACACATACTGGGTGACCAACGGTCCTCCTCCTCCCCATTTATAAAATCATTATGTAGGATCTCAAGAAAATTTTATTTTATTTAAATTTGCATGTTTATTGAAAATTCAGGAGATGACTTCATGAAAATTTTACATTTCATCTGATTTTTAGCCCATGCACGACCCTTTCAGCGTGCAAATCGTCATATCATCAAAATTGCACAATCATAAATGTTAGCAAACGCAAATTGGGGCTTCATTTTTCATTGTTTTTAAACACTGTTTTGGGTATAAATGCGTTTAAATTTAGTCAAATGAAAAAACGGATTGTACCACGTAAATCAGCCTAGAAAAACAATGAGGATTGATGTGTCTCATTATGGGGTTTGCTGACATTTGTTTGCTCAATTTTTATGACTTCGCAACTGCTCGCGCTCGTTAAACGGGTTACGCAGGGCTGAAAAAATTAAATGAGGGGTCAAATTGTCATGCCATAATGCGTAAATCCGAATCTGGAATACATAAAGGGGTTCCAGTATGAAAAAACGAAGTTGGCGTAGGTTGCGTAACGCCATCGTAGATCCTTGGAAAAACAAAAAAAAAAATTTCATTTATAGTCCAAAAATGAAGGTTCAAGCAACAGTGCGCAACCCTACACTTCCGCATTTTCGATCGCAACACGTTCAATTGTGCACAAAAAAAAAAAGGCTTTGGGTTCAAATATTTAAGAAATCAATCAATTCAAATTATAAATGAAAAATGGAAGTTTAGTTTTTTAAATGTCAAAAAATAAGCACATTAAAACAAATTTTTTTTTAATCCAAAAATAATTATATTAGTAGGCGGGGGGAGGGAGGCTACATTTTGTTGAACACTCTGTAACTACTTACCTATACAAATGATGATTTCTCCTCAATTGTAATGTGCAAACCCTACTTATAACAATAAATAACAATCTTTTTTGAAAACAATTGACACCCTTATGATTTCTAAAATTTTAATAAAGAAACATCTCAAGATTTTCTTGATGGAATTCCAACGATGCAATTTTTTTACGATTTTTGGATTTTAACGTTTTTTTTAAGTGTTGTCAAATAATCCATAATTGATCATTTCTCCACATACAATGAGATTAAATTTCCAAGTAATTCAACTAAAATGTTTTAAGATAATTCAAGGAAATTTGTTCATGCGGTATGAATTTTGGGTGCACCTTTCATCCGTTACCCGAAGCGATCGTTGGCCCGCCGTGGGAAACCAGAATAGTTTCCGAACTCTCCCCAACTGTTTTCGGCGGCGTTGTAACCCCTTGGCACCTATCAAAAGGGTGAGACCTCATAAAACTCATCCCCAAACGGGACACCCTATTTCAACGTACCGAATATGCTTTTTTTTTCATCGTGTTGAGCCTATCGTCTTTTTTTTCTCCACCGAAAGGAGTTTCATAAAGTGAATTGCCGGCGATGAACCCGAGGGTCACTAACAGACTTTGTCGGAACAAAGGAAAGCGCGAGCGTTATTAGCGACTCTTCTTCGTCTGGTTCTTTCTCCCTCCTTTCTCTCTCCTCTTCCTTCGTCCCTTTTTGTATTATTTGGTTTTCGGGACGGTCCGTTAACGGGAGACCCATCTGAGAACAAGGTGCTCACGTAATCCTCCGCTTTTATTCGGTGGCGATAGAAGCAGCCTGCTTTTAACGTACACCGAAGAGGATCACGACCAGATCATAAAGCAGATGTTTTCATCCAGCGCTCACACGTTGATGAAATTAACTTAGTTGGAGAGCAAGGTCTACCGTAACACGATCTCCACAACGAAAGCATTTAGCTCTATTCAAAACTCGTTGCACCTGCACAGAGATGACCATATATATAAATAAGAATAAAATCATAAGAACTTTTTATTATGATTACCACAAGATCATGAATATGATTTAGGTATAGATATGATTAACATCATACTCACATATTTTATTTGATTTTATCGTTTTTTTTTTTAATTTAGCAGGAAATCAAATTTTTTTGTGATTTTAGTGAATCGTAAGCTTTTTTAAAAATGATTTTCAGTCACAATTGACAATTTGTCAAGGTTTTGCCATTTAGTACTGCCGTAATTCCCCATCCCCCAAAATCACAAGTTTTTCTTGGGATTTAAAAAAAAAAAATCATAATTTTTACAGGATACAAGAGTTTTAAAATTTTTCATTCAAAATTACCCATTTTGGTAGTTTTTTGCACTTAGTGCGGCCTTAATTCCCCGTCTGTGATATTCATACTCAAAATCACAAATTTTTCTTGTCGTTTTCGGAAAATTTATAATCCAGAGCTGCTCTAATGCAGTGAACACAACACCACAAAACATGGTAATTTTGGATTAAAATCGTAAAAAATAACCTTTTTTTTTTTAATCACAAGAAACGTCTGTGATTTTGGGTGTAAACAGCACGGATACGGCAGGATGTGGGCTGTATTGAGAGTGAAAACCTTTAAAAATTGTAATTCTGACTGAAAATCTTTTTAAAAACTTGATATCAGCTACGAAATCACGATAAAAAATGTTATTTTTGGAAAAATGACTAAATTTGTAAATATAAATAAAATCATATTCAATTTTGTTATATTGCAATTATATCCATACACAAGACTATGATCTGTAATACAGATTCTGTATGCAATTCTGTTCATATACATGACTATGATATACGTGACTATGATAGGATCATAATTACGTATTATTAATTTTTTTTTTTTTTTGAGAGAGAGAGAAAAAACATTTATTGATCATTATAATATAATGATCTATTATAATATTATAATTATTATAATATTATAAATAATCTTTATAATATTATGGGCTATTAATAATTTATATCCCAAAATTCTACATTATGTTGTCATTCATATTTGTATTCATGATCATTAATAAGCCCATCTCTACACCTAAATTGTTTGATGTATACTTGATGGTTTATGTAACGCGAATCAAGAACAGAAAGTCGCATCTTTAATGCAAGTTTCGTTTAGTAGTATCGGAGAAAAGCTGTGCACGGCTTATGGCGGACACCGGAATAAGTGTGTTTACTTAAATTTGATTTTTGGATTGTACCCATTTTGAAATTTAAACCAATAAATTGTGAGGGAGATTCAACTTTTTTTTTTCTTAGTCAGTTACAAAGATTCATTGTTGGAAATAACGAACCAAAAGGAAAGCCCGTAAAAAAACGCTGCGAATTCATTCACTGGGGTTTATTATTCAATTGGCTTGCGTTCGTGATTTGAATTTCCACTAAGCTTTGGAGTGTGCGTGTTTCACAGGTGATAGAGCGATTATTGAATTTCAGGGGATATGGATAGAGCACGAAAGTAAATCTGTTCTCAACCAAAATAAATATTTGGATTGATCAGTTGATCATATTTGTGTGCCTCCTGAAATTCAATAATCGCTCTATCACCTGTGAAACACGCACACTCCACAGCTTAGTAGAAATTCAAATCATGAACACGAGCCAATTGAATGATAAACCCCAGTGAAAGAATTTGCAGCGTTTTTTTATTGAACCTCAATACCCCTCCACAATAAAAACATCTATAATTTATCAAGTCGTTTAGCACTCGTATTGCGTTAAAACTTCCCCAAATCCAAATTTAAACGATGTATCCAAAGGTAGACTGATGTGGAGGAGGCACACAAATATCACTGATCAATCCAAATAGGTGTTTTGGTTGAGAACCGATTTACGTGGTCTATGCATATCTCCTGAAATTCAATAATCGCTCTATTCCTGTGAAACACACACACTCCAAAGCTTGGTAGAAATTCAAATCATGAACGCAAGCCAATTGAATAATAAACCCCAGTGAAAGAATTTTTCCTCATGTAAAACTAGTTTGAAAATTTACTCATTTCGTCATGCTACATGACTGGAACTTGTTACCATCTTCTTCAGCGTTGAAATACCTTTAAAATGAGATATCATTTGTTACAAAATAAAACTGTTGATTTTGCATCAATATTCCTGATAAAAACCGTGTGATAAGGATGCTGTTAACTGATAAGGACATCGATATCGAAAATATCGATGTTTTCACACGACATTGGACGACATATCGATGCCGCCACTCAAACATCGACATCGATTTCAATATCGATGTTTTGTCTCGATGTTCCATCCCCAGCTGGAAGGCGTCGAGGTGGGTGGATCCATGCTGGCCATCATGGCCGTTATCAACAAAACATCTCAAAAATTAAACTCAATTATTAATTCGCCCAATACCATCAACCGAACTGTAATGATCAAAGGCGATAAAAAGAACTGAGGAATTTTATACGAGTATTTGACTAATGATTACAATGTATATCACGAGAAACCAATAAATTACAAGAATATGCAAGTAAAAGTTATAAATTAGGCAAAATAATTAACAGAATTTGTCAATTAATAATATTTAATATTATACAAGAATGAATTGAATTTACTTATCAAAAGAAATTATTTTAATTTATAATTAAAAAAATATTTAATAACATAAACAAAAATATTTAATAATAATAAAAAATAATAATAATGTTTAATATTATTTAATAATATTTGATTTTTTTTAATTTTTAATTTCTATTTAGTTAGCGGTGATTATCTTATTTTGTCGATCAAGTCGTCATTGATTTTTCTCGTAATAAAAATGTGTCATGTCGTCGTCTCGTCTATCGTCTCTAATACTAATTTCGTCATCATCCCTTCTATCTCATCATAGATCATTTTTAAAACGGTTTAGTTTATATGATTCAAACGACTAAACATACAACAATAATGACGAAAATGCTTGAGAACAATGACTCAAGTCAGGGGTGCCCCCCCACCCAAACTTGGTGACGCACGCCTCCCCCCCAAACTTGATGACGCTCCCCCCAACTTGATGACGCCCCCCCAACTAGATGATGCACCGGGGGGCCCCAGCTTCATTTCGCACCACTCCCCCCTCACAAAACAAAAATGTAAAAAATACTTGTTACCACCCCTTATTTTATCGAAAACTAAAAGAAACTTTATATACTTGAAAAGTTGTTGCCTTTAGCTTTAGTAATACATTTTCAGATAGAAAAACAAACCATATTTAAATTAATTACTCTATCTCTCCATCTAGTGACGCAATATATTTTTGCATGACGTCGCGTTAAACACTGTTTCAATCAACTATACCCCCCCCCCAAAGTTTTTCTGGGACCCCCCCCCCAAGAATTTCAATGACGCAGTCTGCGTCATAGCCCCCACCCCCCTGTGGGAACCCCTGCCACTAACCGTATAATAACTAATAATCAATAACTAACCTAGGAAACAGTTGATTGATTGATCTGATTTACGAAACAGTACACAGCAGCACGGAAAGAGAGTAGGAAAACAGCAGGAAAAAGATAACGTGATGGTGGTAGCTAGGTGATGGTATAGCTACCAAGATACAAATAAGATGCGTAGCTCTGTCCCGGAAATTAACATCTAGTTCATGTGATCTATTCAGTCAACTAATCTGTTGCTATAGAGTTATGAATTATAGATTCATGAGTAGTGTAAGCAACAACCACGCTAGAGAATTTATACGTGCATAATGCATATTTAAGAACGTGTTTGCACATTGAGGGAAAGTCTAGTTGGAATATACGATAACCATCATGGAACTATTTTTGATATGCTGCCTGTTCCGAACTGTTATGAGTGTCTGTTCAACTACGGATAATCTTTCCGTAACTCATAGGTAGCGTAAGCTACAATCACACTAGCGAATTTATATGTGCGTAATAAAACTTTACGAACACAGATGGCTCGAGAGAAAATAGGAGTACTATCAGACTAAAGAAAAACCTTTGGTTTTTTCCACGAATTTGGTCTGAGAAAAGTCTGGAACGGATTCGTATCATGTTATTTATTCCTCTTGGGCTTAGCCGGTCCTACACCAAGACCAATAATAATATATTATCCTTCTATTGATCAATCACTGCGTGGGACTTCCTAAACATGCGGCACCTACCTAATCTCGGCCTATATGATTGGTTATTAGAGATTTTGTAGGAAAATATTTGGTACTTACCTATGTATTTGCATGTTCCCGCATTCCATTGTATCAATCCATGAAGATTCATTCCGAATAGATGGAAGACGGAGACGGAACACTGTTAGCGCGAACGCGGAACGAAGTAGACTGCCGGAGACGGCCACGCCCGAACACGTCCACTCCCGAAGACGGACAGGATAGAACTGGTCGAGGCGGGCCGCTCTCCGCTACGAGCAGGCAGGCGGAGGGACACATAGGCGGTCGCCGCGGCGCCCGGAAAGTTCCTATTTCCGAAGTTTTAGACGCCCAAAAACGTCGAAAACACGAACTTTTTGGCGCAACTTCATAGAACACACTTTGAAATAAACGTGAAAACAGAGTACCATGTCCTACTCATCAAAAATATAGGCACTACCTTTGTAATAGGTAAAAATCCCCTCGAAAAATGGATTAAAAATAACGGTTTTACTTCAGGTGTTGGCCCCTATGAACGATCGCCGGAGAAAAATGATACTGATCATATTCCCAAAGATACCAAGTGGTTTATATAGCGTGTACTGTACGAATGTGATCCTTGGTTCGATAGTGTTGAACCGTTCAGTCTCGACTACGTCATCAGGAATTCAAATCCTGATAGCTGTACAGCTAATCCTATTTAATACCTTCATCTTGATTCCCTGCATGAATCAAGCTCATCATTATCATCAGTATTGTTGAGCCAAAAACAACACGAACTTCATCTGGCCCTTGCTTCATAACCGTCATATCTTCACGTCCTCTGGAATTTGATATCGGACTGATATCACAGCTAAAAAGGGCTTAATTGGTTTAAAGCACACGCACAATCCGAAGCTTAGTACAGATTCAAATCATGAACGCAAGCCAATTGAATAATAAACCCCAGTAATAATATTGAATAATATTTACCTATATATTATCAGCGTTTCATGCATACCAGAATGCTTCAACCCGTGTATCGGCTATAAACTACAAGTATCCACATTGGCTATCACTCCAGTATCCACATTTACTACAACTCGACGCTATCGGCATCACTAGGTTACAAACAAACAATAATAAACCAAAAAACGCTGCAAATTCTTTCACTGGGGTTTATTATTCAATTGGCTTGCGTTCATGATTTGAATTTCTACTATTCTTTGAGTGTGCGTGTTTCACAGGATAGAGCGATTATTGAATTTCAGGAGATATGCATGGACCATGTAAATCTGTTCTCAACCAAAATACCTATTTGGATTGATCAGTTGATCATATCTGTGTGCCTCCTGAAATTCAATAATCGCTCTATCCTGTGAAACACGCACACTCAAAGAATAGTAGAAATTCAAATCATGAAATCAAGCCAATTGAATAATAAACCCCAGTGAAAGAATTTGCAGCGTTTTTTTATTGAACCTCAATACCCCCCACAATAAAAACATCTATAATTTATCAAGTCCTTCGGCACTCGTATTGCGTAAAAACTTCCCCAAATCCAAATTTAAACGATGTAGCCAAAGGTAGACAGATGTAGAGGGGCACACAAATATCATCAACTGATCAATCCAAATAGGTGTTTTGGATGAGAACCGATTTACGTGGTCTATGCATATCTCCTGAAATTCAATAATCGCTCTATCACCCGTAAAACACGCACACTCCGAAGCTTATTAAGATTCAAATCATGAACGCAAGCCAATTGAATAATAAACCCCTGTGAAAGAATACTTATTTACCCCAGTAATAATATTGAATAATATTTACCTATATATTATCAGAATGCTTCAACCCGTGTATCGGCTACTAACTACACTACAAGTATTCACATCGGCTATCACTCCAGTATCCACATTCACTACAACTCGACGCTATCGGCCGGACATCACTAGGTTACAAACAAACAATAATAAACGAAAAAACGCAAATGTTGGCACCATGAATCGGGCCATACATCGGGAATGGTTTGACCTACGGACGTGGGGAAGGGCTCATTCGATTCTTAATGGTATGTTCTTCAAATAGGAAAATATTCGACTAGTTTTGAGGTTTTCAGGGATTTTACAAAACTTTTACAGCCCTTAAAGGGCACTTTAAATTGAGTGAGGGAGCTGGCTCAAGAATTGGGGCGTCGTCGGACCAAGATGGATTTTTCCTGAAAATTTCAGATTTTTTGCTCCAGCCGTTTCGGAGATATCGTGCGTACGGCGTACGGCGGACGGACGGAAAAATTTTTATTGCAGATTCGGATTCTACACCCTTTGAAACGTAAACCATGAAATTTCTGGGGGGGGGGGGGGGTTAGAATTTTTTTTCCAGAGCGATTACAATGGTTTATTATTGAATAATAAACCAAAAGGCAAAACCCATTTACTGATCGTGCAGACGATGATAAGAGATGAATGTCCAATAATTCTGTGTTTTGAGCCGGATAGAAGCTGCCGAATAGCTACGGAAAAGATGAATCTTCATACACACTCTGTCTGGCAGATGTGGGAATGAAGAGAAAGTCGATGAATTGGCTACAGCAGTGGAAATGGTACGTACCTAACTGCTTCTTGACGAAAAAAAAAGTCTTGTGAGGTGCAAGTACCATCGTACGTTTTCTATACAGTTTGATGTTTTGTACTTTTATAACTATATGATGAAAAGGTTTCATAGGAAAATAAACTGGCTATGGTGGCCTAAAAGAATAAATCCGCAAAGGATTTTTTCTATAAAGACACAAAGTTTTCGTGTCTCTATAAATTACAATGATAGAAACTGGGAGGAGTTGTTTTTAAGATTACAAACCTTTAATTTATCATCATTTAATGTTATTTCACTTCAATCATTTCGTTTCCCATGTTACAGCTTCGTGGCACAAAACTATCGATGTTTACCTGCATACAGTGAATGCCGATGTACATGAAACCGATGTAGATTATAGAGGTGAGAGCATTCACCCTCATTCATATTGATTCCAACGGGTGACGTTGAATAACAAATTACAAGAAGCAAACACAGGATTGTTGTCTTTTCGCTCCATCCACGAATTCCGCTGTATCTTTTATTCCGATCAAGATCAACATTTTCCTCTCCTGCCTGCCCACCATCCTGACATAGCGATGTCTCGATAAAGCACCTCGTTTCTCGCAAACCTCTAAAAGGATCTAACCTCAAACCGTTACCCGGAGCCCAGAACAATATGGCCGACGATTTTCTTGTTATGTTATTGTCAGGGATCGTGAAACAATGGGGATTTCGGACAATGGATCAGCGGGCGGATAATTAGAGTGAAAGAGATCAATCAGTTGATTGTATAGTGGCTCGCTCTTTCGAAGCCTTTAATGTACCGTACAATGCGGAGGAAATCAAGATCAAAAGGAGAAAAGATGATGTACAATTAATAGCTAAAGGGGGTCGTAAGTATAGCACCGGAGCCGGTTTTGGCACTTGGTATTTGGTGAGGGTGGGGACCGTCGCGTCTGGTGTTTCCACAAGTCCTTTACGTGGGGTTATTTTTAGGGAGCTCCTTTGAAGTTAGGTCATATACGCGAACCTTGTTCTATAAGAAGGATGGCCTATTAGAATTGATCCAGAGAGGTGTAAGACCACCAAAAAAAGAATACATATACATTTCAGTCCGTTCTAAGACCTTGAAAAAACATCGGTTCCATGCTCGTAACTGTGTGATTGAGACAAGGTTCCGCATTATAGAACCCTTGGGGCCGATTCATCAGTTTTATTTGTTATGTATTTTAATCGCCCATTATAGACAATGTAAATTGTAGCAGTTCCTGTTCTTACAACTGGACTACTCCCATATTTGCGGTTTTCTTAACATAACCCAAATTCTCTCTTGATTTCATATCGGGCCTCAATAAATCTATAAGAACTCCAATCCGATTTGTTATTCATAAAAATACCCAATTCACCATCAATTTCTATTTTCAAATTAACATTACTGAAATAGTAATTTAGGTGTTTGGGGTAGAAATAAGTGTCAATTATCATGGATAATTCCAACACTATTTCAAAATGAAGCGCTGTTTTTAAATGAACGATAGTGAGCAATTGATTACCTAACTCCAAGTAATTTAAAGGTACATTTCAATCAGCCATTAGCTCATGAGGCGACAACCCGGCACCAACCTGTCACTACATAACATATACACAATGAAGAAGCAGGTTTAAGTAGCACTTCCGATTTAGTGTTAGACCTTAGGCTACACTTTTTCACGCAATCAACTTTCAAAAACGTCTTCAGAAAAGCTTAAATATGGGTTCATTGTTTTCAGTAATAAACGTTTGTGATTGACCAAGAATACAACTCAAAAAACCCCACTAAACATGGGTTGTTTGACGTTTCAAGAAGTGTTGAATCCGAAACCGAATATAAAAAATCCTTCTGTGTGCATTAAGACGTCCTGAGCCCTTCTCCGAAAACGCTGCAGCAAAGTTAATCAAACCCTTTCTAATCAACCCGTACATTCTCTTAAAATTTCATCAAAGTTGGATAGGAACTGCTGATGTGAAAATGGAGCTTGTTTCACCCGAAGCTACTGATGATAGCTCATATAGAAATTGATATGAAATGATTCTTCTTCTTACAGTGCCCATCAACACAGTCTTCATCATTGAAGGTTGGCGATCATCCCTGCGAATCCATTGAGAGTCTACTCCAGTGGAAAAAGTTCATTGCCGCCCAGCATCGAATTCTGACAACCATCACGTTTTTGCCCTATTCCCTTATGATCACCTATAACACCAATAGTTATGGTTTGAATCAGACTGTACCTGGGGCCACACATAGCCAAGGCACAGTGACCCAAAGCAAGATTTTTGGAAAATATAGTTAAAAATGTAATTTTTTAAAGAAAACAAGATAAAACATATGGGTATCCAGAATCAGCGCAAAATTTGCAAAATTCTCAGCATCAACATTGCAAAAGCCTCCAGCTGGTTTATATCTTTTCAATGCCTTGGTAACTACCCCGTACAGCAGTATTGAAAAACTCAAGTCAACACAAAACACCTTGCATTTCGTTCAATACTGACATTGACCCAAATACTTGAATCTCGAAACTATGATAGGATTGTACCACTTTATTTGTTTCAATATTTAAGCACTTACCGTGCAAACGAATGATTAGGTATATACGGGTAGGGGGAGGTGGTTTAACTGAACTCTAACCGATGATGCCGTGAACCGTCGAAATCGATAGAATCCATCAGTTTTAGGTTTAGGCCGTTTGAATTGTATTGTGACTGGTTAAGTAATAACCAATGAAGCATGCGGCAAACGAAAATCGTTTGGCACAAGTTAAGGTTCAGAACATAATGAACCTGGGCAGGTTTAATCCCACATGACCCGCGATATTCTCCTTGTTGACTTTCGTATTTTGTGGTTAGGACTCGCTGGGAGGAGTTACGAAGTTTACATAATATAACGGTTAAGTAGCTCTCGCTACTCCGCTAATCTCATTGTGTCCAACAGGTCGGCGCTGCCAGGGCAGTCGTGAACGTGTAACGTGAGAGGGAAAGTGGAGTCGCTCATAGGAGTCGCTCAGCTGCCATAGACCACAGGCCGCAGGATGGGAGCCGCCCCCGCCTACGCTTCGTGCAACATTGAAAATCACCGATCGGGTGACCTAACAAAGCCACAAAGACGCCTATGACATTACAAGGCTGCTTTACAGGCTCCTACCTACCAAGATTGTGGTTAAGGGTCGGTCCACGGCGATGTTATCATCAAATCTCTACATAATAATCTGTTAGTAACTTTGTTCATCAACAGATCACTTGGCCCCATTGCATGCGAAAATCAATTCAGTTTATCAGTGTTCACCTCAAAGCATATTTGAGCATCCTAAGCATTCGAAGCTCTTGCTTTAATCTATCAATGAGTCATTTGCCTGAGATATGTTCCACTTGCGAGTAACTCCTCGAAGCTGTGTAGTGTTTTTTGTTAAACTCGGCACTCTTACTGTTCCATACCTTTGTATTCTGACTTGCCTCTTATTTGTTAAAGACAACTTGGACTCCTTCACAAGAGGTTCTGACGTTCATTAGCATCCCACAAGAAAGAAATGTAATATATATTTATCTATCCGCTTAATTTTACGCTCATCAACTGTCTCATGGGATTGAGTAGGCTCCCACTTCAACTCGCGAAAGAGAGTATTAGACTTTGTGATAGATATGGTTAATTGGCCCTTCCCGATTATAGAATCCGACGCCTTGGGGGATGAATCAGACGTTTCCAAGCGTCTGGGTCATCCTCCGAGCTTGGCGGAGCAATAATATCCGCATCCACCTCAATGGAAGGGGCAACTACAACATCCCATCCCCGCTAAATTGGGGACCACATCGTTGAAGCATGGAGCGGATATCAGTAGTTTCGAATTGAGACCAGATTCAGTTAAAACATCTGCAAATGATTTATTTATTGATGAAAAAGAGCTGGAATTATGGGAATGGGGAAGTATGGCGACGAGTACAAATAACCATGTTCTATACAAATGATTAGAATCTCCATCCGTTGCCAAAGCCGTTACAAAGTCACATAAACCTTATTATATCGAAATTACTTTTGAAGATACATGGTGCTATTGAATTTAAATTGCAGGAGATGGAACCGGGGTACTTCAGAAGCAAAATGTGCTTTACGCAATACTGGTCAGGACGATAATGTGCATCAATTCCTTTGTAAAAGTACTATATTGTGGGAATTCAGGTTTAAATATTTTGGCAAGGGGTTTTTCAATGGACCAGATTTAACAGAAATCATAAACGGGTCAGAAAAAATAATGTTCCCGTACAAATTTGTGAGACACACCAGAACCTACAGAAATTATTTGGTCTCTGAATTCAATTATAAATAAACTACACTCGTTCCCAGCCATCGGCTTTACAATCTGTTAGCTCAAAAAAAAGGAAAAATATCAAAATAATCATAGTTAGATATAGAGATAATGATATGTATGAACATCTAAAAATCAATATGTAAAGAATTAGGTTGATTTCAACTAAACATGGCGATATTCGCCAAATTTTGTTAGTTTTAACATGAATATTATTTTATGTACGAAGTGTTTTTTCTTTCAATAAAACATGCTTCTTCTTCTATTCGAGGCCGTTCATTGCTACGGCAACTCCATACGTCCGGAAGTTTATTAGAGAGTTTTTGGTAGCTAATGGTAACTAATTGGACTTTTACTCCTAATAGGCGGGCGTTAGCACCAAAGACTGTCTGCTGTTCCAGCGCTAGGCTATCCCACAAATCTCTGCACAAATCACTGGTCTGTAGATGATTATTTGATTTTCGTTGTTACATTACAACATTACTGATTGATGACTGCAAGTATTTAACCAATTGTAATTCAATAGCCACGAGAGACAGAGATATATTAACATTTCCCGCTGTCACGCTGAGAAAATACTCTCCTTTCACGATTATCTATGATCACAGAGATGCGATATGTTCCCTGATGCGTAATGACAAAGTGCTCGATGCAGGACATCTATAACGCATTGACAAAAAACAGGTTGGGAATTCGCTCCCGAAGGGGGAACATTGCAAGGTCTTCAGCCCTTTTCGATTGCAACAGAGTCACATTCATGCGGGAAGGTGCAGCTCCGGACGTGTTTATGCGTTACCAGCTGGAGGATGGAGCGATGGGGTGGTTTCGTTGTCAAAAGAATGAGTCGGCCAAGTGTAAATCAAGAACGGGGGGAGGCAGGGATCTGATGCAAGCGTTTTGAAGTTTTATTGATGTGTGCGCGCTTGACTGAAGAAGGCGTGTATTCTTGTGCACGCGCTCAACAGATTTATGGGGCCCCATTTTGAAACTTAGTACTGATAGCCGTGGAACCTGTAAAATGAATAACACTGCTTCGTGATTTACCACTGGATCGTGGGCAGTCTCTGTTAAGCGTTCGATAATAATTGTAAACTAGCGAGGAGTGAACGAGCATGGATTTCGATTGGTTCGGATGGCTGGATACACATCATAATTGCTAATTCGTTTTGATAGAACAAACTCTGCCAACCACTACATGACGGTAATATTATTATTTCTGTGTTAGGTGAGTTCTTCATCTCATATTTCGAGTCTACTATATATTAATAATCAGATATAGATAGATAGTTAATTATTAATCAGAGCATTGATTGACTGTAAATTGATCTCTATTCAAAACTAATCGCATTGACTTACCTATAGCAGTTAAACCATAGAAAACTAACGGAATGAATGAAATAATATTGTTGCTAATAAATTACAGTAATGCATTGAAAACTTGTTATGTAGAAAACATGTGGTGGTGTTTCCCCTTCAAAAAGTAGTAAATTATCTCACAAAGATTTATTATATACTGGTAGCCCTTCCAAGGGGATCAATGAATAGTAGATAGTTCTAAGGGTACGTACATTATCTAAATTTTGACTTCACAGACATAGGTAACACCATTCACTGGTCGGGTGCAAGTGTTTTTGCTAAAAGGGAAGTCTGAATTTCTTGAATCCAGACGAATCCTCTGTATATCTTTGGCTAGATATTACGAGGACGTGAAAAAATGGATTTTACTTTAAGAATGCGCAGACTGGCATATTAATTTGTCAGCAATGGATGTGACGAGAATATTGACACTGGACGGGGAGGAACGCAGAGTAAGGACGGCATGAAAGGAGATGGGAACATAAATTTTACTTTTCCTTTGGAGAGGTCGATTGGAGCACGCTCTCCTGCCACTTCCACCGATACCGCGCTGGTTTAAATGCGGCGGGAAATTCAAAAATAAATCATTCATGGTACATGGAACTCTCACGAGACCACTTACAGCTACATGTGCACTGACAATGTCATCATTACAGAATAGTATTTTTGTTACCATATTACAAGAATAATTTGTTTAAGGGTTTAGCTGCATCTCAAATTGAAGGGCCATTAGTGGAATTGGACGAGTTGTGAAGTTAGTCATTGGAACATTCAAGATTTTGAATCACAACTAATGGGATAAACTAAGACTACCTGACTAGATTACATTATATACCTATAAGTGAAATAAAGTTCTGAATAGGTGGGAGTAAAAATATCAAAGATTAGGATGTATCGCAATTCGTAGTAGAGTCCTGCGCCTCTCAGTTACGTTACCAAGGACTGGAACGTATCCGGCCCAGATAAAAGACGCAGGACTCTGATCCATAAGGGCCGAGTAATCTTCTAAGAAGTGGCGGATGGATACATCACTTCCACATACAACATCACGAGCAACAGCGCTATGGAAGTAACCATGAGTTAGACGAGTATCAACTGGCCGATTCAGTCCCCCCTTGAAAGTTAATTCACCGAAGGATCAACTTGGCAGAGGTCCGTATAGGACCAGTGATTGGAGTCATTGCTCAAACCAAATGGAGTTGGCTCTGTGTTGCGAGTGATGCAAACTGCATGTAAAGGGCTCTACTGCTAGTGGAAGTGTCACTTATCAATGCACGTAGGTAAAATCTTATTGGAGATGACACCTACAACTCTCCTTGCAAAAGCATTGGAGGGCTTATTTCCAAGGATACTCTGTAACGTTGCCCACTTCCTCACAACGTGTCGGCAGTGTAGTTCCTGCTTAATCATTAGTCCATGCTCAATCAGATCCATATTCAATAGCCCAATCATTTAATATCCATACCATAACCTTTTCACATTAGTAACTTCATTAATTCAGAATCAAATAACCTCACTGTTCTTTTCTCGTTCTTACCTTGTGTAGCTCGTTAAATTAACCCCTCCTTCTTTCTTCGGAAAATCTTTAAAAACCCAATCAATCGACTTTTGTCAAATTATTATTTCTATTTCTTTCGTCTTCTGACTTTTTCATTTTTTCCAGCTACCGCTCAGGTTTGTTTTTCTCTTTTTATTTATATTTCTCTTTTTGCTGCTTCAGCACACGATTCTATTCTTTTCTCTTTTTCCCTCGAGGACAGGCGTTTTCTTTTATTATTTCACATCATTATATTATTCTTTTCCTTTCAGTTGTTTTGTGTCATTTTGATCCTTGATTTTGACTTCTCTTTCGAGAGTATATTGGTGTATTTCTCACTAGAATTGTGAGTGGTAGTAGAGTCTGCGTTGTGGCAATATTTTCTGTTACTTTCTTCCAGATCGTAATAGCGGATATTGTCTTACAACTCACGTAAAAGTGATGGCAGTACCAAATGTTTTGACTATGTGCTAACATTTACAATAGAAAATACATTTCTACTCCAATGTAGTTCAGCAAAAATTTCCCTCAGGAGAAGGTTGGAGTAACCATCTAAATCGTGCACGGACGAATGAATCCAGACCAAATGAACGACCGTTCTATCCTTAAACAACTGACGTATGGAAACCCCACTTTGTTTGATTCTTGGGCAGATAGCTTATGACAAATTCCTTTCCATGTAATACCCCAGGCCCAGAAACAGATTGGTTTCAACGCCCATAACCTTAGCAAAACCACGATCCTGTGGTGCTGTGCTAGATCTTTCTTTGTGATGAACACTACTCAAGCGAGTGCCTTTCAGAACTAGGCAGAATATGGGGATCAATGATTCAAGAGAGGGATCAAGTTTGAGAGTATCCTAACAGCAAGGTCAGGCCTGTATCCTCTTACTCCTATTCGCAAATGCACCTCAATAAAGAACGTTGAAGTGCTTCTTTTCTCTGCACATACCAAAGAGGCTGACAAAGCAATTAACACAATTACTTTAAACTTTTTTACTACTAAACTATTTTACTATGAAAATTTCGATTTAGGCAGGAGAAAGCTTCTGCTACCCATTGATGACTATGAAGCCATCCTCAGTTCGAAACCCAAAGGTTGTTTCCATGTTTGTTTCCATTTTCCAATGTATGTACGTATCTGTGTACGCTCAAAAAAGGCGGCTCATCTGTCGGACCGATTTTGTCGGGAACATTCGTTAAATGATCAGCTAGGCTACGTCAGAGCCTCCAAAACACTCGTCTGATTCATAAACGGCGCTATCTTTGACAATCGAATGGTTCGGTTCTCAAACCTATGTTCTTATGGTTGACAACAGTCAGTTTGTTAGCAGCGGAAAAGTAGACAACTGGGGAAGCCGTGATGGGTTTTTTCAATACTACAAATTTGATATTTCGAGCGAAGCAAGTGTGTCCCACTGATGAAATTGAAAGCTAATGTTTAAAAACTAGCAAAAACTTATGGGGAAAACAGCAGAAACACCCGCCCATAAGCGATAACTTAAATTTACTTCCTCCTCGCACCAGAGACGGAAGAAGGAAAAAAAGATTTCGAATCCATCAACCGACGTCTTAGCTGTAACCGCGATAAACATCTTGAGGAGCTTTTGCTACGACGGAAACGGAGCAAATGAAACTGCCGCGGGCCCGAGCTGTTGCCTTTTTTCGAGGGCGGAATCGAAGAATAACAGTCAGGGCCGACTTCCCTCCGAGGGGGCTAATAGAATTCATTTATTAAATCACTCCCATGGGCCGCTGTCTCTAAGTCACACCTACACAAAACGCGATCGAAATTAATCGGGCTCCTCGCTCTATTGAAATTTCGGGGAGCCTCAAGGTCGGTCGCGGCTCGCTCTTCTCTGCCTGGCAGCCACCTGACGTGATCCCGATTACGGTTGGGTAACTCCCAGTTAGATAATAAGATGATCAAAACCAGTGTAATATTTGTCCCTGATTTGGTACGCCACACAGTGGGACCAATAAGCGATTTAGAACAACAAAATTCAAGCCAACAAATGATTATTTCCTGTATGAGATTGTGCATTGCGAACAAGAAAAGGAGGGTTTTAGTATTGGTTGTGCTGTATTAGTTGAGTAGAACGAGGGCAACACTTTTATTGGCTGAAATAATAACTAGGAAACTTAGATTTTAAAATTTTTGCATGTTTTTTCCTTGACTCCCTAACTCAAATTAGTACATTCTGATTGTTTTTGGACCATTTGCAACCCAAAAAACCGAAATTTATTTTGCATATTCTGCATTTTTAGGGGATTTTTGCATTTTTTGCAGGTTTGTGCATGTTTTGTGAATTTACCAGCTGTTGTTACAGGAAAACTTCTTCTTTTTCAACTGAAACTACTACACACTAAATTACTTCCTACGAAATTGTGGAAATCCATGTCAAGAAAAAGGCAGAGTTCGTAGAAGAAAAAGTAGTCTATTTCCACAAAAATATGAAAAGTTAAGCGTTATAGCGTTTTAATCGATCGAAAATTCTTTCTTATAATAATTAAATTAACTCTAATTTATTCTTCTTCCTCCAAATAATAATTTGGTCGAGTTGTTGAAGAACTCCTTTCAGTTTCAATGTTAACCTTTTTAATCTGTTTTTTCAGTTTAATTCATTTCCAAAAGGCGGTGAATGTAAGGGTTATAACGTTTTTGGTTTCTTTTCTTACTAACGGATTATAAAAAATTTAAAAATGGATCATATGTAAGTGTGATCTTATCAAACCCGGACTCAAGGTCGTACTTACTTAACGATATGTTTCGTTTTAGTCACAGGTAAAAGCAGTACGTTATTATTCTATTCTAGTGAGATCTCTGTAGTATTTTTTTTACATTGCATGTCACGCTTCATTACCATTTGAATCTGCATGAAACGTATTTCAAAATACAAACTGATTTATTTATGAACGCCATCTTATTAACTGAAATATTCAATTGTTGATTCAAACCTTTCGGTCCTGAGAAAGGGACTGAAAAACCCTTAGTTATTGAGTTAAGAGGCCCAGGAGGGTCCCCATTTGCTTCAGTAGAAAAAGATATACTTGGGTGATATACTTGGATTTCGCTGTCAAAACCTACGTTTTTCTGAATTCAAATGTAAATTTGCCCACTAACTACCAGGATAAAATATTAGTCCATTAATCCATTGGAAAGATGAAATTTTGATACAACTTTTAGGTTTACAGGCAAAATTCACTCTGGATTCACTCATGAGCGTTTGGAAAAAAGTACAGATTTCCAATATTTGACCACTTTTCCTCTTCAAAATAAATGTTCATCCGTTTTGGCTATTCGAAAAACTTTTGGTTGAATCATGGAGATAGGAAATTTAACGATCTTCCAAACGGCATAATAAAATTTGAAGTGACTTCTTCAATAAATAGAGTTGTGGCAATTTTAGTGGTCAAAAACTAAGCCAGATAAAAAACTATTTGGGGTAACTTCTGTTGCAAACCATTTGTACCAACTGCCCTGTGATGTATGTTACCTCTAATTTATGGAAAATTAGTGTATAAACGCAAAAATTCAATTTTACGAGTTTAATTGCAAAATTTCAGTTTCGGGAAAAACTGTCCGCGTCTATCGTCGTTACATTTTTTCACACTTTCATTACCATACTGTTGAATAAAACTCATATTTCTTGGATTCTGCGTCCGGAAAACATCGGGATGGCGTGATTTCTAATTTATGAACGATTTACGGAAGCTTTTGTTTTTCATTTGATTGCTTTGGGATTGTTTTGCCCATGTGTCTGAGTTCTGTAGCTTTTGAAGACAGCTGCGAAAGGAGTGTAAAATAACAGCACGTCAACCGAACCGTTTTACTATGAGTTTGCCCTGTGGGGATGTGCGACATGGCAAAGTGAAAAAGTTGTTCAATTTCGGGAAGACAAACACATTTCATGTAAGTGTTCTCATGTTAAAATTGTGTTTATAGAAACACTTTGAGTTCAATATAAAACGATTTAAAACATTGGTGGAGAAATTCATGTTACTGGTGCGAGCAAGCTATGCAACTCACTCCTATACGGTAGAAGTACATATAACATATAATATGTTACGTAGTATGACAGTATAAAAGCTGTTTTGCTAAACTCATTCTTTACCACTTCCAGTGGAGCAATAGCGCACCCGACGTCCAATTCACCGGTTGGTTCCGTCGTCTAAATTTAGTCCGCTGCCTCATCACCGGGTTCAAAATTATCGACCGCTCGGGATTAATTGATCGTTTCCTCTCAAACGGAGCAAATTATTGCACCCGTTTTCGAAACACCCAACTTCCCCCCGGCGGATTTACGACGCGAAACGGAGCGTTGGTTCCAACAGAAGCGCGGGCGTGGATGAGAGCAGCTGACCACTCGGATCCGACTCGGCCTTCGAGACTATTTTCAGGGAGCGAGTCAGCTAAGTCGGCGGTTTTTATGAATGACCTGAGCCGCCATCCGAAACTAATGAGATGTTGACTAATTGAAACAAGATCAGGTGGGTTGTGGTGGGCCCGGGGTGGGACCCTCCCTCCAAGTCCACCCCTAGCAGTTACGTAAGAAGGTTCTTCAGTAATTCTTGTTCCAAATCAGCCATATTGAGAAAGTGCAACATAAATTTAGTAGACTCGCATAAGATTCCGTAGATGCGTAAGATAAGCGCATTGAAATCTGACTCAATCGACGAATTTCCTGATGATGCAATGCTGATGGTGCTCCTGTTGGATATTCTCGAGTAGTTGAAAAATGCATGATGTGAAATATAGGAAGATAATAAGAAGTATGCCCCTAACAAGTTTCTCGATCAGGTCGACTGCAGTAAGGCACACGAAGAACCAAGATCCCTTTCATCCAGTTCTCAGATTTATTCTCATCTCAGGAATCTCATAAATACTTGGTTCTAATCAAAGATACCAAAAGGTTGCCACACATACATTTCAGATACATATATCAGACACAGATATCTGAGTCTATTATAAATGGGACTCAATCGACGAGATTTCAGATGACTCTCTAGGGAAGGATTAAGTTAATTGATTTCTCAATCGATGAATTGCCAAATGGTGCAGAAGGCGCTCGTCTTGGATATTCTGCTGCTGAAAACGGCAGCATGAAGTTATCACATTTGTGGAGGTATTATGAAGCAACTCATACTACATCTATTTGTTTTCTCCGAATCCGCATCACGTTTCGAGCAATAAGGCCCATTCCATCAAGACCCTTCATATCCGTTCAAGGGAACTAAGAGGTAACATCAAAGAGCATAATGATTTCTTAAACTAACCTATAATAAATGTGACTCAGTCGAAGTCGAGTGATGCAGTGCTGATGGTGCTACAGTTGGATTTTCTGCAGCAGTGGAGGAAAACATGGTGTGATCAGATCTCTGAAGAGAATAAGAAGCAACATATGCTGCAGAATCAATCAGTAAACTGTGTTTGCAACAGGTCGATTGAAATAGGGCCCCCAAGAAACGAAGATCCCTTTCTTCCAAATGGCCGGGACTGTCAGAAATACTAGGTTCTAATGAAAGATACCAACATCAAAGAGCATCCATGATTTCTTAAACTAACCGACAATAAATGTGACTCAGTCGATGCACTTTCAGATGATGTAATGGCGATGGTGTTCATGTTGAACATTCTGCAGCAGAGAAGTTTAGCATGATGCTACCCCGTTCTGTACACAAAAAACCACTCACGCCGCATCTAACGGTCTACTTCAAATATTCTACAACTGCAAACAGGTCCCATTCGATCCCGATTTCCGTAGAAGTAATTACAGCATGAATTCTTCTCTTGTACCCACAAAAGCAGTCTTTGGCAACAATTACATGATAAAGTTGAATTCTGGACTGAATATCCCTGTTCCTTCAAGTGATTCCTCAGACAACGTTTTGGAAATTATTCCGTATTCCTATCATTGTAACAACCACTGCCAGTATTATTGATAGAAGACGCTTTGTTGCCACTCATAGGAGGTGGTTTTTTGGTCCCTCCAAAATCAAAATTTCATCTTGTATATAAGTATTTGAGTTTTAAGGTTTGGATGATTTCGTTTCGTGTCCTCGACAATTTCGGTTTCTACCTGTGTGTGCGTGACAGTTTGTTTGTTTATCTGTTCGAAAACATTCTAATCTGATTATTTCCATGGTCTGTGTTAAACTTATGGGGAAAAAACATACATAATATATTATTTGAACGTTCCCGTGGTGCGAAAACCCGTTCGACAGTGTTTGATTCCCCATGAACCGCGGAGCGAATAGAGACGATTTTTCACCCCGCCAGAAACTAAATTACTATTTATTCTAGTTATGGCTTTTTGTTTTTTGTCTTTTTGTATTTGAATTGTTGTGACTTCATCTATTTCATCTGGAAATGCCTATGTTCATTTAGTAATGTTCAGATTATGTATCATCCACCATATTTTTTGAAATGTCTATATTTTCGCTATCCAATGCAGAAGTAGTGAGCTATTGCGAAAAAAATGTTTTTTTCCGATAGGACCCAAGACTCACTTGAAAAAACTACCCTGGCGGTGTTCTTAATCTGAAATTGAAAGCCCTCTGAATGGATCTAAAACATCTGCTTCCCACGGCCGATCCCGCTTTGATTTCTTTGTGATGTTATTATCGCCAGTTACAATGGTTCGCGACAGGTGCTCGTACAACATAAAGGCATCAGTATTAGGCTCAGAGTGATTGCTACTTTTACGAAACAATTAACGATACTTATTATACATAAATATATACCGCTGGACCTGCCAAATGTACAGTCACGCACTCATGTTCTGCCCGAATATTAGTCGCTATTTATTCAAAAACGGGACAACCACGATGAGTTGTTGACACAAATTCATGTGTCATTCGTTGGGGGATTGACCATTTGGCAATTTGAAAGTACTTTTTTGCGCTCCTCTCTAGAGAAATTACTTTATGATAGGAAAATAAATAAAACCTAACTAGTGATAACCCGAATTCGTCATCCTGTAACTGAGGCGCTCAGAACCAAAAGGGGCGAACTTCAAAAACTAGATTTTGTTTTAGAATCCTATTCTGTAAAGCCCCTACTGCGCATGAGTGCATTCAGGAAACCACAGGGAATAGCCCTCCAGAAAATGATAACAAAAACCACTTTGGCTGCAGCAAAATTTAAAGAAGGAAACATTTTTTCGAACACCCACAACTACAAAGCCGGGTTTTTCATTCATAAAGCCTACAATTTGGACTCATTACAAAAAGTACAAAAGGGTAAGGGTCATATATACGATCCTCAGAAATTTGATCTTTCAAGTGCAGATTTGGAGCGATAGTACACTGGTACGGTACCCATTACTCCAGCCGAATTGAATGACATCAAAGCCCTAACTGAATACGTTCCCATGCCATGGCAGACTTATTTCTTGCAAATTGTCGACGATCAACCACGAGCTTCAGTTGATGACAATGAGAACAGAAACCTAATAGAGATGATGATTTATTAGATTATGCTTGAGATAAAGACAGTTTTTTGTGCAGGTGCTCAGAGTGGATCAAGCATAACTTTGAAATGTTGTAATTTATAAAATTACCTTTGGTTGTGGTTTTCTGACATTTGATGGTGGCATTAAATAAATACTTAAATGTGTTTTATTTTTCTACCTCTTGTTCTAGAATTTAACCTGACATAAACCAAATCTGGTTCTATCTATAATTGCATTGTTAGAGGTACGTATGTAACATTTACCTGCGTAATTAGAAGGCGGATCATTTCAAAATTTCTGTCTATTGGGTATCGATTCTTCTGGAAAAAAAAAAAAAAAAAAAAAATTGAAACTTGATATATGTTCTTGTTTCTAATCAATTACTGAGGTGCTCTCGGCATATTACCCAAGTGAGCACACATAATCTTGAACCGTACTGCCGATACGCCATTTTGAAAAAAAAAACATTTGTAGGGAGTGAGGTACATCCTACTATTTTGCCCCTCTTGAGCCTTCAACCTCCATGGGAATCGGCGCTCAAGTCTTTCAATTTAGGTGAGTGGAACAGCACAAATTAGATTAATTTTAGCTATAGTAAATACTAAGGTTTCCTTGCCAAAATCTCACTTGCTACAAGCAGATCTCACTCCCTACAATTTAAGGGACTGTTAGCTGGATATTGTAGAGAGTGAGAGAGTAGGGCGAGAGATTATACCCTTTCACCGCCTTTACAGGCCACAAATCAATTGAAACTGGTTGTACCAAAATGAACTCCCAACAACTACACTAATTGTCAACAAGTGCGATCAAGTTTCATTTGCCACAGTAAGAATGTTATTGGAGTAGGGAGTGAGAGTTAAAAAACCCACACTGCTGCCTCCAGGGATGGTTTTCCCGCTAGAACTGACTGGGAAGGTCAAGGCAAAATCCAAACACCAGCAATGGGACCATCTTGAATAAGGGATGCCAAAAAAACAGAATTGACTTCATAAACACCCTTTCCTGCCAGTTGGGGGCTACTTTTCAAATCATTGTGGGGAGTGAGCAAAAACCTTGTGACACTGAAATAATGGGCTGATAAGGCTACTTGATTTGATCCAATTTTTTTCCTGAGGCGGATACCCACTGTAGATGGTATGTTCTTTCTCGAAGTAGCATACCTCTGGTTAGTGACAGCAGTAGGGAGTGAGAAATACGGACTTTGGTATTTTCTCCTGGGCCCTGTAGGCACAACTTTTACATACTTTCCCATGGAACATGTACATCCACATAGGAGAAAATTTTAAAACACTTACAAAACTGTATTTAGTTGAGATTTGACGGCAATACTGATCAGTGACATACATGTGACCGAAATTTAGAAATGACCCAGGTTACAAATCAATTGTTAAGTACCATTATAGTTAAATATTTTGTAAATTTCGAGGAAAGATAATTATAGGATCAATAGAGAACGTAGGTACGCACTACATGAAAATTCTGAAACATGATTCTAATAATTCTAATTCATCACGATGAAAACAAAAATAATAATAGGCAACCCCAAGTTCGGCCATCTGACACTTAATTAAAAATATTTCAGAAGTTCGCCCTTTTGGTTCTGAGAGCCTCAATTCAATTCTTCAAATTTGGTGAGATTCCTGAGATAGCGGAAATGTGATTTCAATATACGAGTATCTACATACCTTGAGTGGATTGAGCTCAGGTTGACCAATCGTTTGGTCCTTCTCATTTGCGTACTGGATAACGATTGATTTATTGAAACTAGATATCCCTGTTCACATTATTTATATTCTTCGAGAATGTCAGTTGTTCCTTCTATTCGGCTCATTCAAACCACTGCCATCAATCATCGAACTAACTGCGCGATGAAAATGCGGAGATCCTATTGCTCCAGATTATTGATTGACGGCATCAATTTATATAGTCATTATTGAATCTGTGTGTTTTGAAACGGTTTTCAGCTCACCGGCCACAAAACGAATCGCATTATGTGCGGAAAGGCCGTTAATCTGAATTTCCTTAGCCTCGGGGGGTTTAAGGTCGAAGAAATATATTCCATTACTCGCCTCGTCCCGGCGAAATGCTACTCTTGAATAAAATAAGCCGCTCCTATACCCACGGCGTTATTACCGCCACTATAATATCGCATTCCCACGACCATTATAAAGACGAGGTCGAGGATTTGAGACCAGGAGAGGAAGATACTAATCCAAAGAGGTTATTGTGCCTAAAGGGCAGGAGGCAGTACCTTCCAGACTCGTTGAACTGGGCATATCATGATTGATGCTCCGAGCCCCCCTATCACAGGGCGTTTCAGGTCTGCTTCATCGCGGCTCCTCCAGTTGTCACTCAACTCCGCTGCCTATTAGAAGAGCTAGCCCGGACGCCATTATTTTCCCTCCTACGAGACGACCCGGGCTTCCGCGTATTAATCATTATTTATACGGAGAAATTCAAATGACTGATCGGCATTGGCATATCAATGGGCGGTTCATTAGGTCGCTTTGATAGGCTGGTCTGCAGTGTTGGGAAACCTAGTTAGCAAAAGCAGTCAATCCATTCAATCATTATACTCTTATAAAGGAAATGTAGGTAAACCTATGATATAATAACAAATAAAGAATAATATTCATTATACTTATCCCTCCTAGTCTTGGTTTTTGATTGATGAATTCGATGAACTGTTCTGTCAGAAATTTCCAAGGGCCATAGAGGGCCAATGCCACTCAACGTAGATTATTTCGAAGCCTACCGTAAAATTTGATTTATCAGTAAGATAAGAAGTGATAAAATGGAAGAGTAGACGTTGATTTTAAATGCAATAATATTCAACAGTTTCTTCAATCAGTAAAAATGAGAGAATCTTAAGAACCTGATGATAATGTTGGAGTTTTAAATACTGAAATACTTTTCATCAGTTTTTTCTTCAGTTCAAAGACCGATTGATGAAAAAAAAGCAAAAAAATTGAAGGACGGAGGAAGAAATGAAACAGCATACCACATCGACGTAAATCAAAGAATTGTGCCAAACTTCTCCAGTCTGAACTTTCAACAAAAAGATGCATAAATACAAAGTTCCACAAGTCTTTGAAGAAGATAATGTTAGTTGACTGAGGAAGCTGCCCTTCGAAAGCTTGCGAGATGGTTCATCCAAACGAGATTCTCAAGTAGCTGAAAAAATCTTTCGACAGACATGACCAGAGGAACGGTTGGTTCTCCAAACAGAGATTCGCTTCTAGTTCTGAACATAACAAAAAATCTGATTAGAAAAAAAAAAATTACTAAATGATTGTCTGGGCTGACAGTTGGAATGCAGTAAGAATCTTAGTAGAAAGCACGTCCAGATACAAACTTTCGACAGTTTTGGAAAACATGAGTACATTTTCCTGTTCTTGGATTCGTTACGGCACTCGTACTAGTTGTACAGTTAAAAGGCTAATTGATGAAAAAAGGAACAAGATCAAGGCAATAAGAGGAAGAAGAACTGGAACACCAAACCACCCGAAGGTAAATCAAAGAATCGTGCCCAACTTCTCCAGTGTGTATTTTTCTTCAAAACGACGCATATATGCAAAGTTGGCACAAGCCTTTCGAAGATGATGAGCTCTGATAGTTGACAGGAGAGGAGGAGGCTTTCGAGAGCCAGAGGGGCGCCCGAGACCCCAAACTGGAGACTCCCCCTCTTGCCCAAGTCCATGGTGGGTGGTTAGGAGCGCCTGGGGCAGGCTACCGGGCTCCTCCTAGCCCCAAATTACACCTTCCAAAACGCCCCTGGAGGTTCCACGAGGTTCCTCTGCTCTTTCCAGGCCTTCTAATAATCCTCTCAGATAAAGAATTCCTCCATTTTATTCAACCAGATCGGGGAGCGGGCCCCGAAAGACGAGCGGAGTAATAACGGCCGGGGCCTTCGCCTCAGGTGTCCTGATTGTAATTGTAGCACCCGAACTGGGAGTCGTTGCCATTTTGCTGGTCATCTTGATAAAAACGGTCGATCCTATCATTATAACCTAATGATTAGGTTATTTGAAATGATACGGTCGAGTGAAAGCTATTCGAGTTCATTCAATGGCTATCTGTCATCTGCGGAGTCAAAGGGGTCAACTTTTTTCGCCATGTTATGATTCTGCGGAGTACTTTTATCGTTTCTTCATTATACCGAGCGATCACGAACGCACTTGTGGTCCATTACAAAAAGTCACGGATAAGTCCCGTTTTTATCTAGTATCTCACTTTTACCTCTAAGGCATAACTCTAGATTAACTTCCTTTTAGTTTAATAAGTTCTAGATGTTAATTAGAGATGTTAGAGCTTATTTCCACAAATTGCTCTTGGACTTTTTAAAAAGCTACTTCCAGCGCCCTAAAACTGCTGTCCAACGAACATCGTTCTTATCCTTTCTTCTAGAATGCTTGATTTTTTGGTAACGGATAGAATTGTTTTTTAATATCAATCTTAAAGGGAGTTATCATATAGAATGACACGAACATGATAACAAAAGCCGTTGAAACCCATGAATGCTCTAAAATAGATTTGCTACTTCCAGAATGCTCTAAAACAGATTTCCATGAACCATGAATCTATATCTGAACATTTTAGGAGCTATTTAAACACTTTTTTTTCAATTAGGTACAACGGGGGGGGGGGGGGGGGGGTGCGAGGAAAGTGACACTCTCTGCTGAGGGTTGGTTGGCTGTGATTAAATTAATATTAATAGAAGGCTCATGGTAATCTGAGAGATTGGTTAAAATTAACAGAGACAGCGGGGGTTATCGTTATAGAGGTGGGCCACCATTACGTGGTGGATAGTACCGAACCAGGAACTGCGGTCACGAAAGCAAATAAGAACATACTCATATTAATGCATTAGTGTACTTCAAAGAGCACAAAAATGATACTGTTATGGGATTAAGCTCGTGCCCCGTGAGTGTGGCAATAGCAAAGCAGATGGTTTAGCCAATCAGGGGGAGAAGGTAGGACTATTCATCAACGTATTCCGTGTTACAAAATCGAATGAATGAGTAGAGTTTATTCCGAAAAAGATACGAACTATTTTCAAAAAGTAGCACACATGGAACACACCCCACAACCATGAAGGTTGCCCTGTACGGTTGGGAGGAGTTGTAATTTATAATTCATGTTACATATTTATATGAGTAAGAAGTACTATAAACAGATCAGTATAAGTAGGTTTACAGGTGTACAGCATCAATGAGTGGAATCAATAATTCGATTAAAAATAACAATTCAGGAGAGAAATATATATCTCTGTTGGATTTATCCAACAGGAAAACCAAGATTTATCACGGTGGAGGAAATTTTATTTCGAAGCAGAAAAACAGGAAACAAAGTTAATGTTAAGGGACCCTACACGTTGGAAAGATGTTTATTCATTAATAATTTCCCCTAGACCCTAATACCTATACACTGACAAAACAGGAAAGAGAAGACATCACAGGAAAATGCAGGAGGGATGATTCTGCTTAAAAGGAGGAGTGTGATAACATCAATCTAGAACTCCTCTTCAGATAGGTATAATTCACTACGGAATCATAACTTTTTACCCAAAGGAGCGGCATTGTGGCAGAGATGTAAAGAAGGAAACATATCGAGCTGAGTTTCCGAACTTCCTTACATGAAGTACGTTCAACTTATTTTGTTTAACTTTCTTTTACCTTTTTTGATTTAACCATTTTTATTTAAAATTTAATCTTCATCTTATAATGCATGTAAAGGAAATCTTCATATATTTAATTGATAGTTTTCAATAGTAAGTTTTTGTAATCGTATAACAAACCTTTTTTATAATCTTTAATTTGTCATTTTACGTTTTAAGGTGCGTAGATTCAAAATCTGCAAAGTCCGTCCGCCGTCTTGCCCATAAAAGGCCTTAAAATGTTTGTAAAAACCCGACGAAGGACGACCCAACAGTACAGGAGGTTCCCCCAGACACGGCGGAAGTGATGGGAAATCATACATAGGTATCAGTATAAATAAGCCCGGACCAGCCCAAGAGGATTTATTCAGATCTTCTCCCTTGATTCCGTCACTCTGTCCTAAGCTTACTCTACTCCTTTAAAATGTAGGCCTACTCTGCTTGCTCCATATATATCTTGAGGTCGTAACTGATATACTCCCTCGTATTTACAGTGAAGCTGGGTTCCTCGGAATCCTTGCTGCAGTAAAAATGAGTTGTAGCTGAATTTTCCCTCGGCGAATTACTTGCTCATCGACATGTCGTATCTGCTCGTTGCTCCACGGTCCCTTCATCACCCCTTCAGGGAAATACGTGAATCCCCATCATGTTCAAATACCTATTTATTATGCAACTTTGACTCTTCCAAGTTAGTTCACCCGTTCAAAATTCACTTGTTCAAAAGTACCAACTCAATACCAAATTTTCATCCGTTCAAATTTAATGTCCCCTTAAACTGACAACAAACTCCATTTGAGATCTTGCTGCTTCTAACTTCATAGACGCTTTGGACCACAAAATGGTCAAAACTCAGTGGTGCAACCAGGGTGCAATTTGCTAGTAATTAGATCGATTGAGATGGGTCCGAGCCCAGTCCGAGCTCTCTGACTTATGAAATCACTTCAAGGGAGAAAACGTTAAAAACGGCGTGAATGTCAAGTTTTTCATTTTCTGGTTTTGGTGACTTGAAATTTAGAAAAAAAAAAAAAACTTTGGGAGGGAGAGTGCTACATAGGAGATGCAAAGAATAATGAAACATTGTGAAATAGGTCAATTGCAGCGTTTGTCTAGTAGAATTGATTTGACGGTTACGTCTCGTGATCATAGATATTGCAATGCTCCTGATCAATTATGCTATTGTTGTTCCAAGAAGTTGGAGTCACAATGGCAGGTTACCTGGGGGAGATCGACCTCGTAAGAAAATCGTGGGTTGTCACGAGAACGTTTAGAGCCTGGAATGCTCCCTGGAACCTCTCGACATTAGGCAACTTTTAAAGACGAGGAGCGGTGGAACATGAAAGGTTTCGCTATTCCACCGGTCTTGATAAGACCCTTCCAGGTTCCCCGCCCACGCGCTTGCGCAATAAGAAGGTAATTAATGAGCTCCCGCGGACTTTGATGGATCCTTCGGCCGAAGAAGGATCTCGAGAGATGGCAGGCGCTTCCACTTCCCCAGTCAATGAACCACTCAACGGCCTCGCGCGTTATCAATCAAATCAAAGGAAAAGAGGAGGAGCGGGTTTTTGGAGAGGTCTTCGTGAATGGAATCAACAATGTTCATTTCGGGCCGTTTTCAGAGCCCAAATTACTCGTACCACCGCCGTTACATTATCAGCATCGAAAACTGTGTTCGACATCAAAGTTAATGTTGGGATATTAAGAAGAAATTTTTTATGGTCAGAGGGGACAAACCTGTTTGGTTACAGAACGTTTGGGTTTGCTATCGCATTAACGTTCTCTATCATCACAACGTCATGGAACCTACATGTGGACACGTGTCACTAGACTGTTTACTGGACTCCAAATGTATAATTTCTGGAGCCATGTTGTCTTGCCATGTTGTACATATAGAAGTTAATATACATCCAGAGTAGGTCCAGGCACATCAACCCTTCCAAGTATAACATAACCACAGGCAACCATAGATTCATGATTGAATTTTCATATCACCGCCACTCTGTGAGTTTTCCTAAAATTTTGATGAAACTTCCAGGGAGTTAGTAAGTAAGTAAAGTTAACAAGGTATTTCACCTTGGATTTTCGTCCGACTACCCGGAGCTGTCAACATGGTTGTATCATCGCAATACCTGGCCACCAACCCGCAGTACGTCGATTTTCCTTTTGAAGGTGTGTACGTCTTTATGTCCGGAGGCACTGTCCCGTAAATCGTAGCCAGAAGGTTATATTTTATATCTTTTATGTAATGTAATAAGCGATTTTTCTCGCTTTCTTAGAGTTCAACATAGATGGAACAATGATAGAAGACAGTGAGTACGTGTGAATGAAGTACAACATTTGTGTTCTTGGCGAATGCCAGTTTTGAGCTCAAAAAGGCTTGATTGCGGCAAAAACAATCCTCGTACATTAAGTTCATTAAACTCCCGGTAGAGCAGAAATCTTGAGTATGGGGAACTCTTCTTGAGAGCAATACCAAAAATAATATTCTGAACGACCTGCAAGGACAACAGCAGTAACTTACCAGCACTACCCCACACAATAATTCCATATTTTAAAAAAGAAAGCTCAAAAACAAATAAAATAGATCGCAGCTGATTGAATGACAAAAAGCTTCTAGCCTCTTTAAAGACACAGGATAACCTTCCCAGCTTAACAATCAAGGAAATGGAGATTTAATTTCAGGTTCTGATCAAAAACAACAGCCAAGTATTTACAAGTGAAGGCTAACGACCCTGATGTCTATGAGAGTTGTAATATTTTTAAACAGGATATTTTGTTTAGGTTAAGGGAGTTTACTTTTTGAAGAATCGGAATGAATTTGAGTGAAAGGTCTGGATTTTCTTAAGCCTAGCTCTGCTTTCATAAATTATTATGTTTCCCCAGAGGGAAAGCAATCGCCACTTTGAGCACCTCAATAAATAAATTTGTAATGAAGTACCTAAAGGCTAAAAATTTCTGCTGTCGAACGAATTGAGTCAACCCTCTGAGGAAAAACCAAGATGTATGACATTCGCAGAAAAAATGGAAGCTCCAAGATGCCGTCGACGCAGTGTTCCGACGAACAGTCCTCTGTATACGCAAAAATGAAAAACATTTCGAACAACTTAACTTGTAATAGAGTACCTAAAGACTAAAAATTTAAATTCTTTCCAATTTCAAACCCTTGTCCTAAAATGAAAGAAAAATCACCAAATACCTTCCTATTAGTCGGCGTTATTAGGCAGTCGGGGAGATGTGAGTGTTCCCCTTCAATTCTAAAAAACTCAAGAGTTAGCCTGAAAAAAAAAAAACACGCATTTTGGCATTTAAACCTCATTTTCACTATGAAATCCAATTACTACAATAAATGTTATTAGACTATTAGGAAGCTAACGTTTTGGCGCCGTTTTTGGGCGTTTTGCGCAGTCCTGCTACAAGAACTAATGAGATTACAGAGCGATAAGTAATTTTAAAATTGTCAACAAAATTTGCTTTATGGACTATATTTTTGCGCCCTAATTCTGCTTGAAAAAAATGTTTAGGCATTAAAAAGACAGAACATTTAACGTTCTCTTAAAAGGTATCTTCAATTGTGAATTCACCAACCAAATTAAAGAAGTCATGGCAATTAGAAGTAAGAATGAAAACATGAGAAAAAATGTTGAAAGTGAAATAACTCAGAAACGAAGCCTCTTACAAAAAAACTCTACGAGGCACTTTCGGTCGGAAATTAGTAATAGAACAAGTACAAGAGAGGTCGGACACGTATCGCGATACACCCTGTACAAACTTTATTCCTATTCCTGTCAATAAATAAATATTCTATTCTTTCGAGATCATCTAAAACATTTCAAAAGAACGCTCATGATACTCGTACTAGACGAAAAAGCTACGTGACACACCCTATTCGGCAGGAAAAGTTTGGCTTGGGAAATTAGTCTCTTTAATTTGTGGGACTAGAAACCAATTTCTGTAAAGTGATTTTAACATCTCAATAATTAATGCCCTCAGTAATTGGAGTTAGTTTCAACGCAATTTGTTGCTCATTAACTGGAAACTTTTTATAACGTTCGATTCAACCTGAGAGCGTCTTATCGTCAAATGGCCTCGAAGCCTGTGACAAAGGCCGGAGGGAGGACGGGCACCTGTCCACAATTAGATCTGGCCTCCTGAGGACCAGAATATGCTAATACGCCTCGAACTTGAAGATATCATCCCACTCCCCCGCCGCCTTCTACGCGTTTATTTTTTGTGTGTTCCTTTTTTTGTTTAACCCCGACGACCAAAGGACACATTTCTTCCGTTTCTTGCTCCGGCGTTAGAGTTTTATCAGGGCATTTGGATTCCTCCTGGACGGCCCTCGAGAAGAGAGGGTAGCGGATCAGAAAGGCGATCTCCGTGTAAAATGCGGCGATTCCTCGAGACTTTGATGGAATCGTGTTCTCATAGGGGGGATATCTTCTCCCGATAGCTACCTACACCAGTCACTATGGCCCCCGCTTGCCCCATTCAAACCGACGACTCCAGTTGGATTTCTTCTTTTTCCCCTTCTTCGGCTCGTTTTTTCCCACGAGGGTGGTCGGCCACTGGAGACCATAAACATAAGTTATTATGATTCCTCGTCAATTGGCACTTTAGACGTCCACACTCCTCCTTTCCCGCTAGTATTATGCAAAATTAATCCCATTTCCTAAGGATTATTTCCATCTACTACCACCAAAGCTCCAAGACATGGTATGCCTTTCATTAGATACAAAATTATCATTGCCTCATTCTTGAATTATTTTCATAACATAAAATATCCTAAAATATTCCTCTTTCCTTCTTCAAGCTTATTTTCAAGCAACTTTGAATATCCTGAATTAACCAAGAAGCTTAGTTGTGGATTTATTTTTTGTTTATTTTACGTAGTTTTAACACAGAATGTGTTATAGCTATGGAAAATGCTGTTTTAGCTTAGGAAAATGTCACAGGGAATGGGTGACGCGGGAGGGGAACGCGGAAGTGTCACACGTACCAGGGCGTCAGGGGCGACCAGGAGCTAAGACCGCGAAAACGGAAATTTCATAACGAAATCTGGGACGACAACATGGATACCGTTGTCACCCAACCAAGCCGTTTCCAAGGAAATGCATGTTGTTCAGTTTTTGACGGACAAAAATCGTTCTCCATTCATTGGAAAGAACTCCATGTTTCACACAGGGCTCTCGTACTTGTTGTTATTTATGTTGTAATTTTAATTTATTTATGTTAATAATAGATGTAGTAAACAATTCCGCTTCTCTTGTTGTCACTTGGTTGTATTGTTGGTTGCAGTAGACGCTCACCGGAATGAAAACTATCTAAATCGATCTTTACCTACTATGAATACGAACGAGGGAAGTGTAAGGAACGGTTTATTTGTAACCTGGTGTAACCTATGCGATATTTTGTTATGACACGGTGATTATATAAGATTCTGATTTAGTGGGAGGAAAGTAGTGAAATTATATGAAACTCGTGGGCTAAAACACATTCTGTGTTTCAATAGTTTCGTCCAAAGTATGTAAATAGAGGTAACCGGGGGTCCAGCTTTTCCTTTTATTTGGCATCGGCAAAACCAAACAGCCATAGTATACTATTATACAGTTATATAAATATGTACACGTATGGTGCGATATCATACAGTCAACATTTTTATTAGAATGCTTACACGTTGGTTTTAATAGTATGTTTCACAAATTTTTGTTTATATCATATAAAAATGTATATATTTCTTTGTATACACTGATATCACGACTCGAAATTAACAATTTTGCTTTGAAAAGCTCGCTTACGCTCCTCGCCAGTTTTCGGAAATGTTCATTCCTTTCGTTGATGTAAGAAAAGCAGCAAAGAAGAATATGCTGTATTGTCTCATTCTCATCCAGGCAGTTCTTGCAGGCTGGTGCCACGTTTGGATACCATCTGTGTAGGTACGTTCTCGTGAGACAATGTACAGTTCGTAGACGGGAAATACTTTTGAAAAACGTTTTGGTATGTTGGCTTCATCAGTAAACCAAGGTCGAAGGCTAATCTTAGGGAACAAGTGTGTGGTAATATACACCCATTCAATACTGATATCCTATGTCCTTGAAATTTTCCCTCAAGCTGCACAAACTGTATCCTTTCGAAGCAAAACAATCGAGCTAATTGTTTAGGGACCTTCAGAAGAAGATTTACAAATAGATTCAGTTTGAATGAAGAATATGAAACAGTTGAGATGTCCGCTTCTTCAACTTTTACTACGTAAAATGTGCTAAATCACACCAAATTACACTTTTTCCACACAAGGTAGTGTGTTCACTCACAATCCAAGGTTCACAATCATCGGTTTATTATTCCTCTCAACGGAATATTGATTTATGCGTCAACTGTTGTGTATTATGACTGCAGAGCTGGCTTGAAGTTCCCCGAGTTGAATAACTCAGCAGAGCCGTCCGAGGAAACCATCTAACGGTTAGGATCGCCGTTAAATCCAGCTTTTCGTATCTCAAAACCGCCGTATGACGCGAAACGAAACAACGTAGCAATTACAAAAACGTGATTCAGCGGATAAGCAAAGGAACAGCGAATGGCGTGGACCATCTACTGTGGTCATTCCAAGATGTGTACGAACACTAAACCATCGACATATCGACTACACCAATGTGATAATAAGACAGTTACACGGCAATCATTGAAAAACTTACCACATAAACCACCTCAAACAGAAGTGACAAGGTATACTTGGTTAGGCTTACATGGATACTGTATACTATGCCATACCAATCCCTGATAGACTTGGGGAAAAGGAGGTAAAATTTGGGTTTTCAAGGCTTTTTATTACAAGTTTGTGTGACATATCGCTTTTCATGGTTTTTTAAGGATAAATCGATTAAAATTGGTATGATCGAGAAAATTGAAAAAATTTTATTTTATCTAGGCCAAAAGTTGATCAAAAATTTCCAAAAATAGTGAAGACACCTATCGGTTTTTTTTTAAATCAACTTAAATGAGGTAAACGTGCTTATGGTATTCATGAGTTCAAGTTTTGGGAGGGTATTCTACATTTTTTAAATGAAATTGTGGTGACAATTGTGCGACAGATATCCGTGGCTTAGCATTAAACTAGAGGTAGAGGATGTTTTACTTTAAAAAAAGAAGGATTATTTGCTAATTATATCATTAAGTGATGAATATTTTTTTCAATGAATCACTTCAATTTACTTTCTTGTTCTATGCATTTTATTGTTTATTATTGCTTTTTTACCATTCATATTTCTATACTGGACAAGTGTTAGAAAAACGTAAAAGTAAATGAGAAAATACTTTCCACAACCTTTTTCGTTTTAGTACAGGATATTTTTGAGTTAGAGGAAAACAGTTAACACACGAAATTAGGCATTATTAATGTTTCCCCACTCTATTTTGGCATTTGCCGCATTACGTACAATTTTTTGAATGATAACTATGAGATTTCACCACAACATCTACTGGTATAGACTTTTGTCCCGTCAGATTGGTAAATGGACACACTGTGTCACGGCTCCCCACGGAAAACTGGCGAAGAGGTTCATCACATACAGTCAGAATTTGTGGTGCTCTTCTTTTCACTCTGATCCGTTTTGACCAAATTTGTAGGGTCTTGCCCCACTATGTGGCTCTTTACGGACTCCCCCCTCACTGCACCTTGCCAAACTTTTCAAATGATTTTGATGCAAAAAAATTTGTATATAATACAGAAAAACAAAAAACTGCCTCTCACTAATGTGGAAACTGCTGTGAAGTCTCTTAGGAGATTCTTGTATTTCTACTTCACGAATGATACAACGTCGAGGTATTTAAGAAACCAAAGCCCGTTCGGTGGTGAATTCACACCAACTTGGAAAACGCTCAAAATTAATGGTCGTAACAAGATCGGTAATAGCTCGAATATGAGGGTCAGGCAAACGTAATGTGGGGAATTTTCGCATTGTCTTCACTTTCCACCGAATCCGCTTTTATGACACGCTTTCGGGAAGTTGCGAATGTGGTAATTAAGGGGAGTTACGAGTAGTTTTACACCACCTGGAACCAAACACAAGCTTCAACAAATAATTGCCGTTATTTCATCGCATCTTGGAGAGTAGGAATTCGTTTTGCTGAAGACGGCGCGAAATTCCACCTTAATACGGAAATGAATCGTCGCCACAAATTTTCAGCTCTCTCGTCGTCAAATACCAATATCTTTTTGTCTTTCAGATCCTAGTGTAACCCACGAGTGAGTGCAAATATTTCTGGGCTATTAGTTGACAATTCAATCCCACGCTTTCTCTAGCGTCTTAGAACATTACGTCACGCCTGAAGATAATGAAAAATTTCTGAAAGCTTTGATGAATGAGGATAGTTTCCCCTTCCCGTTTTAGAAATTGCGACTCCTGAGCAATTAACCTGCAGCTTACCTGCTTCAAGAGTTCTTTCTGGGTATTGCAGGCTAATCGTTTCAGCACATAAACGGGCAAATACACCATTTCATCACAACAAACTTATAAATCTCCGCTTCTCTACACTCTTTTGAGATTATCGTTAACACTGTTGATGGACTAGGTATAGTAGTATGCAGACGTTTGAGTATCTTCACCATATCTACTTCAAGTTTCCAGAGTGAGCCAAATGCATTTGAACCGTTGATGTTACATAAGACTATCTACACGTAGCGAATAATAAACAAAAATTCTCGCCAAATCCTAAATTGGATACCCCTATTATTTCAATTCATGAAGACACTTCATAATCGAGAGTTAACGTGAATTTTTTCTTCTGAGTCCAAACAATTGTTACTATTTTTCTTGTGGTAATTTCTGATTCAATTGCGATTGGTCATCAACTCGCCCATCAATGATCCATTAAAAAGCTATTATTAAACAGGATTTGAATATACCCTCAAATGTTAAGCAGAAGCCAGAGGCTCACTCGTCATTACATTTATTTCTCATTGGTTGATTTGATAATACTTTAAAAAAATTAATTAATAAAGCGTAGGAAGTTGATCATGACTAAAACATTTTTTAATTGATTTTACTGTTATACTGAGTGAAGAGGACAAATTTATCCGTTGTGAGTCTCGCGGCTTTTAAATTGAGAGGAGCTGGAATGCAGAAATGTCAACTTTTCAAGTGAAAGCTCCTGGATAGAGTTTTCCTTCAACAAATAAGGAATAACTGGATTTGGTAACCGTAATTCTTTTTCAACTTATTCGTTCTTCACGCGATTGGCTATTTATTGATCCATGCTTGCGATTTCCGTACGCGGTGGATAGAATTCAGATGGATCCCCAAATCTGCAGAAGAACCCCTTTGAAAAAAATGTCTTGGCAACTCAATAATCACAGACAGAAAAGCTCAATCAATTAGCTTCCAATCATTTGAGAATCTTCTCCCTTCCAACCCAGGAACTTACAATGCAAAGCAATACAATGCAGCGGTGAATTCAGACGTTCGAGCTCGTCCTGCAGGATTGGCATCTATTATCAATGGTGTGCCGTCGTCAATAGAAAACTAAATATTGATTTTCAAACAAATTTTCATTATATTTCTTTTTAACGAATAAAGTCGAATAAAAACATATATATCGTCATCAAAATATAACTTGATTTCCATTAAATAATCCTTCAATTTTAGCATCACTTTAAATCCTATTTCCTAGTAAAATCGTCATGTGTTGTGATGAATTGCAGTAGGCCATGTTGCTTCTAAGCTGACGGAAGCTAAAACACAGAACTGTCAGCAGTTCAAGTGACAACCGCAGGATTGACTTTTCGCTTCTGAGCCCCATTGTTGTCCCGTCAACTCTGACTGGCAGGCAGCTCGTGTCTTGGATCCACCTCAGCCTTCAAGCTACATCTTCCTCTTGCCCTGTGTAAGACATCTGCTCCGACTCCGTACGTTGGGGTCTGGGATTCATGAGTGGTTGAATGAAAACCGTTACGCCAGAGTACCTGATCTTCAGCCGAAGTCCCAGAGATAGGTTCACGTGCGAGAAAATAAACAAAAGCTGCATTCTTACCCCTTTAAACGGTGGTCTTTAAAACTCCAACCAATTTTTTTTCATCCCAGGATGAACCCTCCTTATCATTATACTTTCATTGTTAGCGTTCAAAAACTTTTGTTAACCATGAGTACCATCTTGCGGTCTTTCAAAGCCCTGTAATTCATTGATATCTCCCCAGTACATTCCCAGTTTCCATCCACTATTAATTATTTCAGGGGCATCAGTCAAGTTTAGAAATGCTATTCATGCGATCTGTCTAATAACACAGGTCTACAAACAAACAAAAAAAAGTCATGCACTTTTGAGGAAATTAGGCATTTTCTATGTATTTTGATGCGCTGAACACGATTCCGAAGTCCGTTTGTCATCATCAGACTCCCATTTTTTTTTTTTTTTTTTAATTTCAAAATATAACCTCAAAATAGCGATAATATATTTTGTAATCTAAAAAATGGAGGCTAATGAGGACAAACGGACTTCGGAATCGTGCTCAGCGCATCAAAATACATAGAAAATGCCTAGTTTCCTCAAAAGGGCATTACTTTTTTTTGTAGACCTGTGTAATTAAAGAGCTGCTGGGTTCATGTGTTCAAGAACCTCTGCTCGTGTTTAGTTCCAAATATTTTAACCACTTCACTGACCGTTTCTATCTTGAGATCCCGATGGAAGTCATCACTACCTACGTATCAAGAGGCGTTGACAATAGTCGTTAGTAATTCGTTTTGAAATGTTTGAGATAACTTGGGGGTATTTTCGAACTGGCCCCGAGCTGAACGCCATACATCCTTGCTGCACAAAGATTTAGCTTCGAAATCAGCAATTCGCTACAAAAGAACAGTTCGTAGCATTAGCCTAACAACTAAAACATTTTTCTAGACTTGATATTTAAACTTTTTACTTTTATCTTAAAGCAAGTACCACGTTTTATCGGATGTGAGCTCAAAAAGTAATTTTCTTCAATAATAAAGCTAATTTTTAATGTATTTACATGCTGAAGCTGCAATTCAGTATGTAGAGTCATTTGGATTTTTACCAGGCGATTAAAGTGCACAGATCAGCTTCATAGCTACTGAAGCTAATTTCCACCCAATTTACACTCTCAAGCTGCAATTTAGTACGTAAATTTCTCAAGACTTTCACTAAATATGAGCTGGCCGCAGATCAGCTGAAGGCTACTTAAGCTAATCAATACGCTATTTACAATCTCGAACTGTAATGTAGTATGTAGATTCCTTCAGAATTTTACCTGACGATGGATAAGCCCCAGTTCAGCTTCCCAGTTACTGGAGCTGACTACGCAATTTACACTATCAAGCAGCAATTTCGTAAGTAGATTTCATAAGACTTCCACTGAACATGCTCAGGCACCAGATCAGCTGAAAGGCTACTGAAGCTAATCTCTACTCTATTCGCACTTTCAAGCTGCAATTTACAACGTAGATCTTAAGACTTCTACTGAAGTTGTATAGGCTCCAGATCAGCTAGGTGGCCACCTAACGCTAATGTCTCCGAGCAACCTTAGAGAGCTTAAAGATGAATTTTATCATATTATGTATATGCTCAATTCACAATGAATTCAGTTGGATATTTTGGTCCAAAACCATAACCCAAAATACAGCAATTTTAGTGCCGAATGTGTTGGCTGGTTCATTGCGATACATGAACTTCAACTTTTAACTAACCCTGAAGTTCCAAGAAAGAATAAAATTGTGGAAAAGACAAATTGTTTTGAAGAAAATGGTATTATTTAAATCCTACACATTCTAAGAGACATTCATTTATTTGGTACTTGGAAGTACTTGAATCTCATTTGATTTCAGTCAAATATTATTTATCGGGAAGTTTATAGCATGAACCTCCGGTAACCGAATGCAATCCAAGCCCTAAATTGTATAGGCTTGGATTGCATCTTGTTTTGTATTTAATAGTATGTTATTTCAAATGAACGTATCATTTTTCTTCACAAGTAATTTGTAATTGGTCAATAATGTCATGTGGGTTTTTCTCTCTGAAAACAGGATATTTCGGTATGTGAGGTTCCGACCATTCCCTTTTCACCTCATTTTAGTGCAGATAGTCATCGCAGGAGGGGGTCTCGAGGAAGGCGGAAAAAAAATCAGGATTCAATTAAACGAGCTGATATATGACAGTAATAACTTTCAGAGAGAATAATTACCCCTGTTAATCATCTTTAGGTCGCCCGCTAATTACATCATTTCGTAAAAGCCGGGAGTAAAACCAGTTGGGGGAAGGAAAAAAAATTAGAGCGATATAATTTTAGATAAATATTGCCCGCCGTTTGACAGACCTTCCTAAAAGGTTGGGACCGCATCGATCAGTTCGTCAGATTTTCGGCCGACTGTGAAATTAGAGCGGTGGGGTCGATGGTAGAAATCGGAACCTCGGACGTTGTCGTATGGAGTGAAAGTTTGTTCCGAATATGAAGAAAATTCATGTGCAATGATATCGGCAAATACAGTAGTACCGCGTTTTGCAAAACCCTGCTGTAGTGCGGGAAAGTTTATTCTGATAAAATCATAAAAGATCCGCCACAAGTTCTCCTCCAATTTTGGTTTATTATTCAATAATAAACCATTCTAATCGCTCTTGGAGTTTAGTAGAAATTCAAATCATGAATCATTGAAAAATAACCCCCAGTGAAAGAATTTGCAACGTTTTACTATGTTGGCAATGTTTTCAGGTCCTGTAGCACCAGATATTGCAGTTGGCTGTGAAAGAATTACTTTTTCAAGGCTCTTAGATCGTACGTGAAGCATACCATTAAGATCCACAGCTATATCCTCCTAGTGGATGTTCATGCCCTGACATACAGAGAGTCCTCAGCAAGATATCTAGGTGTAATCATAAATGAGGGCCTCCGCTGGGACAATCAGGTCGCTTCTCTAGTTCAAGAACTGATCAGAATGACTCACCTCTTCTATAATGTGAGAAATTGTTTAATTTTCCGTCTCTAACTGCATACAAGTCTTTCGTTAAAGGGGGGGTGTACCCTTTCATCGATTTTTAACTCACTCATCTTTGCTGAAAAAAAACCATCCGTGAGATCATCATCAATAAAGCAAAACGTCATCCCACAACAGATTATTTTCGATTGCAAACGTGTTCTCTATTTGCCCATTATGTGCCAAGTCAGCGATAATTTTTTCCCCACAAGCAGCCTAAAATTTTTAGGCATAGTTTTTCGTTCAATAGCAATTATTCATCCCCCTTATCCGCGCAATCTGCGATCCTAGTACCGACAACTCCTTTGAAAAGTTCCCATATTTTTACACATTACCTCTATTGTAGACATTAACACCCTTCACTAAAAAATCCAACAAAGTACACCAGAGCAAAATACAAAAATATCTTTTCAGTTGGCTTATATATAAGGTGATATATCACGAAGATAAAGAGCGTGCACTTCTTTTTCACAATAATTTACATAATACATTTATTTTTCAAATCTTTGCTTTATTCCCCTAATCACGGCATAATTTATAATTAATAACATCAGCATCAACCTAACGAATTGTGGTTGTCCGCATGACCTTATAATTTTTCATTTATTTATTTTTACTTTTTCTACTCTACCATCCAGCTTGGAACTGTGTTCTTTGGTGTGGGCTAGTATTCTGGTAATTTATATTATGGCCAATAAAACTACATTTTATTATTATTATTTAACTTTTCTCATGTGTCTTGTCATTATCCGAATAAATCTAATATGTAGGTATATACTGGAGAGGTATAGTTTTCAACAGCACTCAATAAAATCTCACGTTCCTAGTGAATTCCATTTGACCTAAATTTCACTTCATCAAAATCGAATGAACAATGTTGAAATTAGGTTTTTTACAAGGATGTCTGATTCACGCAGGTAATTACCTGCTATTATAATAGCTAAAGTGAAACTAAAGGGGAATCATCTACAGCTACAATTGACCTCTGACAGCATGAAATTGGATTCAAGTGTTGAATGGTGCTCTACATGAGTCACGAATGGTACACGGTAGCTCTTGGTGTCCATCGTCAGAAGCTAAACCTCCCAAGCGCTGAAAGGGACAGCGGAAAGCAAAGCCAAAGATATTTCAAAGACTGCGGAGGTGGGGTCTTCAACAGCATTCAATGGCGAACCCCCTTCAAGCCCCTTCCCGGGGTCATTGGAATTCAATAGGTCCATTGTCATTACACTCGCAACTATAAAATAGTTGCTTTACCAACTCTCTCTCGAGGCCCTTTCAGCGCGGTTATTGTTATGCTTCTCCCATCTTCCCGACAAAGGGATCCCACACGACACAACCTCGCTAATTTCGGAGCTAATGCCGCAATATGCCGCGCAGTCCGCGTTTTCTATATCGGTTTTTAACGGAACGCTTCATCGTTTCCTTAAAGAATTCCTCACCCTGATTACGGATTCCTTGATCCTCCTTCGCCGGGAGGTTTCGTTCCGACTTTCCCTACCTCTTTCTCGCTTAAATCAATAGAGCGGATTCCAATTGTTGAATACGTAAATAGTGAAGGTTTCCGAGGGCTCCGAGAATTTCGAAGATTAAAATCTCAGAGGTAGTCACATTGTTCATCCCTTTAAGGAAATATCAACATAGTGTAGAAACCTTTTCTCAAAGTTCTCCTTCTATACATTGCGTGAAAAATGTTCGCTGCATTGTCAGCTCCCTCCTGAACTGTCTATAGTGTAATTTATTATTGCCATCTACGGATAATCTATATTAAGACATTTCCAACGACTCCGAACTTCCTATGGATCTGTTTTTGAGTTGTGGGTCTGGTAAACATTTCCATCACGCTTTTTCATCACTAAATCCTATAAATAATTTGAATTCGCTTCCAAGAAATATAGCTGTCTAAAAGAGCTGTGCATCAATTTTTATTCGCCACTGGAAGTTATACTTATATTAGAAGAAAAATATGTTGAACCTTCGTGTATGAGATGCCAAGCATCATCAACTTGTCTGAGCTCCCAACGCCATCTCTTGATGTTTGAATGAACTTCAAATGTGTTTCTATAGGCACCAACATGTGTCAAAGGACCCGTGAAGTTTTCGTAGTAGCACTTTGTATCAAATATGAATACAACTGTTTTACCCCGGACTGAACATCAGGATTAGCTGAATCATGTCAGCATGGGCATGAATTTGTCTTCAACACTCACCCCACTCGAGCTTTCTGATAGATGTGATGCTCCGTTCGCTCTTAAACACACACTGAATTGCAAGAAGAGAGTGAACGTAAAAACATGAACTAGTCCGAGAATAATATGCGAAACTGGCTGGTAGGGCCTGGAAAGGATCGTATCAGGAACCAGTACTAGAGACGGGGACTGCATTGAAATAGGATAAAAACTGAAGAAACTGAACTTGTGACAAGGATCTGCGGACACTCGGACACACAGATATAAAAGTTATTCAGAGTAGTCTAACACGTGAAATGAGTGTGGAAAATTCGATTTTAGGAAAGAAATTTTCGATATACCAAAGATAGAATAGAAAGCAAAATAAGGCAAGAATAACGAGGTATTTCTACCTTCATTCAGCTTTTTTAGCTATCTGAATTTCAAATTTATTCATTTATGTACAGCCATGTAGATATTTATGTAGCGAACAATGAAAAAAGGAAAACAAGTTCGCCAATAGCCTCCTTAAGTCGTGAAGACTCGTCTAGACCAGGGGTCTCCAAATGACGGATTTGGATCCGCGGAAAAAATGTATGGATGGAAAAAAGTAGGCTACCGTCAGAACGTGATGACTTCAAGAGAATCAAGAGTTTTTCCAGACAAATGATAACAATTTTTGGTACAACGTGTTTGTGAACAAACCTTTTCAAAAATGACAGATGTCAAATCCAAATATCGAGCCATGCTTTAAGAAGAACACTTGAAAAATTTGCTTATGATTGGAACAACAAACTTGGATCCTAAGTGGAAAGACATTGTAAGCAATTGCAAACAAGTGCACACTTCACATTAGATTGGTTTTCCAAAAATAATTTTTTGAATGTAATAATTTTGAATAAATAAATACAAGATATATTTCTCTTAAATACTTTGTTTTTATATTCCTGAAAATGAAATTGTTATTATTTCTTGTTGAACAATGAAAAATTAATAATCATGGAATTAAAAAAAATATATATTTAATCACTAAAAACTAAGTTTTGGTTTTAATTCTAATTTTGAATTTGTCAAATTCGTCTAGGAGTACTTAAAAACCCTGTTTTCAAGTGTCTGACTTCAAAATTTTCCATTCCTATATTAGGCCTAATTTTGAACTAGTTAAACTCGTCCAGGAGTGATTAAAAACAATGTTTTCAAGTATCTAATTTTCCAGGGGTATGGGCCCCCCCTACCCCCCCCCCCCCCCAAGTTTACCAACTATCAATAAATTCTACGTGTGAGGAACATAAACAGAAATATTATTGACGGTATATCATGCAATATCACATATTACTGATCGATTATATAAGTAACTAATTGATGTACATTATTACTTTTGGATTATGTAACCTATTGTTTGATGTCACATATACTTTAGATACAGATTGAGAGCCAATGCAATATTACAGGTTAATAGTAGCGTTCTTACGTTTGCAGGAATTCACAATGCCGTTCAGATGCATGCATCTGTATATGAGTATGCACTTGTTCTTTTAGCTTGTGTTCTTGTGTTCGAAGATTGAATTGGCTCCAAGGTTTTGGGAAGAGAGGCGTGAAGTGTACGTGGCACCCGTATTTTCTAGGGACAAAATCGATGGAAGGTCGTGAAACTTAAACTGTTGTTGTTGTCATGGGTTGCTCGAGTGATTCGGTAAACTGTGAATTAGGAGAGATATTCTCTCATATCTTTCATCCATATTCGGCATTTAAGTTTCATTGGATGCCCTACTGGCAACAGCTTGAGCTCATTCACACTTAGTCGGACGTAACACCTCAAATCGAGAAACGCTAAACCCGATTTTGCGGAAACGGTCATCCGCTCAAGTGATTGACGGAAAGCTGACCGACTCGGCAGTTGCGCCAAATCAGATTCCCCAGACCGGCGAACAAAAGGTGCCCCGAAAACTTCAAAAACCAAGAAAAGACGCTCGCCGGTCCTGCCCCTAAAGAAATCCCTCCGAGCCGTGTTTCCTCGCCAACAACCTCGACAAAAGGAGGAGAAAAAAACGTGCGGTCTTAAGACCCCGCTGCACTTTCCTTTAGGGGGTGGACGATGTTCCAAAGGTCTCCCTCCTCAAAACAGATTGATCTGTTTATCCGAATAATCCTCCAAGCAACAAAAAAAGGACGTTCTTTGCTAGCTCGTGCCACCCCGAGTGCAGCCGGCACCACCAGGTGGCCTCCCGCTGAGACCGTTGGGATTCATCTTCGAAAAGTTTCTGCACTCCTTGAATCCCTAATGACTTTTGCCAAGGATCGTTTTCTCCCTGACCCGAATTTCTAATCCATCCCGACCGAAAAGTGAAATAATAACAGAAGACCCGCTGGACTCTAATGAACCAAATTAAAGATCGAAAGATAAGCTGTATCGACGTTCAGGAAGACACCCATTTATTAAAAAGATATCCTTTATAGAGGCAAAACATTTTTTCTTCCTCAGAGCCATTATATTTATTTTGTATATTTGATCGTAAATTCAGATAACGCGTCATCAATCTTTTCGGTGTAATACAATCTCGCGCAGGCGTCGCCGATCGTGAGGGAATCTATCACTGCTGATGACTCAATCTGGCGGGCTAAGGTAAATTTAGTGTACGGTTTCATCAAAACATTCCTTCGGCAACATTTAATTAAGCGGGGCAATAATTCATCGATGCTAACTTCTTTGGTACTGTTTTGCCACATTTCACACAAAATATTATGGTAAAGATCTTACGTTAGTACGTAATTATCTAACTATACTGATTACCATAACAATATCTTGGACATGTTTTGCACCATTCAGGTGGCTATGAAATCACTGTTTTTAATTTTTGAAAAATTAAATGTTTATGTCACTATAATTAAAACTTCCGCTTGCATTTTGCTTTTTAAACCATTCTAAACAACTTTCGTTGCGTGTCTGATTGTCACTTTCTCTGAGTTCGCAGATGCTTCTAACAAGCTCAATTTACAGTTTTCGCCTGATTTTGATGAAATTTACAGTGAATTTGCAAGATAAGCTGTAGATGCACCCTTTTGATGTTTACTCTAAATCAGTAAGAGCATGAGTAAATTTAAATTCCAACAAGTAACATTTTCTCACGACCTAGTGGTCTGATCAGGCTAGAATTCGAAGGGGATCAGAAAATGAAAAAAGTCATTTTAATAACCTTATACCGATGAGGATGATGAACATGGTTGAACAACTTCTTGTAGGAGGGATCGAGGACATGAGGACTGAGGCGCTGCAATCAAGAAATCCCATCTACAGACCACTCGATTTTGATATAAGACCAGCAAACCTGCAGGAACAATCACTGGACCTACCCCCATGGGTGCAGCGTTGGGTTCTGAAATTAAGGGGCGCACTTTTGGCGATCAATGACCGGATTTATATTAGATCGGATACTAATTTCCCCAAACTTTCTTCCCTTTGTAGCCTGGGAGACTCCGAGAACATACGAGTATTGCATTAGCCCGCTGTATACCAAGTGTTTACCGAATTTTGAAGACGCCACCAGAGGAATAGGGGAACAGGACCTAGCTGCACCAGTGGGTTTTGTAGGACGACAGTGTTAGGTGGCTGTAGTTGGCGAGTTACAGGATCTTCGCCTAGGAATACCGGCCATGCTCAAGTAAAACTCGGCAGACGGATGACACATCCAAGGCTATCTGCCTATGTTTGTAAGTAGAATTAACTAATATTTAATTCAATTAATTGTTAATACTTATCACTGTTATAACCTAAAAGTTGTTTGAATAAACATGTTTTCTTCTTAAACCGATTTCCGCAGGATCTTATCGTTTGTGGTTTTTGCAAGGGCGTACAAGTCCACGTAACAAACTTGATTTCACAATTCTCATCGAAATTTGTAGCAATTCTCAGCAAATGTGCGGCTAAAGGTGTATTTAGTTCTATACGAGTTTCATTGCTCACAAACCAGTACATCAGTCTGTGTGTACTCATGATCTAACACATTGAACATAAAATCCTTCAAGCTTAATCAATTTGTTTTCGTTCTATCGTGCTCAAATTTTGATGGTAGTTGGGCAAAGACCTTTTAATCCCCATCATATCATATAAATTTCAACTCGACCTTATCACGATTGTGATCGCTTAAGAATAAGAGCTGCGGCCGACCAGCACTACACGTGGACCCACGCATTTGTAGGCGTTGATGTCTCTGGGAATACTTTATCCGTCCACCTTATCTACCTTAACGCCTTTAATATTATTCAAAAAATTTTAACAACCTAAACAGATATTATCAACCTAGGAAGTTCCCCACACAACACGGTAGACGTTTATCAATTTTTTTTTTCCGAGCGTACCAAGATGGGATACCCTTTGATTAAGCAGTAAGAAGACTGGGCAAAAACCGGATTCGACTTTGCTTTTCCAGTTTACGTTTTAGACATTAAAGACAGCACTTTTCCAAAGTTATTAATCAACATTTACTCAATAAACCAAAGATCTCAGTCGACAACAATGATGTTCGTTTTCACCAACTCCGGTTCTCATAAATCAATGATCAAACACGCTAAATCGACAATCAAACCCAACGAACCGAATTTGAGTGGTTAGTTGTCCTAAACAACCATTAATACTGGTTCTTTTCGTCACCTTTGTTTTCATTCTAAAATCATGTTTTGCGATGTTACAGTTCATTATGCTAGTTGCGCTATTTTGCGTTAGTGATTTATATTTTGTTGGTGCTTTCCTATCTGTTAGGCTATTTTGTTACTGGTTATATTGATTGTTAGGCTTAATTTGAGCACCAGCACCCAAGGATGAGTTTGAGGAAGTAGATTTTACTATTCCAAGTTGGAATTAAGAGAGAATGGCGGATTTCGAGCTTGACGATATTTAGTTGACAAGACGCACTAGTATTTCTTTTTCGTAATACTCAAAGTTTGATTCACTTCTTCTCTTATACGAAGACCCTGTTTCCCCGTTCATGACTAGGCGATATATAACAACAATTTATACACCAGAATGTAACAATAACTATCAACTAAAGAATCGTGAAGATAAACGGCACAATCAACTGAAACAGGAAACAAGGAATAGAGCAAAACATTGGGTGAAGTAAAGCAAGCAGTAATAGAACAAGAAAGAGAATAGAAAAGAGGTAGATAGAAAACGGTTGTTGGTTAAACTACTATAGCCATCTCGTTATAAGCACAGCCCCCTTCTCTTAGTCGGGCCAGCGATCATTCTAGCCTTCAAATGGGACGGCCATCCCATAGGTGCCTATAAAATGACACCACACTGGAGGGAGCTCCCGGCTACACGTGCCTAGACTTCGTCGCAACACCAACTGCCTGCCCCCGGTTCAAGTCTTATTTGGGGGGAGGTGATTTAGAATACCGCACTTTGAAGAGTGATATAGCTGTCCATGTGTGGTGACCAACGATTCTTACTCCGATATTGGGAGTTTTGTGGCTGTGAAAACAACTCGAGTGCTAGCTATGGTGGAAGTGTGGCAAGACGCACCGCTAGCTCTGGGTTAAAACTGGAACTTCACATCCTAGGACCATCACAGGGTTAATAGGCTTCAACTCAGATGATCATTTTAGCTGCAAACCTGGGGAGAGACCTCGAGGCGAATGCCTTAGGACTTCCTAAACCCGACTTCCAACTTAATGGAAGGAGAGATATTGGATTTCCCATCTAAGGGAGGATCGGAATCCGGTCTTATGATTTCGGTTAGAGCTAAGTGAACAGGGGTCCCCCGTACAGAAGCGTAAAAATTGGGCGGTTTTCTCGTGCTCGAACTGAATTCCTTTCCTATTCAGATGAGAATCCGAAGATAGAAAGCCAGCGAGGGAGGCTCGTGACGCTCCCTGACGGCGGGTGTAGGCCTAATGGCTTTCGTGCGTTTCAGTCTCCGGACTCCGCGCATTCGCGGACCCTTTTAAATAAGTGCGGCGGCCGCGACCCGCTTTTCGGACCATTCGCGACAGGTCATCTAGCTGAGGTCGTGACGAAACGCAGAGAATCTAATCACGTTTCGGAAGAAATCCCCATCATGCAGCATAATTGTATGAGCGGGTATCCCTAAATTATCCATTTAGGGTATCCCTAAATTACATCATGTTAATTAAATTGGAAATTTGAGCACTTTTGGGTCGAAAGATGATAATTGGGTCAAATGATAATTATAACACATCACGCAGAAAACTCATTTCCCAAGGTGCCTTAGTTTCGCAGAAAAGTTCTGAACTGCGGACGAACGGATTCATTTACTCGATTTTCGGATTCTGATACGTGATAAAATTCTTTTCTACAAGGGTAATAAGTTAATTTTTAGGACTTAACTGAAAATCAAGGCTTCAATAATGGAGGGAGGAATTTCAGGATTGAACCATGAGGTACAACCCAAACGTGAGAAAAAAAATAACTGCACACATATCCGTTTCATACTACTCTAAAGGAGAATCCGCGAAAAAAAACAATAGATGTACGTCTGTATGCGTGTGTATGTATTTACTTGACAAATTTCGTCGTCGCTACCGAGCCTGCAATTCTTAAGCTTAAGATTTTCATAATTCTGTTTAGGTTCGATTCCAATTTTATTATAGTACAAACCTGGGAATTGTCCGTTTTGCCGGCAAAAAGGAGAATTTAGGTGCTCATATAGCTCATACTGTCGATATTCCTGATTCATGTCTGTTCGATTAAGGACTTTGGTCTTGTTTTGAAACATATTTCAGACCTTTCTACTTTAATTATAGAACGGGATGAATGGGATATTGAATAGTAATAAATCTTTATCTTAACTATTTATGCTTTTTTCTCCTAACAAATCTCCCTTATGCAATAAAGTAAAAAAAAAAAAAAATTAAAAAAAAAAAAAAAATTGAATTTCATGCCGTAATGAGATTTTTCCGATTTTAATTTTTTTGTTTTTGTTTTTTCGTCAATTAAGAACTGGTCTAGTTTATAAATATTATAGCTGTGATCATGAAAAACCCGGACATGGGATAATAATGGCATGCATTATTTAGGAATGTTTCTCTTGTATGATTACAAACGTTGCAGAAATAGCAGTTTTTTCTATTTAACTTTTTGCTCGCTACTTCTTGGTTTCCTTCAATCGTTAGTGAAAAAGTAGAAAAAAGTTTTCGAATTTGATGATCCCTAGATTTCCAATGAGTTGTAGTTGATCTGTCTGATCAAACTAATATGAACGTATTCTTAGTTCTCTATGACACTGCCAGGGAAAGTTCTCTGTGAGTAGATCGGAGAAAAGATAAAGTCAGTTGATCAACGGCTCCTCGTGATCTCGGGTCCTCACCGCTCGATAGATGCGAGAAGATACAATCTCCCGGATCAATGACTCAAGTTCGATAAGCGAATCGATATGTATCTCACAAATTCAAAAACCGACAGCGTGATTTAGTAGTGAATGAACAACTGTGTGAGAGTAGTTTGTATAAATTTGTAATTCCGAATGATTGATTGGCTGGTTATTTAACTCTCTGTCAACATAAATAGGCAAATTGACTCACTACAAATTATTACGCAATGGTTGATAATTTCGGTATTCTTCTACATGGCTCATCGGACTATAGAAACTCATTAAGGTATTTTAAGTGAATGAAAAACCTTAATGAATCTGAATAAAAAACGCTTCAATTTATTTCACAAAGGTTTACTGTTTTTGAATACCCCTGCCCCGTCATATTACAAGATTTTTTGACTGCCAAGTTGTGAAAACAAGAAAATGAAAAATTAGGGTTTGGAAAATTGATATTTTACTCCCGTTTCCGACTATTTACTTACTCTTAAAAATTATATTTTCAAATTAAATGAGCATTTACTGGCCTGGGACCCATCTTAACCGATTCGGCGTTCAAAAGTACTTGGTAATGACACCCCGCTTGCCCTTGTCAATAAAAATTTCAAAAAATCAAGTTGATGAGTATTTTTTGGCAAAATGAACAACTATACATGTGAATAGATCGGTATGGCTAGAAGTCTCTAACTAAAACACGTTTTCAATCATTTTGAACAAAAACTTATAACATTTTAAATAAAACAGTCAAGGGTTGTATGTATTTGGGGGTACTGTTCATACAAACCCCTAAGTATTTTAGATTATTTGTTTTATTATTTGGCAGGCAATTACAATGATGATGACCAGATTCACATGGATTGTATTGTAGTGTCTTTTGAGGAGGATAAAAGAACTTTGATCTGCTGCAGCTGGTAGGAATAATTTAACCATCGGATTTGTAGATAATTTGAGGATCGAAGTTGGGGCCGGAGCACATGTTCGGATACGGGCGATATTGTCAACATCCTGTGGTGCCTATCACGCGAATGGGAACCTCTTGGGGCCCACAACGTCCTAACGAGCGAACTAACGAGCGGATCATCTGCCGTCCAGAAGACGAGACGGCGGCCCCCGGAGGAAAATACGCCCTCCGCGGGGCCCCCGGAACCGGGCGTAATCACCTTGATTTAATGGTAATGAGGATTTGAGATGGAAAACGAGCGACAATGGCGAAGAGGGGAGGGCCCTCGAGGGAAGAGGTCATAAGGCAGGTGGCGGAGCGGTCAGGGCGGCTATTAGCTTGTTAGGTGGTCAGCTCTAGTGGAAGGGAGGACGGGCCTCTGACCAGCGGAACAGGTGAACCGCGGGTTACCAGGTGGCGCCGCGGTTACCCTCCCGCCTCGCCCGTATCACTTCCTCTTTCTTCTCGCGGTCCCCGAGACCCCGACGCCGATAAGATCTAGATCTCTCGAGTGCGATCTTCACTTCAAAGAGAAAGAGGGGCCTCCGATTATGTCAGAACGTAGGTACCCTGTCGGACATTTGGATTTCCCGGTACGAGACGGCGTAAAAAGCCGTATTTGCAAATGAGTCACTGATTTATTAGCTCCATAACAGATTGCATGCAAGAATATCTCAATGAACCAAATTTAGGGGAAATAAATTCAACACCTGGTGGCAATATATGTCATAACTAAGAATCCCCCAGTTTATTGACCCCATGCATCTACTTGTTGCTACATAAGATGAAACTTGTTAACACAAAGATACCTTCATTCTGAAGGATGAATTTTAATGAGCCTAAACAACAACAACAAAATTTCAAATTATTTTCCCAAATATCCGTGCCCTGTCGTGTTTCGTAAGAGTTAAGTGACAGAACAAACGCCGATAAGATCTGGATCTTTCAAGTGCAATCTTCACTTCAAAGAGAAAAAGGAGCCTCCGATTAAGTATGTCAGAACGTAGGTACCCAGTCGGAAATGTTCATTTCCCAACAAGATCCAGTTCAAAAGGTCATTATTGCAAATCAGGCAGTGATTTATTAGCTTCTTCAAGAGACTGCAAGGGAAACTATCTCAATGAACCAAATTTAGAGAAAACTATTTCAACACACTAATAACTTATTAGCATCTCTTCTCAGCGAAAGAAAAATTTCCGAAGTTGCTGCACAACTCGTGACAATTTCAAACTTATACGGTTTGGGACCTATGTGAATCTTGAATCAATATATTATTGCTATTGACAGAGTACAACCATAGCTAGTTGAACCAACAGAGAGGTGGTTTATTAGGTAAACTGACAAAATATGGGAACTCAAAGTTCATCAATGATGGGGTTGATGGTGATTAGTGATGTTGCCCGTCCAGTGAAGAATGATGATCCGAAGATAAGAGTAGTTGAGGGTATGATGAAGATAAGTGATTATCATGAGAATGCTAGAAGAAACGTTAGCAAAATTAGAAGATTTACAACGTTACATCGGTTTCGACGGTTCGGTCATCATCAATAACAATAACGATAACAGTAAGTTATGGTCCGACAAAGACGTAACTCTTTTGATTATTGTGGAAATACACTACGTTTTCTTCTATAAACTCTGTGTCTTTTCTTCACACGGGTTTCCCCAATTTCGTGGCGAATAATTTAGTGGGTAGCAAAGGTAGACTCAATGAAAGAAGCAAATCAATGAAAAAAAAAATACAAGTTTGTAGCAAGTCGATGTTTCTATATCAATGTCAAATCAAAACTGAAAAATTTGTTTACTTGAACTACCTGTATCCATCCAGTCATGATGTGCTGCTCATTAATTTGTTATTTTCATAGATAGGTACGTTTCAATAGAAAAGTGTCCGATGCTGAAGTTTCTTGACATGGTGACGCACGACAATGAGCCAAATTATGGGACTTTCTCCAATTATATATTTAATTGAAATCCATCAAACTAGAGTAACGAAATGAGAATCACGAAAAATGGTTCAAAATTGCAGGCTGAGCAGCATCAAAAAAATTTTCCACACACATACTCATATACAGACAGAAACATACAAATATCGTTTTTTCGTGGAATTAGAATGTTTGGAACGGATATGTATTCATTTTTTTCCCATGTTCGGGTTGTTCCACACTTCCTGTATCAAATCTTTTTATGCACGAATCCTCGCTTCCCAGTCCGTCATGTTCTAAAACGGTGAAGGCGTTTTGAGTTTGATAAATTCGTAGTTTCAATTTCCCTAAATCGACCAATTTGTTCCACTGACCTCATTTTTCAACATCAAGCAAATATGGGGGAAGTGAAAAGAGGAATGACAGGAAGATGGACGTAGGAGAGACAATTTACTCCTGATAGCGGTTTCGAAGCTCCCGCACCCGAACGCTGAACGATTAATTAGCAATAACCGAGAGAGAGAGGGGTAGAGCGGGGTACGGGTTTTTATTGATTTTAAGATAAGTGGGTGGTCTTTAAAAAAGTAAATGGCTATGCAAATAAAAACCGAGGGCCGGCTCGAGAGATAATAGCTCGGGATAATTCCGGGGTTCCCGCCTTCCTTCCGCCCCGACCGCACGAGTCACCGGGGTTTCGGTTCATCAGGAACCGTGTCATCCCGGTCGATCCGCAACGCGTGGCTCCCCCGGTGAGGCCCGAGGGTTTCGAGTCAATTTCCGCGGCTTAAATTCGAGAAGATGGGAGGGAAAGAGGAAGAAGAAAAAAAAACCATTTCGATGGAATAGATACCGCGAGATTCGCTTCGACTCGGCATAATGAATAGGTCTGAACGGGGTCTGCGTCGCTTTTGTTGCCTACTTTTGATCCTGTCTTTCAACTTCTGCTTGAGGATCGTTCTATCTACGCGACCTCCACAGCAAAGTCTCCATGTCTCAATCAAGAGACAGATCAACATTTCTAGCGACTTCATGAAGAACAACCACAGCGAGTTACAACACCAAGATTTCCTACGCTGGCCCCCAATAAATATGACCTTCTAGTAGATGTCTTCTCTCTATCTATTGTAGAGGTTTGTGAGGGTGCTAAATCCGCAAATGAGAAACTTTATCTTTGTTTCAGTTTTTTGGACCTTTCTTTACACTGAATTTTGCAGAAATCTCCTACTTCACTCAAGCTTCTTCAAAAGACGATCATCTTACGGAAAATGAATAGCAGGTTTCGTCCGCGACCTTTTTAAACCATCAAGAACCTGAAGAAACTGAACAAAAAATGAGCCAAAATCATATTTTTTCACTAAAAATCGGGAGTTCAATACTCTTTACGATTACTCTAAAATTAAAATCAACTTGAGATTTTTAGCAGACCTCTTCCTCGTCATTCTGTATGCTTGACTAAAACGTCTACGCGATCGGATCGGCTGAACAAGTTGGAGTAGATATTTTTACTTGGACACACGTACTTACATAAGTTGAATACGATTATAATTCATGGGGAAAATCAAGTTGGCACCTACACAAACTTAATTTTGGATGTAGGCAGATCTGATTATCTTTCACCTTTGGTCCAATCCGTTAGTCCATTAATGGTACAAACATCGTGGACTCTATGAACGATAAGGAAACTACTGCTTGGAGCAGTTTCGTTTTGGTGGCTCATAATTTTCCCAGCAATCAAATGTGACTATTTGGAAACATGTCAGTCTGTTTCAAGGACTTGGGGGTAATATGAGCATTAAATTTCACTTTCTCCACAGCCACTTGGACAAATTCCCAGACAACCTTACTGCAAGGGATGACAGCAAGGAAGAAAGTATACGGTTTCACTAAGATGTGAAAGTAATAGAAGAGCGGTATCCAGGATGATGAGAAAAGCATATATTTATGTTCTGGGCAAATTTAAATGCAATTCAAAGTAATATAAGTTGTCCATAATGACACAACAATTTCCCTGACTGAGTCCTTCTATATTCATTCTGTTTAATTATTTAAAATAGAACCGCGAATTTTCTATTCTATTCGTTGTTCCGACGATCCGATCATCTTGACGTTTTATTCAGGCAATCGGGTTGACGAGAAAGACATCTGATGTAATTTTCAAGTTGATTTTCCTCTATGGGTAGTCGCTAGAGAAAATTCTGTGTACAGAGCACCAAAGTTCAGATTTTTAGTTGCTACACTTTAGAAATATTCATCTCTCTTAGTTACAATATTTGAGAGTCTTGGTTGGTCTCATTCTGTTCAGAAAAGATTCAGCTTTCAAAACAGCGTTTCCCAATTTTTTTCCAGGACTTTTTCAAGCTAGTAAAGAAAAACAATTTAAAAAAGTACGGTGAGAAAGAGGATTTGCTTCGTTTTTGTTAAATTTTTTGATGTTTTTGGTAGTTTAAAAAGATTTTGAGACCAAAATTGAGAACATATTCCGAGTCTGCAATGAATTTGCTGTAAGATGGTGTGTTTTGATGAAGTTCAAGTAATGTAGATGATTACTGTAAAATTCACTTGTAAAGTATTGTAGTTTAAACGAATATTTTAAGAAAATCCTTCATTTTTTTGGATGTGATAACATTGTTACAATATATTGAGTATTTCTTTATGCGTTTTCACTGTGGTGATTCCTTAGTTTTCTAAAGTACGGTTATTTTGAACCGTCTCCAAACGTCAAATTCCAGTGCTAATTGAATCCACAAAGGAATGTTCTGGTCTCACTTTGTTTGCAGAAATTGCGTGATTGCATTGCCAGATTTGCATTGCGAATTTTTAATTGGTAGGCTGCCATTGGACGTAGGCGAATCATTCGAATCTGACAGCCACCCACTGATATGCGTCTGTTAGTATGTTGGTATGTGATTCTCATAAGACAATCAGAATTGCAACCCCGTCCTACTCACTACACTTCAACCTGGTTGGATCCATCCATCGCTTCGCCACTTGGGATTTGGTAATAGGTCACTCCTCCAAGGTTGAGCAACGGGTTTAAATTGAATTAGCCGTGAAAGTACCTTCGAAGCATCTATTAGGAGACTATCATTATAATGGCAGCCGTAGAAATTAATCACCCGCCTGTCATTCCGACGGTCATTCTCGTTTGAAAAATAAATCGACCCCCGAAGATTCGTCTCCGAGCCCGCTCCAACAGTTAGCAAGCCACACACTTTGCTGACTGATAATTAATCGCGTTCTTCTGCGCTTGCGTCAGACAGTGCCAGAGCGCTGCGCCCAACTCCCACAACCTGTCGAAACTCGATATATTATAATCCGCACTTGCTCTACCTGTATGCCATGTTGACAACTAGAAAGACGTGAATGATGGCTTTCACGAGGAAGGAAACGGACTGCGCTTGAGAAATCGGCCGTTTGGCGCCCCGGGCGTGAAAAACCTATACGCCATTCAGTTTGAAAGAAGAAATTATTAATTAGAAATGCCCCATGGGATACCACTCCTCTCCAGTGACCGACCAACTTGAACTGAGAACGTCGTAAAGTTGGCGGAGCCATGAAATAAATTCAGTTTGTTCAAAAAGGCCTCCCATAACATTTACATATGCCAATAATCAATATAAAACATCTTAATGAACGCGCTTCTGGGAGCACCGTTTCTGGGGCCTACACTCTCAGCATGACAAATTATCCTCATATCGTAAAGCTGCAGCGTTCGATATCCTTTATGTTCGTTATAATTCCGCCCGTTCAAATAAACCGTCGATTGGGAAATTGATGGGGAGCGTGAGCTGTGACCGGTGCAATGAGTGATGAAATTTATTCAGCCGTTTGACGAACGAAGTTCACATTAACATTTGCACTCCCTCGCAGAGCACGTGGGAGCGAAAGAAAACGGGTTCACTGCCTCCACAAATCAAAATTCAGCTTGAATTTAATTTTATACCCACAACTTGAAGAATATGACCAGTTATATGGTTTAAAGAAGTCCATCATTCAATAAAGACTGGAGAGACTAGTGGACCGAAATAGCCCCAAACCGGCCGAAACACCATGACCAGAAATGTATTAGCTGCGTCATAATTTACGACTCGTTCCGTGTAGTTTTCTTTATGTTCTTTATTAATGAATTACCTCATCAACACTTCAATTCTTTATACAAGTAACTGCACCATTTTGAGAGTAAGTTTCACCATATTAACTAAATCAACAGGTTTCCTCAGTTCACTATTCTAGACGCCGGCCATTTCTACTATCAATCGCGATAAGAGCGATGACAACTCCCAGCTAAATACACCTGTCATACCGTCATTTGCACGTGCGAAATCAGCTGTTGATGTTGATAATCATTCATTGCAACCCTTAGGGACCAATTTTGCAAGTAATGTTCAAAGTAATGTATTTTCTTCAATCAGTAATTTAGCTTTTTTTTTATTTTTTTTCGAAGCTAATCAAAAATGTAACCGTTTTTGAAAGTGTTTCCCAGAAGTTTTTGTTCATTTTTGTTAATAAAATTGGTTCAACTTCTTCAATTCTTATCCCCATCTAATATCCCTTGTATTTTTATTTTCTCTTGATGAACACCGGAATGTGAATGACCATACCATTGAAGGTAGGTTTTGTGAACCCAATAGCATGGGTTTACTACTCAGTTTTATTTAGGGGAAAAACGTTGGATGTTGCTCCTTAGTTGCCAGCAGGGTTTAATTGATTTTGAGCATAAATTCACTCTCCTGTAAAAATTGAACTACCGCTACATGCAACGTTTTTCCAACCACCCATTAAATTATTGTTTCGTATTATTTCGGTTCCTACTGCATGCGCCAAAAATTACGGGCCCAAAAATATTGATGTTGAGTTTGAACTAGTGTCATTAATTCTAAGGGAAAATTTACCTTCAGTTGCAACATTCCATAAATCCAAAGTGAATAAATGCCTTCTCACTGTAACTGTCTCTTGTACGAACTAAAATTTTTGTCCATTTTTCAACGAAATACCGATTGTTGAAAGTACAATTGATGGTGAACTGAGTGATTTGTGAGTTTCTGAGCATCACCGCCCGATTTCATCGAGAGGGGACCACAAAGTGGAAAAGCTATTCATAAAACGTTTAACATTCCACCCGCAGGTGCAAGAAAAGAGAAGAGACGAGGAGTTAATGTCGGAGTCATACACTTCATCCGGAGGGTTAATTACGGCTAAATACCGAGCCCATCGACTAAATGCGACTCTCTCAATCATCGCCTGACGGGTCATCAGGGGGCGACTCTTGTCAGCTGTTAATGGCTTTCAAAAGAGACTCGCCAGAGACGACCTCCGCCCACGAAAACACAGAGGTTCCGTAATGCGACGGCTTTACCTGCTGAAGATAATCGTAATCTACTCGGAACTGTTTAGTAAGACCAACAACATACCGTGCTGCTATAGAAGGACAAAGAAAACGGAGTTTCTCTCTAAGGGGCATTTATCCATTATTTTAAATAACTTCAGGATAGCAATGGAGCTATACTCTGAATAAAGAATGTGAGTGGTCTAATATGCAGATAAATATATCTCTAAGACAAATATTATCACTCAGATAGCCTCAGCACCTTATAGACAGCAAATTCAAAATTTCCTAGGTCTGTTGCGTAACTAGACAAAAATAGGGGTAGCAAATTTTTTTTAAATAGTCAATAATATCAGATGAGAATGGTGAAGAAATAACGATTTACCACTGTTATGTCCCCCCTGACCACCTTTAATAACGAAAATTGTATGCTGAAATATGAAATTGGTGAAATATGTTCAACTATTAAATCAAAATCTTAACTTATACAAAACGAGAATGGCACGATTTGCTGAGAATTCTCTCTTGAGTATAGATTGAAAAGAATTGGCGTTTACCTCCTACTTTCCCCCTCATGTCAGCAAAACGCTACTTCCGAGGTTTGTTACATACCAATTATTCTGACATTGGGATAGAACACAATAAGAATCGTGAAAAAGGTCGTCCTGGTAGCGTCGACTACATTTGTAGTGACAAAAAAAAAACAAGTTTTTACGGCAGTGTCTCGATTCCTCTTTTCAATTGTAAAATTCGAAGTTTTCCGAGTTTGAGCTCAATTGGAGAAAAATTGGGATCGAAACCCCTTGGATCAATTTCAATAGGCGCCTCAAGGAATCCTTGCTTCAGAAGAACGTCCTAAAAAAACAGTCTGCCATTTTTTCCACACCAGTGTCCAACGTATAAGAGCTCAACAAATAAGAGACCACCAAAGTTTTGCGTTTGATCATTGTCATGGCACAAGCCACCTTGAAACAACATCCAGAATTTTCAAAGTCGCAGATGAGATCGCATGGAAGAAGAGAAACACCTGCTTGACGATTGCAACCTGAGCTCTTGTTCACGCCAAAAAAATCTCCGGCTGATGTCCTTGGAGAGTAGAACCTTGAAGGGGAGATACAGAATGATTGCGATCCGCAGTGAACTCAATTTCATCTTTGATCTTCGTTGAAATATAAAGAATGTAGAGAATCTCTTCTTTAAATCGAAATCAAATAAACATGGTCTATCATCCCATTTTACGCTGGGTCTTGATACTTATGGTCTTATTTCCATTTCCCGAACTCAGCATAGTCGTTGTCCCTGCTATTTGAAGACAAACCCCAAAACATAAACATTGTAAGGTACAAATAACTAAGGCAAGGAAACTTGTGACTCAAATAATATTTTTAATAAATTATGCTGTATTTGATTGAGAGGGAAGAAAGCCCCAGATTATCTCATGAACCCTCATTATAATATTTTAAATGTTATTATCAATAAAATTAATCTTATTCAGCATCCCAAGGACCGGAAAAATGATTTTAAATGGTGGACTCTAGATATGGTTTATCAAGTTAAGGATAAACAGCCATAATTGTGGTGTTTGGGAGACAACGCTATCGCTAACTGTAGTTCTTTCTGTTATTTATCCTTTCCCTTTTCTTTGAAGCGCGTAAAACAACGACTTTCTCAAATCTACTTTTGATGAATTTTAATCCTAAAAGTGAAGAAAGAGTTACTGTAACAAAACATCAGAAATTATGATCTTAGTAAATGTCAAGAAGAGAGAATATCCGAATCTTTCCGTCTTAGAAACATTTATTTCAATTTCTGAAGTCTGAACACTTACTGCGAAAATTAGTTGGATTTATCAGTTTAATGCCAGAAAAACCTCTCATAAATTATATCTCTTCATATATATTCTTTTACTTATTGCATTATATATTTCTTTTACTCAACAAAAGGTTTGGTAGATTTTTCTCGCACACTCAGTAATTTGAAAATGACTTTAAACATTTGAACAGCATTTTGATTCGTTTGTTTGAATTTCGTCTTGAATTTTCGCTGTAGCCAGTGTTCCCATGAATCGCAAAAACCAGTGTTCCGATGTTCGCCGGTTTTTTGTTTGTTTTTTTTGCGAATTTATAAATTTTGGAAATCACATGGTAGATTGAATTTGCCAATTTCTTGAGAAATTAACATTTTCCTTGAAAATTAGCAATTCGAAACAATTAATGTACTTTGAACCGAACGCATTCATCAAAACTGCATACTTTCTTCTTTTTCCTTCGTAAAACGTTCTATTGTGAGCGCTTTAGTATAAAACTATGTAATTTTTCATTTCCTTCTGAAATCCAACATTTGATACGTTTCCACAGAATATTTGTAAAATCTGATGTTTTCACACAAATATTGATCAAGTATATGAATGTTTTCTTTTGATGATACGCTTCCTAACTCGAATGCTTTCTTTGAAAATTTGCTGCGTCTCATCTTTTGCATCTTACAATCTAGAAATTTGAAATGTGGTTTGAATGGTTTCGTTCACACATATTTAGAATATTTTCGAAGAATATGAAGTAATCATTCCGTTATAGAATTCACTCAATAGGTCATGCTGCCAGACTCACGATGAAAAACGTGTCATTGTATAATATACAATGTATATTACCAGGTTTGTTTATTAGTTGGCTCGCTGGGAATGCTCTCCAGTCATAACTTTATACTGTCGATATTTTATTTATAACACGAGTATTTGAGCTGCACCTCAACTGCTGTGGTTGCCCAAGGTATGCAAGGTATGGCTGCATGTATGTCTGTAACCCCTTAGGAATGAAGGTTCCCTCAATACGGACAGCACTATAAACGGTATCGGTCCACATACCGCATGTTTAGGGGCCGGATTTTGTCTTGCGCGGCTCGGGCTTTCACGCCTATGTCTATCTCAGGTTGTAACTTACAAAAGTATCACGACTTCACCCACGCATAACTAATTGAAAACCATTTCGCAAAAGGCTGCTCGCCGCTTAAATGTCAGCTCGCGAGCTCTCCATCGATACGTCACACCGCGATTGTTCGTTGCGAAATTTATCTCTCCGGCTAATACAGTTTTAACTAGTCGCATATCTCGATCTCCGCCCGGCCCGCCCGTGCCGCTAACTAACACTTAACCCTTTCTCATAACTAACAGATTATCCTCATAAAACTCCGGGGGATGTTTCCATTCAGAGAAACATAGTGTTCGATTCAAGCAACACAACAATCTACACCTCATCCTCATCATTCCTTCCGCTTCTATAATAAATTCTAGGAGTTCTGTTACGTATCCAATTGTCTCGAATAGAATGGCAAAGGTTATTGTTTATAAATCGTGGTGGCAGGGCAAAGAATGACGCATGCAACAAATTGTGTCATTAGAAACGGGTCTACCTACTTCCTGGATTCATCGTGTCTGAATAAATATTGTAAGAATGATTTTTATCTACGTAACCGTGAACGTTTGTTTGATGTTTGAAATGATAAAAAGACATACCCCAAGTTGTTCACGAATGCAGACAGCATTTCTAAGTTAAATTCAACCTTTTCATAATTATTAGGAAATTACGAAAAATACGCACAAGCCCTGAATGTAGTACCAAATGCTTGTCTGTCATTGTGGACTGGGCAACAGACAAAATCATGTGTTACTAAAAACGAAATCAACAACAAACAGAGTTTTAAAAAATCAACATTTCGTCGAAAGAAAAACTTTTATCACTTCTTCATTAACTATTTTATGGAGATGATGCTCCTGTTCCGTCAAGCGTCAGTTGGACAGCCTCTACACTAATGCCATATTTTTTGTCAATTTATTACAAGTGCCTACTCGTCCGAAAGTACCTACCCGTCCTTTTTTTCTCAAGTGGAAGAAGCCGAAGACAGACTTTCTACGAGTACGATTTTTATTTGTAAGACCTTTAAAATATTAATTATGTAAAGATGTGATAAAAGTAAGTAAAAGAAAAGAGAAAAAGAAATGTTGATTTTTTTTAATTATATTTTTTGTTGACTTCTTTTTCAATAAAACATGATTTTGTTTTATGTGTAGGTACCCACCTGCTGCGTTGGGAGTATTGTTTTGAGCACAGTCTCCAATGACAGACAAGTACTTGGTTCTACATTAGGGCTTGTGATTATTTTTTGTCATTTCCCTAATAATGGTGGAAACGTTGAGTTGGGAAATGTTGAATTTTACTTAAAAAGGGCTTAATTTGACTTGGAAATACTATAAATCATTGAATTAATTTAATAGCCTCGAACTATGGGAAATATTTGATCATTTATTATACAGGCAAGGCCCAATACACCATTGATATACAGGGTGTCCTTAACTCGTTGTAAAATGTGTTCTTGGGTAAAACCAGATCGAAAACGGAGCAAAAGACCGCTTTTTCCAAAACTTGTTTTTTTTGTGGCATGAAACCCCACATTTCTCCACTTCAAAACCATTTCTATCAACATTTGATCACAATTTCCAATTTCAATTAAAATTTCCTACATGCTTAGTGCATTTTTATAGCCAAAACTAACTTCTAAGGGCCTTAATTGCAGTTCAAAAATTCACCGTTTTAAATCAATCGGATTTCTGGAAACACTGGAATTGTAACATCATCCCCCCAAAACGTGCTGAAAGCTGTCAAATTTTATTCAATTTTTCAATGGGCGTCAATAGAAGGAAAGCCTTCCGTCGCTGCAAGGATGCCTTTACCAAGACATAAGAACGTCAAACACATGAGCTCGACAACTTTGAAGAGAGCCGGCCGTACAAACGGGTAGAGACTTGGAAAATATGATATGATGATTCTGTTCTGAAGTATTGTGTTAAGATCAGTGTTTTGGTTGTTGGTATTGATCCTAAAAATGTTGAGCATCTCGTTGTCTTCGAATGTGGATGATGCCATCCATTTACCGAAATAAATTCATTTTCCTTCAGAAACTAGAAATCGACCTTTAGGCCGCACGCCGTTCAGAGCGTTTCTCCGAAACTGCTCAACCAACTTTAACGAACTTGCATCACAAATCACGTATAGGTTGACAATGATCCTCCCATATCGGCATTGCTCTCGATCAACCCCAAAGGTTAATATTCAAAGATTGAAATACTAAAACATTTAAATCTCAATCACTCTTAATGTACTATTGTAGTTTTTTGTTTGATTCTGTCAGATATAAGTTTCTGTGAATCGAATGAAACCACTCTGGTTGTTGTACGATTATTCGTTTGCTCATAACACCATCACTCATTTGCGCAGCGCTGTTTTAAACGCAAGAGTGGAAGCTACAAATGAATAATGGCGACAGACCCGGTGCAAGATGGATACTGTAATTTGGGTATTTACTGCACACACAGGCCATATCGCTTTATCTTATTATGTTTTTCATAACTTATATATTTTTAAATATTTGCGGACGTAGTCGGATGTTTTATTTTATGTCGTTAAATTTCAGTTGTCCAATTTTTGGATTTCTACATGGATATACAGTGGTCACATTGAAGTAATTTCGATGTCAGGCTTTTTTCTTAGACGGGGACTTGTAAAGTTCGGTGTTCATGGAGTTCTATTAAGAAGAAGTCATTCTAGAAGTTAATAACAAAGAGTGGAGACACACTGATCAGCTGGAGGGCTCTTGTGGATAATGTCTTTCCTAATCTATCTACCTTACTGAAATATAAATGGGGGTCTTTTCACGGTATCTAGGATAAAATCACAATTGAGGGAAGCTCCGAGTTTAAGTAATGTACCACATACCATAGATTCATGTAATAAGGTCATCCAATAAAGAAATAGTGAACCTTTGTGTAATAATTCGCAACTGCCGTGGTACTTACATGCTGCCATACACGTTTGGCAAAATTATAAATTAGATCTGATGCAGTAGTTTAAATCCGGTTATTTCTTATCTGCATCTTGTGCGCTATGGTAGGCGGCTATTATCGGACGGATAATTTCACCTGACAGCGAACTGTGCCCAGATATTAAACGTGGTGCAACAACCACAACCATCCGGCGTAAAAAAGAGGTGCGATCCGAACTTGTTTTAATGCCAAGGACCCCGAACAAGAGAAAGTTATTAGCCGCCTTGTCATATACTTTTCATACTTTGATAGTGTAAAGGGGAAATTTGCCTTGTTGGTCTCAAACGCAATCCCGCCCGGTCATACCCCTTTTCATTTCCCTCTTGTCAAAAGAGCGAAGCGAAACACCCTCGGTGGTCGGTCATCTCCCTCAGGGGGTTTCCGTTGTGAAATCTTCACGCTGCCCCCCGAGCTAGGAGCTGTAGTGTAAACGGGCGCCCAGCCCCCTGTTGCCCAACTCGCCGCTAGCGGAGGGTGGAAATTGAAGTCAGCTCCTGGGGCGGCTCATAACGTGAACTACCGATCTGGGAGCCGTTCGGGAGTTCTGAGGTTCGAACCTAATCTCCGCGTAAGTGCCTGGGTCGCGCTTGATTTGCGGCCCCCAAATACGGCCTCTTGTGTACCCAACCTATAACATATTGTTAAAGCCTCCTACGAGCAGGTAGTTATATTCATATCCTTCATTATAGTCATTCAACTGTTTCGCCCATAATTTACTAGCAACTTGTTATGAACAATATTGTTTTGCTCAAGCGTTTCAAGCTGCTTGAGTATTTGCTTGCTTCAAGTGCTTCATATTGGTTTTTTAAAGTCCATTGAGTCAGCGCAATCAAAGAAGTGGTCGAGCTGCACGTATCGTTAACCCAAGAATGCCAATATGGAGTGAATTTTACTCCTCCTACAATGTTCAGAGATATTTCAAGCGTTAAGTTGACAGTTACCACGCTGCCAATCCAGCTACTCATTCTGGATTTGAGACCCGACTGGAAGTCAATTCCTTTAAAGCGCTGGTTTGGTTTCCGAAAGTATTGGGATTGAGAAATACTCCATGTTATCAATAAGATTCATTAGATAAAGTCAAATTTACAGAACTAATAGACGTGTAATTGTACTGCTTGAGATTATAATTAAACGAATGTTTTTTTAAAATTCATTCATCACCCAGTGTGTTGATTGTTTTATTGAAACAATGATTTTCACAGTTAATTACACCGAAAAATTTCTTTCTTAGCTTGTTTTCATAAATTTTCCATCCATATACAAATGATCAGGTGGAGTAAAAAATACTCCTTCTTGGCATGTTCCGTTTGGTTCGGCATGCTATCATGTTAGCATTCCAGGGTTAAACTTTGAGACAAGCAAGTTGAAAGTTGGTAATGAACAACAAAGGTATTTTGACTTTTGACGTTACCATTAATAATTATTAATTAATTATAATTAATGGTTGACAATTATTGTCAACAGAATATGCGTTCTTCTTGCTGACAGTTAGCTACAAAAATATGTTCAAGTTCAGTTTAAGATTTCACGAAGAAAGTGTTTCTTCATTTTACAAAATTTAATATTGTGAGGGTGAATAACCATTGTAGCGAAGAGTTCGATAAAGTAAATTCGTCGAAGGTGATCAAGCCCTTCATGTACAAACATACAAGTACAGCCATTATAATGTTTTACCAAACTTTACTAGCAACAATGAGCAACATTGTTTGGCTCATGCAGCTTATGAAGTAGTTTGATTTGCTTCTTGTATGTGGATAAAGTTTTAGAGTTTCAGCTGTCGCTAGTCAGCTGCTGTCAGCTAACTAGGAAAGAGCCTAAGCAACCCTCCGTGACAGCATAGTTCTGACACCTCAAGGAAACAAGGAAAATTGAATGTTATTCACTTAATTGTTCGACAACATTTTCTTACTTATTACTATTTTAACTCGTGTTAAATGTTCGTTTACGTACCTGGGTCTTTCTTGAATACGGCCCCTTGAGTAGACACCTGTAACAATAAGTTAAGGGTTTTATCCTTCGTCATAGTCATTCAGTTGCTTCACCATAATTTACAATCAACTATTTATGAACAATACTGTTTTGCTTAAACAGCTCATGAAGCAGTTGATCTGCTTCACTTTTCAGTGTTCCACCGTCTATAACACCATCTAGCATCTACGGAAGGAATTCAAGATGACCACTGTGTCGCTTCAATCAGGGAAGTGGCAGCGGACGCTTTTATTGTTACAGTCTCATACTAATTGATATATTAATGTAATCCAACATTGCGATTTAACTATTTCACCAAAATTTACTCTGAGCAATGAGCAATGTTGTTCGATTATGCAATTTTTGAAGTGGTTGTCTTCTTGTATGTGCACCGAGTTGCGGAGAGATAGCTGATTGGTATCTGCTAACTAGGACAGAGCCCAAGGTGCCCTAGGTGATACAATGGTTCTAACATCACATGAAAACAAAACCAGTGAATGTTATCAGTTTAATTGTTTCTTCTTATTTTGTTATTTACTACCTATTTCAAGCGTTAATTTAGGTGCAAATGCATTTTATTTCCAAATATGGCGTCTTCTGTACCAAACCTGTGTTTTGTGTGGGTACATTTTTTGGTTCTTGTGTACAAACATTTTTCTTGTCATTATTGAGAAAAACTATAATTCATAGAAAACCCCGTTGCAAATATTATGCCAACCGTAAAAATTGGCATTTTCGAATGAAATTTTAAAAACTAATGGTTTTTTAGAAAACCGCATTTTTTGTTGTAATTTTCTAAAAACCACCTGCTTTGTTGTGATTCTCCAGAAGATGAACCACCTAAATGTGGTTTCTAAGAAGAAGAACTAGTACTATAATGTGGTTTTCCAGAAAATCGCCAAAACAATGTGGTTTTCCAGAGAGTCGCCACAAAATTTTCACAATATGATTCTATCTATTTATATGCTATTCAAGATTATGAAAAAGGCCATCTCTGTATCTTGTAAATTGGTTTTAGAAACCCTCCTAGGAATATCTTATTCATTTCTTTTATGTCAACTCTTGCAACCTTATAAAAATTTCACCGCTTTGAAATAAACACGCCCGCTCACACTGTGTCCGATCGAGTTGCCCAACACCGCGTCCCGTGGACTCGTGAGCGGGCGGCTCCAGTTGTTGAGGTGAACTACCGGGCTAGAAGCTGTCCAGAAGTCCTCGCCCAGCTCCTAATCCTCGGACAAACTACCTGACCGCTTCGTTAATGCCGACTCCCACCATTCGCCGGCCATTGATTTCCCTTCTTGAGTCGCCAAGGCGGATATTTACTGCCTCCCCCGCGCCCCTCCGCGTCCTCTACGAGGAGCCTCCCAAAGAAAATCGCCCTGATTGGGTCGGACCGAGCGGTAGCCCCCTTCGGGCATGATATACATGTTAAAGGCTACTATTCACAAACCTCTTTCTTTGCGGTAATTTATTGTAACCAGTTCACCGCGGTCGTGGCTACCACACGCATTTCACACCGGCTCACAATAGCTGGCGGGTGTTGATGCTATGGGTCAGCTCGAATAAACAACCTTTAGGCCGCTGGGTCCTCATAAAAATTCCTATTGGGCGGGTTACTTTCTGAACCAGAAACCCGTGATTGGAAAATATTGGGGGATTCAATAAAAGATATTCAAACTCAACATCGCGATATCCTTGTTGAACCATATTTATAAGCGAGCTGGTTTGTCTGTTTCCATTAATTCAACAGAACTCTTTTATTTTCAAACTTTTCACATATCAATGTGTCTAGATGTCGCATTCATTCTCTTTCAAGTCACAATAATTAATCATTGGGTTATTATTTAAACAAAGAGCCATAACAGTAAGAAAAAGAATCCTCACACATACACGTGTTTGCATCAGTGTAGAATCTACGTTGTAGATGATATAACTGAAAATATACGGCTTATCGCTATGATCTTGGAAACGAAAGATGAAACACAAAACCAACCGGTACAAAGCGACAACCTTTAATGATAGTAGGAACGTGAAGTTGGAGGATCTCATTGGATTGCCTTGGATGTGGCCTTCCTATTACGTACGATGTCCTACATCTATACAAGAAAATTTTATTGTTTTTAGGTTGTTGACCAGACCATGTCATGAACGCTGGATTAGGTTACGAATGGGGTTATTTAGGCTAGGAAAGATATTCAAGAATAGAACAACTGAAACGAGATGAAGTAAAAATAGATAAAAACGAATCACCGAGAACGAGATGACATAAACTACGAAACAATCAATCAAACAACTCAACTCAACCTAAGAATGTTTTCCTGTACCTGTCACTCAACTGAATTTAAGATTGGAGGACAGAATTACGGCTGGTATATTAGCAGTATCCATCTTGCTCAAATTCTAACGCCAGGATGAGTCGAAGCAAACTGCCAACCTAGATTTCCATCCTCAGCTTTTAATATGCAATACCATCAAACGAAACAAATAGTTTCATAAGCATTTTTTATGACTTTTCTATCTACTCAATCCACGGAGTGCTAGGTAAAATTTAAACTGTCGTTTCTTACTTCCTTCCTAATTATGGGAAACCGCAATTATAGTAGTACGCACGAATTTCAAGACATTTCTGTTTCGAGAAAGCAATGTTACCGTTCATTACATGAAGGTTGTCACGTGTTCATATACTATATGTGTACTGTTCGCTTATGAGTCGTAGCTTAAAGCCGATATGGTAACTTTGCAGTTCATTGCACAAGCTTTGAAGTAATGCGCGCATCAATTCCACTTTTGATGCGGGACGCTACATTACAGTCACAAGACAAGTAGATGTAACTCGATGAAAAAAATGAATACCATGTATGAAACTATACCTGTACTTAATATAATAACACGTGTGTGTTATGTTCATTTTCAAAATAAAGGCGTTTTTTGTGTATAAAGTCACACAGCTTGGTTGGAACCAACAATAAATTGGCCCAAGACAAGGTTTCGTCTTAGGATAGGGAACTGCCCGACAAGTGGCATGAAACGATAGGACCTGCTGCACTTGAAATATCGTTTTCAACTTTCATGGAATTAATTTTTTCCAACGTTTCTCAAGGAATAAATTTAATTTTTTCAATTTTCTAAATACTGCTGTTCGCGATTTTTAAGGAATGTTCCTCAACATTGAGGTAAATCTCCATTTTTTTTTTTTGGTCTTAAAAAAAACTAGATTTGAAAAGAATGGCCTACCTGGCATATTGAAATTAGGCTTCCCCGTACCACCTTACCGAGTAACTTTGACAAACAATAATAAAGGAAAAAACAAGATACCGATCAAAAAGACTGGTAACAACTCCATTTCTTCATTTTCGTGTCTGACCCATTATCTCGAGAACCACTGAACCATTTTCTTTTTTTTAAAAGATTTGTCTATTCAAGATGCAAAAATATGAGGAAACAGTTTTTTGAAATTATGTGTCAGATAGTTAGGGCGTGAGTGAACAAAGTGACGCCAAAAAAAGGTTTGATAAACGCCTAGTTTCTTCTGTTTCCGCAGATTTGAAGATCTTAAATATATGAAAGGACGGGCAAATTTGAAAAGTCGCCATACAATACCTGTCTCCTCAAAAGGTAAATCTCCATGTACCTCTTTCATGATTTGAACACAACACAGGACTTCAAAAGTGTACCACTCCAACAAAGGGTACGCGTTTCTTCATTTTCGTGTACCCAAATATATGAGAGGACCCTAATTTGAAAAGGTGTACACAACACAGGACTTGTGGAGGGTGGTGTATATCATAAGTACAAATTGTTCTCTAGATCCTTTCGTTGTGCACAAAGCCCTCCATTCAAAAGCACAAACTATCAAAAGCAGAAATGACCTGTGTACTGAAACAGTACTGAATTGGAGGTTTTCCATTTCAAATTGGAGGTTTAACATTTCAATTTGATGGATGACAGAAATACATGATTTAATTCTGGGAAAGCAATAACAACAAATTAGCGAGTGAAACGTAACATTCAACAAGTAAGAATGAACATAATGAACGGAAAAGAATGAAAAAATTTCGATGCCGATTATAGACGCCGCATGTTTAGTAGCATGTCCTTCTTCGTACATTCTAAGAAACATTTTTCTTTGTTCTATTCTATAGAACAAAGAAAAATGTTTCTACACTATAGACTATCGTGTGCCTACCGTGTTGTCCTCGATGTCGTCGGGTAGTGGAAGGAATCCCCTCGTTTTCAGCATCTTCGTCACTCTCACTACTTCTTACCGCATGATTCGATCGGCGAACGAAACGCGGTCGTATTTCTTCGTCGTCCGAACTCATGTCACAAAAATAAAGCAAGTCGTAACTAACGGAGGCAATTAGAGAATTTAGATATGGCGAATCAACGGACACCTTCAAAAGAATGGCATTTGGAAGGGACGGATGGAATGTCTTCATGTTGTGTTGCACGGAGTAGGTATTTCCAGAATCACGGGGTGTTTCCGCCTTCTACGCGGCGTTTAAAACTAATGTGAAACGAACCATTTTCGTCAACCTCCAATTTGAAATGGAAAACACTCCAAATTGATGTGTAAAACCTCCAATTTGAAATGGAAAACCTCCTATTTGACGAAAAATGCTATGAAAGTGAAGGAAACGTAAATCTTAAATACAGTTACGCAGAACGTAATCGCTGGATGACGTTAACTTGGCTGTACCCGGACTTATGGGAAAAAGTTCAGTAAAACCAAATCAACAACCAAATCGACAAAACCATCTTCAACTTGAGAGGGAGGGAGAAAATACAGCCTTGAAAGGTGTTCCAACCACACGCCTGACTAAACCCTCATAACTTGGGAAATGTAACCCACTTGGTTTTTCACCCACCAAAATAGTCATCCACTCGTTGAAAAGCTAGATTTATGCCGAAATTGTATGCAGACTGTTCGTTCATAAAAACTATGAACATGTCAAACATAGAAACGTTTTTTTGCATGCAGATCCTGTGAGGAGAAATTTTTAGATTGATCCCAGCTAAAAAACATGTTCGTGGCAAATGTTTGAATCGGTGACTAGCATTAAAGCACTAATTAAAATGATACATTGTCGAACCTAGAGTGCAATGTTACCCCCTTAATCACGAAGATTCTATCCGACATTCCTGGAATATCTTTGTTTTCTTTAACGGTCTCCCTCGTCTGCGGCTAATCATCGGGACCTGTTGCGTTCTCGGGGAGCCCCTGGCATGCGCATAATCAAAACGCCCATTCTTGCGGCAAAAAACGCCAATTCCAGGCCAACCCTCCCCCAGATAAGGTCTGCGTGGGAAGGCGCCTTCAACCCCTCTCGAATCAAGGGGTAATTCGGTTGCCTTCGAGTTCTCATTAAGCTACCGATTCCGAAACTATTCAATCCTCATTCCCCCGAAAACTCCGCCATCTCCCAACCTTTTTTTTTTTCGACGACCCGAGTCCCGTAATTTATACAATTTTTTCCCGGTTTTTATAATCTTACACCCACTTACGCCCGGGGGCAGCACCTGACCCTATTGGGCCGTCATTAGCATTTTTAGGACGTCGGGAATTCTTCACTGATGGGAAGGGGTACGCGGAGGCAGGACCTCCGTCCATTAAGACTTTGGCTACCTATGCATCTTTCCATAATAACCCTAGGGGCGAAAGGTGTCTAATAATGTATGCTACTGCTTCCTCACCGTGTGACGGGAATAACAATGATCTTCCAGTACCGCCGCTCCGACTCCCAAGCTTCCCCCTCAGGCCCCCGTGATAATGCTTCAAATAAATATTCCGCCATAAATTTTTCAACAGGCCCTTTAACGACTGTAAGACTCTCCGGAGTGCGATCCCACGAACGTGTCTTGTTAGTTGTAAATAACAAACATGAAGACTTATTGCCGAAAGTTATTTATTTCCTATAATTATTGTGAGATATGTTTCACATTCCCCAGGCATAACGAAAAAACGCCGAGTGGTTAGTACCCCAAACTCACGGTAGTATCAGACAGTAGGTCGCTTCTATCCATTTTACATCGACTCGCTTGCTTCATCAAGAATTCCAAATAGATCCTGATATGCTCCAATCTTCCTTCACTTTATATATCAAAAACCAGTGAAATCGTTCAAATTGTGTCAGAATAATGAGAATTATATTCAATAGTTTTAAAAAGTATTTATTTTTTGACACAAAATGAAACTTAGACAAAATATCAATCCAAGTTTAGGTTATATGAACCCCAAAAACCCTAAACTCTAAAAGGTGTAGAAAATTAAATTGTTACAAAGAAGAATGCATTGCTGGTCTATTGCGGTCATTCTAAAGCTGATAGAATGATGATCAAATCTTGTTGAAATTGATAAGAAATTATTTCACTGTCTGTATTGTCTTGAAAGTTCTAGGACCACTAGAACCTGAGAAAATCCTTGGGGGGTTTTACGTTGGCGCAAGCGCATGTAATGTATTGATTTCCCAGAAAATTTATTCAACATTCAACGCTAAACTGTGTTAAATTTATGTTTACGGATCTCACGTTCGCACATGGGCAGTAGCTAATAACGTGTTGAAATTCAAATGTTATGAATCCTACCGTTTTTCCCCGATTACCCTAAAAATTTAAGAGTGCACGGAGCTCTAGAACCTGAGAAAGAGAGGCTTGGTGGATAATATTTTTTCGCATGCCCAGGCTGATGTGTTGACTTCTGAGTAATGGAAACGACGGAACACGAAACTAAAGTTGTTCTGAATGGTCTAAAATTTGGAGTTTTGGGTAAACCGGTTTATCATCTGCCGAATGCGAAAACATTGAAACGCAGGAAGACCAAATCGTCCTCAAACCAAGGACAACTTCATTGACATTTCATTAAAAATAAATAGCAACTGCGGAGATAAGCACTACAAACCGACACACACGAAACAAACGTTTTATTAAAAGCATTTCTTGAGTCAGATATATGCATTATACTAATGTTCACTTTTTACGGTCAAAAACCAAATTTGCGGCCTCAAGAAATGGTGTATTATCAGGGCTCAAAGATGAGGTTCTCAAGTGGATGACGAAGCTCTGAGACCACAGATGCGTAAAAGTGATAGATATAAATCGTTAAAAAAACATAACCAGTTTTTCATCAATTTTGTGTAGAAAAGGATTTTTAAAATTTCAACGCCCTTAAACCTTAAACTATAATCTTTTGAGTGAACGGATGGATTGCTGAGATACTAAAGAAGTTTTTCGTGTTGGTAAAGATCATATGCACAAAGCACGAAGTCCATTTTTGATCATTTTCGGTTTTTGAGGTTCCTACAATAATATTTTACACTCTTTCCGTTGGGACATTCAGCTATAGTTTTGGGTTGAAGGAAACCCCAGAAACAAAGTTTCCTGAAGCATACTAGATGTTCATTTACGGGACAGCGCAACTTCCCCGACATCAATCCCCTATTTGCGTACCCATTTTCTCCATAGCACCCATGATTGAAGAGATGCGGGTCCCAAAAGTAATACAACTCACTCTTGAGGTATAAAGACTATAATGTAGAAATTGCAGACTTCTCGGAGTGTTTTTGAACTTTTCCCACCTAAACCCACAGGCTCAAAACACTTTGTGAATGAGGGAGACATTTTATGCAGCTAACGTTAATACTTATTCGAACATTCAGCTAACCTCACAGTAATATTACCTCATGAAGCAGTAGTTCTTGAATTCAAAATCATCATCTGAGCTCCGGAGCCCCACAAGATTGATGAGTAGTCCTCTTCTAGTGAAGCATTTACGCGATTAAACTATTAGTTTTGACCGAATAACGGATGAGAGATCTCACTTCGTTCGAACTCGGATTCCGGAAGAAGTTCATACTTAGAATAGACATTCCTTTCACAACCACACAGTAGTTATTAGAACCTTTGCAATGATATTGTGCCACTATTACTCCGTAATGGATTATGGAGTAACGTTTTCCATTCACCATTGTTATACATCATCCCCAGCTCCATGGAGAGGGGGGAGGCACTGGACCGGGTGTCCCAGGGCCTGGCCTTTGTAAAGGGGGCCCCTTTTTTTCTTGAGAAATTAATATTATTTTTTATTTATTTCATTTTACATTTTTTGTAAAAAAAGGGAAGAGGAGAGTCAAAATGCGATATTCTTTCCTTAATTTTCGTCTCCCTCGAAATTGCCTTATAATTGATTACGGTATCTATATGGTTGCAGTAGTTCATAGATTTTGGTTTATTATTCAATAATAATAAATCCGAATAATAATGATAATAATGAATCATAACAATAATTACAATGATATTAATGAATTATGACAATAATAATGAATCCGAATCTGCAATAAAAAATTTTCCGTCCGTCCTCCGTACGACGTACGCACGATTTCTTCCAAACGGCTGAAGCAAAAAAGCTGAAATTTTCAGGAAGCTGAAAATCCATGTCGGTCCGGCGACGCCCCAATTCTTGAGCCAGCTCTCTCACTTAATTTAAAGTGCCACTTAGGGGTTGTCAAAGTTTTGTAAAATCTCTAAAAACCTCAAAAAAAGTCAATTCTTGAGCCAGCTCTCTCACTTAATTTAAAGTGCCACTTAGGGGTTGTCAAATTTTTGTAAAATCTTAAAAAACCTAAAAAAAAAGTCAAGGCGGCCTAAATTTTGTACTCTTCTTGAAGAACACTCCACGAGGAATCGAATGAGCCCCTCCCCAGGTCCGTAGGTCAAACCATTCCCGATCTATGACCCGATTTATGGTGCTAACATTCGCGTTATTTTGGTTTATTATCGTTTTTGTGTTGATATCAGTGACGTAGTGATGTAGTAATGTGGATACTGGAGTGAACTCCTAAAAGGCTTTGTAGCCTATGCACGGGTTGAAGCATTCTGATAACCATAAAAAACGCTGCAAATTATTTCACTGGGGTTTATTATTCAATTGGCTTGCGTTCATGATTTGAATTTATACTAAGCTTTGGAGTGTGCATGTTTCACAGCTGATAGAGCGATTATTGAATTTCAGGAGATATGCATAGAGCACGTAAATCTGTTCTCAACCAAAATACCTATTTGGATTGATCAGTTGATCATATTTGTGTGCCTCCTGAAATTCAATAATCGCTCTATCACCTCTATCACGCACACTCCAAAGCTTAGTAGAAATTCAAATCATGAGCGCAAGTGAATTGAATAATAAACCCCAGTAAAAGAATTTGCAGCGTTTTTTTTTTTCTCATTCTTTTTTTTTAGGGGTTCCAGATTAATTTTGTCCCCGGCCCAGGATTATGTCTCTTAGGTCCTGATCATACCAATACAGCTAACATCAGTAGCTGCTGGTCTGTCAGTGACAATCTCAGTTAGAATCTCCCATCAGGTAAGTCACTTACAACCCTTTAGTTGAGCATTGGAAGTTTACGTGTTTACACTACTCTCGCTGATATAGACATTGGCCTTCTTTCTCCCACGTCCCCCAGACAAACTTAGTTGAGTTTCACTACATCTGTTCCTAGCTCATAATTTGTTTCTGCTGTTAGTACCTACTTATTGATTCAATATATCTAGTACATACACTATACTCAACAAACTGTTTCATTCATACGTGTGTTCGTAAATGCTCTCATTAAATGGGTGTATACCGCTTCATGGATTTATTGCAATTACCTCGTCAGTTGCCCTAAAATCCTAGTTATGCCTAGTGTGTCCTGCAATATTCTAGTCCTCCTCTCCTTCCCCCTTTTTTTACAAAAAAAAAAAAAAAAAAAAAATTCTCAAGAAAATCAGGCTACCATTACGAAGCCCGGGCCAGAAGACATCGGGTCCAGTGCCCCCCTCTCTAATAATATGATCATACATCCTACCAAAACAGCTAATTTCATAGGCAACTGGTCTGTCAGAGACAATCCCAGTTGGAGTCTCGCATCAGATACGTAGTTTACAACCCTTTAGTTGAGCCTAGAAAGTTTACGTGTTTATGCAACTCTAACTGCTATAGGCATTGGCTTTCTAGTTCTTCCAGATCTCTGAACTTATTTGAGTTTCAAACCATCAGTTTCTCGCTCATAATTTGTCTCTGACGTCAGTACTTACTTGTTGATTGAATATATCTGGTAGTTCTACTATAATAAACAAACTGTTTAAATCATACGTATTCGTAAATGCTCTTTATTAAATGCGTGTATAACCGCTCATCGTACTATTTATTGCAATTACCTCGTCAGTTGCCCTAGAATCCTAGTTATACCTAGCGTGTCCTGCAATATTCTATTCAATTGTATTCACCCGAACTAGTAGAGTTTGGGAAAAAGATGAAGAAAACGTTTGGTTTTCAGGAACAAAATTCTTTAAGAACCAAGGATTCGGGTTACAGTATCTTAGCACAAATTCCAGGATACTAGTTAGAAACAAGTAAGGGTTGAAAACTAACACAACAGTCAGTTTGAGGGAATGACTAAGTAGAACATCAAGATTTCCTAGGGAAGGGGAAAGAGGGAAATATTTTGTGCAGCTAATGTTGATACTTATTCGAATATTCAACTAACCTCCTAGTAATCTTACCGTTGTGATGAAGCAGTAGTTCTTGAATTCAAAATCACCATCTGAACCCCGGAGCTGTATAAGATCGAATAGTACTCTTCTAGTGAAGTATTAACGCGATTAAACTATCAGTTTTGACCGAAAACCGATGAGATGAGAGCTCTCACTTCGCTCAAACGCGGTTTCCGGAAGAAGTTTATTCTTACAATCATTTCGATCGCAGTCACAGAGGAGTTATTTGAATCTTCGCAATGATACTGTACCGCTATAACTCCCTAATGGGTTATGGAGTTACGGGTTCCATGGAAAATTATTAGGTCTTGAGTTCAAAATCACCGTCTGAGCACCAGAGCCCAACAAACGAATTTACTGAAAATTTAGTCCTTGTCTTATAAAATAACATTTTTATATACCTATTATATGAGGATACCCACGCTAAAAAATATATTTACTATCAGACATAGTTAACAGGTTAATGAGTAAAACCATCAGGTAACTTAATTTACTAGTAAGTATTTAGGTGGGTAACTCAGCCTTCCTGAATAAATGAGCGAGATCCGTTACAATAGAGGAAAGAAAATTTGAATGAAAAGGCCCCTGGTCAACATAATAATTCTGGATATTAGCGGAACGTTAGATCACAGGTAGGTTAGTAGGAAAGTAAGTACTAGTGATAATCACACCATCAAAGGAAACAGTTGATTGATTGATCTGATTTACGAACTAGTACACAGCAGTAGGGAAAGAGAGTAGGAGAACAGCAGGGAAAAGACAGGGTGATGGTTTTAGCTAGGTGATGGTATAGCTACCAAGATACAGATAAAATGCAAACTCCAACGCTAATCGCGGAGGTTGGGGTAGTAGCGCTGTCCCGGAAATTAACGTCTATTTTGAAACTTTAGGTCACAAATCTTTCAATCTTAGCAGAGAAAATATTGGTAAGTAATGCATCCATTACAGAGACGTCCTATGTCCGGTTTTTATCGTTAGTTATCGATAAATCGAAATTGGCCGAAATGGCTGCATTCACATTACCATGTCCGAGAGTGGGGGTTATGACCAAGGAGGCATACATCCAACTGTTATGAACTACAGGCACACAAATGATATTTTTCCAACAAAAATTATGGGTAGCTCGAACAACTATTCCGGTACATTTCCAAGATTCTCCATAAAATAAAAAAGCATTAACTATTCCGGCTTTTAAGAGAATGGCCAGGACAAACACACTAAGCCCTTCTAGTCAAGGAAAAGGCATTAAGTCACAGTTCCTCTTGTTGGAACGGAACCAAATAAACACTTAATGTTCACTGCTTCAGTCAAACATCATGAATGAATCACAGCCGATGATTCAGAGACGTTAGGTAATTGATTGTAAGAAATCTGAAAAATTTCAAATTCGATTTAGTCAAAAGCTGACTTATTTTTGGACTTAATCCACTTGCTTCTATTTATCTCGTGTTGTGACCTCATTTTTAGTTTCCCCCGCAATCTACATTTGTCTGTTAGGCTGTTTCCTCAAAATAGGCATATTTCTTCCTCAAAATTGCTGTCATGTTCTTGATGAATTTCTCTCAAGTAAGATTCCCCCTCGGATCCATATCAATAATCCAACGGGCCTGATTGATTTGATGATTATTCAAACGATCATTAGTCAAATAAAATTTCGATCACTTCTGGGATTTTGCCGAAATGTTGAGATGTATGCGTTCAAATATACAAGCCGGTGGGAACACAACAACCGAGAACATAATTCTATTTGAAGCTGATAAAAAGCTTTTAAAATTTCTGCGTTCCGTGAAGACACTTGCCTCCTCCGCTCGCCGCCCTTTTGAAACTATTTTGTGTAACCTTGTGTGGTGAACATCTAAGAGGGACGACCCCGAACGACTAGCCATTAGAGATTAGTTCGGCCGCAGCATAAATTCCACTAATGAGAATCTAAATAACCAGCTTTCCGAAATGTTGTGTCATTAACAACTTTCAACACCGGCGCTGCCGTGTAACCTTCTCCGTAGTGGGTGGTGCCCTCAAGCTCCCAAAATTAGTGAGGAGGTGTTTAGAAACTTGATTAATAATTTATTGTTAAATCTCCCAGGAGAGGAAAAAAATACGTCACTGATAAATCTTGGTCGATTTTTCTGCGTCGCTAATGATTTCTTTTACGTTTTTTGAGAGCCTTAATTTAACTACGGCCTTATCAGACATTCAAGATATTTATAGGAGGAGTTATCATCAATAATTCTGGAGCTTTCCAGAAAGGGCTGATATAATTTAATTGGACTTTAATTGGATGTTTCATTTAGCTTCTTGAGAGTTGGGAACTGCATTTAATACTATGGTTTATTATTGTTAATAATGAAACCTTTGTAATCGACCATGAAAAAGAATTGGTTACCCTCTCTCTTTAAGGAATTGGGAGTGTTCTGAGGGAATGTGAAGACTTTTTTATTGTAGTACCTATAGAACTTATCAACTTGTTCATACCTTCCCCACCCCCAAGCCTGGGCTGCATATCCTATCACTGAGTGTGTATTGGAAAGGAACACTTGATGCTTCGTTTCAAAAGGTACATTTCTCCTCCTTTTCAGCTTGAACCACACACCACTCAGACCTGATCTTGCCCGATCCACCCTCTGCTTATGGTGCTATCCTAAATCCAATCCTAGAGTCATAAAAGGAGTTATTATAACACCTAGGTACTTATACTGGTCAGTTATTACCAAAGGTTATCCTTTATATTAAAATTTCTCATTTTTTGCGAGTCGTCCTCCCCACCTTCCATAGATCATAACCATATTCTTTTCCTTACTGAGGTGCAAGCACCATGTATCCAAATACTCTCCCAATTCTCTGATCATTATTTTAAGAGACGTCGCACTATCTGCAAGTAACACTTGACGTCATCTGCGCACATAAGGCATCTAATTCTGTTTTCACCAACCATGAAACAACCATTTAATGCATCAGGTAAATCATTTAAAAACAAGGAAAACAGCTTCGGCGACATTAGACACCCCTGCTGTTAAAAATTATAGTTGATGAAATTGAAGAGACGTATAGAACAATTGCATATTTCTTGAAAGCAACAAAATTTTTGTAAAATGTTGAGCTAGTGAAGAGGTGAATGATCGAAAAAACTCCCTGTGACAATCCTAAGGTTAGCAGAATATGAGTAAGTATGGAAAATTTGATGCAAATGTTATTGTTTTTGCAATAAACGCTTCACTCTCTATCCCATCTCTTAAAGTTTGTTGTACCATGTTTCGAGATGACATCTACACATTGTGTGGAATCCGAAAATGGAAGTTGACTTAATTCCTCCGTCCACCTTATGGTGCGCCGCTGCGTCTCCCTTCCGAAACTAAAGAACCAAAGTCTCTGATCTTTTCTATTACTCTCAAAATTGTTAATAACATTATAATAACTAGACTATCGTAGCACAGTAATCACAAGAAAATATATATTTGAGAAACTGACATCAAGTTGAGAACTACAATTGAAACATTGCTGGGTGTTTTGGTGGCAACTAACGTCTTGGTGGATCAGTCATTCTCTGAAATGTAAGTTATTACTGGAGTAATTCAGCTGATTGCCCATGGTAACCTGGACTTTTGTCACAATCTTAACTGCCATTTAGGCTTAGAACCATAAGTACTCATCTAATGACCCAACTATTGCGTATACTCGTATTCAGGACCGTGAAGAGAGAATCCGGGCTTCGGGGCAAAATCTGGGGCCCCTAGGAAATTGACACCGAACGAACTGCTCTACTATAACCATATACCGTAATAAATTATAATCCATTTCGAGAGAAAGGGCAATTGAGGGAGGAATATCGATTATGGAGTTTTTCAAGAAAAAAAAATTCTCTAGAAAATTCGGGAAAGCCCGGGGGCATCAGGTCCGGTATCCACCCCCCCCCCCCCTCCACGCGGGGCTGTATATATTCTTTGATTAAAGATTCTTGCAATCTATCAGTATCATTCTGAGTAAGGTACGGGGAAACCACTTTGTATACAGTAATCCTTGGACACAAGACAACCTTCAAGGCCATGGTTGATTGCCGAGCTAAATAACACACATATCCGAGAAAGAAGAAAAAAACTCCCGGTAAGGAATAGAAACTGGATCGGAGAGAATGCCCGCATGGTGTTCATGAACAAGGAGTCGGATGAGACGGTCCAAGGAGGCCGGAGGGAGGATAGGGGTGGAGCCTACAGGTGGCAAACATCTGTCCTCTACATCTTCTAATTAAAGGGATATCTGACTACAGCTGACTTCTTGATCACGCGATGTTCAGTAGGAGTGAAAAAGCCGCCGAGAAGAAGAAAGTACTGTGTTTCTCCGACTGTCCACGCCCACGAGCCTTGGAAAACAAAGAGCTCTACCGGAGCCAGTCTGTTGGGCGAGGGAATTTTCATTCTGGAAGCTCTGAAGACAGTGTCTTGTTTTGACGTAATTGCAGCTTCCTGCTTCATTAGGTAGATTGCGTGAGGGGGTTCAGCCTTCATGAAATTTCAATGCACCATCATGCACGGCGGTGCTCAATGTCACCAGGCCATGTCGCCTTATTTATTCATAATTTTGGTACTGTCCGTCCTTGAAAACCAGATGTGCCTGTTGTTCACTTGTATTTTCATTTACTCTTCTCCACGCTTCACTCTAAGTCATTCCTGGTGATGCCTACAACTGTCAGGCGAAACCGGCAGAATACAATGAAAAACAAATATATAGGGTGTCCCACGAGTTCCCCCCCCCCCCCCCCCGTCCAAATGGGACTAAATAAAAATGTTTTTTGAATCTCCATATTTTTTTGCAAGGACGTCAAATATCATGTTTGCACACCCCGCGCAACTGCGCCATCATGTGCAAGTGACGCTAACTTTCTAATTTTATATGGGAACCCCAATTTTTTATTGCAGATTCGGATTCTATCCAAAATTTCATGAAAATTTGATCCCTCAACCAATTTTTTTTATTGCGCGCAACCGGTTAAGCGAGTATGCAAAGTTGTGCAACCCCTAAAATCGTCAAATAGTGGATGATGGTGAACTCTAAAATGTGACACATGAATTTTCATTGTTTTTTACGCTTATTCACGTGATGCTATCCGCGCTATCATCTTATCTGATAGTTGAAAGTCGGCATAAATTATGATTTTTCACGCAAAATAAACAATAGTCGCTTTTATGATTTTTCACTTGATCACTGAAGAAGGTTTCAATCTCCTATTTCTACATTTTTCAACCAGAGGTCGAAAATTAATAACCGTAAACATCTGAAAACAGGCGCCCAAAATAAAAATACGGAGGTGAAATAAACAAATTAATCCACTATTTTCTATAATGCCAACTTAAAACTGCAGTTTTTGCATGGGATCGTGAAATCATGCCAGTAGAGGAGTGGTTTTGAATTATTCGCTGAAGCGGATTATGGCATTTGCTTTTTACTAAGCAATAAACTATTTGCATAAGATCAACATTAAACTACTGATTTGGTGATCAATCTGACAATCATAACAATTGCTTGAAGATAACAGCTTTGACAGTTCGCTGCATCTGAATATGGCATTTGAATGCCACTACTACTCTTTGAATGATCCACTATTTGCATGATTTCAACAAAAAACTGCTGTACATTCAATCCGTTCCTTCCCATTCAAACCAATCGCTGGAGAATGTTGTTGAATCAATCTTGGTACGAGAATCTGGCACATGCTTCTTATTAAATAGTAAGAACGAGTATCTTTTACAATGGCAACAGAAAACTGCTGTTTTGGCATGGCATCGAGGAACCATACCAATCGCAGGAGACTAATGGTTCTGAGTAGTTAACTGTACCAGAATACGGCATTGGTTACTCGTTGGATAATCCTCTATTTTTATGTAATTCCTAAAGAAGACTGCTGTTTTGGCATTCAATCGGCCCCATTCCAGTCACACCAGTCGGAGGCGGGGAATGTTATCGAATTATTACCGTAAAAATACGTTTTTTCTCTCCAAGCTATCTATTAAAGATGCTTTGTAAAAGACACGACTTGACTTAGCCAGTGTAGGAGGAGGTGGTCCCTCAATAAATCCTACCCAAAGACTCAGTATGAATATGAATGCCTTCCTCAGAGAAAGGACCCCGAACATCCGGACACCTCCTACTTTTTAATTAAATCGATCCGAAGCCGCTCTATTTAAATCGAAAAATATTTATAATTACCGTTTGAATATTTATGGGTTTTACCGCCGTAAACGAGTGACCCGCCAGCCGTTCTGGAACTAGATGGAAGTGGTATAAGGTTACCCTGTAAATGGCCTCGGTTTTTTAAATCTGGATTTAACCCACCCCCGCCGTTTCTGCCATTTCCACCCAACCGCGTTTACAAGATATAAACCGTTGTTAACACTCAACTTGGCAATTACGGGAGGTCTTATCCTTTATCATAATCAACCGTAGAGGCAATTAACACTTGGCTGTTCCCCTGCCGACCTGATATGTTTAAAATTCCGGATACGCTCCCGGTCATTTGAAATCCAATTAACACGTCGCATCAAAGCGTAATCCAGTGTGCTTAATAACCTTGTTACAGAATACAAAAATCACAGAGATAACTCTCGGGGGCGAATCGGATGTTGGTAATCGGGTTTCGCTTCATCAATGCTCGGCTCATTGGATACGAAAACACATTTGATCGTGTTGGATAAACGTGGGTTATCATTATTATATATGTCTTCCGGCACTGAGATAATTGAGTTTTCACATTGAAAACAGATGAGTTGGTCTATTTTTTCCTGCAATCATGCGGTTAGTTGCCCATCTCTGCGTTCCCGGACTCTTACAGTCAAGAAGGAGCTAACAACCAACCCAAAAAGGGGTATAAAAAGGTATTTTGGAGAATTTTCCGTCATATTTCATGAATTAACATAATTTCTACCTCCACTTAGTTACAAATTGTCGGAAGAAATATGTTTAGGATTCATTTGTTGCACTATGAGCTTTAAAACTCAGCCCTTTAAAAGGAAAGTTTGACTCCAGGTTGTATTCCGTGTCTGCACTGGCTCGTATCGGTTGTCCATGAAAATTGAATTCAAATGGTTACTGGAAACTCATATTCTGATTTAAGCATAATCATGGCTGATCAGTATAGTGTCTCATGAGTGAGGCGTCCCAAGTTCGGATCCTGTTGCCACAAATTCATTTTTTTGAGGGGTTGATCCACATTAGTTAAACGATCTCGCGTGTAGCTGAGGTCAATTTGGATTTGTTTGATAATCAGAAATTACGACAAAGAACTTCTAGAGAATGGTAGATTCGGTTCAGGTCTACAGTTCGTCCCTAACATCATCAAAGATGAGCAGCAGTGCTGAAGCAAGTTGAGGGTCTGGAACAACTATGTTGGATTATGATGTTCTTGTGCTCGCTAAGATCGTTTTTAAGTTTGAGATTATTGGAATCTCGCTGAAACGGCATACGCCCTGATAAATGTTCAAGCCTTCAACTGCGAGGATGTGCTCTTGAGATTGTGAGAAACTGTTCATTCTATCACGGAAGATGTTGTATAATTTTTTGCCCCTCTCTGGTTCGTTAATTGCGTCCATACCTGAAGGTAAGTAAGTATTGGCGGGTTACTTCAATGTGGCAGCTTAATCTACTAGACTTTAGTTTATCGAATTATGTTTTCGAAAGAACTTAAAGATCTAATCTAATCTTGCCAGAGCTGCCAAAGAGATTGGAATCCCTGGATTAAGAATCGGTTGGACTTCAATGGTATTGCGCAGGGGTAAAACCTTCTCAGTCGCCCTCAAGTTCGGATTTCAGGCTGGTATTGTTAAATTTCAACATAAACTGGACAGGAAAATGTGTAAACCGTTATCTGTGAACGTGTAGTTCTGTGAAGCTATCCATCCATCTTGCTAGATTTTTTCTTCCTTCCATTATTTCTTCTCGGTTTGTTCGATGGGATGAAGACAAAGGTGATTATTTGACTACTAAATCTCTCAGGCCTCTGATAACGAATGCTTAGTTTAACAACATCATCAAACGAGTCTCTGGAACTAACTTGCTGGACTTTTATGTTTTATAGATCCTCTCGGTTCCCCTAATGCTTGGGCCCAACAGGGTAATACTTAGAAGTTTTTCTGCATTCACTCCACTTAACCCTCAAACTAGGCTGAAAAATATGAGCCCTAATATGTGAATTACCATGTGAGTGGTTCTGGAAAACCCATACAATTTTGACAGCTTTTTAAAAAAATCGTTTCTTTCTGGTTTGTTCATTTGGTATGTGATATACGCTTATTAAGCATTTGTCCTGGGAAACCCACACAATTGTGACAGATTGTAGAAAAAAGAAATAGTTTCTTTCTGGTTTGTTTATTTGGTACATGCTGCTCGCTTAGTACCTAAGCATTTGGCGAGGCATGTCAACTTAATCCGCCAGGCGTTCATCGAATGGGTGAGGATTCTGCGGCAAATGGAGTCTTTGGAACTATCTTGGACTTCGACATTCTTACGCCCCATAAGATCCTATCAGTTGGCCTTCGGGAAGTTGAGCGTTCAGGTTGGAATCTTGCACCGTTCTGCATTCCCATCGCTTAATTTTAACTTGCCTGAAAAATGAATGAGCCTTCATCTGTGCGCGTGTGATTCTATGATCCAATCCTGCCCACCCATCGTGAGTGACTGTTTTTATTTCTTTGTTCCTCCCTGGTTTGTTTAATGGGTTCATGCCTCGGGCTAAGTAAGTATTTAACGAGGCGTCTTTAAACTTGAGAAACAGTGCAAAAAACGAAATATATCGGCGCGAAGTGAGGTAGTCGAAGAACCCATAAACTCGGATCGTACCGTGACGGCTAAATCCTCCACATTCGAGTCCGTCTGGGTAAAGGCCCTTACGCCCTCGGCCGTCTCCACAGATCCTCCTGTCTCATTAGGGGGTGTTTTTCCTTCCTTTCTTCCCGATCCCAAAGGGTTTTTGTATACAGCCGGGACGTCCTCAGGAGACACAAAGAGCGTCGGTCCTTGTGCCGGAGTCGTAGACAACGTCGGTAGCGCTCACCAGCGTCTTGTTTCCCCCGCCGAGCTGAGTTACTGGGCGGCCTCTTCTGGAAAAGGCAGGAGCTCGGAAAGTCGTAAATCCCGGAGTCTTTGGGCACTTCAATAGGTCCGTTGCCAGGGAGCGGGGAAGATTTGTTTTTAACCGCACAATGCACCCTCCCCTCTCTTACCATTCGACCTGATAACGAAGAATGTAACTGTTTAGGTTAAATGTCGGAGGAATTGAATTCGCCTGCCCGATGACAATAAAAGAAGTACAGTTGGTGTATTACACTAATGGCAGTATAAACGGTCAATTTCATTTGATTTTTGTGACTCCATCAGATCAGCCCATTACGCAGGGTCCACGAGATATTTTCATGAAGGTCCAGAACAATGTGAATCTTCCGAAGTTTTTGTTTATTTATATTGTTGTTGTTATTGTTACAACTGTAAATAATATAGTAATACATCTAAACTACTCAAAATTTGAAACGTACTACCTACAAATAAAACGGTATCCTCCTCCCAGGTGGTCACTGCGCTCAGAATCTGTCATGATTTTGTTATCAAAGGTCCGAGGTGGAAGGAAGATATTGTAAAGACAAGCACAACCGCATAATCCGACCAAAATGGACTTTAAACCTGATATCGTGTTTTTGTACCCTTTATCTTCCCCAACGAAACTGGCGAATCATCTGAAAAACGTCATCTTATCAGTCGCTGTGTGCTATTCGCGAATGGTGGAAGACTTTACGAGATTCTGTGGGAAAAATGAACCGTTTGACGGATGATCAGCTGAACCAGTCCATGGGAATGCTCGAAATAGGGGAATCATTGCGCTCAGTGAGTAATCGGTTCAATGTTCTCCAAATTTTTTTCAGCAGCTGCACTTGTAAATTCACTTCCCCTTGTTCTTTCGGGCCTTAGATAACAAAACCAAACCCGTGACTGAGCGCAGTGACTACCTGGGAGAAGGATACCGTTGGATTTGTAGGTGGTACATTTCAAATTTTGAGTAGTTTAGTAACTTTACTTCAATTAAATTGGTTCACTTTTGGTGGTTCATAGATCACTATCTACCTCCACGAAAAATCACTACATTAGTGATTTGTAAGTAGGTCCAAGGGTTTGGTCCTCTTTAGTCGTTTCACTCAGAATTTTGTTCTGGACTGTTTGGATGATTTTGACGTTGCTCTTTTTCGTGCATCCCCATAACGGACAGCCGTAGGCTTAATTGGTTTAATAACTTGCTCATATAGTAGTATTTTACTGTGGGGGGGATAATAAATGGTTGCCTTCAGAATTTCCATGTTTTTTATTTTTAGTCGTAAAAGGGGGGGGGGGTATGTGTGTGTGAAAATCCAATCCACATATGCAGCACACGAACCATGATGCAATTGTGACCGTTCAACGGTTCTAATAGTTGTAGTATAATCGGAAATGGCTCACTAATCGCACCAATTTCAATAAAATGAAATGTGGTTTTCTTCTGGATTTTATATGATATATAGATGATAACGACTCAAAACGTTTACTATATCAAACCATGATCCAACCAATTTGGACATATCAGCCTCGAGTATGTATGTGAAAAAGGTGCAAGTCCAACAAAATAAATGCCTAAGGATGATGACCAATGCGCGTTCATCAGAAACGAAGCTCTTCATCGAGACTTGGACATCCTGGGAGTACAGGAAACAATCGCAGTCTTCTATAGCAAACTACACCAGACTCGCATCACCCATGAAAATGCAAATCTTAGAGCCATAGCACTCTCTCCCTCTCCAGAATGAAACAAGCAGCGATTAAAAGGGAAAAGGCTAAGAGACATCATTACCTACCACTTGAAAACCCGTTGTTCCTCACTTTCTGTTATCACCTCCCTCATAAAATGATATGGTTGTAACATATCCATATAATATATTATATTCATTTATTTACTACATACATATTATTTATACATTATAATTAACTAGTGGGGCTTGTCATTGGACAAGTTTCATTTAAAATCGATAGACATATGTAAGCAAAACCACAAATAAAGTTAACTAAAAGAGGGAATCAAATTGATGATGTAAACTTCCTAATTGGAACCCAATTATTCCCAAATGTTTCTGGACGCTCATTAAATTAGAGGTCTGCACTCAATTGGTCTTGAGGGGGGGAGGGGGGCTGCGTGTTTTTTAGTGTTAAAGGCCGTTTAAGGGGATATTCCTAAAGTATTTAAATTACAATCAACCGCTCCCGAAGTATAGGTTGTTTCAGAAATGATTGCCCTCGCTCTACACTCACCACCAAACATCTATTTGAGGAGGCCTTGCGTGCCGTCATTTGCCTCTGGAATACGGAAAAGCGTCCCGATGGGGAGCGTATTGTCTCCGGCAGACTGTACGTTGTTTTCTTTTGTTTTCCGAAGCCGAGTCGGCTGCGTGTTGACTGTTGAGTGTTATGTGGGAGTCGCGGCAGATGCCTTCAAGTCGCATTGTTCCGCTGCAGACCGCAGACGAGACGCTCTGAAGGAGCAAAACACATGTCGCGAGGGCATGCGGTCACAGGTGCGGCCTCGGCCGGCCTCGCATTGTCCGGCTTATGTGCCGGTGGATGGAGAGAAGTGTCGGTATTTTACTTTTCAAATGCTCCCAGGGCTTTGAGCAAGTTACAAAATCGGATAGAATGCAATATTCTGGAAACTTTGGTCAGGATTCAAATTGCTACCATACTCCTACATGTTCTATAAAAACATATCTGTAGAGAGCTGAGATGGAAGGACATGGTTGTTTACAATGGTGCCAAGGCGGCAAAATCTTTTTTCTTGAGAAACGTGAAATTTGCTCTTTTAAAGTGTGTTTCATTCAGTCATTTCAATGGTAATCCTCATTCTGGTATAAATTTTCATAACAAAAATTTCTTCCGTAGACTGTTACGAATCAAACGAGTTCATCCGTTTGTTACTGCCGTCATTCTCCGTTTGTTCCGTGTCCTAGATAAAGAATTGCTCAAACCCAATAGCGTCCTACGATATCTCCGAGTTTATTCGGTTGGTTCGCATGATTGAACTGAACCTAAGCCTAATCGCCTCAGGAATTTTCTTCGCCGTATTTGGTCAGACTTCATATGTAGGAAGGGGTTGGTTCTCTTCCTTTCCTGCACCAAGCAAGGTGTGTCTATCTGGTCTGCAAGACATCTCAGGAGCATATCGTTTATCCAGTATGTATCTGCATCCGACGAATTCAGCAAATTTTGCTTGAAATGGGATCTCTTGAATCACAGAGGTTGTCTTTCGTGTGCCTCCCAGCTCCCTGCTACGCCGCCCTCAACAGCTGTTAGCTTATTTCAAAATTTGATTTTAGCCCACACTGTTGTAGTTGCCTGGGGAACTGCAGTTCCATAATTGTAATAAATTATGGACATCATAACCTGAACTCCAACGAATTTAAAACCGGTCAACAATTAATGCTTTTCTTGTGCATTGTTATACGATCAAAATCCAGCTGGTACTGTAATTTCCTCACTTTAAAATGTTTCGTTATCGTAGATCTCAATATTATTTTTGTAGTCATTTGCGAGCGATCTTATTTGTTTATCTTAACTTGTTCATTTTTGTGTTGGGATAAAAGTTATCTACCCGGCATATAAATCTTTTATATTTAATTACCCGGTATCCTGATTTTTAATCGTTTTCGACCTTCTAAATTTTCATCTTAAGAACCCCCTTCCCTCAAAATGTTGTAGCGCCTATTTGACTAACTAAGATGGGAAATTTTGTCTTGCTTTGTTCGAATATGCAGTTATTTTCTTCTTTTTTTGACAATTTCTTTCGCTTGTTGGGTTTAAATAAACTTGATTTCGACATGAAGCACAGCGAACTTGAAACTGCCTCCCTGTTTTTCAATTTTTGAGTTTAACAAAACTCTATCATTTGAACTGGAAAATTATCCGATTTAACTTTAAAAGTTTCAGTCAAGCAGCGTGATCGTATAAGCTAATACATTCATGTTTAATTGTGTTGAAATTTTACAATTTTAGGGACAAAAATCATGTTAATTAAACATTTTATAGCAAATCAGCTTGTTCTAGGTGATGCTCCGGCGAACAATTTTTTTCAAGTGCAAAATCGATTTTTAGCTCATCTTAATAAACGTCAAGCACATTTTTCAGTGCTGGTTTGTGCATAAGTTTTTAAATGTCCTAGTTCCATAACATTATAATTAGTTGAGTAGAAGCTCAAAGAACATCTCTTTTGGCTTTGGGACATTGGGAAACGCTTCGCCAACGAAAATGAACTAGAGGCAGTAGAAAATTGGCTGTCTAGAAGATCAGTTTTGTTAAAAAACTCAAAAAACTCTCAAATCTTGATGCAAATTTTTTGAAAAAAAAAAGGCGATTAAGAGGAGAAGTAGTTGAATTTTACTTAGTACAAATACGTTATTTTCAATTTCTTAAATGGTTCCTCAATTTTTTTAACGACGGGAAACTTGCTTTTTGGGTAACCCTCGTAGTGGAATCTGTGAGCCTCCCAGCTGGACGCCGCGAATGGAGATCGTTCGACTTATCCATAAATCCTGTCGTTTATTAACCCTGTCACCAAGCGGGAACGCGGAGATATTGAATACCGAAAAATTGACTTAATTCGAAACTGCTTTCCAAGGATCTCCTTGAGCGGTGTAATGGGTGACGCCTTATCGGTTCCCCGCATATTTTGCATAACCCGTCGGACACTATCGCTTTCCATAATGTTTCTTTCCCAAGTTGCCCGCTAATCCTCTTCTGGGGTTTCGTTCGATTCCTCGCGGCCAAGGGGGATTGTGGCACTAAATAATGGCAGCACATAAAACTCATGTCCCCTCGGCTCATTATCCCCAGTGATCAGTCACACTTTGTTACGAAACTCTCAGGAACGCGCTCCGGGGCCGCCCTCGTACGGGAGATTAGCCCTAACTGGAGCAAGTTCTTTCACCTCTTCCCACCCACATTGCAAGCGAAGGCTGGGGGAGTCGAAATCGGCGGATATTACCATAAAACTTTGGCTTTTTCTCTTTTTTTCATTTTCGTAATCTGAACGAATGAAGCGGCGGAGAATGTCGGGGGAGTCGCGACACTTTAAATCTTGTCTCTCGGTGGATTAGAGCTTCCACGCGTCGGCATTTCTCCTTCAGTTCGGCCAGAGAAGTATGAGGACTTATCACGCTCCGCTGCCATACAACTGTAGCGAATAACTTACAGCCTAATGCTAAGTCTCATTCAGCTGAATCCCTCACCAACTAGCTCCTTATTATGAAAAAAGCGGGTGTGGCTACCTAGAATTTTTTATTATGATCGAAGAGGCATTCAGATCCTGTCCCTGGTCTTTACCCTCTGCCTTTGTGTACATGTAACGTTATTGTGACACTTTCACCACAGAGGCGTCTGGTCAGGCCCAAAGGGAAAAAAACTGCAGATTATTACACAAAGGGTATTATTTCTGCTTAGATAGCCCTCCTACGTGGATCACGGGACTTCCAAAACTGGACTGTACAAACAGAGCTTTCTAGGTGCCAACCAACTAAAATTTAAAGCGATAAAATCAAAATACAGACAAAAAGATTGCTTCCGCTTGCTCTTCTCAATTGAATTGAAGCTTGAGAGACGGCGTTATGGAGAATATAAAAGTATAGCATCAGCCGTGCTAATTGGTCTACCGTCAGCCACGCATCTCACCAGCCGTGACAGAACGGGTCTGCAGTCCGTCCTGACCAATTTTTCAAATGAAAATAGAACGAATGGATGTACAGCAATCCAGGAGATTCTCAGGCGAAGAGGACGATGACGGTTCCGAGCCCACTCTAGCGGGATTGCGTCTAACCATCAACCTTTTTCGGCTCTTTTCGGAGCTTGAATTTGAATGGAAAAGGAGAGAACGAGTTGAATGTTTCGTCGGAGGCGTAATTTTTCACAAAGTGAAAATCCTCCTATCCTAATATTCCGAAAGTTTAATTGCCCAGCACCCTTGGTAGCACCAAAAACCACCCATGGTGGTACCTATGAGTCAAAAAATGTTTTTCCCTGAATGCAACTTTCAGAGAAAAGAAAAACTCACCATTGAAAAGCACGAAAAAGAAACGGTAACTCTACCTGCACAGGTATCTAGGAATCACAATTAGGAACTAAGTGTTAACTAGAAAAATCCAGAATAGAGTAAGTATCAAATTAAAAAATCCTTTAATTCGAGATCACAGCAATGTAAGTTCGCAGTTACTGCTCGCTGTTCTTCCAGAGTTGGTTTTCCCATCTCGGTGGGTGTCTCCTAAGAATTGTTCTTTTTGTTCGAAAAGAGAGGATTCTGGGGAGAGATTCGTGCCGATGGATTAACTTTTCTTCCAGGTTTGAAGACCAAGCCTGAGTTCACGGCCTTCAAACCACCAGCATGGGTTGAGGGTTCACAAATCGGAATGTAAACAATAATCAATTGACAACGGAGAAGGCTGGAAGGAGGTTCTTGGTAGGACGAAATCCCGGTAGGGTGCCCTCTTCGCCTGAAAATCTCCTCAGCAATCCGAGTGGTCTCATTCGAATAACGGAACTAGATATGTTCTACCTGAATCCAACAAAAAACGACCCTCTAACATGGAAAGTTTTGAGATATCGATTTCTTAATAGTTTTACAGTAAATATAATCCCTCAGAGTTGATTGATGAAGATACCGAGATAACTAGCGCATCCCAGAACGATGAGAGATTTTGCAGCCCAATTTCTTAAACTTTGGATCAGTAGTTTTGGAGAAAAACTTCGGATAACAGAGAGCGACTTGTTTTGATTCAAATATTGAAATCTATATATAGGTGTATACCTTGAAATGTAAAACAACAACTTTTTATGGGAGGTAATGAATTCTTTCTTATTGGTCCTATTACTGAATATAATGAACCAGAAGATAGATACTACTTCAAATAATTATTTTATGTATTTCGAATAGCTTGTAGCAATCAACTACTATTGGCCCTTTCGGAAAACGAGTGACCTTGAGTTCCACACAGACTAAATTATTATGTTTATTCATCATTGTGTGTGTGTCCATCCCATAGAGTAACAGATATCGGATTATCCTATGGATTGTGGGGCAGTGGCAACTCCTTGTTTCGTCCCCCCCTTCCCAGTCTACCAATTTTCTAATTCAACTCCCAGTTTACCGGTTTAAGCTTTAAATTTATTGGGGTTTGAAATTTTAGAAAGTAAAGTTTGTCCATAGTAAGGCTGCTGGAGGTGTAAATTCTCTCATTCCATTATTTAAAGTTGTTGGTTCACCAGGATAACACAAATTATAGCATTCTACCTACCTCTAATGCGACTGAAGACCAGTGGGGAGACGCAAAATTCAAGTTTAAGCTGTTAATTAGTATTCATTCAATTTTATAAGCGTTTTTTAGGCCATTCTGTGTTGAAAAAGTTCCTGCGTTACTTATTTATTTTGCCGCCACACTGTTGGCTAAAACTGATATCTCATGGAAAGTTCAGCTCTCAGAAAACCATTCCTTCAATTTCCCAATTTTTCCTGCAAAAGAAATCTAGATTTCTCGTTTATAATTCGACGTTTTCAAACCAGGCACAATCGATTTGGAGCTAGAAATGTACTTTGAGGTTACAGTCACAGAACATAGAGTAAACTAGAGTAAACATAGAGTGTATTCTATTTTCTGTGGTTACAGTTAATCAGTTAGTCAAAATGTTTGCCCCTTACGAGTATGGTAATACACACTTGGACACAAGAGAAACGTTTTGCCCGCAGACACACCTAGGACCAAGACAAAACAAAACGCTGTATGTACGTGTCACAAGTGCCATAAAACCATTAAAAAACGCTGCAAATTCTTTCACTGGGGTTTATTATTCAATTTCATTCATTTGGCTTGCATTCATAATTTGAATTTCTACTATGCTTTGGAGTGTGCGTGTTTCACAGGTGATAGAGCGATTATTGAATTTCATTAGATATGCATAGAGTACGTGAATCGGTTCTCAACCAAAATACCTATTTGGATTGATCAGTTGATTTTTGGATATCGTCATGTTAAACACTGTTTCAATCAACTTTAACCCCCCCCCCCCCCCCCCCAAAAAAAAAATTTTTAATGACGCAGTCTGCTTCATAGCCCCCCTCTGTGGGCACCCCTGATTATTATACATCATCCCCAGCACCGTAGAGAGGGGGGAGGCACTGGACAAGATGCTCCAGGGCCTGGCCTTTGTAAGGGGGGCCGGATTTTCTAGAGAAATTATTATTATTTGTTTATTTATTTTCTTATTTAAAAAAAAAAAGGGGAAAAAGGAGAGGCAAAATGCGATAATTCTCAATTCTTCACAATCCTCCCTTAATTTTCCTCTCTCTCTCTCTCGAAATCGCCATATAATTTAATACGGTACATGGCTACAGTAGTTCGTTGACTTTTTGTTTCTTTCTTTCTTTTGGGGGTCCCAGATGAATTTTGCCCCTGGGCCCAAATTCTGTCTCTTAGGCCCTGATCACACCAATACAGCTAACATCAGTAGCAGCCGGTGTGTCAGTGACAATCCCAGTTACAATCCTCCATCAGGTAGGTTGTATACAACAATTTAGTCGTGTTGAGCCTAGAAAGTTAACGTGTTTACAATCCTCTCGCTGTTATAGGCATTGGCTTTCTAGTTCTCCCAGGTCCCCCCAACTTAGTTGAGTTTCCCTCCATCAGTCTCTCGCTCATAATTTGTCACTGATGTTAGTACCTACTAGTTGATTCAATATATCTGGTACTTCTTCAACACTCAACAAACTGTTTTATCCATACGTCTGTTCGTAAATGCTCTTCATTAAATGTGTGCATGACTGCTTCTTACGATTTATTGCAATTACCTCGTCAGTTTGTCCTAGCATCCTAGTTATGATCAGTGGGTCCTGTAATAATAATAATGTGCCATTCAATTTCACCTATTCAAACTAAAAGAAAACCAGTGATTTTCAGGAAGCCGATTCTTAAAGAAGCCAAGGATTCGGGTTATAGTATCTCAGCGCAAACTCGTAGATTTCAATCAGTAACGATTAACGGTTGAAAACTAACACAACAGTCAGTTTAAAGGAGTCACTAACTAGAATATAAATATTTCCCAGTGAAGTGAATAAAGGGAGATATTTTATGTAGCTAATGTTAATACTTATTCGGACATTCATCTAACCTCATCGTAAACTTACCGTCCTGATGAAAACAGCAGCTCTTGAATTCAAAATCACCATCAGAGCTACGGAGCCCTACAAGATAGATGAGAAGTCCTGTTCGATTGTAGCATTTACGCGACTAAACTATCAATTTTGAACGAATAATCGATGAGATGAGAGCTCGCACTACGCTCAAACGCGGTTTCCGGAAGAAGTTCATACTTACGAATAATCTTTCCTTTTGCAATCACTTAGTAGTTATTAGAACCTTCGCAATGATGCTGGGCCACTATAACTCCCTAATGGCTTATGGAATAACGGGTTTCATGCACCAGTATTACAGGGGTTCCCCCCCCCCCTATGTAAGTTGGTACCCCCTCCCCAAAACAAAAAATAATACTCGTAAGCACCCCTTAAATTATCTATAACAAAAAGAAGATTTATATAGGTATTGACAAAATTCAAACCCAGTCGGAAATAGACTAAACGGACAATATTCGAGCACTGTCATTGTCATGTAAATACATTTCAGATGGGAAAACAAACCATTTTTAAATTGATTACTAGGTTAATTATTATTAACGTTCTATCTAGTGATGTAATAAATTTTTAAACACTGTTTCAATCAATTTTTTAAACTTTTTTTGGACCCCCCCCCCCCCCCAAATTTCAACGATGCAGTCTGCGTCATAGCCCCCATCTGTGGACACCCCTGAGTTAGTGCTCTATTTGTGAAACAAAATGCGGCTGAAGTAAAGAATAGTTGACCCTACCTCTAATCAGGCTCTTTTGAACATTTATCGATGTGAACTTTCGTCATGCCATGTATTATGGAATGATTTTCACGACCGTTATATCGACAGAAGTATTTTTAATACGCAGAGACAAAAGTGTTAACACATTCTAATCTATTTGTCCAACTGATCTATACTTTACTAGAAAGATTGATGTAGGATAATTTTTGGTTTATTATTCAATAATAAACCAAAATCGCTCTTGAATAAAAAATTTTACCGCCCCTGAAAATTTCATGGTTTGCGTTTCGAAGGGTGTAAAATCCAAATCTGCAATAAAAATTTTTCCGTCGGTCCGCCGTACGCACGATTTCTCCCAAACGGCTGGAGCAAATTATCTGAAATTTTCAAGAAAAATCAATATTGGTCCGACAACGGTCCAATTCTTTATCCAACTTTCTCACTTAATTTAAGGGCTGTCAAAGTTTTGTAAAATCCCTAAAAACCTCAAAACAAGTCGAAGCGGCCTAAATATTTACCTATTTGAAGAACATACCATGAGGAATCGAATGAGCCCTTCCCCACGTCCGTAGGTCAAACCATTCCCGACGTATGGCCGGATTTATGGTGCCAACATTTGCGTTATTCTGGTTTATTATGGTTTTTGTTTTGATTGCAGTAACCTAGTGATGTAGTGAACGTGGATACTGAAGTGAACTCCTAAAAGGGTTTGTAGCCCATACACGGGTTGAAGTATTCTGATAAGCATTAAAAAAAACAACGCTGCAAATTCTTTCACTGGGGTTTATTATTCAATTGGCTTACGTTCATGATTTGAATTTCTACTAAGTTTTGGAGTGTGCGTGTTTCACAGGTGATAGAGGGATTATTGAATTTCAGGAGGCACACAAATATGATCAACTGATCAATCCAAATAGGTATTTTGGTTGAGAACAGATTTACGTGCTCTATGCGTATCTCCTGAAATTCAATAATCGCTCTATCACCTGTGGAACAGGGACACTCCAAAGCTTAGTAGAAATTCAAATCATGAACGCAAGCCAATTGAATAATAAACCCCAGTGAAAGAATTTGCAGCGTTTTTTGTTTTTGAGATGCGAGCGAAGCGAGCATCCAGATTAGCAAACTAGACAGAACACATTCAAACACAGATCGAAAGCCTGGACCTATATCGATAAGAGCCATCTGGGTTTTCAATATGGGGAAGGGGTCAACTATTCTCGACTTTTACCCAAAATGCAATTTTGCGCATTTCTTGCTCCACTGAATTGTAGGTAAATGTAAACCCTTACAAGGGGCTCACTACCGAACTCAACCAGATAGATGCCGAACCCGATTTCGAGGAGTTGGAACGAAATTCGATAATAAGAGAAAGTAAATTCCAGTTCTACAAGTGTGTGAGGATCGTGCAGCTTGGACTCTGCGTAAAATTGTCTTTAAGAGTTATGCTCTTGTAAAATGGGTTGTTCCTAGTACAGAAACGGCGGCAACGCTATGGCTTAGAACTACTTTACGAGTAGTTCCTTTTCCAACAACCATCTACAAAATAGTACTAAACTAAAAAAACTAGTAGGGAGTTTTAAACGTTCAACTACTTTTTAGTTGCTAGTTGTAACTATATAGTAACCACCGTAGTTATAGTTCGTAGTTAGTGGTTATTGTAGCATCACTCATCAAATTACAATGGTCCATATGAGCTACTACATACCATATGACCTTGTAACTAGGAAGCGATAAACAAACGACTTCTTTTTTATATGAAATATGAATTGTGTTGTCGAGGAACTCTTGAATTAAGATTTTATGTTCTATTAAGTAAATTAATAAATGTAACGTGATACTACAGAATGGCGACGGGGAAGAAAAGTAAAGGTAAGCAGTATAATGATTCTGATGACGCTAGTAGTGAAACGCCAACAATTCACTTCAGGGATTTCGATGTAGAAGCTTTCAATCCAGAGAACGAAGAATGGGAGGACGATCCCCATCCGAACTTTTTTATGGCAGATTGATCCGGAGTAGATCAGACTTGCTGAAGCCAAACGTGGAAGCAAAAATCGATTCATCATTGGTAGTACAAAAATTGAACCACGACAGGAGAGCAAAGAGTCGTGTGTTTGAAGAGGGGGAGAAAGTATGGGTAGTCGAGCCCCTGAAACATACTTATGTTGAGGGACTAATATTGAAGAAAACAGGCCTTCTGTCGTACATCGTACAGATTGGAGAAAACCAGAAGAGAAAGCATGCTGATCAACTACGGAAACGAGTGTAAGAATGCAGCTCGAATGAGGGGGGAGAAGATGTAGCATCACTCATCAAATTATGATACAATGGTCCATATGAGCTACTACATACCATATGACCTTGTAACCAGGAAGCGATAAACAAACGACTTTTTTTTAATATGAAATATGAATTGGGTTGTCGAGGAACTCTTGAATTAAGATTTTATGTTCTATTACGTAAATTAATAAATATACCGTGATACTACAGTTATGATTGCCGTTCATCCAACAGCGGACTGTACCGCAGACAGCTGGTAATAATTTGCAGAGGTCAACCTCGTTAATTGGTTAAGTAACAGACGTCGTATACAATTATTTAAGGAAATGAATTACCTGATAACTTCGGTCTCAAGTTGGTATCCGAAAACAATCGTCGTGCATTCCATTCCGGAAACCTCCTGTTTACATCCGACACTTATCAGGACTCAACAAGTCTTCATTTATCATCCCAAAATTGTAGGGGATGAAATGAAAACTATCGAGAACTGTAAACGATTAAACTTTTACTAAACTTGAAATCAAATAAACACCGTACAACTTCTTATTCCCACATAAACAACTTTTCTTTTCCGATAAAAACGACCGACCCTTATCTCGCGTTCGAGCGGACTGACTAGTCCATTTTCCGGATCGCCGCAGGAGGTTGCCCTTTCGGTGGGCGAGTTCATTATTCGTCAACGGGGTGCGTCTCCCAGGTTATGCGCGCCCGTTCGAATCCAACACTTGTATAACTAAATTTCCGTAAGTAGGAAACCGCACTTTGCGAAAGTAGGTAATGATTGAGTGTATAGTGCTCCGTCCTACCGGAAGGTTCTTCCGCGACGACTTTTGTACGTGGGCAGCAGTGGCGTAACGTTTTTCAGCGGGGCTCCCCCGCAAAATATTTTCGGGGCCCCTCCCCATAATGTTTTATTTTATTTATTTATTTTTTTTTTTCTAAGCATGCACTTTTTTTTCAACGGTCATCGTACAATACTCTACGATAACCTAACTAAACAACGCTGCAATTATTCAATTGGCTTGCGTTCATGATTTTAATTTCTACTAAGCTTTGGAGTGTGCGTGTTTCACAAGTGATAGAGTGATTATTGAATTTCAGTAGGCACACGAATATGATCAACTGAACAATCCAAGTAGGTATTTTGGTCGAGAACAGATTTACGTGCTCTACGCGTATCTCCTGAAATTCAATAATCGCTCTATCACCTGTGAAACACGCCCACTCCAAAGCGTAGTAGAAATTCAAATCATGAACGCAAGCCAATTGAATAATAAACCCCAGTGGAAGAATTTGCGGCGTTTTTTTTTTTTTTTTTTTTTTTTTTTTTTTTTTTTTTTTTAATGGTTGTCAGAATGTTTCAACCCGTCTATCGGCTACAAAGCCTTTTAGGAGTTCATTCCAGTATCCACATTACTACATCACCAGGTTACTGATATCAACACAAGAACAATAATAAACCAAGAAACGTCTGCCAAGTGGGTGTGGCGCATAGCTTCCTCGTATCCATAACATGACTGTATAGATCATTGAAAATTATTATTGACTAAAGAACTTCGTTCAATTAGGCGAAGTAAATATTGAATTAGGGTAAATTTATTGTTATGCAGGAGCATAACTTGAGAAAATAAAGGTAGGCATGTTCAACTGTTGAACAAACTATAAAATACTTACCTAATAATAAAAATTGACATTGACGCTGAATGGATAGATGACTGAAGTGATAAATAATTATTATGACATTTCCAAAAATAAAAACGTCTGCCAAAATTTCATCGAAATCGGTCAAGAACTCCTGGAGTTACGCTTCTGGCAAGGATTTCACATTTGCGCTTGCGCAGAGGCTACTATTGATCCGGTTGTCATGAAACCTATAGGGGACCATCTACACCCCAACCCGCACAATCCCTGAAAATTTAATCAAAATCGGACTATAACTTCGTGTAGTTTTGCCCGTAACAAGGATTTGCTGACAGACAGACAGACACGGAACCAAAATTGTTCAGAAAGGTCTAAAACGCAAAATGCGAGTGGAATTTTTGATTTTGGAGACAAAAAAATTTTCACATTCCGAAAGTGAAAACAATGCTTCCGCTACCTTGGTAGACTCGGAAGCAATAACGCGAATGTTGGCACCATAAATCGGGAATGGTTTGACCTACGGACCTGGGGAGGGGCTCATTCGATTCCTCGTGGAGTGTTCTTCAAAAAGAGTACAAATTTAGGCCGCCTTGACTTTTTTTGAGGTTTTTAGGGATTTTACAAAACTTTGACAACCCTTAAAGAGCACTTTAAATTAAGTGAGAGAGCTGGCTCAAGAATTGGGGCGTCGCCGGACCAACATGGATTTTTCCTGGAAATTTCAGCTTTTTTGCTTCAGCCGTTTGGGAGAAGTCGTGTGTACGGCGGACGGACGGAAAAATTGTTATTGCAGATTCGGATTCTACTTCCTTTGAAACGTAAACCATGAAATTTTCAGGGGGGGGGGGGGGGGTTAGAATTTTTTTTTCAAGAGCGATCACAATGGTTTATTATTGAATAATAAACCAATATTACACTAACTTCACATTGGTAGGCCCTTCACGTAGGTCCTTTTTTCCTAATACTTGATACTTTCATAATACAGAACTCTTAATGAAGTATGAACACTAAAGTGTTTGGTGAGACGTACATCCACATAGCGTAGGTATTTAACGTTAGCTATATCCGCCTTCAAATAACTGGCAAGTACCAATATGATTCATGGACTGAAGAAAAATCGTACCATGCCGCACGATCGTTCGCCCGCAACAAAGCGCGATGCCGCGTTGTTACGTCTGACAATTCTGTATCGTATTGTTTGATCGTACCAACAGATCTCGATGGGCGCCCGCTCGCTCCCGTCGATCGCGTTCGTTTTTCACTTAAGACACGGCGTCGAGGTTTCCATGAAGCGCCTGCGGCCGGCGTCTGCCTTCATGTACCGACTCAGGCGCCAGCCGCGCCGCGCCGAAGGAGAGTTATCTCTCAAGAGGGGCGGCGCTGCACTAGGTTCCAGCTTCAGTTGGGGGGACTACTTACTGAGTCAGTACTACTGACTCCCGCACTCGCAAAGGTGAAGGGGCGTCTGGGAGGAACGTACTGACTCCCAGCGAGGGACGTAACCAGCCCGTATTTCACACAGAGCAAGAAATAAATTTGGCGCCCCCCCCATAGACCCGATATCTCATGACTCATACCATCTTAATATACCAATGGACGTAAAAACCATATAATTTTTATTAAATTTAACAAACTAGTAGATGATAAATACATTTATTTATTGGAAGCCCTAAACAAACTTTATTTGCAAATGTTTTAATGATACCATCAAAAGATAGCGCAGAAGCTATTTTTTGCTCTATTGATATGATTGCCAAGAGCGTTCTTGTCCTGTCAATCAATGTAGTTTTTTATTATCCTCAGTTTTTGTTCTTTCATTCGATGCTACACACACGGGTAGTAAGAAAAATTCTCAAAGCCGTCCAAAAGTTCGAATGGATAGAGTTAAAATAATGGTATTACCGTATCATAATGCAATGAAAGAATAAGAATACCATCTTAATATACCAATGAACCAAAATATAAATATAATTAATTTGATTTATTCACAATGTATAAACTCTTCTACTAAAAGGATGAAGGTTTGGTAAGTAAGTGCTCAATGTAAAATACCATATAATTTTTATTAAATTTAACAAACTAATAGATGATAAATACATTTTTGTACGAAATGGAAGCCCTAAACAAAATTTAAAATGAAAATTGTCGGGCGTTTTTTGCTGCAAATGTTTTAATGATACCATCAAAAGATAGCGCAGAAGCTATTTTTTGCTCTATTGATATGATTGCCAAGTTGCTTAGTCGTTCTTGTCCTGTCAAGTTCTCAATGTAGTTTTTTATTATCCTCAGTTTTCTAAAACTTCTTTCATTCGATGCTACACACACGGGTATTGTAAGAAAAATTCTCAAAGCTGTGGTTATATTGGGATAGACGTCTTGGAGGCCGTTTTGGCAGATATAAACCAAAAGTTCGAATGGAGTAGAGTTAAAATAATGGTATTACTTTGTTATTATTGTTTAATTCAATGGTATTAGCATAATGCAATGAAAGAATAAGAATAATAGCTTCACATTAATTAATCACGTTTCTATAATTGTGACTTTTATTTAGCATCCTGTTCCCTGCAGTAAACTGGGTCTCGTTATTTACAAGTAATACCCCTATTCAGAATTCCGACCCTTCAGGTAAACTACCATCACTAAATCTAGTGGGTTATTGTGATCACGATAGGAAGAGTCAGTAGGGGCTTACATCTTATACGTGGTATCCCAGGAGTTATGCACAATCCGGCTTCTACGTATTCTACAACTCATTACCGAACAAAAATGCCTCCTAGCCATTTTTTGCCAGAGTCCTCGTTTCCGAATTATTCGCGATTTAAGATTTTTTTTTTCGTGTTTCCAGTCTTATGTCATTAAAACTGTCATAACTCCCTCAATGTCGGAGATAGCTCAAATTTGATGACACCGTTGGAAAGAGCGTTAAATTGTCTATCTATTTAATTTCAGAAAACATTTTTTTAGTTACATTAAAGATGTGCAATTGCCGCGCGAAATGGTAGTTTTGTCAAAATCTTGAAATCGCCTGTTTTTCATCTCGCCTAGCAACCCCATTAATGCTTGACGCAGAACCGTGCAGACCTGATAAAACGTGCGCCAAAATGTTAGCTTTCCAACGGTGTAGTTCTTTTGGTTATTAAAAGTTGTTTTAGTTAAGGAAATGGTGTTTCTTAACTGCAGAAAAACGAGTTTTTTCTTTTAAAATTGCGATTGAGTTGTTTTCGACCTTACGTCACTAAAACGGCCGTAACTCCGGCGTTTTCGGAGTATTTGCAAATCTAAGGATACCGTTGGTTTCAACGGCATTACTTGAGAAATTTATGTTTGAGAACGGGCATCCATGGAATGAATTGATGTTTAATCCATTCTGTGATGGTGAACTCTACCGAAATGACATTCTTCTCCCAGAAATAGAAAAAAAGTTTTAGTTATGCAGGTTGTTTTTTTTTTAAATCCCAAATGTGCTTGAAAACACACGTTCTTTCCAGTGGCGTAACGTTTCTCAGCGGGGAAAAATCCCCTCCCCATAATGTTAAATCTTCCACGTATAATAACAACGTGTCTGAAATTTTTTTTTTTTTTTTTTTTTGGAGAAGCGTGCATTTTTTCAACGGTCATCGTGCAATACGCTACGATAACCTAACTAAAAATACATAACCTACCTTTAAAATAATTAACAATTTACCTACCTAGTATTTTACGTCGTAAACGATGACCACATTTCTTGACAAGGACTGGAGAATATCTGTTTTTCATGTAGAAGTTAATTCTGAAAACGAACGTTACAACAATGAATCGACGGGGGAAAACGATCCCTCACAGTTTAACTGAGAAAAAATGTTTAGAAAATCCAGACATATATTTTCAAAAATAACTGCAAAAATGGTTTACTGACGATAGTTGAGTGTGACAACGTCAAATGAAAATCAGCTTTCGATTGAAAAATAGGATTGAAAGTCTATAGCTTTTAAATGGCAATAAAACTTGCGTTTGATATAGAGTAAAATTTTTCCCCATGACGTGCTGGCTGGCTGTACACTCGATAATTAAGACATACCAGTCGGTACCTAGTTGGGATTTGTAACTACCAAGTAGTGGTTAAAATAGGGTGTAGAAATTTTCAACTTTTAACAACTTTTGTATTAGGTAATTGTGACTACAGTAGTTAAGTTGGTAGTTAGTAGCTATGGTTGCAGTTTTTCCAACACTTTACCAAAGACAGTTTGTAGTAATTTGTAGCGTTCTATCTTGCTAATTGGGTAGCAGACACAATGAAAGATGAACAATTGACGATTTAACATGTTAATGAGGCTTCGGATGGTCGGAAGCAAATTTCAGTGACACCGCTACCAACTTTATGTGGCTACATTGAAATTCCACAAGTGCGTTCGCCCTAGCCACACGTTGTAGTATTACTATAAAACCTCTGCAACCGGGAGTGTGGACTAAAAAGAAAAATCTCGACCTCGCACCTGCATTCCCTTTTGAAATAAGGTAGGATCAGCGGCGAAAAGGAAAAAAACAGAGAAAAAAATACCGATCAGTTCCCCGGTAGCTCTCTGCAGTTGCAACGTGATGACATTTCTCGTATGTGGGCGCCTGTAGGGGATTCCAGCTATGATTTATACCGGAGGCGGCCTAACCCCATCTCGGGTGGAAATACGAGGGCTTTTCTACGACTCCGGCCGACCCCCTTCCCGGATCTCGTGGTGGGATATCGACGGCTCAATTATTGGAAGCTCGTTCTGAGGCCGATAGATTTCAGAGGCGGCGGGCCCTCATGACCTGTACGTGAGAAATCCGCCGGGTTAGAGCCGGAGCACGTTAAATGCTGGGGCAGATTACAAATGGCAACGCACTTGAACAAAAGCTAATACCACCACGAATATAAACTAATGATAATCAAGTTTAGGGAAATTAAGAAAAACAGGAAGGATACATATTACAAAATGAAACAGATGAAAATCTAAAAATGTCAACAAAAACATTCAAGAAAAAAAGCAACTCAAAAGCCAGTAAAATAACTGAAAAAGGCCAAAACCGTCAAACCTCTTCTGTATAATCAGACGATAACTTCTCACTCCATTCATCTAGTTAAGATGATTTTAATTCAGAATTAATGGAAGAACTAGAAGCCGTTCAAGTTCTCTAATCTAGATTTGACGATGAACGTTTTCACGTTGGAGACTCTGTTTCCGTTAAAGTGCTACGGAAAAACGCTGCAAATTCTTTCACTGAGGTTTATTATTCAATTGGCTTGCGTTTATGATTTGAATTTCTACTAAGCTTTGGAGTGTGCGTGTTTCACAGGTGATAGAGCGATTATCGAATTTCATGAAATATACATAGAACATGTAAATCTGTTCTCAACCAAAATACCTATTTGGATTGATCAGTTGATCATATTTGTGTGCCTCCTGAAATTCAATAATCGCTCTATCACCTGTGAAACACACACACTCCAAAGCTTAGTAGAAATTCAAATCATGAACCAATTGAATAATAAACCCCAGTGAAAGAATTTGCAGGGTTTTTTGAATAGATGCTCACTGTTTATCTTCATTAGATTTCTAATTTTTTCAAAATCTTTATTGACGATTTGCATGCCTCTGTATTTTGTCGTCATTTGAGCAAATGTATTTTTTAATCTCGGCAACTTGAGTCTGTATGATTTTGATTGCCGCTGTCTCACATCAGCAAAATATATTTTTTTGTGTTTACGGATTAGTTTTAGCATATTTAATTTACACAATTGGTGGACAGTTACCTTACAAATTCAAATCATGAAATAGTGTATCACTGGGATGGCGCCTGGGCTTATTGAACAATACCCTTAGTGTCATTTTTTGGATCTTGAAAATTTTGTAAATTAGGTACTTGCGTCACAATAGATCCTAGAGGTCTCAGTGACCAGGGGCTCCTCCCATCCCTTATCGGAAAAAAAAAATATGTACTTGAAAGTGCTCCCCCATATTACAATCGCATACTGTAAGCGATAAATATTGATCTTTAGCTCTTCTGATTGAAATTTTATTCTATAGAGGGTATATGCACATTTCCTTAGCCTTTGACACAAAATTTTGAATGTGGTGGGTCCATTTCATCTGAAAACCAAACGTCACTCCTGAATAAACTAAGCTATCAACTTTTTTGATTTTTGAACATTCACACTGTAAGTCATTGCAGCTGTGAAATGTCAAAGGGTCACTCGATGTTGATTGTGGTTCTGTTTTTCTTGCTATGTCCATGAAAACCGATTTTGTAGCGTTGATGGTAAGCTTGTTGGTGTTCATCCATTGTCCTATCTAGGGGACAGGTTGTCCGAGCGAGCTAAGGCATCAGTCCTTTGGCTGCTTACTTTCAGTGGGAGTACTGATTAGTCCGGTTCGAATCCGACAGTCACCAATGATTAGGGTCAAAATCCTGCCAAGTCCTGTCGTTAGACAGTTCACCTCTGATCTCGATATCACGTGAATCCAAATCGCTCCCAACCCAGGGGAGTGAGGCAATGGGAAGCCACGAGCGAAATCGTCAGACCTAGTTCCGATCCTCTCTATAGGACGGCTGGCGACGTCCGCGACACCTCCGGGTAGTCGGACGAAAATCGAAGGTGAAAAATGAAAGGTGTTTACTTTACTTTTTACTTCTTTTTTACTTCGATTGTCCTATCGCCCTCAAATCTCTCTCGGCATTTTGATGGACCTCCTGCCATGTTTTCCCGGAGTTTACAAGGGAAACATCATCAGCAAACATGCAGATTTTCCCGGAATATTTTTGTGATGCAATGTTCATTCACATATAGGGAAAAAATAATCGGCCCAATTGAAGTGCCTTGAGAACAGCCGTATTCGCGGACTAGAGCAGTTTCGCTTTTTGCTTCGCCCATGTGGACTGCTTGTTCTCTGTCACTATTATATGATTTGAAATGGTGCTAACTCTTGTTGGAAGGCCGAAATAGGATCCCCCCATCCGCCATAGGGTACTCTGCAGGTTTATTTCAACTCCTAATTGAGCCATATCACATTGAGACAGATCTTTTTGAGACTTCACCGCAAACTCTTGTTGATATACCAAATTGAGCTCCAAGTAATAAAGGACCAAAACTAGCCCAATTTCGTAAGTGAAGTAACACAGCAAGAAGGGTCTTCCATTTAACAAATATCGTAACTCGAATGGAGTTGAGCAAATTCCTTTGACTCCGCTTTATTTTGTCATAGATTTCACAGTTTATTGATTTCATAGTTCTATGTGCACAATGTGATGAAATTTCTTTAAACAATTATACTTGAAATAAAGAATATAGCTCATTCGATCATGCTAAAAGGCTAAAATGTCATTTCAATGCAACATTTTATAGTGAGTCATGATATCAATTTCCGGCATCTCATTTAGTAACACTGACTCATTTTTCCATTAGTTAACGCTCCTCAAAAGGTATGCGGTATGAAGTCCGCCACTTGTATTACACGCCAACCCCATACCATTGTGTCGGAAACGTTTTAACCCTGATTTCCATAAATTACCAACCAAATAGGCACGAGCTGGTTTATGAAGTCAATTAAAAGGTAAAAAATAAATAAAATCAGCGGTGAAAAAAATCAAGATCAAACGGACTCGAGTCAGATGGTCGAATTTATGCGGCGTTACTGTCCATACGCAACGAATACAACCGGGAATTAAAATATCGTCTATTCCGCCCGGTGTAAAGATCTCCGCTCGGCTTACCGTCAAATTTTATAGCTTCGGCGAAAGGTCAGCCGATATTAATTGGCCGTCGCGGGTTCCGATCGGTAAGAACCGAGAAAATACTTGAGTGCCACCTGATGAGAGAACAGTTATGAGGCGAAATGTCAACGGCTAATGGCTCATAATAGACTCCATTATAAAATATGAGGGATATAATTTTCTCCTTTTCCAACAGTTGGCGAGTGTCCGCGTATGTAATTACCGAGTCGTCGCTCATCCGTTGTAACAAAAGAAGCACCCGGAAATTCTGCGATTGTTTTTCTTTCCACGGTAACACTTACTATTAGGTGTTCACACTTTCATGTTTTTTGCCGAAAGGTCAGAACTGTGATTTATTGTGGGGAAGAGTCGTAAAATGTTGATGTTACGCGTTCAGGAAGTGCAGCTACATGGGATCGCTATGTAGTTCGTCATAATGTTCAAGAAAAAGCCGACATATTTGTGTACCGAATGATGCTATTGAAATTACACTGCAAATTATTACACAGACGTTTGTCAGTTCAGTGCTATATTGTATGAAGCTGTTACTGGAACTGTTACCGATGCCAGTTTATAGAGGGGGGGGGTCTTGGATTTGGTTCTTCAATGAATCCTTGGGTGCTAAATGTACCATCTATGGACTTATCCCTGGATTTGGTCCTTGAAACAATACAGTAGAGTCTCGATTATCCGACCTAAACCGACGACGGCAAAGGTCGTTTAACGCAGAAAATGATAAAAACGTTATTGTACTTGATTTAAATCTATTCACAAATGAAAAACTGCACAAATAAATGTAATACTGTATAGCTGAATAAAAAGATTTGAATTGTGCAAACGAAAATGTAGTAAAGAAAAACACATATATGTATTACAATTAATAAGTATACTACTGAACTCACCAACAATGTCGTGAATCATAGATAAAAACTTAGGCTTTGGTAAAAAAGTTCGTGATTGTCTTTTGTTTGCCCGCTGTTTGCTGTTTTCTGGCCGCCAAATCTCGAAGTCTTCTCAGAAATAATGTACTATCGTCATGGTCGGATAACTCGGAAGGTCGTATGACCGAGACTCTACTGTACTAAGTAATATGAAACGCCAAAAAAATGCGCCAAAAACGACTTCCTACAGGATTCACCAGACTACTAAAACTGGACTGAACAACCAGAGAGCCTTCCTAATATTAACTCAGAAAAGAGACTCACGAACAGAACAGTGCCAAAAAGTCTAACGTAAAGAAAATACAAACTTCTCAGAACAAAATCCTGAGAAATATGGTTGGTGCCTCCTGGTTTATGCGAAATGATGATCTTCATCGAGACCTGAGGATGGAAACAGTCAACGAAATCATCATAAAATATGCTCAGAAGCACGAAAAACGCCTCCACCAGCACGAGAACCCGGAGATGCTCAACGTTTTGGACAACGAAGGAGAACTACGGCGCCTCAAGCAAAACAAGCCACTGGACCTGATTGTGCTGTGCAAATTATAGTGCAAGCTAGTTGTAGTATCTCAGTTTTACAGTCCTACTCTGGGGGGTAGGTTTTTTGAAGTCCCACCCTGTATACAGTGTCCACTTATGAGATGAAATATTGCTAGATGATGTATCTTACAATCAGTTGCAATAAATAAAACCACGAAAAAAAACGAATAGAGCAAAGTTTAACGAGATAAAGTCAAAAAGTTTCAATCATGGAGAATGAATCGTACGTCCGAATTTCCGGAAATACGATAGTAAAAAAATGTCGAATTGAGTTGGAATTGGAGATAATTTGTGTTAGAAGAAATTGTTAGCTACCAATTCTATTGAGAAAGAAAAATTCACGGTGCGAAAAAGTGCATATTTTTAAAAATGTGTTCGCCCACTAACAACGACTTTAGCTAGGAGGGCGATGAGCAAAACGAGAGTGGAAAAATTATCACCAAACCAAGCATAGGATCCGAGTATGCAATAAAAAATAGGGGTCCCTATTCGTGAAAAAAACAGTAGTTGTGCATTGCGGACATTTCCATACGCAGGAAGTGCTCAAGAATTTCGTGGTTCAATTCCTCGGAAAAAGTTATGATGATCACCGCTGTCATTTAGGGAGTATATTTACTGGTCATTGTAAATGCAGATTGTTAAAACAGCTTAAAGTAGAGCACCTCACCCACATAGAGTAACTCTTCGGGAATGAGCCACAGGTCTATAACTAAAACAATAGTAATATCTAATTATTACAATAAATGAATAGAGATAATAGCACTGATAATGTATAAGTATCTGTTGTGTGTTACCGTTTGGTTTTCAAGCCCATTAAGTACGAAAGCGGGCAGCGAGCCGTTCAGGGCGCATACACAGCTGCCAAGTCATCAAATTGAGTAAACGTAAACGGTAGCTAAACCCAAGGAGTAAAACATCAAATCCAATCATTGTCATAGTTTTTCAAAAGCTTATTCTCGTAGTCCTAATTATCCGTTTTTTTCATTCGACTAAATTTGAAGTGGTTTACACCTTAATCGGCGTTTGCTCGATTTCGATCATTTGGAAACTGTCCACGATCGCTCAACATTTTGAGGGCGGCCGTAAACATCAAATTAGGGATCACATTTTTATGAAATCGAGAGTAGAATTCGAACCTGCCATCAAAGATGGGAGTTCTCATTTGAAAAACCTTCTAATGCACACAAAACGTCTTCTAAACACGTGGGTTTATTCCTTGCGAATAGCCCTGTTAAGAAGATCACAGGACTGTGGATGATCACTAAACGGAGTGTAGTGTGTGGATGTCTAAATTAGAACTGAATAGGTACCAAGCTTTTTGGGAATGGGTACAAGTGTCAAATGAGGCAAGCATGAATTAAAAAATAAATAAATGAAAAAAAAGTTAAATAAATTAGGTCCTTCACCTGAAATAAGTACCTAAATTTAAGTACAGCTGCCCCTCGACAATCCGACAGTTAAGGGACCGAGAGAATGTCAGATTAGCAAAAATGTCGGATTACCAAAAATTTCATATTATCAAGGATTTTTTATTCTTAATGCGTTTGAACACAATGAAGTTAAACAAAAAAGGAAGAAACAGTAAAGGTACTTGTTTTTTATTAATACCAAGATACAAAATGACAGTACATATAAGTTTTTTAAAAGAAATACGGAAAGAAATTTAAGTAAAATATACAATATGTATGTACATGCATATTTACACATTAAAGAAGTCTGTGATTTTCTTTTTTGTTTCTTCGTACCCAGGCAGTCTGTCATTGCCTGTTCTTGAATCCCTTTTAACATCAAAATATTTGAAAAGTCTAATTCTCTCTCAGCATGTTGCTGCCGGCAGCGCGTCGGACTACCGAGTACGTCGGATTAAAAAGTGTCGGATTATCGAGGGACAGCTGTAGCTAAATTTTAGGCAAATTCACTTTAATCCTCATATGTGTTCGTTATTTAATAGTCCATCACGTCTGATTGATGAGACCGATTGGGCTACACATGTAGTTGACCTAGATGAGCGGTTGATTTTGACTATGTTCAAGCGTTTACAGTCACATACCTGTTGCTGTCCTTTATTCTGTCAAAGTGTTATCCCTTATTGAGAGCGAACGGATAAACGTAAAGAGGCCTGGGTGGGCTCAATCGAGTCTTCTATCGATAAGGAACATTAAAAAATTGTGTTATTTCGAAAGTTTTGATGTTTATAATCTAAATATTACTTAGTAGGTAGGTAGGTAGGAACCAGTCTTTCGGAGAACATTTAAAAGTGTCAAATGTGGCAAAAACAAACTGGAAAATAAAATAATGAAACAAAAAATAAATAAATGAAACTGTTGAAGAAATCAGGTATTCTCCTAGAGCTGTACCAAGTATTTGTACATGTGACAGGAACCAATACTATCCAATCTCAATTTGTTTCAGTGTATTTGTATGACATCAAATAAAATTCGAGGCTTCACTTCATTTTCATCATCATAAACATACATCACGTTTAATTAATGAGACCGATTAAGCTATAAATGTGGTTGAAAATAGATGAGAAGGTGATTTTGACCATGTCCACGCATGTTTACATTCACACTCCTGTTGCTGTCCTTTATTCTGTCAAAGTTTTATCCCTCAGGGAGAGCGAACGGATAAACGTAAGGAGGCCTGGGTGGGCTAAATCGATTCTTTGAAGGCACGTCTATCGATAAGGAAAATGAAAACAATTTTGTTATTTCGTCGTTTGAACTTTTCGATTTTCAAATTTTTGGAATATCAGCCCTTCTATTTCACCCTTTAGAGTTGACTGAGATCGATGCCGAAAATCCAGTCCTAAATAGACACAAAACTTGATTTTTGACAAAGCTTCAAACAAATTTTCGTTCTTCAGTTACGTAAATTTTTGTTAAAATTCGATTTTCGGATTGTACACCTTTCGACACGTAAAACAACCAATTTTAAGGAGGGAGGCGGCTTAAATTTCTCTTTTCTAGGTCAATTACATATGTTTACGACTAAAAATAATACCCAGAAACAATTTTCGAGTTCGAGTGCGTTGCGCACATTTGGACAAAAAAACATGCAGGATGAAAAAAACAATTGTTTACCCCAGAAATTACGATTTTAGGATTGGTATGGATTGTTTCTTGGCACACCTTGTATATATCGCTCATCCATTTGCAGAAAATCACATACAAAGATCGACATTATTGCAGATGATTACAAACAACAGCAGTAAGTTGGTCCCTACAGCTGTAAAGAGTAACCGTTTAGGAATATGCACCAGGTCTACAACTAAAACAATTATAATTGGTATTTCGGATAATAAACGAACGAACGAAATTACTAGTAAACCACACCACATTGGCCCACGCCAGTAAAAATCTCGAAAAACCACATTTTTTCACGATTTTGACCAGATTTGGCTGATAGCACCTATGCGCGTGGAGTGATCGGGCTGACTAGAAGTTAGGACCAACTAGCTAGATCAAAATATATTTCAAACAGTATTCTTAAATATAGTTATGAAAATTTCTCGTTTTGGATGTAAAAGACTTATAAGTCCACTTAGTGGACTGTTTTAATGTGATGGATACTTAGGCCGGTGGTTCGGACTATAGGATCTTGTAAAGAATTGCCAGCGTTCAACAGGTGAGTTGAAATGGTCCCAAATGAATATTTCCAGTTAATGAATAAATGAAGTCCCCGAAATGTGGAACTCCGGAGAGGTTTAAAATGTACAATATGGTAATATGATAGAAAGGAGAATGAAAGGGAGTACATAAGGATTCTGACCTGATTCACGGGCACGCAGTTTTCCTTGTTGCTGGGGTCCGCCGATGACATTCAGCAGCCAATCCGTCGCTGAAAAGATTCAATATACTTAAAATAGGAACTTCTGTGAAAAGGATTTCCACGGTACCGCGGGTATGAGACTACGGAAAACGAGCACTTTAAATATAAACGAGAGGTAGTTAAAACGGCGATTGATGGCGGAGGGACGAGAGAAGAAACGAGAGTGTCATCATGAAGGAATAGTGGGAATAGGAACCTAGAGAAGGAATACAGTTCTGTTTTACCGACCCAAGTTTCAAACAAATTTTCTTTCTTTTTAGTTTCGTAGAAAAGGCACACACTGGTTGGAAATGGCCTAAAAACGGAGAAAAAAACCGACACGCTCTATTTATTACTTTAAAAATTTCGTTCTTGCGCTAAAACATCGGTGTCAGCAATCAACAGGTGAGGCTCGTTAGCCAGCCCAATTGGCCGGGAATTCGTAGTCCAAATTTACAATTTAATGGTTAAAAAATGACCTAAAATTCATTTTTTGGCAAGGTGGGCATGTAGGGTGTCGTGAAACATGGTTTTTCAGGTGCTGAGTCGAACAAGACCATTTTCAGTCCAATCCACTGCCATCCAGTGTGCTAAATTTAAAAAAGTGTGAAAAACGCTTAAAAATAGGGTAATTTTTTTAAATTGGCAAGTTAGGTTTCATTAAACATACTTTCTTGTGTGCTGAGTCGCTTTTATCGAGGTTGAGCTGTTATCCGCCACCACCCAGTGTGCATAATTTTCAAAAATGTGTCTCAAATATCAAAAACCACATTTTTGTTATTCTTAACTCAATTATCGGCGTGCTGGTTTTTTTAAGATTATTATTTCAGTGATTCCGACGGATTCCAGACCTCCAGCTGTACAATTGTGGAAAAAATGAAGTGATTATTGCGCCTTAGGGCGTAGAGGCCTGCACCGACCGATAGGTTTGAGATATCTGGTACTTTATAGACAAAAAAACGTCGCGGTGACCGCAGACGCAGACAGACGCAAATGAAATTTTTAGGAAACAAAGTACAACGTGTCTAATACTGAAAAATCGCTAAACTGGGTTGGAGACTGTTGGAGCATTTTTTAAAAGTCAAAAAACATATGAAATTAACGTTATACTGCTGTTTTTTTCATTGTAAATGCTTCATATTTTGTATTTTTGTGACCCGGAGGGTATGTGCGGTGCGATGTAGGATGTATTGATAGCAAACAGTCGGTCGACTGAATTTTCAAACGAAACTGTACGCAGTTCCTGACCTAAATTCATATTACTCTAAATACGCTGATTTTTCAAAAGTTCAACTTTGAACGGGTAAAAATAGGTTCGCGCAATTTTTCAGCGAAAAACCATTATTATATCTTGATTCTGCAAGATGTTAGCTTACAGAAACGTGCTTCGAATGATTATAATCTTGCATTTGGAAAATTGAGGTTTTTTCCGCGTTTCAACCATTGTGCGGCTCACAGACTCTGTGCCATAGGGGGCAAAATCACCGATTTAGGTGGACAAAAGTCAAGTCAAAAGTTTGGAATTTCTAAGCGCTTCACCTTTTTATTATTAGTTAGTGAGAATCTTAATACTAATATTTCCCGCCATACCGTGTTTACAAATAAATAGTAAGGGAGTGAATCAGTCATGTTTACACAAGTGCCTTATAACCAGCAGTGGGATTATCTTTATTCGATGGCCATTCATTATGTTCAAGGTGTGTGTAGCTCGAAGTTTTATTGCTTTTTTTGAACAATGGATATTGCTGAGACTGGTAAGATATCAAATTTCCACATTCGTTGTTGAATATACATTGCATTCTACCTGTAGATTTAACTTACCAATTTGTAAATGTATGCCCCTATTCAATAACGAAAAACTATATTAACCCCAAGTTACCCCAAGGATTTGTTTCATCAATCCTTCTAGTTTTTAAATGTTGCAAAGAATTGTTGCGTTTTGGGTGATACATAATTTTTGTTCAGTCAAATTTTGGCAAATTAATTGGATTTTAGACCACTGTGTGCTCGCCAATCGTGTCACAAAATTAATTAGATTTTTTTATTTCTTTTCCGTAATCTGGGAACCCAAATTGACAAGTTGAATATGGACAAGTTTTAGAAGTTTGTCCACCTAAATCAGTCATATTTTCCACTGTGCGGCGTATGTTCGACGTACGGTGGAATGCGGACTGAAGAATTTTCTTTTTTAATTCGATTATCGGATTCTACACCTTTTGACACGTAAAATAATAATAATAAAATAATGAAATAATAACAACCAATTAAGGAGGGCGGAGGCTTAAATTTCTCTTTTCTTGGTCAATTAAGTACAATTGTTCAACACTGAAAATAATACCCAGAAACAATGTTCCATTTTTTAAAACTTCACCCCTCCTACCAGCATTTTTCTGGGTCGATTACAAAGGTTTATTACAGAAAATAATAAAGAAAATCAGATTAGTATGGCACAAATCAATTTTAATATTTTTGGCATCTCAATTTAAACTTTTGGCGACTCAATTTCAACTTTTGGCATACCAATTCGAGCTTTTGGCATATCAATTTATACTTTTCACAAACCCAACAAATCCAACATTCCACCCCATATAATGATCAATAAATGTTTTTTTTTTCTCTCTCTCATATAAAACAAAACAACGTAAGCGTGCGTTGCGCAAATTTGCGCATGAGTCCGATGAACAGCCTTAGCAGAAAAACAAGGAGATTAAAAGAAAACAATTTTTTTACCCCAGAAATTACGATTTTAGGAGTGGGGGATTGTTTGGTGGCCCATCCTGTACACATCGTTCACCCACGTTCAGACGATCACTTACTCAGATCGATATTACAATAGATTATTACAATAACACCGGTGAGTTGGTCCCTACAGCTGTAAAGAGTAACCCTCAAGGAACTAACTCCAGTTCTATAACTGAAACAATTATCAATGGTATTTCTGATAGAATATGATTAGAAATATGACCACTGACATGACCTCTGTTGTATATTACTGTTTGGTCTTCAAGCCCATTGTGCACGAAAACGGGCCGCGAGCCATTCAGCGTCAATAACTAAAACAATGATAATAGGTATTTCTGATAATAAATCAATAGAGATATGAGCTCTGATAACATATCATTATCTCTTGTTTGTTACCTACTGTTTGATTTTCAAATCCATTTTGTACACATCGGCGTCTGGAGCGTTCACTCTCCCTGCAGCTCGTTAATAGCTTTCCCATATCTGCTACCTCGTAACGCCGTTCAGGTTACGACATCGGAGCCACTGGACCGAACCGATCAATTGGGGGATTTCCGATTGATGTTTCGTTGTTTGCGAAGAAAAATTCCGTGGGCGATCGGCTCCGGTGCCGACTGGTTGTAAATCATAATCGCCCCACTAACTTCGCCGTTTCTCGAGATAAATCCGGTTTTTGCCCCTTCAACTTCCAATCCACCGTTCGAGGAAGGAAACCCGCACTTTTGATCTTATTTTTGATTAACGCAATTAAATACTTTATGAGATTACGTCACTTGTGTGGTGGATAAATATTTTGAGTCAGGAATTTGATTCGAATGACAATAAAGGTTTGATCATTTTGGTCTATAGAACTTTCTTTTCACGTCGATTTGTCTGTTCGTTTGCCCTCAGATCTAGGTACCTAGCTTTATTCCTACAGTTTTCATTCTGTTTTGGTATGATTTTCAGAAAGAGAGAAAGTTAGTTAGCAGATGGCCTTCTACATGTTCATTGTTCACAAATTAATACATCATTCTAAGCATTGTCGAAAATAAAATCCATCTAGTATAATTTTCTCACATTCTAGCGGAATACCCAATTCACCATTGATTTCTATTTTCAAGTTTAAATTATTGAAATAGTAAATTAGGTTTTTTGAGTAGAAATAAGTGTACTAGAATACAAAGCGGACTCAGATTAATCTAGACCAGGGGCCTCCAAACTATTCGCCCCAACGGCAATAATGTGGAGGTGGTGGGGCGGGCCAACGGATCCATTCAATGAGTAATAATTGATCGATGAGTAAGATATGAGTAAGAAATTGATCGATAAGTGGGGTAGAAATTATCATAGATAATTCCAACTCTACTTTAATGAATAAATGAAGTCCCCGAAATATCCCCTTGGTAGAGGTTTTACATGTACAATGTGGTAATGTGATACAATGATTCTGACCTGATTCATGAGCACGCAGTTTTCAGCAGCCAGGCCACCGTCGAGAAGCTTCAATATAAAGTAAGAAAAGAAGAAAAGAAAAGGATTTCCACGAATTTGCGGAATTGAAACACCGGGAAATGAGCACTTTAAATTGAACCGTGATAGTTAAAATGGCGACTATTGGCGGAGGGACGAGAGAAGAAACGATAGTGTCATCATGAAGGAATAGTGGGAATAGGAACCTAGAGAAGGAATACAGTTCTCTTTTACCGACATTTCTCATCTAGTTTCCCGTTTTTCCGAAATTTTCTCGGACTCTCCTACTCTTTTGTGATTAAAAGAAAAGAAAAACTGCCACAATCGCGAACTAGAAGGGATATAAAAATCAGTTGAAGAAATTGTCCGGAAAATCCGGCCAAACGAAGGACAGAACAAGAGCTAATCAGTGAAGTAGTGATAAAGAACAGCGCGCATTTGAGTACGATTGCTGCGAGCTAAGCGGATTCTAGAGAAACATAGAGTTACCATGGTAGAGCTTTTTGATGTCTTATTATCTCATGGTTCCAATCCGATTTCGATTCTGGAATCTCTTGAATATGAGCTTACTTATCAGAATGTGAAATAAAAAACAGGGGTTCACATCTAAAATAACAAAGTTAGTGCGCATTTCGGGCATTTGCGCGCATGCGCTACGTTTCAAACTGCAATTTTTGATCATTTTGCAACAAAATAAGGGGAGGTTACTTCGACAAGTTTTTTGATTTCTCTACAATCAACGAAATTGAAAGGGTGGTACGTTTATTAAGGACCACCCTGTATATAGATTTGAACGAAGAACATAAATAAATTGCAGTCAATATAATGCGGCTGTATTCATAGCCCGTGCTGCCACCAAGAGTCAATTATCTAAATCAATATTGAGTTCAAAATAGTTAAATTTACTCCTTAACCCAAATACATTTACCAAACCTAAACAAAGAAAAGTAAAAATGTCTCATCTGCACACATACTGACTTATTTGTTTTAAAAGCCCTTGATAAAGTCAGTCTCACCAGTCGTAAGGAGACGAGTAAATAATAGTTTTCTATTCCTGAATCTGCTGAAATTTCCTGGGAATCTCATATCCATAGTTATGTTATTTATAAGATTCAAGATTATGTAGAGGGGACTCCGGGCAAAATTCACAATACGGAATACGCATATTCACCACGTTGCCCTTAAAGTTGGATCTTGTTTCACATTGACTGACAGAGTTCACTGGATGCAGAACGTTAAGATTTTTGTGAAAGAACATTAATGCTACCTTCACATGGATTTGACGAAGTCAGAACACCTTAGCACTTTGGAATAGCTACTTTGTAGAATATCGCCTCGGTTTCTTAAGATAAATTTCCAGTAATGCCTTTTGCAAAATAATCAACCGTTGTACGTGAGACACATTCATTCCTGCCCAACCCATCACTCCATATTGGGGAAGTGATTGATAAAGAGAAGTGCACATGAGTTTTAACATATAACAAAATTTGTTATATGTATTTAATGTATATTATTTAATACAAATACAAATGACAAAGTCTCGTAAATGTACCCAAGACCAAAATCCAAAATAATATGACAAATGACAAATAATCGTGAATGTTACCATGTCGTGATGTTTTAATCATTTCATTGAAGATTATTTCTTCATCCTAGTAGATATGAGGTCTTCACTGCTCAGTGTTCGTTTATTATGCTAATTAAAATTTGTTATTCCCGTTAGTGAATTATAGCTGCATCCGCAATGTCATAACTCATCGGATTCCAACGAACAAAAATGAACACAATGAGATCCGTAGCTTGTAGCGATCTCGGGTGTCGTCCTTGCAGTTAATTATTATTGCAACAACCAAATGACTGCAGCTCAACCGGTGACGATATTATTTGCACAATCTCGATTGAGATGAACCAACCGAGTTTGTTATCCCAAGAGACTGGAAACTGGATGGATCCATCACTCACCCCACTGCTGAGCTCGCGGATAAACGCGTCAAAACTAGCTAACGAGTTGTTTAAATATAATCAGGCTCCCTCCGAGACGAGGAGAACGTCTTAATTCAGGCGGAGATATTTGCATAACGATTAACAAATACGGGGATTATTCCGTTTGGCCATTTTCTCCCCGAGTCAAGGGATATTTTACGACTTTCTTCCTCCGATCCAGTTTGGAAGCCCTCGGGTCCTTCATTTGCGATATCTTCATTTCATCCGGCCGATTACATCTGCCAACTAGTGCAGATTCCTATTTTAATTCATATCGGTGCTGCTACGGACGTTCCGCCATGATCTTGGTTTACTGCTCATTGATGAACCGTTGCAATCGCGATGGGAAATAAATCTCAACCTCCAATCCTTTTTATTGGTTTACTTCCAGTCAAATCGTGCACTTCCTGCAGACTCCGAAAAACAATGAATATACTTGTTTTTTTTTTATTTATTTTTTTATTAATAGACAGTTTTTTATTAATAGAGGAGCTTACTTTCAAAAAGGCACATATCCAAATCTGGGAGAAAACGCTTTGTTCTCAATTTTCTATCTCTAAATATGAGTTGAATCAGATCCCCCTATCATTTCCGGACAAAACAGAACACATCCACGTCAATTCCGTGGCTAAAGTTATGTATTTGCATCAAAAGGTAACAAATCCGTCCCCTACATTTTTTTCAGTGCCTTGCAATCGAAATGGCACATATCCTCCGAATTTCGTCAGGCGATAAGACGTGGGTTTTCAAAAAGGCACATATCCAAAAAGAAGCATTGCGCCTTCGTCTTGACGTTGAATATTTACACGAGACTCGATAGATGGCAGGCATGAAAAATGGAAATATGGAGTCAGGTGCAGTTTTCAATAAAACCTACAGAATGGAGAATGAATTCTTTCGCTTTCGAAAAGGCACAAATCCATGAGTTTTGATCAAAAGGGCACATTCCAAAGTGAAAATGGATATACACCCTCGTGTTTTGGAGAAAATTGATTCATATTCTGAGGCATCTTTATCTGTGCCTTCTCACACATTAGTCCGATGAGAAACTGCATATATAACATCTCCACTAATCTGCAAATCGTTTTTTTCACTTCCTGGACATTTTGTCGGAATGGATATGTGCCTGTTTGAAAGTAAGCTACTCAGTTGATGCTAGTGTCACTATGAGCTCTGTAGGTGTTCACTTCTCCAGAAATTCCAATATTTGCTATGGGTGCATTGCTACAGATCTGAAACAAATCCTAGACGACATTACTATGAAATTACACCCCAACTTCCTTTGTCAGTTAAAACCCCGCAAAACCACGTTTTTGATCAGTTTTGTCCCGTTGTGGCACCAGTTTTGGCAAATCGTGCACTTCCTGCAGGCTCCATAAAACAATTAATGTACTTGCTTTCTTTATGAAGATCCAGTGGATGCGCAACTAGTATCTTGTGTGTGCACCTTTTAATTTGGTTTGTAATGCTATTGGTTTAATATTTTCATTAATGATCCTTTGTAAAAAGTTTTTAAATTTGGTATTTCACTGCGATTTACCTGTTCCTTCTTGAAACAACCAATGTTCATTAGTTCTTCACTTCCTCACAGTTCCTTCTTGTGTCCCCTTTGTTGTTTTTTTTTTTTCTTCAATTGGCATTAGCGACTATCAGTGATAATCAAGATAGAGCGTTCAGTACCAGAACTGGCCTATTGAAGTGCCTCTCTTATAGCTACAGCTTCACAGGTGTAACTTGAAGCGACGTCAGGTAGTTTAAAGGACCTAATTATGCATATTTGAGGATCTTCAAAACCACAACCACAACTACTATCTGTCCTTGATCCATCACTATATAGAATGTATCCATCTCTGACTCTCGTTTGGAGGGCTTCTGTGAAATGAGCTGAAGCACTCAGCGAACAATTGATCTCAATAGGTGTGAATCCGATCCTACATCTCAATAATGCTAGGCTGTGTTTAAATACATCCAGAATGTCACCTACATGAATCATAGTGCTGAACTCGGCTATATCGGCAAAACTTGCCGCGAGGGGAGGGGATGGTTTCTTTAGCCAAAAATTGCAAATCAGATCATGTTCATTCAACTTTCTCACTTTATCTAATAATGCGCCTGGGTTCGCCATCACTCGCAACATGAATCTGCTGGATAACATATACCTCCGTAAATTAAGTGGGGGTTCATTGCACTCATGCATCATTTCGGCATTACTGACAGAAGGGGCTAATAGCCAATCTTTTGAGTCGCTGCTCAACCGAGAATTCCCGTCACTTTTTTTTTTGTTCAGTTAAGATTTTGGTTCAGTATTAAAAAATATTTCAGTTCATTCAATTTTCTTTACGAAAGGGAGTGAACGGAGAAGGTAATAGTGATAAATCGTCATTTATTCACTATTTTTATCTGGTTTTATTTATTTTAAAACTTATGTTTGTTCGACCCTGATTCTGGTCTAGTTGTGAAACGAACCATGGTAATTTCGAATTTTCTGTAAGGAGGGAAGTTTATACTGCCGATTTCCCTGATTATATTTTTTCGATTAAGAACTTTGGTCTTGTTCTTTCACATTCCAGATCTTTAAAATTTACTTTTGCAAGTGGATGAATGGAGAATGGATAGAGACCCCTCTTGTGTAATAAGCCCCAGAAATTACTGATTTTGTATTTTGATGTGGTGGATTGATGATTCATTCAAGGCCTCCTCATGCCTTCTAAAATTCTAGCGAATTGTATAATTTTTTTTTTTTAATCAAGAATTTGGGAGTTTAAAAAAAATATGCATGAGTGTTTACATAAAAACTGGACATAAAGACCTCCCTATGTTGCATACATTACTTATCAATAGCGCAATTAAGAACCATTTACTTTACCTTAGTTTTTTCTTTGTTAAAGTACGGTACTTTCGAATGGGGAAGTGCCTGCTAATCTTTACTAAAATCCTAGCAACTTGATCGAAATAATATTCCTATTCTTTAGATAGCCCTTCGGAAGAGTTCATGATATTCTAAAATCCTGCTTCATCTTTAGTTTGGCGTGCCCTACATAACCCAATGGTTCTTATTTCAATCGCTAATGCTGTGTATAAAACTGGTATTCAGCCTGAACATAGAAACACTCACACCTCTACTGCAGACTTGTCAATCAATCGTTTGTTAATTTCGTACTGAACGTGCAAAAAATAACGCCTATTTTTATGGTTCCTTTTCGCATGTAAAATTAATCTTGACACGTTCAGTGGTTTTGAGCATTTTTTACATTTTAGGCAGAATCAAGAATATAGAATTGTATACAGTTTTCATTTCGGTTTCTGAAGATGCTTGTGTATAGGTAGTCATTGCAGATAGCTCCTATGTAGGTAGTAGACTGTCTGAACTAACGCCACGACATTATACAAACTTATTTGATTGGTGGATGTAAGTAGGACTCTCCTACTTTTTTTCTTCGGATTTTATGATATTTAACGTTTTAATCTCTTTCTGTTAATAAATAAGTGTTTCATTTTATTCTCTCCTACTTTTTCAGCACCACACTCTGTCAAAGGAAACAGATTATTCTAATTTCAAATCATCCCTTACGTGGAAAATCTGAAGTCTTTTAAATCAGCTTGGCATTTGGCCTTCTATTTCTGACCTGAACGGAATGGGCTCTAGTTGAGGATAGAACGTGAAATTGGTAAGGTGAAGTACAAAAAGAATATTATTACAACATAATAAACACGAGTATATTTTGTAAAACTGTGACTGTAGAATCGAAAGAGGAGCAAGCAATGATTAACGCTTTGAAATTATTTCTACATCATTATCATAGAGTGGGAAATATTTTGTACACAATTATTATACAGGGGGCAGATGAAGTTTTCAATTCTCACGTAGCGCTTTTTGCACTTTTATCGGCATCTTTTTAACTACGGTGGCAGTCGCTAGTCACTCTCTTAAGCCCAGAGTTGCCAACCGTGAATATTGCCATTTGAAGCCTCAATTTCGTCGCAGAAATCGCCTTTTGTCTGCGACACTGCGAAATAAACCTCGGAAGATTTTTTAAAAGTTCCTTATCTTTTTAAACGTAAACCCGTAAACTATAAGATTTATTTTATTTTTGACCTAATGGAATTGTTAAGTTTTCTGATGGATTACGAATATGCATCATTAAAAATAATTAATCAAAATAAACTTTGATGGCACACAAAAAACAAACATAAGGTGAGGATGTCATCAACATCTACCGTCAAATGACAACAATGGTGTCGTTCCAAGCAATATTTTCCCTACTTGAAAATCGAAAATTCGTGGAAGAATCAGAAAATGGTGAAGTGACTGATACGACCAACAGCCGATTGTAGTTCTCTAGTATGAGATTTGTTGTTCTTACTAATTACATTTTGAATTTGCAGTCCTCATTACAATCTTCAGTGGCTTAACAACTTATCAACTATACAACGAAAAGATATACAACGAAATATGATATACTACAAAACATACAAAATCTCTCTACGAAAATCCTGCTAATCTTCTCGAAGTCCTGGGGCAGTCCCATTTGAATTCTCTAGGGACGTGCCACACTCGTTGGATGCAGTGACACTTCGGATTGGGTTTCCTCTTCACGCAATCTGCCAGAAAACCAACAAACAAAAATTCAAGTGTGTTAATACGTCTACGTCGGCGTATAGTTTTACAGTAAGATGGTGGGTGCTAAAATGACACGGTGAAACAATTACTGACAAGTTGAGTTTGACACGGGACGGGTTCATCGTGTCGGTCTCATGAATGTATAGATCGTTGAACAGATATAAATCATCTGAGTTCAGATAAGACGATATGATCGATCGAGATAAGATCGATATGACGTGAAAAACGTCAGACTGATAAACCCCTGTATATGTGTCCTGACAAATGATATGTAGCTTTTCCAAGTCAGATTCGGAAATTTCCAAACCAATTTCACAAGTTTCCAAACCTAATTCAGAATTTTCCAAGCCAAATTCAGATGTTTCCATTTCAATTTCAGAATTTTCCATTTTAATGTCAGAATTTTAAATTTCAATTTCAGAATTTTTTATTTAAATTTCAGAATGTGATCAATATCCGGGTGGAAGCGCGAAAAAGTGGGATAAAGATAAGGAAATAAGTAGGTAGCGCACAAAAAAATGACATTAAGGACATCGTGCAGTAAACCCAGGCGCCCTCTCACCGATACGTTATTTCATGATTTGAATGCTCAAATTAATTTCTAAATGCCAAAGTATATATTTTGCTGATGTGAGACAGGGGCAATCAAAATCATACAGACTGAAGTTGTCGAAAGTAAAAAAATACATCTGCTCAAATGAAGACAAAATGCAGAGGTGCATATGGTAAATACAGATTTCGAGAAAATTAGAAATCTAATGAAGATGAATAGTGAACAGCTATTCAAAAAAGAAACTTGAAAACAAATGAGAGATAACTGAGTACTGAGTATGAGTACTTTATACTCGAAAATTAATGGTTTTCTAACATTAACAATATAATTGTCGTATCTTCTAAGTAAATCATTCCTTGGAAGTGGAATCTGAATTTTAATAATTAATGTGGTGTAAATATAGTGTTATAGGTACTTTATAAAAATTAGAAGTAAGAACCAACTCTGGGTTGGGCCACAGTGTTACACTATCCAGCTCAGTCATCGGTTATTATTCAATTGAAGAATGTAACATGTAGAATGATGTGCGTTAAATCTTCCATAATCATTTTAATCGTTTTAATTTTTTTTGGGGTAGTGCCACTGTCTCAAATTTTTCGATCGTTAAATCGTCGAATTAAAAAAACGCTGCAAATTCTTTCACTGGGGTTTATTATTCGATTGCCTTGCGTTCATAATTTGAATTTCTATTTGAGCTTTGGAATGTCCCTGTTTCACAGGTGATAGAGTGATTATTGCACTTCAGGAGATATGCATTGAGCACGTAAATCTGTTCTCAACCAAAATACCTATTTGGATTGATCAGTTGATCATATTTTTGTGCCTCCTGAAATTCAATAATCGCTCTATCACCTATGAAACACGCACACTCCAAAGCTTAGTAGAAACTCAAATCATGAACGCAAGCCAATTGAATAATAAACCCCAGTGAAAAAATTTGTAGAGTTTTTAATCTACTCTCTTTGAAACGTAAACCGTGAAATTTTCAGGGGGGGTTAGAACTTTTTTTCAAGAGCGATTACAATGATTTATTATTGAATAATAAACCAAAACGGCGTGTAAACTTTAACCGTTTTCGACACATTGATTTTGAGAACTATCAAACCTTAACAAGCTGTGGCGGTTGTGTTGGGTGCGTTGATTACTCACATTTCTCAGGAATGATGGGCCTCCCAGCATCCACGGTCTCCATGGCCACAACCGTGATCAGGATCCCGAGCCAAATCCATTTATACATCATGTGGCTATTGTGTTGCCAATGAGCCTGCGGACAAGGACGGTTTCTGACTAAGTGAGTCGGTTCGTCTTTTACGACTGTCAGATCTGAAACAATCAACAAACGATGAACGCAGTCGTAAATCTTTTAACAGCGATGATAAGGTGCTGTTCACAATCAACGATTTGAGTTACTATCTATCGTGTGAAAGAGGAACGTAATCCTTGAATTACGTAACGTACGCAATTAGTTTCAGCTTAAGTCAACTGTTGGTTTATCGCTTCCGAGTCTACACTCCAGTAGTTCCGGGTAGTGGAAACATTGTTCTCAATAAAAACCCTATATTTCCACGAAAATATTGAGTTACAAAGTTAAATCGATTTCGACGGTTAGGTCATCATCAGTAACGAACGTGAACATGATGATTCGCATTATTTTCGTAGAAATATAGACAACGTTCTACTTTTCTCCGTTTTTATTGAAATGGGTTTCCACAACTTCGTCGCGAGTGACTTATTCCGTGTCATTGTTTTCACTTTCAGGAAATGAAAAATGTTTTTTACCAAAATCAAAATTTCCGCTTGCTTCTACACCAATCTGAACAATTTCCGTGAGTGTGTGTGTGTTGTATGGGGGTGAGACACATAAACAATTCACGAAAGAAATCTTAATAAAACAAATTTGGTACTGATTTTTCTCGTGATCACCTTTCATAAACATTGAAAATAGATCCAGAGTATTAAAATCAATTTATACCCCTACATTATGTTACGGCGTTATTCATAATGGTGGACGATTTAAAGCCAACATCAAATTATTACGATTAACTTTCAACCGAACCAACAACCTAGTACGTCCAGGAAAGCGCAAATAGACAGATAGATAGATAGATAAATGATTTATTGACATACAGAAATAATAATGAAAATAATACACTTTATAATACATAGGAAATCAAACAAACCCTTATATAGATTAGTGCTGTCAACTTATTGTCGGCAATGGGCAAGCCCGTGCTGCCGGCAAGAGTCGGAACTCAGCTCAAGCTGTAGAACAAAGGAAGATTCTTCAAAATACCTTAAGAAGAAAAAGAAAAGAAAATGTTTCTATAAAACCTAAAGTAGTTCCCTAATTCAAACGCATCGCGGAACCACGTTATTTCATTACATAGGTACTAGACATAATATTTTCTAAGTGATGTATCCAACTGAAATCAACCAGGAGTACACAAGCTTTTTGTATCCATCTCGGCTACTTTTGAAAGGTGATTTCAGAATTCTAGGTAAAGATTTGTGCACTATATGTATTAAATAGCGAGGGTTCTTTGTAAACAGAGTTGTTGCACGAGGGTTTGTAACCCATCCAAACGAAATCTTGTAGGGTATGCGTGACTTGCAGATATTATTTCAGGATGGTTAAAATAATATACTCGTAGTAAGAGATTTTTAACGAACAGCTGCCTAATTGAGAAGCTTTTGCTTAAATTGAATAATTCCACCGGAAGAAATCACTCAGCGGAAAACTTGAGAGGTGATGTGCTTGAGCTTGAACCACCAATAGTACAATGCTGCATTTTTTCATGTCGTCAAAATTTCTCTCATTAAGACCTCAAGATTCATAACCAAACCGTCCGTGCAACTTGAAGATCATTTTATGCGGATTTTTCTATTAAACTAGATACATGCACGGTTAGTGGAATCTTCTTCCACTAACCGTGGTGATACCTATACTTGTGAATCCAATTGAATTTGTAGTGCTTGTTACACAATTTAGATTTATGTTAACATTAAACTGCAGATAAAAACTACTAATTATCCAAAATCACCAATGTCAAAGAACTTAATTGTGAATTTATATCGTCGAAACCACTTACCACTCATGTTTTTGTCATGTTTTATCTGCATTATGTGATATCTTGTAATCACCAGTAAATACGTGCCATATACCTATAGCTTTTCCAAGTCGAATTGAGAATTTTCCAAACCAAATTGAGATTTTTCCAAACCAATTTGAGAATTTTCCAAACCAATTTGAGAATTTTCCAAATCAATTTGAGAATTTTCCAATCTAAGAAACTTTCACTACTAAAAAGGAAGAGGGTGTTTCCATAACCGAATTGACAATTTTTTAAGGCAATCCAAGACTTTAATTGAAAACAAAATTAGTGAAGCAAAATGAAAGAATAGCACTTTATGAACAACTTAACATTTAAATCAAAAAGACAGAATGCACTGAGAATACTTCATAAAAAGTACGGTCTTGTTAAGAACAGAAAAAATCGAGGCCACTCCGCATTTTTGTTTTTGTTGACGTCAATAGACCAGCCAAACAAAGAGGTTTTCTGGGCGCCCATCGCTCAATCGAAAAATCTCAATTTGGTTTGGAAAATTCTCAATTCGACTTGGAAAATTCTCAATTCGACTTGGAAAAGCTATATAATATTTTAATGTATAATTAATATTAATAGAGTACCACAGATTACATTAACAAGCAGAGCTGAGTGGTTTATTTAGTAGGGTCATTCTATTATACATAAACAATAAACCATATAATTTGCGGAGTCCCCCCCCCCCCCCAATGTTAAAATGATTTAAATAGTCTAACTATCACAAATTTTTTATCCTAAACGTTCAAGAAATTTCTCTCAAAAATCAGCTTCAATTGATACAATAACACGTTTAAAGGAAACAATTCCTATAAGATTGAAAGTGGTGTTTAATTCAGAATATATATTTTGTTTTTCATAAAAGTTTTTCGAGAACCATGATTTAAATCTTCTTGATCTGCAAAGATGAGCTACCTTAAACAGAGTGATAAAATTTGACTTTATTTACATATTTATTATTGAGTTATATCTCACCAGGCTTACAGTGGTTCGCTCGGGTAAGTGGGCGTTTCGAATACCACTTACAAAAATCATTTAACGGTCAATATCGGAGCTCGCCTTCTAAGTATGTACCCGTAGTTAACAAGGCGCCCAGGTGATATCATAATGTATTTGGGATAAGATAAAGATAAAGTGGCCTTAGGAATAACGGCCGATTTTATTGCCGGCCGGAGTGAAAGGTCCGTTCGGAGAACCCTAAATGCCGTACCGTTTTCGAATGCGCTCGCCTCGTTCTCGGGTTATTTATTGGAGTTGTGGTCACTCGGACAACACGGCATCACCGTAATCTTTTTTCTAAGGATTCTAGCTGTAAAATACCCAATCGCCGCTACGCACTCGTATGTATACTCTAATGGTGCATAAGGTGCTATGTATAGAAATCTCTCTCACCTCCCGATCTCCGCCCATCTGTGTCACCTGTTCCAGCGCTCATCGTGGACATCCATCAAACTTGACTTTGGGTAAATGTAGGTATTGGTACAGCAAGTTATAGCTACCATCGTGGTTTATTGGTACCGTACCATAATTTGGTGTCAGAGGTTTTGTGTTCGATCCCTGTGTGACCAACATTTTGTCTGTGTGTTTTGTTGCAAATTTAATTTGAGCTTGTACCATGATAGGGCGTATATACTCGTAGGTTCGGGAGCCAAATAGTTGATGTGCGATGATGCATATTTCCATTTCAATGGACAAACATCCAGGTTTGAGTTCAATCAAAACCTCACTCTCCTCGAGCAACACACACACAAAACGCTCAGCCCTAAAGTTTGAACATTTCAAAAGACTGTAGGAGCTGCTCGGATGATGTCATGCTTCAGCGTGCATCAAGAGTTAACAGTTCCACATGGAGCTGACTTGAGTGGCGCCATCACACGTCTATACCAACCTATCATTTCTCCAATTTAGTATGGCCGAATTATGTGTTGAATGATGAAAAACAACCAATATTAGGAACAATTATTTCAGGAAGTCGCATCTGATATAGACATATCTGAATCGATATCTAAATCGTTGCATTGCCTCAGTGGTTGGAAACGGCCTTAAAACGGAAATAAATCCTGGCACGCTCTACTTCTTCAAAAATGTTCAGAAAAACGATCATAACCCATGGTTGTTGACCTGCTGCATCGATCTAGCCTATAGCCAAGCAAGTAGGATCAATCGTTTCCCAGTATTAGCCGTACTTTGACTGCCACATCTCGATTTTCGTTACGTATTTAGAACAGAACATCATAAATATAATACATATAACCTGGAGTGAGTTCATTGTACAATTTTCAAAGCTATATAAAATTGTAAATAGTAAGAAGACACCCTGGGAGGGGTGCTCGTGCAATAAAATTCACTCTAATCGCGTTTTTCAAATTCATCAATTAAAATCGTACGTTCAATGTAGGTGTCTTACATTTCTCCATAAATACAATGGTTATTGTAATTATTATTATATCTTTTGAGGAGGAACTATCCGACTGAAGAGTCGAAAAACTGACTATGAACTCACCCTCAAGCCAGTCACCATACTTTCTAATGAATTTCTGCTTACTTTGACCAACAGCTCGGAACCTTTCCTTCAAATGAGGGAGGAAGCGCCTCTCAAACTGTTCCTTTGCCTCTGCCACTCGAGAATCCGACAAAGATCGGTGGGTATTTATCAAAAGCACTTCAAAATCCCCATCGTTGAAAAAAAAATTCACTCAACTCTTTATACGAAAACCGTATTTCCGATGTCATTTCTCCGGGAACACGTTGGGAATCTTGAAACGGACTGAATGAGGTGATGCATGTTGTATGAGAGTGTTAACAAAGAAAATGATTACTTTGAACCTTTTCTCGTTTTCGCCGATTGTCTCGTGATTAGCGCGCCTTGAGGCATCAGGCCGGCACCGACAGTTTTAAGATATCTGGTACTATTTACATTCAAAACGCTGCGGTGATCACGGGCGGTTGCAGGCGGTAACGAAACTTTCAGGGTACACAGTACAATGTGTCTAGCATCGAAAAATCGCGTTGCGACGCTGGAGGATATTGGAGCTTTTTTTCAAAGTCAAGAAACACATAAAATTAACTTAAAACGGCTGTATTTTTAATGCAAACGCTTCAAATATTTTAATTTTGACCTGGTAGCTCTATAGTGGTGAAATATAGGATTTCATGAGAGCAAGTAGTCACTCGACTTAATTTTAAAATAAAACTGTAGGCACTTCCCATTGCGATTTCATACAGTTCAAAATCAGCAAAATCGTCGAAGTTTCATCTTAAAACGGGCAAAAATAGGATTACGCATTTTTTCAACAAAAAAACATTATTATATCTGGAATCTGAGGGAAACTCTCTTCCACAAACGGATGTCCAATCATACAAATTTTACATTTTGGTAGCTCAAACCATTCCCGATGTATGGCCCGATTTATGGTGCCAACATTTGCATCCACATTCACTACATCACTAGGTTAGTGCGATCAAAACAAACACAAGAGTTTTTTTTTATCGCAGTAACCTAGTGATGTAGTGAATGTGGATACTGGAGTGAACTCCTAAAAGGGTTTATAGCCGATACACGGGTTGATGAAGCATTCTGATATATCAGAATGCATGCAGAAGATGGAGCAGCATATATCCAAGCTCCGTCTTACGAAATTTAAAATTTTCAAACAATTTTTTTCCATTATAATCGCTCTTGAAAAAACGCTGCAAATTCTTTCACTGGGGTCTATTATTCAATGATTCATGATTTGAATTTCTACTAAGCTTTGGAGTGTGCGTGTTTCACACGTGATAGAGCGATTATTGAATTTCAGGAGATATGCATAGAGCACTTAAATCGGTTCTCAACCAAGATACCTATTTGGATTGATCAGTTGATCATATTTGTGTGCCTCCTATCTTTCCATCACCCTCACAATTTGCAGCGTTTTTTAACCACATTGTGCAGCTCAATTTCGAGAAACGCTCTCGGCACGTCAGCTTTCCCCCAACTTCCCTAAAAATCACTCATAACGACGCACACACCCCGAGAAAACCCCTCAAGACCCCGGGTCCTGGTAGGTACCGCGACCGCCGCGTACTTGTTGAAAGTTGTTTATGCAGATGAGGTCGATTAGTCTTTCCGGCCCGACCCGCGAGGAATCCTTAGGAGGCTGAAGGTTGATCTTGAAGGGAACTTCTTGTTTACCTCAAACCCCGACTCCGCCTCATCCTTTTCCAGGGAGGTTATTTCCCCCTTCGGGCGAGAGAACTGTCGTGAAACGACGTCGTTTATCAAGCGGCGAGCGCAACTGTCGCTGAGCCGGCGGACAAACGAGCTTTCACGCGAGTCCGCCCTTAGGAGTTTTAATTTACGGGGTTTCTTCAATTTTCGGGCTGATATAGAACGAGGTGATTGCGTTTAATGTTCCTCTCCCGGCTAAATTACTTTAAAATTAAGTCGTTACTCAATTTTCTTGACAAACAGACGGACAGCGTGAGTTGCAGTTAATAATGTTGCAAGTTATTACAAAAAGGCGTATTATTTCTATACTTGATATCCCTCTTTCGAAAAGTAAATATTTTTAGTACAGAGTACGCAGGTCAAGAGACAACACAAGAATGTAATTTCTGAACAATTAAACATATTGCTGTCAACATGTAAACAAACCATATTGTCAACAATAATAACAGGACGGGATTGTTTTGGAGTAACAACTAAATCGCATTTTCACACCCTCCTACGCAGACCAACAATCGAAATACCTATACGATAGATTTTACGTTACAATGGAAATTATTGCATTCCACAACCATAGAATGGAAGTTATAAGTACATATATTTTACCTTCTACCTACCAATTTATATTATTTTCATTGAACCAATTGGTAACTAATGCATGCATTGTAAGGACGTCCCTGAGTGAGGTTTTTGCATAATCACACTTTAAAACATAATTAAGACCAATTGATTATTTTAAAAATTTGAACGAACCCTTGATCGAAAAAAATATAAAATCGGATGAGGACCCTAGTAGGCCAAAGCTGTTATCCCCTACATCCACCTTTGAGTCGGGAAATTGAAGATTTCCGATGTTAATTGCTCAAGAGAGGTTTGTTGGTCGAAAACTGGGATCAAACAAAAAGAACAGACGAAAATAATGGGTTTGTTACGGTTTATCAATATTAACCCATACTTTCTCTTACTTCTATTATGAAATTTAAAACTTCTGGAATATGGTTCAAAACTAGACCAAAACTCTTCATCGAACCAAAAGAGAATGACATGGATCATACCAGAATCCTTGCTTCAGTAACGGTTGAAATAATTGGCCATTACACCCTCTTAACCCGCTAAATGTGATTCAGAAATCCATACTTAAGATTATTGCAAAAAAAAAAAAAAAAACCTCGTCGTTACCCAACTGTTAATCTGTTCAACTATATTAGATTATTTTCAATTCACCAGCTATATATTAAGTCTTCCCTCGCATTTTTTCACAAACATCCCGATTTCTTCGATTTTTCCAAAACCACTCCATATACTTTTCGCCTAACGTGGCAAGCTGTCGTTCCAGCACCAAAAACACGGTCTGGAGTACGTCTAAGCACGTTTTCTACAGTTTGCCATTCTTGATGAGAAACTTACCGGAGAAACTGAGAGAACCGTCAAATTTTACCCGTTCTGCTTTTAAAAAAGAAATATTTTCGTGGTTAATATCGGAAGGTGTGGATAATTGTAAGAACTTACTGACTAGTGTATACGTATGATAGGCTAAACTTTATTGATTATAATCATGTGTATAACCTGTTAGATATATAATATTGATCTCTGTAAGCAATCTTTGTAAGCATCTCAACTAACACCCCCTCGCCGCACAGTTTCCGCCCTATGGCTGAGGGGTATATTCCAAATATTGTAAAACTTGCACTAACTTTAATACCTTTTCTGAAATAAACGCACTCTTCATTCATTCATTCATTCATTCCACTCCTCCTCCAGTCCATGGAAGCAAAATTTTCGAAATTTGTTGCACAAAGTTGTTCTAGTTCAAACCTAGTTCTATTGAATCAAAGAAATAGGATCACGAAAATCGATTGAGAAATACGGCTTTTTTGGCATTAACTCTTCCAATTGCAGTCTTTGGACATGAAAATCAAGATTTCCGCGGTTTGTTGTATAGCTAGAGTAAAAGGAAAAATGGACCATGTTAGTACACAGGGGTAGGGACGTAACCAGGCCGTATTTCACCTGGGGCAAGAAATGAATTTGGCGCACCCGCGAAGTATACGTTTTCTATCGCCTTTGTCCTTTCTTGTAGGCCTATTGCATTCCTTATTTATATTATTTTTCCTTTTGGTAAAAATTTTCAAATTTACTACAAACGGTCATAATATTTAGAAGAACTTGGTAAACTCTCACTTTTTTGCCTATTTGGCGCCTCTCTAACTTTGGACCCGGGGCTGTCCCCCCCCCCCCCCCACCTAGTTACGTCCCTGCACAGGGCCTAATCATTTATGTATTACAATAACTCTTCTACGTAAATCACTATAAATCTATAAATACCAGACGTAGTCAATTACCTAAATTTGTCTCCACGGGCCTCCATATCTTGTCTTGTTCACTCGAGATTGCCATAAAAAGAACCCAATTTATATTTCAGCACGTTAGATCGATTAGAAATGAAATTAATCACAAGGGCCTGATCACAGGTGATCACTTATCACCAGGTCTCACGTTGTAATTATCTTCTTAATGACTAAAAATATTTGGATGACTTCGAGTTGATTGTAACTCGGTGAAGACCACCACTTACTAGTCCCTTTGGTAAAAACAAAAGTTGATATCAAATAAGGCGTCTATGGCGTCAGATATCTAATGGATGGACGAATGGTATAAGGACTGAGTGAGCTATGTTCTCTCTACATCACCCCAGAAGGTTGAATATGGTAGAGCATTTCTGGGATGATAAACAGAAATGAAATGTCGAGTTTTGTACTAATTTGTTGGAGGAGATAAATGTGCAGTTCTCTACAGAAAACCTTAAATTCCCCTTTTGATGTTCCAGAGAAATCTGTGCATTCTTAATACCGGCTATGTGGCCTACCTTCTTTCCGGATCACCCTAGAAAGTCGAAGTTGAAATTGGATAGAAGACCTCACTTAAACTGTATAGGAAAACGCTGCAAATTCATCCACTGGGGTTTATTATTCAATTGGCTTGCGTTCATGATTTGAATTTCTACTTAGCTTTGGACTGTGCGTGTTTCACAGGTGATAGAGCGATTATTGAATTTCAGGAGGCACACAAACATGATCAACTGATCAATCCAAACAGGTATTTTAGTTGAGAACAGATTTACGTGCTCTATGCATATCTTCTGGAATTCAATAATCGCTCTATCACCTGTGAAGCACGCACACTCCAAAGCTAAGTAGAAATTCAAATCCTGAATGCAAGCCAATTGAATAATAAACCCCAGTGAAAGAATTTGATGCGTTTTTTATGGTTATCAGAATACTTCAACCCGTATATCGGCCATAAACCCTTTCAGGAGTTCACTCCAGTATCCACGTTCACTACATGACTAGGTTACTGCAATCAAAACCAGAACAATAATAAACCAAAATAACGCAAATGTTGGCACCATGTTGGCCATACATCGGGAATGGTTTGACCTACTGACCTGGGGAGGGGCTCATTCGATTCCTTGTGGAGTGTTCTTCAAAAAGAGTCCAAATTTAGGCCGCCTTACTTTTTTTGAGGTTTATAGGGATTTTACAAAACTTTGACAACCCTTAAAGAGCACTTTAAATGAAGTGAGAGAGCTGGCTAAAGAATTGGGGCGTTGTCCGATCAATATGGATTTTTCCTGAAAATTTCAGATTTTTTGCTCCAGCCGTTAGGGAGAAAACGTGCGTACGACGTACCGAAAATTTTTTATTGCAGATTTGGATTCTACACCCTTTGAAACGTAAACCATGAAATTTTCAGGGGGGGTTAGACTTTTTTTAAGAGCAATTACAATGGTTTATTATTGAATAATAAACCAAAATGAAATGACGGTTCCACTTTGAAAATTGCTTAAAAGCTAAATTTCTGCTCGTGTGAATGGCAATCTCTCGAGAACACCACGAGTGTAAGAGTAGTCTTGTTTGCTCTAAATGTCTACAGATCCTGGTTCTGCAAGTTTCACAATCGTCAATATAAAGAACCATCTCACATGATTTGCACGTCGATTCTTTCATGTTGGCAGGATTTTAACAGTTGAAAACTATGGATTACCTCCAGCGACTTGTACTTCCACTAAAGATGTAGTGATTGTTTGAACTGACCTAGTCGTGCTGTGATATGCGATGAGGTACATTTCCATCTTAATAGGAAAACCTCCATGTCTTTCCAGGGAAACACTCCTCTCCACGAACTTCAGTTAAGTACTTTTTTTGGAGTGGAGTTTTGAAGAGCATACAAGCTTGGTTCCAAGGACATTGACACTTTTCAAGTCGGCATCAACGATATCCAGATTCTTGCCTCGTTCACTAGCCATCTAAAATAGGCCCTTTCCATATCCCAACCATTGGATGACAAAGCACCTCCTATCTACTTGAAGGGCTAAATTCCTTCTTTTTTTCGCAACAAATTTATGGAATGGATAAAGTCGTGAAGATATCGAACCTGACAAATGTATTTAATATTTGCCAATCAATTCTGCAAATTGGCTGTGAATGTACTGCTTGAATAATGTCGGCTTGAGACGCCATCGATACAGCAGCGTTGGATATAGAGATCTTCACAAGACTCTTCATTAACATCTCTCCATCAAGATATATTTCGCGAAAGAAAATCTCAAGGGGAGATCTTTAAATGATGCAACCCGCCAACAACCAGAAGCGGAATAATATGTATTGATAACGCTAATGGCCTCTTATTTGAAAAATAAAAATACAAAACGCGGAGCTATGAAAAATGAGAGTCAGACCGAAAATGAGATAAGTCGGCAGATACGGTACGTGCGCGGCCCGTCGTATATGGTACAACTTGAGGGCCTTTTGAACGCTTTCGGCTTATCGGCATCCGTTTTTTAGTGGCCCCACCCGCTTCGGCTGAGAATTCTCAGATAACGCGGAAAGTCAACTCTAAAAGAATAATATTACACTAATGACAGTGTTACAAAGTTTTATAAGATTGCAGTTCGATTCAATAAATAACCCAGAGGGTTCGAGGCCTCTCTGCCTCCTCGACGCTTGTCCTTCCTACGTCTTTTTCTCTTGATCATCTGAGCCCTAGATCTCCCGTGTAGGGGAATTAGAAGCGGCGTTGTACCGCCCGCGGGTTACCAGCGACCTTATCGCGGAATCGACCAGCTACTTACACTATCTGCCGCATTTCATCTGAAGTTGGGGGTTCCGAAACCTCTTTTTTTTCCCTTTTCAAATCTCACTCCGCCCGGGTTTTTAACAAATAGTCTCGAGGGCTCCGTATACGGGATAAAAACATGACCAAATTGTGGGTATACGTTCTGCCGATGTTTGCTTACGGGATGTCCAAAAAAAAGCGGATCTGATACAAAAATTACGCTGTCAGTGACGTCCCCGGGACAGCTTTATTGAATATTCCACACAGGTGGATATATACCGGCCTAAAACCTACTATTATCTCGGATTAAATTGATTTTTTTTTCTTCAAATTTCAATAACCAAACTTCCAAACAGGCAATCGTTCTTTTCACCCAGGATGATCTGGTATATGAAGGATTTTTTCTAGACTACCTATGTTGAATTTTTGGAAACTTGTGCACTTTGCAAGCAAAGAAATTATTAACCACCAATTGTAACGGAAACCCACGTCTGGAAGTTGGGTGTGGCACATAGGTTCCTTGTGTAGGTAACATGAATGGAGAGATTATTGGAATCCTAAAAGAAAGATAATGGAAAGAATAGATGCTCGTTAAAACAGTTTACGGGACTGGGATGCCGCGGGACATGTTCCCGCATATATAAGCGCCTTCAAAAGGGAAGTTGACATAGCGAGTCCGTACGATCGAGTTGGGATTAATACGAGTTGATGAAACTGGCTTTCCACAATTTCTCTCCGAATTTGAGGGAGATCGGGCTTGTAGAATATGACGAAACGATGCTGAGTGGTTATTACTATTGCATTTGCGCTGACTGATGCATTGATTTATGTTCTGTGAAGTTCTCATTGAAGCACCTATAGCATAACCTGCACAATGCCTGTAAATTTAATCACAATTGGTTGAAAACTGTAGAAAAAATACTAGGATCTGCTGAAAACCCCAAGAATAAGCGGAGTTACTCAAGCAGATAGGAAGAAGTGACTCGAAACTTGTTCAAAATGGTATGAAAAAGAATTTGTTTTGACAGTTTTGATTCAGGCAACAAATGGATTTATCTACCGAATTCGAAAAATTTCAGGGATTAACATCAACATCGTCATATATCAAGAATGTAATAGGAAATGGCACCCCAAATTGACTATAGCAGTAAACACCTGTAATATACTAAATATAATAAACACCTATATTTTGGTACTTTTTGAGCAGTTGGTGGCTCGTGGCATCTATGCGTGTGAGGCAAATGGGATAGCTGGAAGTTAAGACCAACTCAGACCCCATGAGGGAAAAACAAACTTTTTACATAAATTATAGGATTTTATGGTATGCAGATTGCAGTCCGGTCATTGCAGATTCGGAATTTACTCACCTGGAAACGTAAAATGACTAACTTTGAGAGGATCTCTAAAAGATGGTTTGCTGTACGATTTGTGAATAAAAACCAAAAGTATGAAATACATTGTTGATATCCAGATCTGGGGAATTTCGTTAGCATTCATAAAACGTTGACTGGCCAATATGCAGTGGGTAAGTACTTGTTGGTAAGTTCCGATGTCATGTTCTCGTTGAAAGAAGGCACGCCCACTATTCACCGCAACCCGCGGTTTCCTTTCTTCACGAGTTGAGCCGGCAGCCGCCTCAAAGCTGGTGAAGAACTCGCAGAAGAAATCGAGCGTCCGTAACGTTGTTGTCAATTATTCATACGGCGATGTCAAATGCTCTTGGAATCGCAATGAGGGAAATTCCGGTCAGCGAAACGGGTACAAAGAGCGCCTTAATGGCGGCTATATCTTGGAGGGAGATCGCGAATAATGTTATTGTAGTTCGACGCGTTTGCTGCATGGCGTAGATAATCGAAGTTGATTCGTTCTTCAGCACCACGTGCCACATCGTTCTTATGATACTTATTCTATATCTATCTATATCTGATAGATTCTATTGTTTTAATGTTCAATTGTATTCAGGTATCAGCTGTTGTTGCATACAGAAGGGCTACTAACGTTTTGTTGCTCCATTTATTGGCATTAGTTTCTCCTCAATAATTGTAGACTGTTGTAGATCGTACGAACGCTAACCAATACAAAAATAATGCATATTTGCTATTTCACCTCCCCCACACAAGGATGAGAGTGGACGCCAAGCTTGGGTGGAAGGAGAATCTGAAGAAGGAACAGGAAGAACTCACACTCAAATTCAGGAAAATGTATTGGCTGATACGTCGACACTTGCAACTCAATATCCATAACAGAGTCCTTCTTTACAAGACACTGCCAATACCTCTATGAACCGATGGAACTCAACTTTAGGGATGCACAGTATAAACAAATAAGAAAATGATTCTAGCCTTTGAAACAAGGTATTTCGGGCAACGATTATGCTTCGTGGTACCTGAGAAATTACGAACTTCATGAAGACCTTCAGGCAGAGACTGAAATAGTGAGATTGAAATAGTTAGAAAATCTGTCAGAAGCTACGAGCGAAGGCTGCTCAAGCGTACGACTCCACAGACTCACTAAGTCATTCGGTACATGGAAGCCCGTGTCAAGAAAAAACACAGTGTTTATAGAAAAACGTTTTCAAATTTCACCAAATTAAAGATATTATAACGTGTATAACTCTTCAATCTTGTGGAAATAGGTACACTAAGTTTTTCTGTAAATTCTGTCTTTTTTCTTGAACCCAGAAGCTATTCAGTTACTCGGTACCTAGATACCTCGTTCCCCCTTTGAAGATCTCCAGTCAGGTGCAAAAAGTCAAGATGAGTTGTGGTACTCATCACTACGCTGATACTACGGCGAAAAAAGTGCTACTGTTCGATCTGAATAATTAGATAGATACTCCCATAATAATGTGTATATGGCAACTACTCGTATTTGTTACACATATAATATAAAAATCTTGAAAAATGAAACGCTGCAGATCGACACGAAGAGGTTCATAATTTTTGTATTGGATAACCCATGTACGTATATCATTTTCACTGATTTATTTTTATTGGATGTAGTGTATGGTACATTATCTATACGCGACGCCTCGTGCCTCCATGAACTGTAAATGTGTTGTAGATGTTGTAAAAAGAGATCCTTATATAGATCCTTAGATCCTTAAATATTATTGTATTTCTATTTTTGATTGATTATGAAAGAAATTAGTGATAAAGGCCCTCCAGCTAACCAATGTTTCTCCACACTTGGAATCAGTGGCGTAACAGTTTTTTTCGAACCCCCTCAAATTTTTTTGTGGATCATTGGATCGCCGATAGAACGTAATGAAACAGTTTCGTAATTTCAATAGTATATGCGCAATTATCATTTGTCACATTTTAGTATTTTGATCTTAATGTTACATTACGAAAGTTCGCCACTCCTTGGAAAGAGCAAGAAATAACAGGGAAGTACATTTCTTACGTTGCCAGCAGCTAGCAGGCATAATACCGTGCTCGGTCGACTCTCTACTACAAAAGCCCGCATTTGTACTACTTGGGAATGGATTTTGAAAAATTGTTGACAACTTCCTCTTCGCCTATAATTAATTATTTCACACTCAACATTGTTTTTCTTTAATTTGCCCATTATATAATTAATGTCAACAAGTGAATTCAACTTAAAGTTTGTTACTAAAACACCTCATTGTTCATTCAGTATTGAAATGTTTTACATCATAGGTCTAAAATATGATAATTTTTTACTTAGGCCTTAAACAACATGGTAAACGCTGTACGTTACTGTTTAGCATTGAATATGGAAAATCAGCTGGTTTAACGTTTTCAGTGAAAAAACTCTCTATTTACTACTTAGGCTAGTTTTTAACAATGGTCAACTCGTGCGCCTGAAAATGGTTCAGTTAGAAGATAAGTCAAGTACTGAATACTTTTATCTTCCTAGTATAGAATACTGTGTTTTTATATTTTTTCATTTAATAAACTGTAAGCCGAAACTGTAAACTCAAGATCGCCGATTCCCTTTGGCCATCTCCCACATTTTTCCTCCTCGTTCCCCCCCCCCCCCCTGCGGGCCTCTCTGTTGCGTCACTACTTAGACTTACAGAATGACCTCGTATTAAATACACACCAAACTTTACTACTCTGTTTCGACGAAACGAAAGCTGATAACAAAACACCAAGAATTGACGAACAGAACAACTGAAATAATAAGGTCGTAGTAAGAACAAGATGGATAAAACACTTACTTACCTACGGTTCATTTGTAGGAGCTCAACTATGTAGCAGAAGTCTTGAAAAACTCGATTTCAAAAGGAATTCCTGAAAACAAAATTTCATTGAGATTATTTTTTGTATTTCAGGCCTGAAATACAAAAAACTTTACTGGCTCATGGGACGACCCTCAGTTTTGCCAATAGAGAGCAAACTTATGCTCTATAAACAAGCCCTCAAGCCTGCATGCCAGGTATATGGCTGTGCAGCCAAGAGTAAAATAACAATAATTCAATTTCAAAATAAAGTACTCAGGAACGTAGCTAATGCTCTCTGGTACGTGAGGATTGGATTTGGTTCAAACCGAAATACACCGATTTGCTGCAGCCCATCAACAGAGGCTACAGGGGCATGTCAACGAATGCGAGGCTGTCCGCCTTCTCGCGTTGAACTCCTTGATAGAAGGTTGAAAAGGAAAAAACCACATGAACTAGTGTTGTGAACCTAGTTATAGTGTAACAGTGTACAGTGATTATGTAGGGACGCCAAACTATCAGTATACATACAAAATTGCTCACGTTTGCATGTTTCGATTAAGTTAAAATCATGTCAGAATAATATCACTTATTAGTTACGTAAAAACTAGATTGTGAAATAAAAAATGAGTTTAAAAAATAAATAAAAAAATTGAAATTATGTCAGCTTAATTGAACTTCACACGACACAAGTTGATTTTTACTAAACCACATTCACATTCATATTTGCGTTGACGTTATTCTTTTCTGTCAAAGTTACCCCTCACAGTAAATGAAGGGATGGACGTGAAGCTGTCCGAGTTAGCTCATTAAATTCATTGAAGGCGTGGTCTATCATTAACGAATAGGAAAACGTTTGTATTATTTCTTATGTTTTCAATATTCTGATTGTTTAATATTTTTGGCACTTGATTTCACCCATTAGGATTGATAGACACAGCAATTTGTGATTATGACTAAAGTTTCAAATTCGATCAGTAGTTTCGGCGGTTGGCATACAGACGGATATTTAAAAGTTCGATTTTCTTATTATCCTTATCTTGAAGCGTAATGTAATAACTATTAAACGGGGTTAAAAGGGGTGTTGGTCGTTTAAAAAGGTTCGTTATCGAATCTATATTGAAAGTAATAAACCAAAATGTAAGAATGTTGATTATGAAATCTTGTTACTTACCATGAAAGCCACTAGCTAAGTTCATTTGTGGCCAATTTTTTGGTTTTTGAGATTTCTCCAGTATTTGTTTACCCTCTTTCCAATGGGATAGTCACTTTTAACGTCAGGTCGGAGGAAATCCCTCAATAACCAGAGTATCATGTAGCACTAAGTCACAAATGACTCGAATCTTGAGCAGAAAAAGGCACCAAAACACCACCAAGAAAGTGCCTTTTCCAGTCAATGGTTTCATAACAAGTAAGCAAGAGACATGGAGGATGAAGGACTTAGTGATTTTATATTTTCAAAAATATGATCATCTTGTCACTTTACTTACACCTCATTTCGTTTCCGATGAAATCAAACACAAATATTCTTTTTCATTTGTTCTTTTAATTGTTAATAATGTGTTACCTACCCTGTCCATCGATGTTCTAGTTAGTATGTTGAGAATGCCAGTATTAGTTTGATTATCCGCCAACAGATGTCACGCTCAGTCGCTTGTGCGTCCAGTGCATGTTTAATTTGTTGTCTTCGGGCGGATAGAGAAATTGACCTGTTGTCGCTCGAGTTCTAGTTCGGATATCGTGTATTAAATTTTGTTTGTAGTTGAAAAGCCATGTCGAGTTTCGCGTTGTATATTTTTATATCAAGTCTAATTGTAATCAGTTGTTACGTTTGTAATTAAGTTCATTGTAATTTTCGGTTGAGTTCACGTTCGTTGTTTATGTGTAGAGCAGAGGCGTAACGTTTTTCAGCGGGCCCCCCGCAAAATATTTTCGGGGCCCCTCCCCATAATGTTTCTTTCTTTTTTTTGGCGAAGCGTGCACTTTTTCAACGGTAATCGTACAATACGCTACGATAACCTAACTAAAAATACATAATATAATATAACAATTTAACCTACCTTTACGAACTCGAGACTTCTAGCCTACGTAGCAAACTTTTGGATGACCGTGTGTTATAAAAGTCAACTTTTTCCCAGAGACACATCAGTTCCTTCAGTCATTTTTAAGTATCAACATGGTATACAATTTTTATTATAACGATTCGAATCAACAACATGATGAAAAACATTAAACTCCCGCAACCAGCACTGACCTCAAAATCTCAAAAGTTACAGTATTTCTCAAAAGTCACGTGCGTCAGTACTGCCTCAGGTAGGCCTACCCACGTAGTACGCATCTTCGCAACTCTGACACCTTAGCTACTTTACACCCTTCCTCACCTGGTTATAAATAAAACCAACAGATGATTGATCAATGAACCTACATTACCGTTGATGTTTATAAACTTGATGTTACATAACGGAATTTTTCTGTGCATTGTTAGTTCCGCTTTATTCTTTAAAATTAAAAAAAAAAAATGAATTTTGCTAGAGCGGGCCTGTTCCGTTTGCGGGGGTGTACGTTACGCCACTGGTGTAGAGCTTCACAACCCTTTTTCGTTGATAGTCCTAGCACAGTGCAATATCCCATTACCGATCTTCCTTCATGAAATGTTACTCCCCGAGTCGGTCGGAATGTATCTTCGACATTTAACGTTCTAAATTCTGGTGTAGTTCCGGAACTACTTCAATTGTTTACAACGTCGGGTTCGTTTAAGATGGGGTGTGAGAAGGTACAAAGGTTTCAGAGGGTTCGCCGGTTTGTTAATGACTTCAGCGTAATGTTGGCTTCTACTGGCAGGTGTTCGATCGTGAAATAACTGGAAGACACATGGTAAGCGAATTTCTCCCTCTTTAAAATATTTGTTCTCATTTGTTTCACTTTTTCTTGTGTGTTTCTTACTTTCAAATTCATCCGAGATAAACACATATATATGGAATAAGCACCTAGAAGGTGCATTGGATATATAATACCCCCAGAACTTCATCCTCCTCCCGATTCTCACTGTAGTTCCTAACACCTGTGTGAAACGGTTTCATCCAATGTCCAAAACTAACCGAATAGCAGTAATTCGAACCTAAAAAAACGTTGGGCACGGAGTCCTGTCGGGACACCGAAAATTACTGGAATTCTACATATACAGGGATTATAAATATTGAACCATAAATATAGACCAATTTAGCGTATATTCAATGTACATTCTTACACATACGATGGAATCACGGACAATTAATCCCCGTGTGAAAAATGACAGAATTATCCTATCGTCCAGTTTGCTGGTCTGGATGCTCGCTAAGCTCGCATCTCAAAAACAAAAAAATATCCTATATCAATCCTTTTAGTAAAGTAGATCAGTTGGAAAAATAGATGCGTTACCTATTCTGTGATTCAGCCCTAGTTTTCGGAAGTTGGGGATTTTTTGTCCGCCCTAGGGGATTTTTTGTCCGGGGATTTATTGTCCGATTAACCATACGATGTCTTTGCTACAATAAGTAGATGGGAGAGTCGTCAATATTACTCTTTATTTTATAAATAAGCGATTCGATCTCTTACAACTACAACATGGACTGTATAGAGTTTTATATCTACTTTTCAAATAACAAAGACATGATTACGAAAGCCGGTAGTTGTGTGAAATATCCTTTTCTGCAAGGACGTTCAATCCCATCAAAAAGCAGTGCTGAGTTATATATCATGTAATATTTAGAAGTTTGAACTCTATGGTTTAGCAATCTTTACCATACAAAACATTACTTACCCATAATGATTCAGGAAATTCATGAAACTTAGTTTCTGTGCGATTAAGATCAATTATATGTAATTAAAAAACCGTATACTATATATGAATAGGTTCTAATTAAGCATAGTTCTTATCCAGGCAACAATTGACCAGTTGGTTGGTATCCGGCGCGGTGAGAGGGAAGGGTACGTATTTAGAGCTGTACCGGTTTGCTCATCGAATGATTTGGTCACTCTGTAGGTGGCAATAAATCCAAACCGACCAGGATGGTGTTATAAACCGACTTTCAAATTACAAATGTTTGGCAGCAGAGGTTAGGAGCAAGGAGGCATATTTGAAATTGTAAGCAATAACTGGATCACGAATTAGAGAATTTGTGTATGAAATTGCTGTGCTTTGTGATCAAAAAATGTTTGACAGCTCAAACGACTACCTCGGTACTATTCCAAGATTCTATGTACAATATAAAAGCATTTAATATTTTGGTTTTCGGGAAAATAGCCTGGTGAAGCTCGCGGGGTCCTTTTGGTTTTGCGGAAAGCGCTAAGACTCAGTTCTCTTTGTTGGAACAACCAAATATGCATTTAATAATGTTATAAGAGCTTATAATGTTCTCTGATTCAAGTAAATATGTTCAATAAACAGTAGAGTAGAACCCAGAAACGTTCAGGTAGCTTCTGAATTAGCCAAAAATTTAAATTCGATTTAGTCTACAGCTGATTTTTGGACTTTAAGCCTTTTGCTTGTAAACCGACGGTATTAAATGTTTTGTTTGCCATAAACAAAGGAATGAAAATGATCTAAAAAATCTTGAGTTTATTATTCAATGGCTTGCGTTCATGATTTGAATTTCTACTCAAGCTTTGTAGTGTGCGTGTTTCACAGGATAGGGCGATTATTGAATTTCAGGACTCACACAAATATGATCAACTGATCAATCCAAATAGGTATTTTGGTTGAAAACAGATTTACGTGCTCTATGCATATCTCCTGAAATTCAATAATCGCTCTATCACCTGTGAAACATGCACACTCCAAAGCTTAGTATAAATTCAAATCATGAACGCAAGCTAATTGAATAATAAACCCCAGTGAAAGAATTTGCAGCGTTTTATGCGTATCAGAATGCTTCAACCCGTGTATTGGCTACAAAGCCTTTTAGGAGTTCACTCCAATATCCACATTACTACATCACTACGTCACTAGGTTACTGGTATCAACACAAAAACAATAATAAACCAAAATAACGCGAATGTTGCCACCATAAATCGGGCCATAGATCGGGAATGGTTTGACCTACGGACCTGGGGAGGGGCTCATTCGATTCCGTCATGGAGTGTTCTTCATAAAGAGTACAAATTTAGGCCGCCTTGACTTTTTTTGAGGTTTTTAGGGATTTTACAAAACTTTGACAACCATTAAAAGGCACTTTAAATTAAGTGAGAGAGCTGGGGCTCAAGAATTGGGGCGTCGTCGGACCAACATGGATTTTTCCTGAAAATTTCGGCTTTTTTGCTTCAGCCGTTTGGGAGAAATTGTGCGTACGGCGGACGGACGGAAATATTTTTATTGCAGATTCGGATTCTACACCCTTTGAAACGTAAATCATGAAATTTTCAGGGGGGGTTAGAATTTTGTTTTTCAAGAGCGATTACAATGGTTCATTATTGAATAATAAACCAAAATGAGTATCTTATGCTTGATAGACTATCAATGATAGTAAACAAATTCGAAGGAATTAAAGGGGCTTTATTTATAGCGTTTCCAAGCCAAATGAAACCTTTTCCAGCTCAAATTAAACATTTTCCAAATCAAATGAAACGTATTGTGAAAATGAGTGAGATAAGGTACAGTAATACCCCGCTGAACGTACATTTCGGTTAACGTACAGTCTTAACTCTTGAAAATATTGTCCTAATAATGAACATCTTTCCGGAGAACGTATAGAGTTGAGGCGACCTCTCCACAATAATCTCTCCTCAATCCTCTCCTCCTCATCAGCCCCTGTATGTCTACAAGTCCATTCTTTGTCGGTAAGTGTTAATGCTATTTATTTATTTACTGTTTTGTCTTATTCTTTCTTTCTTTATCTATTATTTCTTCAAATTTATTAGTTCTTCAAAAGTAGATTACTGTACCCTTGTCCTATCGGTATAAAAAGGTTGAGGAGTAGTGGCGATCTAATCTCGTCCATCATTGTTAGCTGTCACCTCATCAATTACTGTTGCTGCAGCTTCTGCAGTCATGGTTTATGCATTTATTTACTCGTTGATTGCCTCATTTTTTCTTTATTTGTTTGTATCTCTTCTAATAATAATAATAATGTATTTTCACTTTATTTGTCATTATTTAGCAATAAAATTGTACAAACAAACATTGAAATGGGTGGGTGTGGGGACGAGGGAACGGATTAATCGCTGTTTCCATTATTTCTTATGGGATTATTAGGTCCGCAGTAAGGACATTCTTCAGGAACGGATTATGTACGTTAAGCGGACCAGTACTGTACCTACATCAGGAGTGCCCACAGAAGGGAGCTATGACGCAGATTGCATCATCGAAATTTTTTAGGGTTCCAAAAAATTTCTTGGGGGGGGGGGGGGGGTAAAGTTGATTGAAACAGTGTTTAACGTGACGACATTCGAAAATATATTACATCGCTAGATAGAACGTAAATAGTAATCAATTTGAAAATGGTTCGTTTTTCCATCTGAAATGTATAAATGACAATGATAGTGCTCGAATATTGTCCGTTTAGTCTATTTCCGGCTGGGTTTGAATTTTGTCAATTCCTATACAAATCATAAATTAGATAAAATAAGGGGTGCCTACGAGTATTTTTCACATTTTTGTTTTGGGGAGGGGTTACCAACGTACTTGGGGCGTTACGTCATGGAGCTAAGGGGTGGGGGGGGGGGGGGTACCCCTGTAATACTGGTGCATGGAACCCGTTACTCCATAAGCCATTAGGGATTTATAGTGGCGCAGCATCATTGCGAAGGTTCTAATAACTACTGTGTGATTGCAAAAGGAATGTTTATGCGGAAGTACGAACTTTTTCCGGAAACCGCGTTTGAGCGTAGTGCGAGCTCTCATCTCATCGATTATTCGTTCAAAATTAATAGTTTAGTCGCGTAAATGCTACAATCGAACAGAACTTCACTTCTATCTTGTAGGGCTCCGGAGCTCTGACGGTGATTTTGAATTCAAGAGCTGCTGTTTTCATCAGGACGGTAAGTTTACGATGAGGTTAGATGAATGTATTAGCATTAGTATTAACATTAGCTTCATAAAATATCTCTCTTTATTCACTTCACTGGAAAATCTTTATATTCTAGTTAGTGACTCCTTTAAACTGACTGTTGTGTTAGTTTTCAACCGTTAATCGTTACTGATTGAAATCTACGAGTTTGCGCTGAGATACTATAACCCGAATCCTTGGCTTCCTCAAGAATCGGCTTCCTGAAAATCACTGGTTTTCTTTCAGTTTGAATAGGTGAAATGAATGGCACATTATTACTATTACAGGACACACTAATCATAACTAGGATTCTAGGACAAACTGACGAGGTAATTGCAATAAATCGTGAAGCAGTATTTAATGAAGAGCATTTACGATCACATGTATGAATAAAACAGTTTTTTGAGTGTTGTAGAAGTACCAAACACATTGAATCAACTAGTAGGTACTAACATCAGTGACAAATTATGAGCGAGAGACTGATGGAGGGAAACTCAACTAAGTTGGGGGGACCTGGGAGAACTAGAAAGCCAATGCCTATAACAGCGAGAGGATTGTAACCATGTTAACTTTCTAGGCTCAACCCGACTAAATTGTTGTATACAACCTACCTGATGGAGGATTGTAACTGGGATTGTCACTAACACATCGGCTGCTACTGATGTTAGCTGTTTTGGGATGATCAGGGCCCAAGGGACAGAACCCTGGCCCAGGGGCAGAATTCATCTGGGACCCCTAAAAGATAGAAAAAAAGGTCAACGAACTACTGCAGCCATGTACAGTATTAAATTATATGGCGATTTCGAGAAAGAGGAAAATTAAGGGAGGATTGTGAAGAATTGAGAATGATCGCATTTTGCCTCTCCTCCCTCCCTTTTTTTAATATTAATAATAATAATTTCTATAGAAAATCCGGCCCTGGAGCATCTTGTCCAGTGCCTTCCTCCTCTCTACGGTGCTGGGGATGATGTTTAATAATCACGGGTTGAAAATTGAATTGAAATCTAGGAGTTTGCGCTCAGATACATAACTAATCGTCACTCGTCGTAGCTTGCATCATGTTGCTAAGGGGGGGTTGGCCTTCATAAATTGGTACCCACTCACTTCAACAGCTAGAGATTTCTCGAACTTAGCTGCTTGTTTCCTATTCTACTAAGGTGAAATCTACTTCGAACATCTGATGCCTGAAATTCATGGAATTTCCTTTTGTAAATTGTTTCAATTACAAGGTACAGGTACAATTGCATCCACCTGCAATTTGCTGGGTACCTTTATATCTAAGTACCTCATTTTGCTCATCTTCTCAATAGGTTTCATTTTATTTCGAAAATGTTTCATTTGATTTGATACGTAGATAGATTTTACTATATAAAGCCATTGGGCCGTTACGGAGGTTGGCATATGCACATAATTTAGATTAACTTGAAAAAAGGAAACAATGTTCAATAAATTTATAAAAAAGCATCAAAACTTCTGGTAGAATTGATCATTGACAGAATTGGAAAAGTCACAGTCACGAATATGTGGACACTTTGATCCCACGCTATATCAAAATACAGAACCATCACTTAGAACGCACATTCGGAGTCGTAGAACAGACTCGAAGAGCTAAGTAGTCCATTAGGTGAGGACAGGGAACACACTCTGGAACCCCTCCATGGACAGGGCTGCCTGACCAAAATACACAGCTCCCTCACTCCGAAACACAACACATTCCATAATGAGGTTGCGAATAGTGTCCGGTGTGCCAAGGATGCAGACTTGGCATGGTCGAGCTCTTGAGACTCATTTGGTCTGGAAAAGGCTTCCTTTGGTCTGGAAAAGGTTTCATTTGGTCTGGAAAAGGTTTCATTTGATATGGAAAGGCTTCATTTGGCTTGGAAATGCTATATAAATATATATTACAATAATGTAGGTCACCGCATGGACCGCCTTTGAAGAGGTTTCTAAGGTCGTTCATTCTACATTAAATGCCAACTCAATAAACTTGTTCCATTAGCCGGAATACGGCTAATTCAGGTCGGCCGTGTTTACGGTGACAGGTTGAGAAGGTGTGATTTATAATTGGCATTGTCTCGTGTAAAACTTGCAATCACCCACAAAACATTTACAATTGAAATGAAGGGAGGGGTTCGGGGCTCGGGCAAAAGAGAATTGACAGGTGAGCTTTTTCGATTGTTGGGGAGGTCGACCCCATTATTTTATACTGTTAAGACTTTGTTCCAGCTATCACCTTTTGTTCGAACAATTAAACGCCCACACGGAAGGGGGGCGAGGAGTGAATCTCATTACCTGCCAGACCCCCGTTAGACCTGGATTGTCACAAAACCCTAATCTAAAAAGCCCCGGCTTTTCCATCGATACGGCGGAAGTGTGAATTTTTCATGATCGCCACCCAAGACGAAAGTTGATATTATTCAAAGCGTCTTTTGAGAAGTTTCCAAAACCTGTGTCGTTTACAAAAGAAAAAAAAAGTTGGTTTTTTTTAAAGACGATGTAAACTTTCTTTTTTTTTTTTGTGTGTTCGGCGAATAAATTAACGATGATGAATGGCGTAGGTGTGACGACGCGAGGCGTCTTATGAATGAATATGCGGGCGGGGAGTGGAATTATTCCCAGTTTCACGGAGATTGGGAAGGTGTCAGCGAATGAGGTGCGAGAAAAATCGCGGGCATAATAAATTAGGGCGGTTGATTGCATGGTATTAGCCCAGGTGGTGAGGGCGTTGGTGGGGTTCTCTCTCTCTCTTTTTTGTCTTCCAGTTTCGGTAGGTGGGCGGACAGTTGTAGGATTAAATTGGGGGAATCAGCTCAGCTGAGTGGAATACGGGTCCACGTCCCACTAAAGATGGGAATTCGATACAAAAAATCAATTTTTTGAATCGATTCAAAATCGAATCCATAAGATCGATTCACTGAAAAATCGTCTCAAAAGAATCGATTTTGGTTTATTATTCAATAATGAACCATTGTAATCGCTCTTGAAAAAAAAATTCTAACCCCCCCTGAAAATGTCATGGTTTACGTTTCAAAAGGTGTAGAATCCGAATCTGCAATCACTATTTTTCCGCCGTACGCGGTACACACGATTTCTCCCAAACGGCTGAAGCAAAAAAGCTGAAATTTTCAGGAAAAATCCATGTTGGTCCGACGACGCCCCAAATTCTTGAGCCAGCTCTCACTTAATTTAAAGTGCCCTTCAAGGGTTGTCAAAGTTTTGTAAAATCCCTAAAAATTTCAAAAAAAGTCAAGGCGGCCTAAATTTGTACTCTTTTTGAAGAACTTTCCGCGAGGAATCGAATGAGCCCCTCTCCAGGTCCGTAGCTCAAACCATTCCCCATGTATTCCCCGATTTATGGTGCCAACATTTGCGTTATTTTGGTTTTAAAATTGTTTTTGTTTTGATATCAGTAACCTAGTGATGTAGTGATGTAGTATTGTGGATACTGGAGTGAGCTCCTAAAAGGCTTTGTAGCCGATACACGGGTCGAAGCATTCTGATACGCATGAAACGCTGCAAATTCTTTCACTGGGGTTTATTATTCAATTGGCTTGCATTCATGATTTGAATTTCTACTAAGCTTTGGAGTGTGCGTGTTTCACAAGTGATACAGCGATTATTGAATTTCAGGAGGCACACAAATATGATCAACTGATCAATCCAAGCAGGTATTTTGGTTGAGAACAAATTTACGAGCTCTATGCATATCTCCTGAAATTCAATAATCGCTCTATCACCTGTGAAACACGCACACTCCAAAGCTTAGTAGAAATTCAAATCATGAACGCAAGCCAATTGAATAATAAACCCCAGTGAAAGAATTTGCAGCGTTTTTAAATAAAAATTCGATCGATTTAAAAATTTATTATTTATCTAATGAGATTATATTTTTTTGAAATAATTACCGTAATGATAATAATGATAGTATCATGTTCATGTAGGGATGGGAAATCGGTACAAGTGTCGATTAATTTTTTTTTAAATTCAAAATCGAAGCTTAAATCAATTTCTCTCAAAATAAAGTCGATTTTTCATAAAATTGATTTTCATTTTTTTTTATTGTTCTGACAAAATTGAAACTGGAAAAAGTGGGATAAGAGGGTGTCTTATTTCTAGAAAAATCTATAACATTTTCTGTATCGGTAAAAATTTATTTTAAAAACATCAGGTCAAAAAGTTTGAATTAATATAAAAATATCCACATTGAAATTTTAATCAATTGACAGGAATATGACTTTAAATGAAAACTTGCCACTTAAACGATTCCTGGTTGGAGTGATGTTTTTTATTTTTCAAAAAATTATTATTAAAGAATCGATTCACATAAAAATCGACAACAGTATCGATTAAAAAAATCGATTTTTTCATCAATAAAAATCGATTTTTTTTAAATTGCTAAATCGTCCCCTATTCCTACGTATCACCCGCCGTATTGGCTACGCCATACTTGGAAAAGTATTTTGGAAAAAAAAAAAATTAAAAATGGTTTCAAATCTAATCAAAGAAAACCTGAAACTGGAAAAAAATGCACTCAAATAGAGTGTGGCAGTTCCTCGTATCGGAAACATGAATGTGTAGAACACTGAAGATGCACGGAACTGCTATGTCAAGGGGTATGTTTTCGAAGACAATGTCTTCAAGTGGATGTATTGTATTGTAATTAGGACTTAATTAAGTAAGACTTAGTGTCCATAAGTATTGTAACCATGAGATTCTGTAGAAATTTATGTGGGATTATTGCAATGCCAGAATAGGGAGAAGAGATTGATGGATTTTCGTTTAGGCATGAGTAGGACGGTGTGATGATTTGTGAGTAATGAAACTCATGGGGAACCATCTACTTTTTTTTTTGCAAACGGTGGTAAAATATATTAGATTTGTATTCTACGTCAAATCCCATTCCATCAATATGCGGAAAATGCGCAAAAAGACACCACCGTGCCACGGTAAAATGTGCCAAATAGCCACAAATTTGCATATTAAATATAAGTTGATAGAAAGGTTCCTATGCACCTGGATATAAACATTGTCCTAAAATCTTTTATGAGTAATTTTCTGTTGGCCTATATTACATATTATTGCATATTCCAACTACCGTTTGAATTATGTGAATTAATATGATGTATTGTGAAGACCTCTACGTCTTGGCATAGTACTTTGTTTTGAAACTAATCCTACATCCACGTACAATAGGTTTTTTTTTTCAATTAGTGATTATTACGCAGAGCCTTGTCATTCGGTTGGGAGCTCTCCTTCGAACTTAACCTTGTGATTACACCGTTTCTTAACGGAGCAAGTTTGGTTCTTCGCCATAAACCATAAACAGAAGGATAACGCTGAAAACTCTATCAAACATGAGGAAAGGTTAGCTCTGTGAGAATTCCCCTTGTGTTGAAATCTACGTATTTTTTAATGAGTTTTTCAAATGTGGAGTATTCCGACATGCTGTACGTGTACGGCACACGGATGGGGATACGCGTGCGGCTGGGAGGGAGTACCGGCGGATTTTACTCCCAATCGTCAAACTGTTGTAGAAACCCACAGGTGCGAATTCGGGAAAAACGTTATGGGGCAAAAGTTGTTGCAAATTAGTCTTAGAATCGATCCCTGAAGTATGGCCAGTCTGTTTGCCCCCTCATCTGCAACCAGAGTGATTACACTGTTTAGTTCTAACATTTGCTATTAGAGTAAGTTGGCGTCCCTCATCACCCATTTCCTTATAAAATATCTGACTTCTAACAGGTACGATGTGTGTCTCAAATTAGAGAGTGGGCCTTTGAATAGATAGGACATTCAAACTCCACAGCACCTTTCTTTTTTCTAGTAGAGAGTACTAAATCAGATTTGAGTTCTACGTCAAATTTGTGATCCATCAATATGTGGAAAATGCACAAAATGTCACAGATACATCACCTAACGTACGTATGAGACCGGGGTCAACCACCTCACACATCTCGGAGCTCCCGGGCCCCGCGTGGGTGCGACGCCCCAAACGCCTCAGTTTTTCCAAACGATTACCGCATTTTCCACCCGCGGTGCCGTCGGGCGATTACGCTTTGGACATGGCCCCCGGCGACAATACTCGACCCCCGTATGAGTGTGAGAGACAACTCGTAGGTGGCAGAGCCGTGAAATCCTTTTAAGAACGTCCCAAGACGTCGGACGTTCTCCATTCCTCACGACCTACACACATCCGACGAAATATCATCTTTTCTTCACAACTAGAAAATAATATCGACGACCGGGTTTGTTATGGTCGGTCCGCAAGCAGTGCCTCATCTCACGGTTTCCCTGCACAAGTAGAGTTCAAACGACTTTTACAATGAAACGGAAAACAAAATCACCAAATCCGTGATAAGATTATTCCTAAATATGTACCATCACCATATCCTCATCATAAATTCATGTTCGGCTACACCAATGCTTTCCCTAGTACATGACGAGCAGTATTTAACCCCGCCTCTCCTGTCACGGTCAGAGACCGATCGGATCAGATGGTCATTTTAGGTGGACGCGAGAAGTGTTTCATCTTGCTTGCTTAATTTCCTACAATACTAGAAATATTATTGTAGTAGCCCGGAGCCCACAAATATAACCTTCCTACAATTACGTAGTTCAAGTACCCTATGTTGAGGAAATTTTATTTCTTTCTCTGACAAAGAAATTTGTCTTTTAATAAAACTTGAGAAAAAAGTAAAACTTTGGAAGAAAAATAGTCAACGTTTTAAGTTATGATTCCAAATATGCCTCATAAATTTGATAGTGGGAGGCCTCCAAAGTCATGATTTGCTGGCTAATTGCATCTAAAAATTTTTGCATCTTGGGAAAAAAATTTGCAAAAATGATCGAATCCCGACTCTAATTTATAACAGTTTCCACCTGAGTGGTATCATTCAATTCTAACTAATTTATATTTCATGAGTAGTGTATATCAAGAGTGTTTTACGTTTAGATTTTTTAATTTTTCAACCCTTTAATATTATCCTATTGCGTTTATCGCACGGGTACTTAATGAAAGTAATGAACAGTTCAGCTTCCTGAGCTTAAAGATGATGCCCAGATATTTAGCAGTATTTGACGAAACCATGTTCGGCAGGTTGGGTGTGGACGATTCCTCGTTGGGTGTGGCGCATAGTATCCTTATAGAATTAATGGATAGATTTGATTTTCCTACGAGATCAAACTAAATCCGTAAATTGTGCTTGATACAAAACCTTTACA